>OU898278.1:20320106-21520106 GCA_918026665.1 Diabrotica balteata
GGAGTATTTTCTTTTTATTTCGCCCTCAGAAATAGACGTATTGCTCGTTAATTTTTAAAAAGTTACTTTACCATATATAGCTTGTTGACGTCATATATGCCAGAAAAATCATTTCTTATTTTTGGGTGGATATTACGTGTTGAGGTAGAGTTCAATTTTAATGGATTTGAGTTCAACAAGCTGGCTACGAATCAAAATGAATTGTGGCAAAATCATAATACATACCATGTGGTCCATATGTATGGACAAAATTCATTTTTAGCGTTATTATGTACTATGTGAAAAAAACCTGAAACAGGTCGATTTTTATTTTTAAATTGACAATTTACAGTATGAAATAATATCCCAGTCCACCACCCCCTTTGAAATATAAGCACCCCCTCGAAAATTTTAAATAGCAATGGGGGTCGTGTAGCACCTATTATAAAGGAATTTTAGTCCTCTGTTCAGCAATGTAAAGTTTTCTAAGTTGTGCAATTATAACTTACAAAATTAACTTTTACAATATTAAATTAAATGTTCAACTTGACCGCTATTATTCACTTCTTGACAATAACCGAGGCGATTTTGGAATTCTCATACAACATTTTGTATGACCTCGTTGGTTATTTTGTTAATTTCTTCCGTTATCCTAACTTTTATATCAGCAATATTGCCTGGTCTACTAAAATGAACTTTAGAAAAATCAGGTATTTTCGTATCTGTTCTGCTAAACATTGGGAAAAAAAATTTGAAGATAATAAAATATTAGTCAAAAAGCCAAATAAACAATTGATATGAATCTAGTAGGCTGCTGTCATTTTGGTATTTAAGGTTACTAGAAGACGTGAGTATAATATTTGTGCGCGTATTAAATTTAATTATGGCTCATTTGTCCGAGACTAAAAGAATAGACATTTTAACTATGATTGGTTGTGGTAATAAAACAAGAGCTCAAAAGGAGGTTTGTAAAATGTTAATAATGAATACCCTGGTCAACAACTTTCGTAGTCTACAGTTAGCACAATTGCAAAGAACTTTCGTTATACTGGACATGTAAAAAATATTGAAAAACCAGGTAGAAATAATAAATTTATTGATGAAAAAAGTTAGATGTACTTCTAGATATTGAGTAAAATCCGCATAAGACAACTCGAGGACTTGCCGTCATCAATGATGTAAGTAAATCGTCTATTTTGATAGTCTTACATAAAGAAACATACCACCCTTACAGAGTTCAGTTGGTTCAGGAGTTAAATGAAGATGATCCTGATAGAAGGCAAGAATTCTGTGAAATGATGATGGACAGAATGAACGCAGATTTGCAGTTCATAAACAAAATAGTTTTTTTCTGATTAAGCGACGTTTTATTTAAACGGAACGGTTAACAAACAGAACTGTCGATATTGGAGTAGAGAAAATTCTCACTGAGTGTGTGAGACTCACACGCAATATCCTAAAAAATTAACGATTGGGCTGGTATTATTAACAATAAAATTATTGGTCCTTATTTTTTTTGAGGGCGCAGTTGATGATGAGGTTTATCTGAATGTTTTGATTATCTTTTTAGTTAATTACTAATAAACTGGGAATAAGCCACAATTAAAGATAAAAATACGTTTATTGACGTTTCAATTTCCACTTCGGAAATCGTTCTCAAAATACAAACAGTAAATTAAACAAATTTTGTTTTTTGTTACATAGTGAAAAATTCTTCTAATAATTTAATTTTATCTGACTCATTTATATTGACAATTCAGACATACATTATGCATTTTAAAGTAGACGACTTTAAAATGATATTGCCAATATTGTTGAGTTGCGCTCCTGGGACGACTTTACTTATAAGATAGTTCATTCGATTACATGAAATCAACTTTAACTTGAGAATATCCGTCAGAAAAAATCATAGCATGTAATTCGTCTTTAAAAAGACAAACACATGACATGATGACAGTAAAATTCTCCTGTTAGTGATTCCATAGTAAATTATGAGGGAAAACCAGGAAAAAACCTCATAATACTATCCCGACATTGTAAGTATTTGTTCGTGAATTTAGTTTACCTTCAACAAACATCAAAATTCTGATTTTATATGTTACGTTATTTAAAAAACATAAATGAAGTATCCTCTATATACGTATATCTATAAGTATAAGGTATTTTCTTATTAATAACTTCCTCTTTCAATATTGGTAACCAGATCCTACTACATTCTGCCGAAGAATTTGCGACACAATTGGCCTCATTTAACATAATTAGAGCCGCTTCTTTGATTTTTCTTTTTTTACCATCCGTTTCTTTTAGGACTACATTTGAATTACTCCATTGAACCTATGTTCATTATCCCATGCATGTTTACAGATTTGAGATCTATCAAATTCTTTATTTTTAATATAAGATTGATGTTCACTTATTCTAACATTTAATGGCCTTGATGATTCACCTAAATAAAACTGATCGCATTCACAAGGTATTTTATAAATGCAATTCTTTGTCCTTTCTTGTTCATTGTTAGGTTTGGTTTTGGACAAAATAGATCTCAACGTGTTTGTTGTTTTGAATGTTGTTGAAATGTTGAATTTATTTCCTATCCTTTTAAGTTTTTCTGATAGTCCTTTTATGTACGGTATTGTTATTTTCCTCATATTATTCCTTGTGTATGCTGTAGGATCTCGTTCTAAGTTGTTCTGTTCTATTCGATCGATTGTTGAAAATTCCTTATTTATAAACGATAAAGGATAATCATTTTTTAATAAAACAGATGTTAACAAATGTTTCTCCTCCAAGAACGAATTTTCATTAGAACAAGTAATTTTGGCTCTATCGTATAAGGATTTAATTATTCCCTTTTTTACATTAATATTGTGATTTGATTTGAAATTTAAATATCTATTGGTGTGTGTTGGTTTTCTATACACCTGAGTCTCATATCCAGTATCGTTCTTAGAGATTAAAACATCCAGGAAAGGTAGCATGTTATTATATTCCTTTTCCATGGTAAATGTTATTGTCTCTTCTTTATCGTTTATATCATTTAGGAATGTATCCAACAACTCTGATCCATGAGGCCATATTGAGAATACATCATCTACATACCTCCACCATACTGTGGGTTTGAAATTTTGTTTAGAAATGATATTTGTTTCAAAATCTTCCATAAATATATCGGCTAAGAATGGAGATAAACTAGAGCCCATTGCTAGACCAAAATTTTGTTTATAGAATTCATTATTTAGTTGAAAATATGTATTATCAGTACATAATGTTAATAACTCCATTATAGCCGATATGTTTAGTTTTGTTCTAGTTGCCAATGAATCATCACTCTCTAATTTTGTCTTGACTATATTTAAAGTCTTATTTAATGGCACATTCGTAAATAAACTATTTATGTCAAAACTTACCAAAGTATGATTTGAATTAAATTCAATATTTGATAATTTATTTAAAAAATGTTGTGTATTTTTTATGAATGTGTCATTTTTATTTGTAAATGGTTTTAAAATATTTAATAAAAATTTTGATAGTTCACTACAAGGAGAATTCATGGTACTACAAATGGGTCTAAGTGGTATATTCGTTTTATGAATTTTCGGTACTCCATAAAAATGAGGAGTCTTACTGTAATGAGGTGTAATTAATCCTCTCTGATAATTTGTTAAAACATCTTTAAATTTGAATAAAGTTCTATATATTTTGTTTTCCAAAGACTTTGTTGGATCTTTTGTTAATTTTGTATAAGGTCCGTTTATTAATAGATCTTTAATTTTATTTTCGTATTGAATTTTATCCATTATCACAGTTGCATTCCCCTTATCTGCTGGTAGTATGATTATGGAGTCGTCATTTTTTAAAGTTCTTATAGCCTTTAGTTCCTCTTTGTTAATGTTTTGTTCAATTTTAGTAGATTTTTCCAATTCAAGTTTACATAACACTCTGTATTCTTCCTTTTCGTGGGTTGGTAAGCATTGAGATATTTTTTCCACTGAGCTTATTATGTCTAATTTTGGAACGGATGGCTGAGTAATAGCAAAGTTTAGACCCTTTGACAGTATTAAATTCTCCGTTGCATTTAAATGTCTATTTGATAGATTGACAACTGTCGCTAATATGTCATCATTTCTATTTAGGTTATCTAAAGTGTGTATACTGTTTTGTTCTAAAAGAATATTAAATTTATTTAAATGTATATTTCTTTGTTTTCTATATGAATTTTCATATACTATATGTAAACTAAAAATAATTTGATCAAAATCAGAATTTGATATCACAAATAAATAAAAGGGTCTAAACTTTGCTATTACTCAGCCATCCGTTCCAAAATTAGACATAATAAGCTCAGTGGAAAAAATATCTCAATGCTTACCAACCCACGAAAAGGAAGAATACAGAGTGTTATGTAAACTTGAATTGGAAAAATCTACTAAAATTGAACAAAACATTAACAAAGAGGAACTAAAGGCTATAAGAACTTTAAAAAATGACGACTCCATAATCATACTACCAGCAGATAAGGGGAATGCAACTGTGATAATGGATAAAATTCAATACGAAAATAAAATTAAAGATCTATTAATAAACGGACCTTATACAAAATTAACAAAAGATCCAACAAAGTCTTTGGAAAACAAAATATATAGAACTTTATTCAAATTTAAAGATGTTTTAACAAATTATCAGAGAGGATTAATTACACCTCATTACAGTAAGACTCCTCATTTTTATGGAGTACCGAAAATTCATAAAACGAATATACCACT
The DNA here is from genome assembly GCA_918026665.1 of Diabrotica balteata. Lineage (NCBI taxonomy): Eukaryota > Metazoa > Arthropoda > Insecta > Coleoptera > Chrysomelidae > Diabrotica > Diabrotica balteata. The sequence continues at coordinate 20,324,849 of OU898278.1, forward strand.
TAGACCCATTTGTAGTACCATGAATTCTCCTTGTAGTGAACTATCAAAATTTTTATTAAATATTTTAAAACCATTTACAAATAAAAATGACACATTCATAAAAAATACACAACATTTTTTAAATAAATTATCAAATATTGAATTTAATTCAAATCATACTTTGGTAAGTTTTGACATAAATAGTTTATTTACGAATGTGCCATTAAATAAGACTTTAAATATAGTCAAGACAAAATTAGAAAGTGATGATTCATTGGCAACTAGAACAAAACTAATCGGCTATATCGGCTATAATGGAGTTATTAACATTATGTACTGATAATACATATTTTCAACTAAATAATGAATTCTATAAACAAAATTTTGGTCTAGCAATGGGCTCTAGTTTATCTCCATTCTTAGCCGATATATTTATGGAAGATTTTGAAACAAATATCATTTCTAAACAAAATTTCAAACCCACAGTATGGTGGAGGTATGTAGATGATGTATTCTCAATATGGCCTCATGGATCAGAGTTGTTGGATACATTCCTAAATGATATAAACGATAAAGAAGAGACAATAACATTTACCATGGAAAAGGAATATAATAACATGCTACCTTTCCTGGATGTTTTAATCTCTAAGAACGATACTGGATATGAGACTCAGGTGTATAGAAAACCAACACACACCAATAGATATTTAAATTTCAAATCAAATCACAATATTAATGTAAAAAAGGGAATAATTAAATCCTTATACGATAGAGCCAAAATTACTTGTTCTAATGAAAATTCGTTCTTGGAGGAGAAACATTTGTTAACATCTGTTTTATTAAAAAATGATTATCCTTTATCGTTTATAAATAAGGAATTTTCAACAATCGATCGAATAGAACAGAACAACTTAGAACGAGATCCTACAGCATACACAAGGAATAATATGAGGAAAATAACAATACCGTACATAAAAGGACTATCAGAAAAACTTAAAAGGATAGGAAATAAATTCAACATTTCAACAACATTCAAAACAACAAACACGTTGAGATCTATTTTGTCCAAAACCAAACCTAACAATGAACAAGAAAGGACAAAGAATTGCATTTATAAAATACCTTGTGAATGCGATCAGTTTTATTTAGGTGAATCATCAAGGCCATTAAATGTTAGAATAAGTGAACATCAATCTTATATTAAAAATAAAGAATTTGATAGATCTCAAATCTGTAAACATGCATGGGATAATGAACATAGGGTTCAATGGAGTAATTCAAATGTAGTCCTAAAAGAAACGGATGGTAAAAAAAGAAAAATCAAAGAAGCGGCTCTAATTATGTTAAATGAGGCCAATTGTGTCGCAAATTCTTCGGCAGAATGTAGTAGGATCTGGTTACCAATATTGAAAGAGGAAGTTATTAATAAGAAAATACCAGCATTAGTAAGTCAGTAACATATAGAGGATACTTCATTTATGTTTTTTAAATAACGTAACATATAAAATCAGAATTTTGATGTTTGTTGAAGGTAAACTAAATTCACGAACAAATACTTACAATGTCGGGATAGTATTATGAGGTTTTTTCCTGGTTTTCCCTCATAATTTACTATGGAATCACGAACAGGAGAATTTTACTGTCATCATGTCATGTGTTTGTCTTTTTAAAGACAAATTACATGCTATGATTTTTTCTGACGGATATTCTCAAGTTAAAGTTGATTTCATGTAATCGAATGAACTATCTTATAAGTAAAGTCGTCCCAGGAGCGCAACTCAACAATATTGGCAATATCATTTTAAAGTCGTCTACTTTAAAATGCATAATGTATGTCTGAATTGTCAATATAAATGAGTCAGATAAAATTAAATTATTAGAAGAATTTTTCACTATGTAACAAAAAACAAAATTTGTTTAATTTACTGTTTGTATTTTGAGAACGATTTCCGAAGTGGAAATTGAAACGTCAATAAACGTATTTTTATCTTTAATTGTGGCTTATTCCCAGTTTATTAGTAATTAATTTACAATGCCACAAGAAAATAGCTTCAGAACAATATCTTTTTAGTGCCTACATTACGAAGATATTTTCCCAATGTTAATCATCCAAATTAGATAGATGGACCTTTTTACTACCAACAAGGTGGAAATCTACCGCATTTTGCACTTATAATTAGAAATTATTTAAACGAGGTTTTTCACAATAGGTGGATAGGAAGACGTTGAACAATCGAATGGCCGGCTAGATTCCCCGATTTGACTCCTCTCGATTACTTCTTATGGGGTTATTTAAAATCTAAAGTATAATTTACTAGACCAAACAGTATTGCTCTTTGAAAAGTTGGGATAGCGGAAGAAATTAACACAATAACTCCCGCAGTCGTACAAAATGTTCTACGAGAATTCCAAAATCGCCTCGGGTATTGCCAAGAAGTGAATAGTGGTCATTTTGAACATTTAATTTAATTGTAAAGTACTTTGAAAAATACATTCTAAATATTATGTGACATTATTATCTTCATTCAACCTAAAGTTTTGTTGTAAAGACATTATCAAAGTTTTACATTTTAAAAATCAATTTTCTAGGTTATTATTGAACCAAACTTAAAAAACTTAATATTACTAAATAGAGGACTAAAATCCCTTTCTAACAAGGTGCTACACGACCCACTTTGCTATTTAAAATTTTCGAGGGGGTGCTTATTCAAATTCAAAGGGGGTGGTGAAGGAGGATGTTATTTTCATACTGTTAATTGTCAATTTAAGAATAAAAATCGACCTGTTTCAGGTTTTTTTCACATAGTACTTAATAACGCTAAAAATGAATTTATTCCATACATATGGACAGCATGGTATATAATTCAGTTTATTACAGCTTGAAGGCAGAGTTGAAGAAGTATTGTGATCTAATATTGAAGTTATGCCTATTAGACACATTTATTATGTTGCAAATTACAGAAAAAATTACAGAAAATGCTACTAGACTTAAATAAAAAATCAAAATAAATTGGATTAAAAATAAATCTAGCAAAAACACAATAAGGAGTTCGGTTCTGCATCGATAACTATAATGTTGTATAAATGTGGGCTCCGAATATTTTTCACATTAACAAAGTTTAATATCAGTTATAAATTGTAAAGCTCAGTGATATATTGAAATAAACTGTAAGTGTACAAACTCTTTACATAATATCTAGTTAAATTGGCATTAAATTCAGCAAATTGCAATTATTTTTTATTGTTGTCAATAAACAAATCCAGTTTTACCAGCAAAATAACCGCTTTTAGTAAAGACCGATATACCTATTTTAGCAGGTGTACAGGGTCGGACTTACTTTTCACTTAATGTTTATCGAAATAAATTTAAATATGGAATCACACAACAGTCCTACAACACAAGACCATCAAAGTCAAATAAACGCATCACAGTCATACTCTTTAGCAACGTCGACAGTGCAATTTCCTTTAAAGTCCCAAGCAATTATCTTTAGTGCCTTAGAAAACACCAAACTTCAAGACTACCTTCTCCCACTTGGAAATATAATTCAACCGAAAAATATAATCTTTTCTTCTAGATTATCTAATAATCGCATATGTATGTATTTATCCAATAAACAAATAGTGGATGATTTTATGAATGATCATGGTCAAATAGAAATACAAGGTGAAATTGTCAGAGCAAGAAGGTTAGTTACACCAGCAGAACGACTTGTGCTCTCCGGCTTATATCCTTCAATACCGCACGACTTGCTAATCAATGAGTTACAAAAAATCGGCATAGTTCCTGTCTTCCCCCAGGACATTTTTCAAAATAAGTGCTTCTATTCCTGAGTACAATCGCATCCTTAGCTTTCGAAGACAAATATATATCAGTCCTCACGTCCAACACTACCAGAGTTATTTACTCTTGTTATTGACAACACGATATATAGAATATTCATTTCTCAAGACAGTTTAGTTTGCTTTAGATACAAGAAGCCAGATCACATTGCTTCACAGTGCTCCGAATCACTAACTCAACTAAACCCCAACCAAAACAATGAAGCATCGGTATCCAACGCAACAAATATATCCTTGACAAACCCCAATGACACAAACCCTTCTCAGTGTGAACAAATGTCTATTTCTAATATCCCGGAGATACCGAACAAAGTAAATGCATCAAATAAGAACAATCACATAATTAATCAACCAAAACGTAACTTTGATGAAATTATTTCACCTAAAGCAGATCTATCTTTAAGAATGTAATATTTTCCACCGTCTAAAGTCTAAGCAAAATCCAAAAAAGCTAAAATTAGTTAAGCAAGTACTTCTGAATGCTCATTTTCTCTCTTACTTGACCCTGCTAAAAACTTCATAGAAAATGACACTCTAAACTTTGAACAACTTAACATGCTCTTAATGAATATCACGGGATCAACATATTATCCTATAACCACAATTCAAGAATACCACAGACCTATCAGCTTTGTCCCATATGCTCAGTCAAGTTTACCCCCATTTAAAGGAAAGATGGAAAGATCTTCGATCAAAAATAAAGATTAACAACTGGTTCTTCGAGAATCTTAAGATAATAAAGGGACTACGGCAATTCTACAGTCTATCTCCAACATTCTTTAAAATCTACCTGAGTGAGGCACTGAAGACATGGAGATCATGTTCTGGAACGAATGTACCATTAAAGGACGGAAAAAACCTTCATATATACGCTCCATTTCGCAGAGGATCAAGTAGTCATCGCACAAGACCAGGAAGATCTTCATTTCATGACAAAGCGATTAACACAGGAATACGAGCGATGGGGACTAAATGTTAACTCAAGAAAAACGAAATACATCTGCTTAGAAGGAGCTGAAAACAATTAACTAAACTTAGAAAATAGAAATGTAATTTCATCATGTTTCGAATATATTTATTTGGGGCAAGGATGAAAAGAGATGGATGCACTAAAACAGATATCGAAGAACGAGTTGCAAAAGTGAAACAAATAATAAGCGCACTAAACTCACTACTCTGGTCAAAAACTATCACTAAACAGAAAAAGATGCAGCTATATAACAGCTTTTTTAAAAGCGGTGTACTTTATGGATGCGAAACATGACAACTCACTGAGGGAACGGAAATATCTATATATACATATTTTAGTACGTACAAAATTGTAATATAACTAACCTGTTCAAGGGGCAGCGATCCCCTGCGATAACTTTTCTCTCTCGGACTCTCTTCAATTCCGTTTAAGTGGTTATCGTCAATCATCGATATCGTTTTGTGAAATTTTGCTATATTAAATAAAGATTGAGATCGACTTTTGTCATGTGTTCTAGATGCGTTGTTTGTTTGTGGAGTAATTTCTCTATCTAATCGGTTCCCCAGTGGAATATTTCCATTGTTATTAATGCTTTCATTGCTGGGATATCTGGAATTTTCTGAAACAACAAGAAAACCTTTATAAGAAAAACTACATATTAGATACAGAAAACTAGATACTAAATACTAGATACCATATAGTCTACATATAAATATTATATGCCCCAATAAGGTAGGTTCTGAAACCTCGAAATTAGCACCTTAAACAAATTATTTTGTTCTGTTGGTTGATAATAATTTAGCTTAACTAGTCCACATCAGTGCTCTAGTTAAGCTTTTTAATCACATCTATACTACTAGTAAAATGCCTGAGAAATAACTTAAGTCTGTTTTTATTGCCATTCCAAAGAAGCAGCAAGCTAAAAAGGTGACAAATACAGGTGAATTAGTACACATTGAAAATTTGTCTTCGCATACAATGTCATTGAGAAACAGACATAGATAAAACTTAGTTTCATCCAACACATTTTCACCTTTATATCTGAATCTTCTGGCCAAGAACTCTTCAGTCTTCGGTCCTCGATTGGTGGCTGATATAATTCACTGAAAATTTGGCTGTGGTGTGATCAATTGCGAATTTTGCCATTGTTGGCGTGGAGTAATATGGTATCTTTTACAGTGGGTACTCCTCGGTCATTGTGGATGGTTGCATTGCTCACATACCAAGGGGCTTTAGTTATCATACGCAGTGTTTTTGATTGAAAGGTTTCCAAAATTTTGTGTTTTGAGGCCTGATACAGCCCCACAGTTCTACGCCATGAGTTCATATTGGTTTTAGTATGACTTTCTAAAGCAGTATTTTGCTCTCCAATGACAGTTGTGACTTTCTGTAAAGTAACCAATTCGTTTGTTTCAAGTTTTTTGGCATTAATGTGTTGCTTCCAGCTGAGCTTTTGGTCCAAATGCAACCCTGGATATTTCTTAATATTGCTTTGAAGCTATTTTCCTATTGCATTTTAAAGTAATTACTGTTTTAATGTGAATAAGCCACAATTGAAGGATAAAATAATGTTTATTTACGTTTCAATTTTCATTTCGAAAATTGTTCTCAAAAATGATTTTAAAAAAACATTTAATTATTATTGCTAACTTCTATATGGCATACTATTAAATTATCAAGAGATACTTGAGCAATTTCTCCCCATAACCGTGGTAACAGTTCACGAAGTTGCAGTGGAGTTTACGGAGGGGGTAAGTGATCTGTAAATCTTCTTTGTAGCATGTCCCAAGCATGTTCAATGGGATAGAAGTCTGTAGAGCGTGAGAGTAATTTTAAATGAGGAAATCACATACATTGATTCACATACAACAATAATAATCATCTACCAAAACAAAAAAATGGAAGTCAGAATAGATGGACAACTTACATAACCGATAGAAATAAGCAGTTGAATAAGACAAGGGGACTCATTGACCCCTATGCTCTTTAATTTAATCATGGATGATATTATCATAAGCTTTAATAAAGGAACAGGATACATAATAGAAAACAAAAAAAAATAAAAATATTCTGTTACGCAGACGATGGCAATATTGATAGCCCAAGATGAAGATAGTCTGCAAAGACTGGTCCAGAGATTTAACATAAGAGCAAAAGAATTTAATATGACAATCTCATCTCAGAAAACCAAAACAATAGTGAGAGGTCAAGTACAAGAAGGAAATAGACTGACAGGATGCCCTAATAACACTTATATAGCGAAAGATGAATGAAAGAAGATGAAGTCAAGAATTTATAATGCCAGCGTAAGACCAATAATTGCATATGCCTCAGAAACATCACCCAGCACAGAAGAATTACAAGAAATACGCTGAGAGATCGAAAGAGAAGTGAAGAAATTAGTAGAAAATGTAACGTACAGTGTATATATTAACGGACACAAAATAGAAAAAAAGAATGGGATAACCACATAAGCAGAGTGCGGGAGACCCTTGTCGTTAAAATAGCAAGAGATGTCACCAATCGGCAGAAGCGCAAAAGATGGAGTGAAAACCTTCCATAGAGGTATTAATCCGCCAATGAACAAGGAGAATTGCTTATAAGGACTAAGAAGAAGAAGATGATGATTAATAATGTCTTGTCTCTACACCTCACCATTCATAGTGCTCTGGCAAACGTAGATATCTGTTCTTCCACTGAAACATATTCCTGCTTGAATCATAATTCCTTCTTCTTCTGGTGAACTCTATTAGTGGAAGTTTGTGATCACTTCATTAAAATGTCTGGTGCACTCTTAATAATCGTTGAATGTTCATGTTCGTCCAAGTTCTGATCTTTTGGGTCTTTTGCCTATTTCTCTTCGGCCCTCTACCTTCCCTTCAATTATTAATCATAACAGGTTATATTTGTCATTTCTCTTTATGTTTCCTAGGTACGGGGTCTTTCTTTCCTTAATCGTTGTTATAAGTTCTAACTCTAGTTCTAACCATAACACTACCACCTGACACGGTCTTTGATTTCTTGGTACTCTTGGTCTTGTCCATACATGTACTCGACGGCTATCTGATAATCGGTAAAATCTGAACTCGTCTGTGAATAATATTGAATGCCATTCATCTCCAGGGCCGCCCAAGGCCAGGCCGGGCCCCTGGATGAGACCCGCGCCCCCCCCAAACCCAGTTGAACGAAAATTCCCAAAAATCTGATAACTCATAAACTGGGATATGTAATAGTGAACACTCATGCTATTGACACAGGAAGGAAGAAAATTAAAACAGTTTTAACAATTAAACTTTGTTTTTAATTATTTACAATAGAACTGTTAGTTACAACATAACTTTTCTTGCTTTCATATCCGCAAAGTTTTGGATCACGTGGTCGAAATCAAGAGTTTTTGCAAGTTTCGACTCTATGCTTAACAGTCCCAAATCAGATAATCGTTGTTGACCCATAGTAGATCTTAAACAATCATTCTTAATTTGGCTCAAAACACTAAATGATCTCTTGGCCTGAGCAACGGATACTGGTAGGCAACAGAATATGCAAAGAGCAATGCATACATTGGGGAAAAGATTTATCACATTAAGGGACACGAGCTTGTTCAAAAGTTTTGCTGGTTTCAGCGACGTAAATCATTTCATCAACTAGATCCCTGCTTACATCTGAATTGTACTCTTCGGCGAATCTTACACAACTTTCTGAGATCGTATTCTCGTCCATTTCGTTATACTTCCATAAAAATGAAAATTTCATTTCGATTTCTCTCAGTGCTGTGAAACTCGTTTTCAGGTTGGCCACCAAAACATCAATTATTGTGTAAAACACTTCTGTTTTAAAGCGTTCTTCCGGGGATAAATTTAACATTACATCATCTGTAGCTGTTTCATCGTGAAAAGTCTTCCTCTTCCTCTGAAAACAGACGTCGCGCCAAGGTCAGCGCTTCTGCGAATCGTGTGGCAGTGGCCGATAGAGCGAGCTTCCGATCAGGGGCTCCCACGCGCAATGTATTCCCGATATATTTTTATTAATTGTAACTGGTGCAAAGAAATAATTTCTTGCATATTGCCTTTTCCAAATGCATAATATTCCTTATAATAGTTTCATAATTAAAGCCGCAAGCAAATTCAATCTGTTGTAAAATATTTTAATAAAAGGATTTTTTTTAAATTTGCTAACGGCCGGGCCCGGGCCCAACGGAGTTTTGCCCCCCCTGTCCCCCGTCTGGTCGGTCCTGTTCATCTCTCCAATTAAAATGTGCTCTAGTCCAATCTAATATTTGAAGCCGATATTATGAGATCAATGGTAGATGCTTCAAAGTACTTCTAAATACCAAACCAAATATTTTTAAACATCTTCGAATAGTTCGAGTGCAAACAAGAGTACCAGTGACATCTTGAAGGTAACATATCGGTTATCTCGACCGATAAAAAATTTTTATAATAATCTTTTTTAAGAACGATTTCCGGAGTGATGTCGAAAGTAGTTTTTTTTTAATGTGATTTTCATTACAACCAAACATTGTGTCATAATCCCATATTAAAATAATATTTAAAAAACTAGTACTGATTGTTAATGTAGATAAATGAAATGGTTTATACAGTGGAACACAATTTTATTGTACATATTAATATTTATTTAATTTTAAGCTATATCCCTAACTTATGCTTCAGAGTTTAGTATAGTACTTAATATAGTTAGAGTAATAGACGATATCAATAATAAAGGCGGTACTAATAGTGTCATCCCACTAGGAGTACTGTACTATTTTAATTCGTTAGTGTAAAGAAGGCGAAGGCTAAACTGATTTGTTAGTAATTGAGTTTTAAGTACTTCCTTTTTATTTTTATATTTGATTTGACACAATTTGTAAAAAATTTACAACCTTATTATTCACCAAGATTTTATTGGACGTGAGCAGTTTGAAGGTTTGACCTGTACATTTTTGGTTTTTGTAGTACCAGTTGAATTTTTAATGTAATAAATTCTTAGACAGGAGTAAAGCATTATTTTCAATTTTTACTATGACTATTTGTAACTTTTAGTTTTAATTTGTGAATTATAGATAATAATAAGTCAATAAGTACGTACAAATATATTATGCAAATACACTATTATACGCTGGGATTGAAAATTAACCGGACACTAAGATTTTTTTGTTTTTTGTTGGTGTTTAGATCAAAATTGTTTGACTTTTATTTTATGCCCTATTAGCGATAATGTTTTTTTTCTTGTTTGAACCTGTTAAGATGTTTTGTGCAAACAACACTCTTATACATACGTTCTGTTATTAATGTGAAATAGTGGCTTAGTATTAATTTCGCAACTGCTTTAGGAATTTCTCGAAGTACAGTGTTTGATGATTTCAGGAAACAAGACAATTCAACAGGAGGCCAGGTCAAAGTAGACGAAGTACCACAAGTCAAGTTGAAGATCGCTTTCTTAAGTTACAAGCATTACGCCATCGTACATTATCAGCACCAATACTTGTTCAACGATAAATGATGTCCATAGAAACACAGTTTCCGTTTATACCGTTCGAAGACGCTTAAATTAATATGGATTAAGGTCCAGCCAGAATACCTGTCAAGGGACCTCTATTAATAGCAGATCATCGGAGGCAAGTTTACACTTCGCTCGCGAACATTTTAATTAGGGGGTTCACAATTGGAGTGCTGTGGTTTTCATAGATGAATCAAGATTGAACAGACACTCATCGGATGGGCGGTCTTAAAATATGAAGAAGAACTGGTGATCGTTATCAGCAATGTTGTTTTACTCCGATAGTTCAATTTGGTGGAGGTGGTAGAAGAGTGTAGGCAAGCATTTCCCTAGAGGCTCAAACAAAACTTGTTACAATTCAAGGGGGCACTTTGAATGCTCAAAGGTATATTTAGCAATGTTTGGAAGATCATGTAGTGCCATCTGTGTCAATAACACGGAAATAATTGTATGACTTTAGGATTCCTTTATTACCATGGCCTTCAAGAAGTGCAGACTTAAATCCAATAGAGCATACATGGAATATTCTGGGACGACGTATTCGACGTATCGATGTTAAGTTAGAAACCTAGAATGATTTGGAGCAAGCAGTTCGTGTCGAATGGGAGCAAATCCCTCAAGCAGACTTTGCTGCCTAAATCCGAAGTATACCTGATCGATTGAGAGCCGTAATTAGAGCTCGTGGACGTAATACACTTTACTAAATATCGTTTTCCTTAAAAAATGTTTTTATTTAAAAAAAATTTGTTTCTTAATAGATTTTCAAAATTTTTAAATATTTTATTATTTTTTTCTGTGTAACATTTTTGAGTTGTAATAAATGTGACTTTTAAATTGTGTTTATTATTAATTTCTCCATTAGAAACATCTTAAACTTTTCTAAACGCCAGTTTCTAGGAAAATTCTGAGTGTCCGGTTAATTTTGCATCTCAGTGTATTAATATAGACCTGTTTTAAAATTTCTGCGTAAACTTCATCATGGCCTGGACTTTTACCGCTTTTTAATTGATTACTGCATATATTTCTCCACATTCAAGGATTTTCGAACAACATAATTTTTCTTATTGTTCATATAATTGCTTACACCTTGGTAATTAAAAAGGTTTTCCGCTTAATTTCTCCAAGTTACCTCCAGTTGTGTCCCGTATGATACAGTATGATATGGTAACAAAATGTTCGTTATGTATATTAGATGAACCTTCGATTTAAAATTTTATATCTTCGACGTTGCGAAATGTCCAGTTTCTGAGATATACGGATGATTTGCTTATTTCTAAATGAGATAACCTGTATATTTTACAATATTTTGTTACAGTTATGCAGCATATCATCTATTAATGGCCAATATTGACCATTAATGTGTAGAAATTGGGAAAAACATTTTTATTTTGTAATTAATATGGCTGTATAATCAGAAAGTACCCAAAGAAAAAATTAAAGGTGGTATTCAATATGACCAGCTTGTCTTTTTAAATAGAAATCCATTCTGAATGAAAGTTCATCTAAGACTATTCTAATCGTTTCCGGAGAAATTAGTGCTATATCTTTTGTAATTCTGTTTTTTAGTTCTTGGATAGTCTGTGGCCTATTTACATAACCTTTGCTTTTTAAATAACTCCATAAAAAATAATCTAGGGGTGTAAAATCCGGAGATCTTGCTGGCCATTCGATAGCTTGTATTCTTCCAATCCAACTTTTTGGAAATGTATTGTCGAGAAACTTACAAACACCTCGAAGATACTGAGGATGTGCCTATTTTGCTGAAACCAAATTGGACTATTCACGAGAAAAGGATTTATATTATCAAGAAATAATCTGACTAATTCTGGAATTAACTTCAAATACTAAAATGCCCAGTATTCTTTACCTATTTCATCCACATTTACCATGCCCAGTATGGTTTCTATCCCCAAAATAAGGACCAGCAATAATATTATTAATAATTCCTGTCCACACATTGATCTTTTGTAAATACTGCGTATGTGCCTTCACTATCAAATGCGGATGTCGTAAATGCAGGTTTATTGACCGTGTCAATTAAATGGAAAGTAACCTCATCAGAAAAAAAGAATTTGATTAAAAAATTAGTATTGATGTTAAATCTATTGAACATTGTGTCACAGAACTCCGTACTGCGATATGAGTAGTCTTCATTTAGTTTCTGTACCAATTGTGCTTTCTAGGGATGTCATTTTAATTTGATTTTCGGTTGCAATTATTCCAGTAACCTTATGAAGATCTTCAACCATCTACAAAAAATGTCAGTTTTTATTTACTCTGGAATATCAGGACAACCACTTTTTGGGAGTTCTCGTACATGTCCACTTTCCTAAAGTTTATGAATAATTTTAGATTCCGTCTCATGTGCTATAGACGTTCTGTCTTCATCATCATCATCATCATCACCTAGCATAGGTGTCCCTCATTTTTGTAAATCCTGAGCACTTTTCATTAAATTTCTTGACATTTTATTAAGATCGCCAGTCCAAAGAGTAGGGGTCTTCCTCTACTATTTTGTCTAACCTTGGCCTTCACTCAAGCATTCTCTTGGTCCATCTTTCTCTGTCATCTCAGTTTCATTTCAGTGTGGGAATTCAGGAAATTACATTGGTAAGTCCTGTTCTTCGTATTAATTCTTCATTTCTAACTCGGTTACGAAGCGATATACTTAGCATTGACCTCTTCATTTTCCTCTGAGCTATTTGCAGCGTTTTAGAAGTTGTAGCTGCCAATGTCGAAGTTTCGGCACCATAGGTCATCACAGACAACACACATTGTTCAAATGTTTTACGTTTAAAAGAAATTTGTATATCGCTTTTAAAGATGTCTTTGAGTTTTGCATAGGATGCCCATGCTAAGTTTATTCTTCTTCGTAGTTCGCATGTTTGGTTGGTGATCTTTATTTCGTGTCCAAGGTACATGTATTTTTCCAATCTCCAGCGAAGGTTGTCTCCAGTATTGATATTTCCGCTAGGTACTAGGTTTGTCATTAATTTTGTTTTGGAGATGTTTATATTAAGACCCAAACTGGCACACACTAACTGAAGTTCATGTAGCATTGTACATATTTCCTTGAGGTTGTCTGAGAACAAAACTATGTCGTCTGCGGATTTCAAATTTGTTTATCTTCTACCGTCAATGTTCAGGCCTTTCTGTTTCCAGTTAAATTTTATTTTTTTTATCTCCTGTCTTTATACTTATTAGTAAATATTTGACATATCTCTTCGTGTGTTTGTATCCTAAAAATAATGTCACAAGTAAAACATTTTTTGGCATTATTACCTTTCACCACATCCTTTTAAGTAAAATTTTAATTTTTTGATGTTAAATGTACCATTATATTTTAGTCTGATTTTTATCGATGTGAAGCCTATTTACAAAAAATATCACAACTTATCTACTGACAGTAAATTATGACGTACCTACTGACAATAAAACCTACATGATTTAACGAAATAAAATCGATACTCATAAAAAACTGAAAGGACTTTTTAAACTTTAAACAAATACCAAGTGGCCCATTTTATTTTTTTCTTTATGTTAATATCAACGATTGTAACAAAACTGTTTTTATTAATTTCTACATATTAATTTTCAATTTTGGCCGTTAATAGGTTATGTGCTACGTCGCGCGTCGGCAATGAAAATTTGTAGGGAAGATTGTAAATTATTCGGGTGGTTCTATTTACAAAATACGCATACTATCCCTATATCTCAGAAACTGTACATTTGGCAACATCGAAAATACAAAATTTTAAATCGCTGGTCCATCTAATATATGAGGCCATTATTTACAAAACTTTTTGCTCTTTGCTCGAAAGTCATTTTTTGGGAAATCGAAACAAACGATTAACGGCCGAGTAGCACTAGCAATTAGAAGTTTCTAGCCTAAAATAGTTACAAATTTTTATAAAAAAATATTGTTTATTACAAACAACCAGTTTTTCAAATAAATATATAAAAAAAATAGCAACTTTATTTAGTTCAATAAAAAACATAACAGATTTATTCATGAAGATAAAACTTTAAGATTTTTAGTCATATAAAGAAAATGTTTAAACAAAAAAAACCAAAAGCAGTCTTAATCAGTCATGCTTAAATGAAAAAACAGTAATTTTCTGCATTTTGGCAATTATCAAAACTATCAACGGCTTCTTCTGGTGAGATAGAATCTGTCTGCAAGTGTTCTTTGTAAAAATTTAGTTCAGGAAGGCTTCTCCATAGTGTTTTGAAAGGAGACTTTTAATAGTCCCTTTATCCCCCTTTAATTATTTTCCCAGTGGTAGTTTCTTGGGAGACATTGAAGAAAGAGAAACATTTTTCTTATAAACGCTTTTAGCTTTTCCAACGTCATTTCGCTAATTGGGTTCACCTTGGACTAGAACATTGTTGTCAAACACATCCCAATCTATACCGATTTTCCGTAAAGTGAAATGCTTTTTGATTAAATCGTCATAGCCACTAATTTTCAGGATAACAGGCATTTTTTTAACGTCTTTTTCTATAAGGCTCAAAATACGATCAGGCAGAATAAAGGATGACCGACGATCAAAAAAATTAATTCAATTTACTTAATATGCTTCGGCGATTCTTCTAGAAGCCAATAAGCCTACATACATTGCCAGTTTTTCGGTAGAAGTTCCAGCAACAACTGTAAAACTATTAAAGTTTATTTGCTGACTGAAGTATGCTGCTTGATCAGAAAGTCTAGGCAGTGCTAATTTTTTTTGGCAGTCCAACGAAAAGTAAATTGTGTTGGTTTTAGATTATTAAGGAGTTTGAAAAAAGCCTTTGCTTTTACGATATGAACACGATGCTCAGTGGCTAACTTTCGCCGAACGGCTAAATAATTTGCTGCTTTCAAGTGCTCTTTGTTCTCAATCAAGTGGAGAAACAATCAATCAGCGGAGTTCCAAAAGCGATGTTGTAGTTAACATTCACATACTTTTGAAAATAACTAAGCTTCACATGCATAGGCTGAGGCACTCTTCGAAGATAATGGTCGAAAGTTTCTTAGTTTCTTAAAATTCAAGTAACATGGCAAGTAGACCGTCACGCTTGTCTTGCTTCTACAATACTGAGACTCTATATTACCATACCTGTTACGAATTCTATAAATTTTTTTATGCAGTTTCTTGTTTCATCATTTTTGGGACCCACACTATTGCTATCTATACGTTCACTGAGTTGCTCTTCAATGATAACAAAATTTCTTACAATTTTTGCATGCGGTCCTTGCTTAAATTTGTGATTCCTAGAGAGAACTTGGCACATATTCTAATCATCTTACCTTCACTCAAACGTACATGGTATTTTATCGACACTGCAGCATGATTAGATTTCCCTCTTTTTGGTTTCTATCCCTTACAACAAGCCAATATCAAAAGGTCTTGTTCACTTTTATATTTTGTCTGATAAAGGTAAGCATGAAAATCTATCACTTGCTTTATCGTGAGTGTGGTACAATAATATGGCAATCAGGATCGTCCGTTATGACCACGAGTTGGAAAGGTCGGCAGTGCTTTTGGTGTATTTCTGTAGCAATACAACTATTTTAATAAACTTTTCTGTAGCCCTGCCCAACGTTAAAACGCAAAAAATAAGTGAAACTGTTTAAAAAATCAAACGATTGTCGCAGAAGTCTAAAATCATACATTTTAATATGAAGCACTTACATAACAAGTTTATCCACATTCCTTTTATGTGTATCTGACTGAAGAACTTTTTTGCGTCCTTTTCCCTATGGATTATGTTTAACAAAACAACAATTTTCATTTACAAACTGTATAAAAATTAAAAAAAACTGTTTTTAATTCGCCAAACTACAACAAATAGCTTGAATAATTATTATAAACTACTGAAAATTTGTTTCTATAGCGTGTTCGTCACATGAACGAACCGGTAAATCTCATTGGTGGTAGAGCAAACAGCGAGTTTTGCAGGTAAACATTCTAAGGCAAAGAGCGAGTTCTACAAATAACTGTAATTTTCTCGACAGCTTTTGTATGTTAAAGAACGAGTTTTGGGAAATTCTGATTATGTCATTCGATTCTTATTTAAAATTAAAATAAACTTATCAAAAAATAATAATAATAATAATAAGTTTTGCAAATAATGGCCTCATATATATAACCAATTTTGTTATTATATCATACCGTTTGTCACAGATATCTTTATGTTTCCAACATTTACGTTTACACTATATATCTGTGTACTTTATTAGCAACCCAATTATTCACTGTGTAGTATTGATAGTATTATAGGTATAATAACTTGTGGCCCATTTTATATAAACGTATTTATAGAAAAAGACAATGAGAGTGGAAGTAATCAATATGAATGATAAAATATTCATAAAAATCTTTAACCTACTTTAATATTAACCTAATTACAAAACTTATCAAGAAAAAAGTCATTGATATTTTCTGATCCAATATTGTTAGCTTGTCCTTTAACGACCTGGATAGAACAAAATTGTATAAACTTTTTTAAATACCAGCACAATGAATATTAAATTACACAGAGACAAAATACGTACCTACAAGGTATGGTATATACAAGTATGACAAACTAAGATACATTTTTAAATCGGAAGCTCCCATCAGCATAAAAAGAAGGGAGTTCAACTAATGTGGGAACAGAAACTGTTCGGCACCAATCGAAGTGTTTTGGTCAGTTCGAGATTGGTCATGTATTGTGTTTTGTAAAAATTAACTTTAAGGACAACTCGTGTATAAGAGCTCTGAAGGTCTTGAAAATGTTGACAGGCAACTGTGTCGTCTGCAAATCTCAATTTTGATCATTGAGATCATTGAGAAAGTAGATCTGAATAGATAGATCTTTATTTAAATAGAAAAAAAACCTAATATACATACAATATAAAGAAAGTACACTATAAATTTTTGATATACTGTTTAAGTAACATTTTGAAATTATTGAGACTAGTACATTTTTTTTACAGATGTAGGTAACTGATTAAATTTAAGGAAGCTTTTAAAAAAAAGAGCGAATTCATCGTACTTTTATACATAGTTCTAGGTACATATATATCATCTAAACCTCAGGTATTATAAAAATGAATATTTTTGTTGAAAGAAATGAATTCTTGAAAATATTCAGGTGATAAGCCGTTTACTATTTTGAAGACCAAAATCATGGTGAAATAAAACAGTCTATTTTCAACAGAGAATAAATTTAGAGTATTTAACATCGTCCCAATTGGGGTACGGCGATTTGTTTTAAGAATTATTCTCATTCCACGTTTCTGTAATTTTTGTAGCATGTTAAGTTTGTTAAGGTTAAATAAATATAAGATTTATGAGCAATAGTCAAAATGAGGTTGAATAATTGTGTTATATACTGTTATTTTTGACTCTATTGACAAATTTTGAGATATTCTACTCAGAAAGTAAAGTTTTTTTATATTTTTTTATGAACGTACTTGAAGTGGCTCTCACAAAAGAGTATTGTCAAGTTGGAATACCAAATATTTAACTGTTGTGACAATTTCAATTTTTTCATTATTACTATTTAAATTTATGATTTCAGAATCAAGCAAGCTATATTTATGTTTGGTAGTAAAAACCATTGCCTTTGTTTTTTTCACATTCAACTTCAATTTATTCATTTTTAAATATTTATTAACCAGTCTAAAATAGTGTTAATTTTTTGAATAGCTACATCAAAATCTTCATCACTAGAACATATTAGAGTATCATCGGCAAAAAGATTAATAAATTCACAAATTACAAAAATATCGATATCGTTAATGTACAGAATAAATAAAATGAAGCCTAATATACTACCTTGAGCAATCCCTGTATTACTATCCATTTCAGATGACAATTGGTCTTTAAATCATACTTTCTGTTTGCGATCTTGTAAATAGTTTTCTAACCACGCAATTACTGCACCTCCAATACCATACTGTTTAAGTTTAGAAATCATTATTATCCTGTCAATGGTCTCAAAAGCTCTTTTAAAATCAAGAAATACACCGACTATGTACTTATTTTTATCTAAATTACTCTTTATATGATATAATGTATCTTGTAACGCCGATTCACAAGAGAATTGTTTTCGAAAACCTGCTTGATTATTAATTAAAATTTTATTTTTTGTTACATGGTCTAATAATTGTTCATAAACAGCAATTTCTAATATTTTTTCTATGCGAGGTAAAGTATTGAGTGGTCGGAACTCTTCAGCTTTGATAGTGTTGGCTATTTTTTGAATAGGGGTGATAGTACTTATTTATAATACATCAGGAATTCTACCCATAGGAAGAGATATATTAATTAAATTTAACATAACGTCCCAATGGTTTCAAAAACTTCCTTTACCATTCTGAAATTTAACGTTTAACATGTAGTGAGAATTTATTATCTAAATTGCCAACAATTTTTCGCAAATCCTGCATAAAGAGCTCTTCAAATTTTTCAAAATTTAAATATATATTACTATTTACATTACATCATGTTTCAGAATAATTATCAATACTTTGAACAATACTTTCAACAAAACACTCATTAAAACTGCTAGCTATTTCTACGCTGTTTGTTAACCGTTTTAGGCTAGTAGTAGTTTCAAAGATTACAGTGTTTGGCATTTCTCGACTATTACCATTGATTAATTTTTGAAGTTTTCCACATTTGTTTTGAATTTTTTCTATACCTCATTTTGTTAAAATTAAATTTCGTTAAAAGAGCGATCCTTTTTTTTTTTTATTTACAAATTCGCATCAACCCGAAGGTTATTAGCGAGAATCAGATTTACAATATTAAATATATTATATATTAACATAATTTATAGCTTTTAAGTAGTTTAACATATTTGTGAATAAACAATTTGCACCAAGTGCTTTCTCTAAGTTTATTGAGATACCATAAGTAATTCTTGCTGTGGAGAAAACTGGACAGTCTACAACAACATGTTTCACCGAGAGTTTAACATTACACTGCTCACATTTTGGTTCGGATTCTTTAGTAATTAAGAACTCGTGCGTGGCACTGATATGACCTAATCTAAGACGAGTTATTGTCACTTGATCCCTTCTTTTAGTCGCGAAATATCTCCATGGTTTAATGTTCGGTTTAATATTCCGAAGATTAGACACTGAAAATTCCCACCGGTTTTGCCACTCACTTAGGATCCGCGATTTGATGACACTTGAAACATCACTAGCTATCACGTATTTCACAATAATAGAGTCAGCTGAGTTAACGGCTTCACGCGCACACTTATCTGCTTCTTCATTGCCTCTAATACCAATATGTGATGGGATCCAAATAAAGATTACCTCCTTATTACAATTTTCTATCTCTATCAGATTTTGTTTTATTTTTTCAAGAATATGATTCTCTGGGTATATTCTTCCTATAGATTGTAGTGAGTTTAGTGAATCAGTCAAAATTATATATTTCTGATTTGGTGAGGATATAATATATGTGAGTGCCTCGTATATGGCATATAATTCTGCATTAAAAGTACTATAGTGTATTGGCAACTTATATTTTTGACACATATTAGAGGATATAACTGCTGCTCCCACGCCATCTGTTGATTTTGAAACATCTGTATAAATTTGAGAGAAATTGGTGTATTTTGATAATAAGTTTTGCAGATTTTGATGTATTATACTATGGTTAGTAGTGTGTTTGTCCAATGATGTTAGGGTAGTTATTATTTTAGGTACTCCCAAAGTCCATGGTGCAGCAGGTTCAAAACTAACGGGAAAGCAAGGAGGTAAGGTGGTGTTCAGAGATGACAGATCCATTTTGATTCGGTGGTAAAAAGGTTTATGTAGACGTGGTTTATTGGAGAAAAATATTGATAATCGGTTAAGGTGATCATATTTAAAGGTGTGGTTGTTAGGATTTGCATTTGATTTAATTGCATAGGTTAACTTTAAGTACATTCTTCTGTGATATAGTGATGGTTCAGCTGCTTCACAATACAGGTTTTCTATTGGTGTGGTTCTGTAAGCTCCCAAGACAATGCGGAGTGCAGTATTGTGTATTGAATCTAAAATTTTAAGGGAAGACTCAGTAGCCGATGAATATGCTATCGCGCCATAGTCTAATTTAGATCTGATTAGAGTTCTGTAGAGAGAGAGCATCTTTTGTCTATCTGCCCTCCAGTCTTTTTTAGATAGTGATTTAAGGATATTAAGTCTTGCTTGGCATTCGATTCATTGTCCTTCCTAAAAATTTTACCTTATTTTTTCGAACTAGAGGCTTGTTATATAGTGAACATATAGTGCATAGTGAAAGTGGAGAGTGATTAGGGTAGATTTTCTTTGTGAATAATATAAATTGTGTTTTTTCTGTAGAAAATTGAAATCCACAATTTTGCGACCATTCCTCTAATTGATGTAAAAACGTTTGTAGCATACTCGTGATGTTTTCCAAATTTTGGCTTCTCGCATAGATAACAAGGTCGTCTGCGTATAAGAGACCTTTCAGTGGTGAGTTCGTATTGGCTAAGACATCATTTATTGCTACTAAAAAAAGTGTAGGGCTTAAAACTGATCCTTAAGGAATACCATTCTCTAGTTTTGTTTTTGGTGATAGCATACCATTAGTTTTAAGCTGGAATGATATTTTGTTAAAATAGAATCGCTCTTTTTTTAGCTTTAACATATTTACTACCTCATTTCTAGTCTCTTAAACACCTGCCATTTAGGTTGTTTTCCAATGACGTCAATACATTTTTTTAAATCGTTATAAGCCCTATCACGTTGTTTAATTTGTTTAAACACCTCTTAATCAAACCAAGGTAATTTTGATTGAAACTGGCATGTTACAATTGGTATTATGCCTTTGATTACATTTTTACAATTTTGCAAAATTTGCTGGTAAATTATGTTATAAGTGTATTTTTATGTATGAGAGAGTAATAAAACAATAAATTATGTATGCAAATCCCTAAACTGTTGATACGGGTGACTCAATGAAAAACAGATATTTGTCAACAAGTTTACAGAAGTATATAGGAAAACAATTTTAAATTGAGTATGACCACCAGGTATAAAGGTTGGAGCAGAATATAATACAATAGTTGTGAGGGTTACTAATCCCTAAATAAGGTTGCAAGTGTCGGAGTGATTGAGGTTAACAGGTACTAATGAATTTGCAAGAAATGTAAGATGTTTATTTTATTGGTTATATATAACCAATAAAAGTTTAATAAGTACCTACCTATTTGCAAAATAAAGTTTAATTCTTTAGATAAAATAAAACGTTTTATTTTATCTGAAATGAGTGCATTCCACGAAGTAAGGGTTTCAACAATCAAACATTTAATTCTTTAATTCCAGGAATCTACGACAGTAATTGACTAGATAATTACCTTCTAAACTTATTCCACAGAAAATGTGATAGTGGTCCGAAAACGCCGAAAAAATGGTCCTTTAACAGTTAATGAAAAAACATTAATATTTAATTGTTTTAGTTTAATTTAATTGTGAAAGTGTTGATGAGTTAGCAGTACACTTGTTGTTGGGAAATCCACGATTTACAGAGTTATTAAAGAAGAGAAATGTGGTAGTTTTCAAATGCCACGTAATGCTCCAGGGAAACCAAAATTTCAAATAGAATATCATTTTAAAGAAGGACTTCGACGTAAAGTGCATGAATTCTTCTTTAGACAAGAATTTCCAACATTGGATAAAGTTCTTGTCTCAGTTCGAGATGATAAGGATTACCCAGAAATGAGTCGAAGTACGTTATGGAAACTTTTAAAAGAAATAGGCTTCCGCTGGAAAAAGAATCCCAGAAAGTCTATTTTATTAGAAAGAAGCGATATTGTCATATGGAGAAGACATTTTCTAAGAACCATAAAGGAAATAAGAAACCAAAAAAGAAAATATTTTATCTTGATGAAACATGGATCAACGAGGGTCATACACCAAATAAATTTTGGCAGGATGAAACTGTTACAAGTCCCCATCAGGAAAGGGACGCAGGCTGATAATAGTACACATTGGCAGTTCAGACGTTTTGTTGAAGGTGGTTTATTAACTTTTGAATCAACTCGTACCGGTGACTACCATGAAGACATGAACGCTGATGTCTTTCAAGAATGGTTCGAACAAATGATAGATCTTCTTCCTAAGAACTGTGTAATAGTAATGGATAATGCAAGTTATCACTCCAGACTTATAGAAGGACTGCCCACAACCAAGTGGTTAAAAAAAGACTTGCAGAATTGGCTGAGTTCAAAAAATATTACGTACCATCCCGAATCTATAAGAAAGGAACTTTATTCGTTGTGTGCCCTTCATAAAGAAAAATTTAAAAAATACGAAATTGATGAAATTGCCAAAAATCGTGGAATGACAGTACTTAGATCCCCACCATATCATTGTGAATTAAACCCGATTGAACTGGTATGGGCACAGATAAAGAGTGAAGTTTCAAGAAAAAATACTACTTTTAAAATTCATGATGTTAAACAGTTGTTTTTGGAGGCCGTAAATAATGTAAAACCTGAAAACTGGGAAAAAGCAGTAAATCACACTATTAAAGAAGAGGAAAAAATGTGGAAGCTGGACAATATTACTGATAAAATGATCGAGCCAGTTATTATAAATCTTGGTTCTGAAAGTTCATCTTCTGAATCTGATTTGGATTTGTAACAAGTAGCTGTAAGTTTTATATTAATATTTTTATTTATCTATTTAACATACCTTACACGGTTTTAAAAACTCTTTTTCTCTTTTGTAATTTTTAAAAATTAAAAAAAATGTGAATTTTTTAAAACCCTTTTTAATGTAGGCCAGTCAGTTCTAATATATTGTGTGATATAAGAGTTCACTTTTGTTTACATACACATAACACTTTATAACACTGAAATAATTCATTTATTTTTTACAATTATTCAAAGTAATTTTTCAATTAATCTTGAGCACGCCCATGGAGTGCTCGGAGGTACCAGTTAAAATTATGCTAATTACTCTCTCGTTCATAAAAATAAACTATCTATAACATCAACAGAATCTAAATTAAAGTGACACATGATAAGATTAGGTTTGATTTTATCTAAGTTTTGATTACATAAATTCCTAATTACTGAATTTTCTATTTACTGAAATAACGGAATGATCAGTAATTTTTAAATAATCTTGAATACAAGCACTTATATTATTTTGGTTAGAAAGCACATTATCTACTAAAATTTTACTATTATAGTGTCAGTAATACGGATAGGATCACTAATATATTGTTATATTTCACCATAGAAATTACTAACCAAGTCAATATTAAAATCACCAACTAACACACAACGATAGTTTGTACTAAATGAGGCATTACATATTTCTTCCAAATCTTCAATAAATTGAGCATTAGAACTGGATGGTGAATTGTATAAACACCCCACCAAGTAAACCATAGATTTAAAATCAACTTTTATTACATTGCACCAATACTTTTACTACTTTTCACTTCAATATCTTTAATATCTGATATCGTCCTAGTGTCACTCATTAAAATTATTTTGGGGTAAGCAAGTTATGGATTCGTGGACTTGGTCTCTATTTTTTACTATGCTTTGGGCGTTGAGATAAATTATACCGGAGTTGACAGGTATATTAGAGATTACAAAGTGTTTTTTTGAATGGATTTCGAAACGATAATTGGTTTATTATTTCCCGTTGCCCGAATGCAACGGGAAACCACCCCATTGTGGTCCCTAGTAAAATTAACATGGTTCAATAAAATCGGAGGACACAGAGGAATTGGTAGAAAGCAGGCCTCTTGGTTGAAGAATATCAGGGAGTGGACAGGAATAAGGAAAGCTGAGCAACTCTTTAGAATAGCTCGAGACAGAGACAGTTTCGCCATGTTAATCGCCAACGTCAAGGGGACTTGATAGGGCACGTTAAGAAGAAGAAGAATTGGTTTATTACTTATATATCTAATAGTTTTCGTAGTATCATCGTTATCAATCAAAGTTTGTAGTTTATTTTTAATCGCTTTAAAATAGTCCTGTTGAGCCTTCTTATATAGAAGGCTCCGAAGAAAAAAGTCTTTACAAAGAAGAAAATTTTAATTTTAAAGTAAAAGTAACAATAAAACTATGAAAGGATCGCAGTGATTGCTACTATAGGCCGATTATATTCAAAAGTACTGAGAAACCTGATAGAAAATGATATTAAAGATAAACAACCCGAAGAACAAGCAGGATTTAGGGCCGGACGCTCCACTATGGATAATATTTTCACATTAAAAATTGCAATGGAAAAACGAGTGCAGAGAAATAGAGAAACCCATATAGATTTAATAGACCTGGAAAAAGCATATAATAGTGTACCGATCTCCCAACTATGGATATAAATGGATAACTTGAAAATAAACCCAATTCTTATTAACGCCACTCAAAAATACTACGAACAAAACTTTGCAAGAATTAAAATGGGACAAGAAATCACCTCTCCTTTTCAAACAACAAAGGGACTAAGACAAGACTGCTCTCTGTCACCCACCTTATTTAAAATCTATTTGGACAGATCCTTAGTGAAATGGGTAAAAAAATGTAGAAACATGGGAATCACGGTGGAAGAAAACACGCTATATACACTTTTCTTTGCGGATGATCAGGTAGTAGTTGCCGAAGATAGCTACGATCTTAGCTATATGGTAAGAAAACTGCAAGAAGAATATGAGGTGGCAGGTCTAAACATGAATATGACAAAATGTGAATATCTAGCAGTGGGAACAGATGAAATATGTGACCTAGTCTTGGAATACGACAAAATCAAAGGCGTACAAACCTGCAATTATTTGGGGGTCATTTTCAATAAGAAGGGAAATAGCGCAGATGAAATCAGGGAAAGAATAAACAAGGATAGAGCAGCGACCCGTGCCTTAAACTCTCTTCTCTGGCAAAAAAACAATTCGACGAGAAACCAAAAAACACATTTACGGTAGTATAGTCCAAAGTATTACACTTTACGGTTCGGAAGTATGGGACGTCACCAAAGCTAATAAAAACAAACTTATGACGACAGAAATGGATTATCTGAGACGAAGCTGCATTAGATCGAAACTAGAAAGAGTTAGGAACGAATAAATAAGAAACGAAATGAAAATGGAGCGAAATATCAATGATGACATAGAAAGAAAACAATTAATCTGGTTCGGACATGCTAAAAGAATGCCAGAGTACAGATGGCCTAAAAGAGTACTGGAATGGATCTATCCTGAAAGAAGAAAGAGAGGACCACCACGGAGAAGTTGGCGGCAAGAAACTTGAAGAGGCAACTTCGTATGACAGAAAAAGATGGAAATTGGGGCGGAGAAGCGGTGATAGCCGTAATCAATCCGTTATTATATATATATATATATATATATATATATATATATATATATATATATATATATATATATATATATATATATATATATATATATATATGTGTATATATATATATATATATATATATATATATATATATATATATATATATTGTTGTGACCTGCTTTATGATGTTTTATTATTAATTAACACTAATTTAATTAATCCAATTATTTAATTAATTAATTCACTAATTTAATGCAGAGTCATACAATTCAATTACTATTAAAAATTCTTAGAGTGCCTTTTTATTAAAATTATTACTTTAATCAGTTTACTTTATATATCTCTTCTAGTGGGTTCAGTATCTCCTAGTTGCTCATAATCGGGATAGAACAGGAAACGGAACTAACATTAAAACAACATAAATACGCACACAAATTATTATTTATTTTCAATAAGCAATACGATGAATATTAATAAATAACTTTTGTGGGCAATTATCTTTCCCAACAAACTCCTATACTCTAAATTTAATTTTAATTACAAACTATCTATTGATCTGTTTTATAATAATATCTACTAAAAAAATGACCATATAAAAATATAATTTATTCACAAAAAAAATAACTCTTTGAAACTTGGTATCTTATTTCGTATGCTTATATTTGATTTTATCTTTAGAATATCTTAAAATTTTCTTTCATTCAAATTATTTGACTGACCTTTATTTTTACACCAATGATGTCTCCTCTCGATCAAACCACAGTTCCTTCCTTGATTGATAATGTCCGGCTACCATCAAATCTTTCCCGTTCTCAGCATCGATCCAAAACCGCATACCAGCAAACTACTCCTCCGAAAACACAAGCCCAAGCCTCTTTTGACTGGTACTATTTATTCACAAATTCTCCTTTCTTTCTCAATTATATCTCGTGGACTATGCAGACTCAAAAGAGGTATTAATCTTCTCGATTTTGATCTGCTCTCAGCTTCCACCTTTTTCACTAACCAACGAAAACACTGGTACTCAGATTGACTACACGAAAACACGTCTTCTCTTCTGATCTGCCGGTAACATAATAATCTTTCAATCTCTCCCAGACAACCTTCTCAACTCTGTCATTCCCACCATTCTTTTTTAACCAATCATAAGCATTCATCTTTCCCACTTATTTTCGATTTAGAAAATTTCCAACATGATATTTAAAACAAATAAACTACTTTCACTCAAATTACTTTTCAGAAACCATTAACAATTTTGCCTTTTTCAACAGAAATAAGTTTCCAAATTCTTGTTATCTCTTATCTAAATCTAATTCTTATTTACTTTCAAAAAATGCCCACCGCAAAATACAATTACAAGTTTATTCCTAAATCTATAATTATACTGATTCCATTGTCCTTTCACTATTCACTCAGTCTTTCACAGAAAAACTCGTTAGGGTCCCGTCACGGAACAATGTTTTCTCTTATTCTAACTTTTACAAATAAGTACAGGGTTGTATTTTAACTTATACGCCCGCGGTATATTAAAATAATAAAAAGCTCTTTATTCTATTTCTGATCGATAAACTGATCCATAACAATATATATATATATATATATATATATATATATATAAAAGTAAATAAACTATCAGGCGATAGTGCAGCGGGGGTAATATTTGTTCAATAACTTATTAGAGAAAAAAAGATAATGTAAGTGTTATCTTAATTTTAAGGTCCTTAGTTGTGATTGAGGTTACAAAAAACGTGATTATTGATTAATATGGATAAAACTGTACTGTCCACAATCATTTTATTATGTGTTTACATTTCAAAATATTGTTTGATGACCTCTGTTATTATCAAATACCTAATTCATAATCTTTGGGTAATCGTGAATTTAAATATAAACTTACCGTTAGATCTGTTGTTCTCATTTTCAATGAAATGCGCGTTCACTTCTTTACCGTTGCGCTCCATTTTATGAAACTTTGACTTAACATTTGAAAATACCATAGGTGAAGATATACAAAAATCACTGACACATATCTGTTCTAGTAATTTTAGAACCAAAGTACTTTAAATGGTAAATATTAAATATACATCGATGTTAAAATCTGTATGTGTTCAGTAAAAAATAAGTTTTATGTGAAGGAAACAGCAATTACTACACTCTACGATATCTAAACTTCAGTCGTCAGAGAAGAAAGTGCCACAGAACCTCTACAAACAATACAAGCTAAAATAAGCTGAATTTTGCTGAGAATGTTAATTGTAGGACTCTAACAAGATGCAAAAACAACATAATGACGGTATTAGATTTTTGTTTCGACTAGGGCAGCGGCAAGCCGCTTATACGTATTTCGACCTCTTTAGGTCTCCTCAGAGCGGCATAGCCACTGCTCTGAATTGAAACAAAATCTATCCCGTCATAGACCAATAGTTGTCAAAATAATTATTTACGGACGTAACTACGCCATCTAATAACAAAAAGAGAAATCATACGATTTCTACCTGGCGAAACCGAATTTAAATTTTTACCACCGTGTTTTCTAAAACTTGCAAAGCAAACAGCTTGATAAATTACTCGGCAAGAAAATCTAAAAATCATTCACCTGCCGTTCATCATGGTCAAAATTCGTAGTGAATTCAGTTTCTGGTACTCCAAACGGAGTAAAGAAATAAAACGTAATAACCGTATTATATTTTTATATACAAGAAAAAAAGCTCCTAAGTACACACCAGCCCAGTTAGAAATGTTACCGTGCATTGAGACGTGTTTATTTTCCTGGTAAAATTCTCATTATTGACGATGAAAAGTATTTTACTTTATCCAATTCCGAAATGAAGGGCAACGACAGATTTTAAACACGCAATGTACCAGATGCACCGGACGAGGTTAGGTTTAAGGGAAAGTGAAATTTGCTGATAAAATTTGGGTATGGTGTGCCATCTCAGAAGCTTGTGTTTCACAGCCGCTTGTCAGGCATGTTCGCGGTGAAGCTGTCAATGCTGACAATTAGGTTGACAGGTGTCTTACAAATCTTGTCCAATTAGGCCTATTATAGAAGAGTTTTGGACTGTTTTGAGTCGAATAGTGTATAATAATTGCTGGAAAGTCCAAAATGAAGATCAGCTAAGGCGAAGAATTTTGCAAATATTTCGTGAGATCGACTTAGAAACAGTCTAAAGACCAAATTTACGTGCCATCGAAGATTATTATTTATTATTATTATTATATAACAAATAAGGGTACCCTATTATACCCAAAAAGCAAAAAACAAAATTAAAAAATATCTTTATAAAACTGATACCAATTATAAAGTTAAGTAAAGTTAAACAATTAAGTATATCAGACAAAAATTTAATTGTAAAACAATAAACAAATAAATAATGCTGTCCGAAAAAAAAAACAAAATCCTATAAATAAAATAAAGCGCTATCAATTTATTTTCAAAGATGTTAACACTAGTTGCCGATATGGTGTCTTGGTCCAAATTGTTCCAGATATTAAAGATTCTAGTTCACCCTAGTAAAGTTCACCTTGGACCTTGCAGTAGTTTGTTCCCTCTTTAATTTGTATCGATGGCCTCTTAATCTTTCGTCTTGATTCAAAGTAAATATGGTGTTTAGCATAGCCATGATAATTTCCAACCTTCGATAGAAGATGGAACTTAAAGAAGAATGGTGTTTAGGTTCCCAAAATTATGGTTTAAAATACGGAAGGACATAATTACGCCTTCGAACGTCACCTCGAAGACGTCGCTGCTCGAATATCGTAAGATGAGTCATGAATAGTCTATCTTCATAGTTAGGTCTTACACGGCCATATGCCAGTCTTGTGGCTTTACGCTGAACATTTTCAAGTAGGATTTTATCGCCACTGAGATCTGGATTCCACACTGGTCCGGCAAACTCAAGAATAGGTCTAACATATACTGAATAAAGTTTACTAACAGAGGTTAAAGATATGCGTGTAAAACATTTACGGATCAAAAAAACTATTATATATGATCAGACCAATTTAAGTCAGTATTAATTATCACTCCGAGATCGTTGTGGGAGATTACCGAGTTTAAAGGATGTTCATTAATAAGTACGGCAGTGATGTATTATTTTTGTCGATATGTAAAACAACGCATTTTTCAATGTTAAGCGTAAGTAACCATTCTGAGGACCATTTGAATATTGCGTCAAGATCTTGTTGAAGAACATGTTGGTTAATAGTTGGATTCACATATAACTTCGTGTCATCAGCGTAAATGGAAACCTTACTGGATACAATGAGCGGAAGATCACTAGTGTAGACACAAAAAAAGTAGCGGTCTAAGTACTAATCCTTGTGTGACTCCACTCTTGACTGGCTTATCTAGTGAGTGGTCTTGCCCAACACGAACCTTGAAGTATCTGTCGAATAGAAAATCTTATATATAAATGTTTAACTTTCCGCGTATACCATAGTGAGCCAATTTAGCTAGTAATCGACGTTTTGGAACACGGTAGAAAGCTTTGGAGAAGTGTAAGTAGACTACATCGACAGGATTCCGATTGTTTAAAGATAATGACCAATCATTCACACAATGAAGTAAGTTTGTGATCGTTGAACGACCTTTGATAAATGACAGGGATGACATTTTCTTGAAGAAGGAACTCGGACATAGCTTTCGAAATAATCGATTTTATTACTTTGCCGATAATAGGAACCAGGCTGATTGGACGATAATTATTGCAATCAAGTTTATTTCCTTTCTTGAATATAGAAGTAAGCGAAGCCAATTTCCAGGATGAGGGGGGAGAACCTTGATTATAAGAAGCATTTATTATGAGAGATATAGGAATGGCTACAGATTCTGCACATTGTTTGAGGAAAAAGGTAGTCAATCCGTCTAATCCTTGTGATGATCACGGACCTCTTTTTGTTCTACAAAAATACATTATAAACCCTAAAGTTTATACACATTTCCTGTATTTATTTAATAAAATAAACTTAATTTGCAATTATAAAATACATATTTATTTTTTCCGAAAACTTTAGGAACAAGCATTATTAGCTCTCATAATTTTATCTCGTTAGCATATTTCAGACGATTCAGAAATTGTCCAGTTATTTGTGTCGTTCCTCCCATTGTAAGTAATTACCAGTACTTCCCAACTTAAATCATTATTTTTTCTTGTTATCAATTAATCCTTTCATCCTTTCCTTCTTGAAAAATAGTCCACATAATCCTTATCATTGGCAGTTAGTTTTTGGTCCGTGTATGGCCTTTATTATTTTAATACATTGCTCTTAATATTTGAATCATTAAACAACGAATTATCATTTCTAATTCATATATATTCGAAGATTAGTGTAATTTGGGGTTTATTGTGGCCTTTCAAATAACATAATTTATACATAACAGGCTTATTGGTAGATGTTCATTGCCCATGGATGTACGTGTTTGACAGTAATTATAGGACTACTTCCAAACAAAAATAAAAACAAAATTGTAGGTCTGGGTACAAGTTATTATTGGATAACACGTAACTGTTGGGAAATAATATATCATGTTTATAATAGTTTTTAATGATTCTTTACGGGTAGAATTTTGTGACACTTATTATTTATCAAATAATATTACAAATGGTGGTATTAGCTAGTTAATTAATATAATATAATCTAATAATTAGAAGAATTAAAGAGATAAAAAAGGCCAAGGAAAATGCGTAACAGATCAATGGATAAAAATAGAAGAGTAGGACAGAAAATACGACAGCTTTAATATGCATAAAAAAATAAAAGAACTAACAAATTCCCGAAATCGAGAACACCATGGGATACTCAAAGATGATAATGGTAACCTCATTGCAGACATCAAAGGTAAACTGATATTTTGGCAAGAATACATAATGGAATTACTCGACGATGATAGAATGACACAAGAAGAACCACAGGAACAAACAGGAGCGAAAATAATAATGTGCGAATTAGAACAGGCAATTAGAAATGCAAAGACCGCAAAATCAGTAGACCCAGATCAGATATCCACTGAGCTAATTAAATTCATTGATGAAGAAACACTGCATATACTTCTAGATTTGTTCAACAAAGTATATACAACAGGAATAATACTTGAAGATTGGTTTGCGTCCACGTTTGTAACACTAATAAGCCACATACTTAAGATATTTCTGAACATAATACATGGAAGACTATACAAAAAAATAGAAGAAGAACACTTAGTTTGGATTCAGAGAAGAAATGGAACGAGGGAGGCTCTATTCGCTTTTAACGTTCTCACGCAAAGACGACTAGATATAAACCAGGATCTCTATGTCTGCTTTATAGATTATCAACAGGCTTTTGATAGAGTATGACGTCAGAAACTCATGAAACTGTTAAAAGAAAAGAATGTGGATAGTCGAGATATACGGGTTATTGTCAATCTGTACTGGAATCACAAAGCAAAGGTTATAATAAAAAATGTCAATACAGAAACTATAGAATTAAAAAAGACTGTAAAAGCTGATAAAGGTAACTGCCTCATTATCATGTACTATCATAATTACGTTCAAAAAAGAGAAGAATTTCTAAGAAATAATAACTTTGACATTCTAGATAGAAATCCTCTAAATAAACTAGTTAATAATCTTAAAGCTATCATATCTAAACATAAAGATTTCCTACAATCACATAACAGGATAGAGAAAACCTTCATTTTGTCAAATCTGCAAATACCAAGACTATATGGTTTACCAAAAATTCATAAACCAAACACCCCTATGAGACCAGTGGTTAGTTTTTATAACACACCAGTTGTTACATTGTCCAAATTCATTAATTCTATATTACAATCTTCAATATCTGTTCAACCCACTTTTTCTGTCAAAAACTCTACAGACTTAGTAAATAAATTGTCAGTTTTAAATTTACCTAGAGTCTTCTTTCTAGTTTCCTTTGATGTAAGTAATTTGTTTACAAATGTACCTAGAGATGAAACCATTCTTATAGTTGAGAAATTACTTATTAAAAATAACATTAATAGAGATACAATTTTTCACATATTGGGTTTACTTAAATTTTGTCTTTCACAAGATTTCTTTTCTTTTAACAATATTATTTATCGACAGGCACAAGGCTTGGCAATGGGCAATCCCTTATCACCTTTGCTAGCAGATCTATTTCTGAATAACCTTGAGATTAATATCTTTGACAATCTGAATCAAAACTCTTTTCAAAAAGTTTTATATTGGTTCAGATATGTGGATGATGTGTTGGCTATCATAGATGGAAATTTCTCAGATGCAGACAATATCCGAGTTTCACTTAACAACTTACATCCAGCTATAAAATTCACCTTAGAAACAGAATCCAACAATTCTATTAATTTTCTAGACTTAACATTAACTAGAATAGATAACAAATTAAATTTTTCAGTCTTTAGAAAACCAACTCAGACTGACCATACCATCCCTAGATCTTCTAATCATCCTTTTCAACAGAAAATGGCCTCCTTTTATTGCTATATCCATCGTTTACTTAGCTTACCTCTGTCAGATTCAAATTTTAAATCAGAATTAGAAATTATTAAACAACTTGCTTATAGTAACGGTTATGCCCCTACTTTGGTTGATAACATACTCAACAAATTAAGGAATAAAAGGAATAGATCACTAGCATACAACACTGTCCATAAAATTTCTATCTCGGCAGTTATTTATTGATCAATATCGTACATAGGGTATCCCTCGGATAATATAGCCAGAATCTTAAATAACATTCCTAATCTAAAACTTTCCTTCAAATGTAAAGAAAATATCAAATCTATTTTTTCTCACACTAAAGACAAAATCAACAAATCGTCTAAAAGTGGTATTTATACATTATCCTGTGGTGAATGCCCGGTGACCTATGTGGGTAGAACAATGCGACTTTTGGATATACGCATTAAAGAACATCTGTCTAAGATTGATAAATCTAGTTTTGGGAATCATATACATGCTTCAAAGCATGGCTTTAGTCCTCATAGAGATAGCAAGATCCTACACAGTATACCCAATAATAATTATACAAAAATGAATGTACTAGAAGATCTAGAAATCAGTAGAGAAATGAACCTCAGAACTGTGTCAACACTCAAATTAACTTAAATTGTAAGTTTGATCCAATCTTTAAGAAGTTTCTTTAATAATACATTTAGTATACAATTAACCATCGATTGATCAAGCTTTGACCTTTATTATTTTTTAAAAATTTCTTGAATTTTCTTTCATTGATTTCATTTAAGTAAAAAATGTTTGAGTTTTTTCTTCTTCTTTATTTATTTTATTAATAATATTGATAATCAATAATAGCTATTGAACTCTTAACTTGGCAAATGATATTTCTCCTTGGTTCGTTTTCATCTACTTTCTTCTACTTGGTCAAACTTTAAAAGTTTTGTTTTTTGATATTTTTGATAAATGTATATTTTAAATTTTCACGTTGACTTATCAATTTAAAATATTTAAATTTAAATTCTATAACGTTAACGACAACGAAACCTAGCTAAATTTTAAACGCAGTACTTTTCATAAACTTCTAAAATCAATAGATTTTAAACACGTACATATTTATACACGGTACTTTGACTTTGACTGATTATTACTCATATTGGGAGTGAAACAGGTTATGTAAAAGGTGGTCTATGGATGTTCGAATTAAAAAAGAAAGGCGACTGTCACAAAAAAATGCGACGATCTTGAGAGTAGTTTGTAGGTAAATATGTTGCTCCTTTTAGAAGACAAATTTGTAATAGTTCTCGATAATGCTCCTTACCATTCGCGAAAAAGTGGGAAAGTACCTACTATAGCATGAAAAAAGCAAAAAATAAAAGAGTGGTTACAATAAAAAAATATGAACTTCGATGAGGACATGCTTAAGGTTGAACTTTTTCAATTAGTGGCGCCGTGTTAGGCTGAATATAACAAACATGTTAGAATTGATAAAGTGGTAAAAGCTCAAAATAAAACCGTTTTACGTTTACCACGCAAAGGACGCTGTTTGTTGGCAAAGACTTGTCCAGTTCGCCAAGAACACGATTTCATTATATCGAATAGTTACTTTAAATTACCACTGAGAAAAATCTACATCTAGAAGTCAAATGCAAAATTAGAGAATAAAATTGTTAGGAACCAAATCGACTTCATTCTCATAAAAAATCGATTTAGAAACTGAATTATATCAGCTAAAACTTATCCAGGTGCTGACATTGTGTCTAATTACAATCCCATAGTAGCTACAACTCAATTAAAATTAAAAATAGGTGATCAAAAAGAAGTCTCGCACAAATATTGATATAACCCAACTACATGACGAGAAAGTTTAGTTTAGGAAAATATTGGTGAGAATGTCGATGAGGGCTTGAATAAAATTATATCAACAGTAAAGGAATCCTGTGAAATGAATTTAAACGCAGCTCAAAGCTAAATAAGAAAACTACCGAAAAACAACAAAAAACTATATAAAAATATACAAAAAGAAATTAGGCGTAAAATACGAGAAGCAAAGAGTCACCATCTAGTCAAATA
Source organism: Diabrotica balteata (assembly GCA_918026665.1). Lineage (NCBI taxonomy): Eukaryota > Metazoa > Arthropoda > Insecta > Coleoptera > Chrysomelidae > Diabrotica > Diabrotica balteata. The sequence goes on from OU898278.1 coordinate 20,359,973, forward strand.
GTGTCATGAAATTAAAGAACTCGAAAATAGATACGACACGTTTAACTTGTATAAGAAAGTGAAAGAAACGACTAGTATCTTCAATTAGATTAGAGACAAACTGCACTGCTACATGATGAACATGGTAAAGTAATATTTGAAGTAGAGGTCAAACTTAAAGCGCACATGTACTGAGTGGTCACAAATAAAGATTGATATAAAATATTATGCAAGGAAGAATAGCAGTTTAGCGCAGTCCAAGATGAAAAAAGACTTCATGGTTGAAGAACTTGCGAGATTTTACATAGTACATGAAGAAGGAGAAGAAAGGTAGCATCATTAAAGGCACTGTTGAAGGCAAAAAAAATGCCCAGATAGCCAATATTCAAACTTATGAAACAATAGAGAGACTGGTATGCTTGTGAAACTTGAACAATGAATCAGAAAAAAGAAAGTTAGAGATCTGGTAGAGGAAAATCTTAAGAAAAGATTTTGGTGGTAGAAAGGGAGCTAACGAAGAATTTCGTATAAGAACAAACCAGAAGCTAATGAAGATGTATAAAAGACCCAAAATAACACAGAAAATCTGGACACAGAGAGTTAGATTGTTAAGACATGTTTTATAAATGCCAAAAGACAGAAATCTAGGAGTTTTACAGTCAAGAGAACAAAGGAAGACAAGAAAAGGAAAACTACGAAGGAAGTGGTATAAAACTGTCTGGACTGACACAGAAGACATGGAAACAAGGTACTGGAGAAAACAAGTGAAGGAACGCAAAAACTGAAAGAATCTAGTTAAGACTACTAAAGCTAAGAGCCTTCGAATATCGCCATGATAAGAGTTATAAATTAATCTGGAGCACAAACGAAAAAAAAAACCACTTATGCCTTAACTACATCCAAAAGTTCTATGGCCAAAGTATATACATTATACAGAATAGTACTGCTTCCTAGTCATACATTTTGCTTTCTAAAAAAATGGACTAGTTATATACATACCTGTTTTTGTGCATACAAAACACATATGGCACGTTGTCTGCTCAAGATTTATATAAATTTAATATTATGTGTGTAAAGGAAAGTAATTGCTGTTTCCCACAATTAGATACAAGACAAGACTAAAACAATTAAATAAAACAGTTCCAAATCAAAAAGTGTAAAATAAAATATTTGTTTGTTTAGTCACTTAATAATATTTAAGTTAACACTGACCAGAAATGAATATTCAATCACAAAAACGAAAGACTTAACCGATAATTGCTGTTAAAACACAAAGAAAGTTTGTCACACACTTTTCCGGAACTTTCCCGTGAGCAGCTGTTGACGTGTTCGTACAAAACAATTGAATATCTGTCTAAAGGTTTGATTCGTATCGACAAAGTGGAGTTAAATATTTAATAAAGAATAGCCATAGAAACCACAAATATATACAGAGGTTGAAATCAATTTTAACCTATATTTCCCGCTACACAAACGCAGTTTGTTAATTCTAAGCGGGAAGCGTGGTAATGCCTTTATTTGAGGGTAGTTATTAAGAGCGAGATTAATTAATCAGCTCTATGTCAGTTTTAAGTACCGGAATGCACTTAATTCACAACAGGCAGTCGATATGACAGCAATAAAATGAGAAACTATGAGAATCACTGTAACATATTCCGTGCGATGGCATGAAAATTTTTACTTTTAATACTTATTTATCCGAGGCATTACACAGATTATCCTATTTGTCGCTTACCTCATCCCAATCGTCATTTTTCTTGTTATATACAGGTTGAGCCAAACCTCTCCTTCTTCTTCTAGTGCCGTCTTCATTGATGAAGGTTGGCTATCTATCTATCTATCTATACAGCCCTTAACATCCATCCTTGGATATAGGCCTCTTTCTCCTTCTTCCATGCTTCTCTATCTTTGGCAATTTGCATCCATTTTGACCCGGCGTGTTTCTTCAGGTCATCTGACCATCGCATTTGTGGCCTTCCCCTTTTACGTTTGTGATTCCATGGTCTCCAATGTATAATTGTTTTAGTCCATCTTTCATCTTTCTGCCTTAGGGTGTGTCCGGCGAACTTCCATTTAAGCTTTGCTACTTGGGTTGAGACATCTTTCACCTTTGTTTTATTACGGATCCATTCGTTTCTTTTTTTGTCTGAGAGTTTAATGTTCAGCATTTGTCTTTCCATGGATCTTTTTGTCTTTGCTATTTTTTCCATATTTTCCTTTGTAAACGTCCATGTCTGAGAGCCATATGTGAGGACAGGGAGTATACATTGATTGAAGACTCTCGTTTTTAAGTATTGGGGATATTTTGAATTCTTTAGAATAATATAAGACAGTTTTCCGAATGATGCCCAGACCAATCTTATTCTTCTCTTTATTTCTTCGGTCTGATTTTCTTTATTTAATTTAGTGATTTGGCCTAGATATATATACTCTTTTACTTGTTCTATTTTTGTTTATGCCACTGTAATTATAAGTTCTTCTGGTTGATTAGTCATGGTTTTTGTTTTACTATAATTCATCTTGAGTCCAATTTTTGTCGATTCTCTATCTAGTTCTTCCATCATTCTTTGTAATTCTTCACTTTTTTCTGTTATTAATACAATATCATCAGCATATCGTAAATGATTCAGATTTTGCCCGTTTATATTAATTCCCAAGTCATCCCAGTGTAGTCGTTTAAAAACATCTTCTAACGCTTGGTTAAATAACTTGGGCGAGATGGTATCTCCTTGTCTTACTCCTCGGTTTATTTTAATAGGCTCCGTTTGTTTCATTAGCTTAATAGTTGTTGTTGCCTTGTTGTATATATTTGTAATTAAGTCGGTATATCGGTAGTCTATTCTGCTGTTTTATAGGGAATTCTGTACTGCCCAGTGTTCCACTCTATCAAATGCCTTCTCAAAGTCAATAAATGCCATGTATAGCGGGATATGATATTCGTTAGTTTTTTCGATTAAAATCTTCATCGTTAAAAGGTGGTCACTTGTACTGAAGCTCTTTCTAAATCCGCCTTGTTCTCTTGCCTGGTATCCATCTAATTTAGTTGTTAATCTATTTGTTAATATTTTGGTTAATAGTTTGTACATCACATTTAATAAAGTTATGGGTCTGTAATTCTTTAGATAATTTTTATCTCCTTTCTTAAATAGTAACAGTGTTATTGCTTCGTTCCAACTGTTGGGTATTTGTTTTGTCATTAAAATTTTATTCATAAGTATGTACAAAACTTCTCTAGTTGTTTTCCCACCATGTTTTAGCATTTCTACAGTCACCCCGTCTTTTTCTGGCGATTTATTGTTCTTCATCTCTTTGAGTGCTCTTCTTATCTCGTTCTTACTGATCTCTGGTTGTAAGTCGGAATTAACATTTTTTATTTTTATTTGTAGTTGCTTAAGGATTTCTTGGGTTGCTTTCTGTTTTGTATTGTAGAGGTTTTTATAATATTCTTATGTTATCTGTATAATTTCTTCTACATTATTGGTCTCTGTACCTTCTTTGTTCTATATACTATTAATTTGTAGGTTCCAAGCTGTGGTTTTAAGCACTTCATGTTTTTATTTTGCTCAATTGCTTTTTCTATTTTTTCTTCCTGTACTCTCCTTTTATAATCCTTGATATTCCTTCTGATAGCTTTGTTTACCTCTTTGTAATCTACTGTGTTCCTGTTATCTTGTTCCAGTAATGTTTTTCTTTTACTCATGAGATTTTTTGTTTCCTGGGATACATAGTTTTACTTTTTTATTCTTGTTTGTGCTACCTCTTTTCCCGCCTTTGTTAATGTATCGGTTAATAGCTGATTTATTACATCGATATTTTTGTTTTCCAAATCTCTAGTGACCGGTATACTTTCCTTTATTTTTGGTTTATATTCGTCTTTTGATTGCCTAAGTTTTTCCATATCTAGTTTCGATACATTTTCTTTTTTGTTTAGAATTGGCTATTAATCCTGAGTTTGGCTCTGACAAGTGTATGATCGCTACCGGTTGAGAAGCGGTTCAGTACTGTAACATCTTTGATGGTGGTTTTTTCTGTTGTAAAATGTAATGTTGTTGGCTATAACCATTGCAAATTCGTTTCTATCTTCTGCTTTTTTTAAGAGCGTCTGTGTGTTGAACCCAGTCCAGTCGCGAAGGTTTTTTACCCAGGATATTTGTCGTCTATCAGGACCCCTTTTTCCTTCGATTTTTCCCTTCATAATCAGCAGCAACAACTTGTACTTATTATTTCCAAGTATGTGCCCCAAATATGCTGTCTTTAGCCTTTTAATGGTGGTCAAAAGTTCTCTGCCCCTTCCCATTCTGTGCAATACCATTTCGTTTGTAATATGATCGGTCCATGGTATCTTCAAAATTCTAAAAAGCCACATCTCAAAAGCTTCCAGTTTTCTCATTAAGTCAACATTAACAGTCCAGGCTTTCACACCATAAAGAAGAATAGAGTGGATATAACATTTTACCATCCGATATCGGATTTGCAGATTTAGTTTTTGGTTACTCAGAAATTTCCCCATCTTCAAAAAGGCTGCCCTTGATTGCTCTGTTCTTGAGCGAATTTCTGATTTCGGATTCAGATCTTCCGTAATCCAGACTCCTAAATATTTCATTTTGTCACTTTGCTCAACATCTTCATTTTTTATCTGGATCCTTGTAATGACTTTACACTCTTACTGATAACCATGGATTTGTTTTCTTTATGTTTATTGTTAAACTGTTCCCCAGTATCACAAATTGTATCTCCTGAAGCTTTGATGGTGTGGATTTCGAGTAGCTCTTTAGATACATACTTACAGATTGGAGTAATATGGGTATACTGTTGTCATTTATAGTTATTTTGACATTTTTGCCTGCTACTTCGTTAACTGCTATTCCAACATATGATGCAATTTATTTAGTTCTTCCATTGTTAATAATGGAAGCGGCGTGTATATTTTCCTGATTATTTGTGGTGACGACAGAATCTGTCACGTTTAATATTATCTTCATCTTATTTGCATTTGTTCACCTGTTGTATAGTAGTTGCAGTATCTTAAATTTTATGTTTGAAAATCTATGTGCTGTTAATTATTACCACTTTGACTCCATTTTCAGTTTTAGACGCGTCTGTATAGTAGACTGCATAATCGGAATGGTAGTTAATTATATCTCTAAAGAGTTGTATGATAAGATTAAGGTTGGTGCTATTTTGCACTGCAATATAGACTGTAGTTGGCTGCTAGAATTTTTATAATCCAAGGTAAAGCTGAAGATATATTTTTCTATTGATATAAGGGTGAAAATTGCTTCCATTTTATGAGAAGCAATAACCTCGATCGTCATGAATTGTTCCCTTTACTTCCAAATTTTGTCCGACTTGGACCGAATTTTCCCCAATAGAGAGACGATCAAAAGGACGTCCACGAAAATAATGCAACGACAATTTACTGGAGCCACATTGAAAAGCTGAGAGTCATGTTTACATAAAAAGAAGAACCTACTAGAAGAATCCTGAAATCACTAAATGGACCTGGACTGCAAAACCTGTTGAAAACTCAACCGCATAACCTTATTAAATGTGGTATAAACTATTAAACTATATAGAAGTCAGATAACGACTCTGTGAATATGGGGAAATACAGAATGTGGAACACCTGAGAGTACAGTATTTTTCAGATAAAAAAGCTTGCACGTCATTCAAGATTTACGACGTCAAAACCCCACAGCGTTGCCAAAACATCAGAATAGTGAATAAGTGAGGAATTTTTAAAATGTCAAATATTAAGGAATGCACGTCAATTGGATTTTTAAAATGGAAAATTTTCATAATTTCATAACTATAAAAGATCACATAAAAATGTATAATTTTAAATACATTTAAACCTCAAATACTGAGGAAATAAATAAATTAATAACTTTTATTATGTAATACTGCATCTAAATTAGGGTTAATTTACTGTGACATTAAAAGGACTTGGAGAACCTATGTGATAAAAAGGAAATAAAAAAGAAGGAATATTGTGAATTGAATATACAGAATTGAGAATATGTAAAATGGACAAAAAGCGTAACTGATTTATAAGATTTCAGAAATGTGTTGGATAACATTCAGGAGAACCTAATCAATTTGCATTATGAAATTAGCAAAACTATGCCTATGAAAAATGACTGTAAAATTTGAAAATATCCGAATAAATCTGGAAGGGATATTAAAGTCAATTAACGATTCTAACTCGATGCAATTAACCCATTTAAAGCCACCGTTCTATCTATTAATCGAGCTCGTTACAGATATGTCTTTAATTTAATAATATTGATAGTTATTAAAATATGGCGCGTGTTGTTTCGTGTAGCAAAAACCATTTTATTAAAAAAAATTAATAATTCTTTTATAAATCTGGAGTTTGGACATAATTTTGGAGGTTACCTGAAAGACTGTTTCCAAACATGACTGACAAAAGGTAAATATAATATATTGTTTAAATGGTTCAAAAAAGTTCTTTATAAATAAGGGTGGCCTTTTTCGCTATACTAAGTATGAATATTTTTTTAGATACCTACTGGACAAAACCTTTGATTTGAAGTGAGTTAATGGAAGAGATAGAAAATCTGTCAGATAATGATCTTCCTGATAACATAATTATTTTTCCGCCAAAAGATGGGAAAGAGATGTAGAAATATGTAACTTGCCAGCAAATCAACTACAAGTACAGGCAGAGATAATCATAAATGGTCCAAAAACCCATACCAAATGCGATATTAATAAAGATAAAGATGACATGCCTTTGCCACACTTTAAAAAACAAGTAGCTCCTACAGTAAAAATGTGAACAAACGCCGCAAAAATGATTGATGGACCAAGAGAGATATACATAGCAAGATTTTAAATTAGAGTACAAGAGAAGGTCCAAAAAACATCATTTCCCAAGATACTTTTTTCCTATTTTTTGATGATAAAGTTATTCAGATGCTTGTTGAATTTTCAAATATGTATGCCAATTTACATAACCATAAATGCGATATTATAAAAAACGAAATTAAGTGTTTTATTGGAATTTTATTATATAGTGGATATATGAGTGTTCTTAGGCCATATATTTACTGGGAGAAATCCCTGATTCTACTCACGACCTTGTATCTAATGTCATGTCTAGAAACCGTTTCAAATTTATACAGAATACTAATTGTTGTGACAATGTAAAATTGGATACACAGGACCAATTTTCAAAGGTTCAACCTCTGATTGATGTAATGAATCAAAAATTTCTCGATTTAGCACCAAAACTTGGATGAGTCAATGGTTTTGTATTATGGAAAACATAGAGCCAGTTCAGTTAATCTTGCAATGAAGAAACATAGTATCTTAGAGTTTTATTCAAACATTATCTCAACATACATTAAAGACCAAAGACCTGCATTTGAAGTTCAGCTGTTTTCTGATCCAGAATGAATGAGAATTTCACCATACATGCATGTATGATAATAAAAACATATTTTGAATTGAGTGCTGTAAAAATTTTTTTGGACAAAATAAAGCAAATGTTTACTGGAAATAACTATTGCATATTAAATAAAACACTAAATAGCTTTTTTAAAAATTCTTTATTTGTTAGAAATCTGGGAAATCAAAGGAGGGAAGGTCTTATTGGTGCAATGGCAAAGGAAAAACCCCTCTAAACCTTGCCTAGGACCCAGTACATCCCAATTAAAAATATAACTTTAATAAAATAGTTTATAAATAACATCATTACATGGTTTTCAAATTCAGACCTAATCTAAGTATGCATACACATAATTTTATATTAATACATTGCACAAAACAAAAATAAATGTGACCTACAAAAATTGTTATTCAAATTTAATAATCAGTTCCATTTTGGTTATACTTTCGTCCATGAAGTTTATTAAGTTTCACCTCTAAAGACTTTGGCTTTTTCCTAGATCACATTTGTCTTCTCTACCTTCCCTCTTACAAACTCATTAATTTCCTCCTGATGTATTGATTTGGTAATTGAAGTTTCTTCCAAATAGCTTGCAATATTATCTAAAACAGAGTTAGTATCCATGCACTCCTCACACATTCTCACCAAGTGCACATGCTTACACAAGGTATTCCTTACCACATTCTTACATTCATTTTCACATACTTGTCTTATACTTATATTCTATAATTTATTTGGACCTCTTAAGAACTTTATCTAAAATTGCCCATATACCTAAACATTATAATTAACCTTCACATTGTTTCTTATTGATTCTGCCATTTTGTGAGCTTTTGTTATGACCCTTTCTTAATAATTGTTTATGTTTGGTTGTTTAATGTCTAAACTCCTCTTTCACATTTTTATGTCTACTAGAATCCATTCCATTATATGCATTTATATATATATATATATATATATATATATATATATATATATATATATATATATATATATATATATATATATATTTATATATTTCAATAATGTTAAACTAACTTACTTTCTTGTAAATAAGCCTGTAAAACTACAATAAATATTTAATACATTACACAAAACAAAAGTAAATGTGACCTACAAAAATTGTTATTCAAATTTAATAACCAGTTCCAATTTGGTTATACCTTTGTCATCTAATTCGTCCATGAAATTTATTAAGTTTTCCCTCTGAAGACTTTGTTTGGCTTTTTCCTGGATCACACTTGTCTTTTATACCCTTCTTCTTACAAACCCATTAATTTCCATTCCTTGATTTAATAATTAAAGTTTCTTCCAAATGGCTTGCAAGATTATCTAAAACAGAGTTAGTATCCATGCGCTCCTCATACATTCTTACCAAGTGCACATGCTTACACAAGGTATTCCTTACCACATTCTTACATTAATTTTAACATATTTGTATTATACTTATATTCTATATTTTATTTGGACCTCTAAAGAACTTCATCTAAAATTGCCTGTACACCTAAACATTCTTCTTAACCTTTTGTTTCTAATTGATTCTGCCATTTTGTGAGCTTTTGTAAACCTTTCTTAATAATTGTTCTTGTTCGGTTGTTTAATGTTTAAACTCCTTTTTCATATTTTTATGTCCTCTAGAATCCATTCCATTATATCCGTCTATTGTGTCCAATAACTTTCTATTTAACCTAGAAATGTATAATTTCTTCAAAATTTATAGTTTATAGATAATTCAAGATAAATGGTAAGAGGCTACAATATAAATTATCTTTTAAAGTAGATAAATAAGTATATATATATATATATATATATATATATATATATATATATATATATATATATATATATATATATATATATATATATATATATATGAACTTGACTGACTAAAAGTCAGTCAAAACTAAAAAAAAGTAAGATTAAGCAAGGAGTATCTATAATAAGAAAGAATAGTACCTAAGTTAAAAAAAGAAACCAATATTAGTTTATCCTCATCATAACTTCAGTCACTGTCATCAATATCATCACTGTCTTGGTTGTCAGTGTTAATTATAATGGGGTCTACCTCCAGTCTATCAAGTATTCTTTCTCTTTCATACCATTTTTTTATTTCCTTTTCACAATGTTGTATAGCATTCTTCCAGGTTTGAGAAGTAATTTTTTCGAGTGCTTCAGACCACATATTCAAACAATCTTGTTCTGTATTGCCATCTCTTCCAATGTGCCTATTGTAATATTGTTTGGAAATGCCCCAAATAAGTTCAATAGGGTTGAAAATACAATGATAGGGAGGAAGACGTAGTACTTTGTGTCCATATTGCTCAGCTAAATGGTCTATTATATACACATGAGGTGGCTTATTTCTAAAACATAATAATTCTCATTTATATGTGCAAAATTTAATATGAATGTTTAATTTTATATTTTATTAGCATGCATGTAAGACACTTACTGTTTAACTATTTCCAGAAGTTCACATTTGAACATTTTAACTGAAAAATTTATGTTTTTCTTAGTTAGCCATTCTTGTATTTGAGCTTTAGTCGAGCTTGAATTTGGCATTTTATGTAGCAACATGCTATGGTATGGAGCATTGTCCATAATAATTATCGAAGGTTGTTCCAAGTTCTTTAACAACTGCTCTTCAAACCAGTGTAGAAAGTTATCTTTATTCATTTCCCCATGGTAATCAGATATTTTGTTATTTGAGGAATATATCGCTTGTGCCCCATTAATAAATCCATCCTCACTACCAGCATTGATTATAATATATCTGTAAAAAAACTCAAAAGGTTTTATAAACTTAATAAACCCAATGCTGATAATAATAATACCTACATATTTAAAGAATTGCCTAATGTGACTAACCTTTTACCATCTGTTTTTATGGTTCTGACACTTCTTTTGTCTTCATTTTGCCATGAACGACATATTGTTCCATTTTGGAAGATCCATGTTTCATCAATGAAAACAAACTTATACAAACATGCTTCCTTTTCTTCAATATAATTTCTTAAAAATAAGGTTCTCTTTACTGCTATATTAGGTAGTTCCATAAGTCCACGCCTTGGTGAATCTTTTTGCCACCTAAAACCTAATTGCTTTAATACCCTCCATAATGATGTAGTGGAACCATCAAACATCTGTTTCTTAACCAAGTTGTCTTTTAATGATTCTAAAGTTACATGTTTTTCTACAAAGATAGATTATAATTAATAAACATTTCTTAAATACAATTGTTCTGTCTATATTTGTTAATTTTTTAAAATTCTTACTTGTTTTGTACATGTCGTAAATAACATCACGGATACCACTAACATTCAACTCTTCTGTATTAGTTTTAGTCTTTTTGTGATACCGTTTTTAGGAGGTGATTTTAAAACTTCATTATTTTTAACAGCTTGAGAAATGGTACTAACAGTAGATAAACTTAGTTTTAAGGCTGCTGCAACACGCTAAAATACATAATAAAACATTGTAATACAAAATTATATATTTTAAATTCTTTAAATTACCTCTCTTACAGCATTCAATGGTAAAAAAGGGCCACCATTAATTCGCTCTTGTTCAAAATAATCTATTAAACAAGCAACCAGTTCTCGACAACGACTATTAAGTTGTTTAGGCATTTTAGTACACACAAATATAATAATGCAAGCTATATTATATTAATTTATGTATTTATAAATACAATTTATTAAAGTTATATATTTTTTGCGTGCCAAATTGATCAAAACAGAGAAAGGTAAACATAAATAAACTTAGTATAAGGTTATAAATTAGTGACAACACTGCATTGTGACTGTCTCATGCTTGCCAACGCAGCTTCATATTATTGAAACATGAACTATTTCCGTATCAATGGCGTACGATTGTGTAATATATTTAATTAATATTATTTTTTTTTGGATAATTAAACTTAAAACAATTGTTGCATAAAATTTAAATTATTGATAATAAGAAATGTTTTTGTATATTTATTCAATATAATTCAAAAATTCTGAATGTAATCACGATTACATTTTTCTTATTAGAATATCATGTTGGCGCCTATGAAAGATCGACCAGTTCCGTATGGGTTTCGTATTATTAGCTGTGTTAGGAAAAATTGAATTTTAAGGTTGATGTTCTGGAAATTTTAAATACAAGTGACGTCACTTTATATAAATCGTGACGTGCAAGCTTTTTTATCTGAAAAATACTGTATACAGAGTTTGTCCATCACAGTGTACCCACAGTAGGTGTACCCTAGTACCCAACCGAATACTAGGCAAAAAAATTGTAGTCCAATTTAGACTCAAAAAAGTTAGTAAGTGAACCATAAATATAGAACGTGAGGGTTTGTTGATCATATTACAGGGTTAGAAGAGCATATGACAGTGTATATATATGTAAACAGATGGAGTATTATTGCCCTCGCATAAGATGACTCAAATATTGGAGCTTTCTTATTTTTATAGTAGATACACTTTTCGATTTTTTCCCTTTCGTACTACTGCAATAAATCTCCTCTTTCGTAATACTTTTCGTCACGACGAATTTGCTTGAAAATTTGAATTTAGTTTCCTCTTACCTGTATTTCTCTTTTGGAATTGAGCCCAGAGTTTAAAATATATCCGGAAATGGATAAACTGACTAATTCTAAGCAACTTTTACTCTGTAGAGTTTTTTTCTTTAAGTCAATACTTTTTGAGTTATTTGCGGGTGAAAATGTCCATTTTCAATGATAAAAACCACGTTTTCAGACGGTTTTTCATAAATAACTCAAAAAGTAAGTATTTATCAAAAAATATACGTTGCAAAAATGTAGGTTATAAAAAAAACAAAAAAAATGGTGTACTTATGAAATCTATAAACCCGGTAGAAGAGGAGTTGTAGTCCATGAAAAGTAGGTTCTTAGTTGTCAACATTTGACAATAATTACAACTATTCGAATTTCTTCGTTAGGTGTGGTTTTTATAAGGGTAGAAATTATGTGGTAAAAAATTAAAACAGTGAGTAAATCTAAATTTAATGTCACTATATAATTCAATAATTCCAAATTGCTTGAATTTACTATTATATGATTTTTTTCTAATTGAGGTCGTTTTCACCCTAAAAAATAATAAGCAACCAACGGCACAAGTCCAATTTTGAAGTGGAGGGTAAGTATAACTTAAATCTCAAATTTCACATAAATCAGTACAGACAAGGTATTCAATGACATTGTTTAAATCATAACTAATCGATGGGTTGAGATTTAGCGGTTAAACTGTGATAAAATCGTAAATTATGCTGTTTAATCTTCATTTACATTCATTCACTTTATTAAAAGATAATTTGAATCAATTACGCAATTTTCGCGACTAAAAAATAAAAAGCAACCAACTGCACAATTCTAAAAGTGAAGTGGAGGGTTAGTAGAAGCGTAGGATAATAGAATTTTCATGCAATTAGGTGGTGACATGGAAAATATTGCCGTATTTCATATTCATTTACTGGCTTATATGCATCACTTCCATATTAATTATTACTCTATTTACAATGTCAGTAAACAAAAAAAAAACAAATTATAACTTGGCATAAATACCCTACTATTCAAGGGCTATTTAAAGACGAACGGACTGAGATAGTACTAAAGCAGGAAAAGTTCGACAACGGCCCAGACATAACAGAAGATGAGGTATTAGAGGCGATAAAGCGAACAAAGAATAATAAGGCAACAGGTCCTGACGAAATACCTGTAGACATAATACGGTTAATAGAAGAACAGCAAATTGGAATATAGGTCGACTTATTCAATACAATATACAGTACAGATATTATTCCCAGAAATTGGCTGATGTCAACACATTCATAACACTACTAAAAAAACCATGCAAAATAATGCCAAGACCACCGGATAATCAGTTTAATGAGTCATACGCTCAAAATATTTTTAAAAATTATACACCGGAGAATACAAAACAAACTTGAGCAGGACATAAGTGACACAAAATTTGAATTTAGAAATGCACTGGGAACGAGGGAAGCCCTGTTCGCTGTGAATGTACTTGTGCAAAGGTGCATGGATGTTAATCAGCCAGTATATGTGTTTCTTGGATTACAACAAAGTCTTCGATAAGGTCAGACATAACCGTCTTATCGAATTACTTGAAAAGAAAAACTTAGATATGAGAGACATCAGGATCATTAGCGCTATCTATTATAATCAGATTGCTGTGGTAAAAAAAACAACGTGTTTTCAAATGAAATACAGATTGAGAGGGGCATCAGGCAGGGCTGTGTCCTGTCTCCTACTTTGTTTAATTTGTATTTAGAGGAAATAATCCAGGAAGCACTAGAAGAACTATCTATGGTAATTAAAGTAAATGGCCAACCAATCAATAATATACTGTTTGCTGATGACACTATTTTATTAGCGGATTGTCTTGAGAATTTACAACAAGTGGTTGACAGAGTGGTAGAAGTCAGTGAAGAAAACGAACTGTCCCTAAACTCAAAAAAGACACAATTTATGGTAATTGCAAAAGCCCAACAGCGTCAAGAAAACATAACAATACATGGAGAACAAATTTAAAAAGTTGAAGAATATAAATATCTGGGTACAATAATTAATGAAAATAATGAGTACACAGAAAAGATTAAGGCAAAAATAGGACAGCCAAGAAATTCTTTCAACAAACTGAAAAAAGTACTCTGCAGCAGGGACATTTCAATTTCTTTAAAGATAAGACTTCTGAGATGCTACGTGCTCTCCGTATTATTTTATGGGTTGGAGGCTTGGACTTTAAAGAAAGATGATTCGGACAGATTGGAAGCCTTCGAGTTATGGGCCTACAGAAGGATATTAAGAATAAGTGGGTAGATAGAATCACGAATGTCGAGGTGTTGAGAAGAATGGGAAAAGATAAAGAGGTCTTAAATACTGTTAAAGTGAGAAAACTGCAATATCTGGGACATGTTATGAGGGGCGAGCGTTATAACTTGTTGTAATTAATAATGCAAGGAAGAATACAGGGTAGAAGGAGTCGTGGAAGAAGACGCATCTCCTGGTAACATAATTTGAGAGCTTGGTTTAACTGCACTTCTGCTGACCTCTTTAGAGCAGCGGCGTCAAAAGTGCGAATTGCCATAATGGTAGCCAACTTTCTTAGAGGAGATGACACGTGAAGAAGATAAATACCCTCAAAAATAAAAATAATAATGAACATAACACGATGCTCACAAATATAACAAAACAGAATACAAACAGGTAAGTAGAACACAAAATGGCGTCCTACTTAAATACCTATATTGGTATTACCTGCTAATTGCTGTTAACCTGATAAATCCTTTTCAAAGAAAACAATAGATTTTACCGGTTAGTTCTAATAATTTGATCACAATATGTACTTGATAATCCAATAAAAATAATATTATATCTATGAAAGATAAATCAATCTTTATCTACGTGATTACTGGTATTTTTATAACGAGAGTTTAATTTTCGAAGTAAAATATTGTTCAGTAGGGATATAATCGCAGTGTTCTACAAATTACTATTTCCGTTAGCAATTCTACATCTGAAAATAAAGTCGTTTATTACTGAACAACCAGGTTTTATTTAATATCGAAATAGTTGTATTTATCAATACATATATATTATTTATTTGTCAATAGCATAAACTATAGGTTTCAATTATAAAATCATATGTCATCTATCCTATTGGTAATTTCCTTACAAAGCCCTTGCATATTATTCAATTTGACATTTCGATTTGCGCATAGTGTTGTCGGACTCTTGGAATAGTCGTGAATCTAGAGAATTATCAAATAATGCAAATAGTTATTCCTAAACATAGTATCAAACTCTCAAACTGAATAATAATACTTCCATTTTTTCTGCAGAAGCGATTTTTATTATTAAAGCATGCGATTATGGCGAAAAAAAAAACAAGTTAAAAAAAGTACATTTTTTGAGTGACTCATTATCTGTTCTTAAGTCTGTGAGTCTGTCTGTGAGTCACCTTGAATGACCCCTAGGTGCGAAAAGTAACCCTAGTTCATCTCCCATTGTAAGTCTTCTATTAATTTCCAGAATTGATGAGGTTTCCGGACAAGTGGCACATAGGCCTATGTGCCCTTTTTCCGGTAATCGTTTTAAATGAACGACCATGTTTTAAAAAGTAACTCTACAAAGTTTCATTCCTGTATCTTTATTCTATAATGTGTGGAAGATTTTTGAATGCAAGTTGGTACACCTGTTTTGGGCAATATCATGTGGTGTTTGTTGACAACAAACTGTTGACGGTCTCTGCTTTGTTATTGAGTTCAAGATTACGTTTTACTTTAGGTAAACTAATAAGAGTATTCATTTCTGTCATGGAAGGTGTTGGTATTATTAAAAAGAAACGTAAAATTTATTCTCATGAAAGTGTGAAACGTGAGTGTTCTAAGAAAAGAAAGTGTAACGGAGAATCATACATCAATTCTTATCACATTGAGGTTATGGCAAAGGAGTTTTGTGTTGCAAGTAACTGTTGCTTGGACAGTTGCTGTAGTAATATCGATGCAGACTGTCAGTTAGAACTTTACGATACTTTTTATAGTCAACCTAAATTACTTCAAGATGCCCATTTGGCTAATTGCATGAAAAAATCTGACAACACAAATGTCAAGACACACCAAAAGAAACCTCGTGTCAATGTGTAGTCTTATGTGATTAATATCAATGGTCTACAACTAAAAGTGTGCCAAAGGTTTAATTTATTAAAAAAAATTTATTAAAATCCTTTGTAAAAGGTATATATTTAAAAACCCAAACGGGCTAAGTTACACAAAACGTTTTCGGAATCCATATTCCATCATCAGTGTCTAGGAGTACATGAATGTAGCCACTAAAATAATGGCAGGAAACAGATCTTTCTTTGCAATGCAACATCTAATGAAGTCAAAACTTCTTTCACGGGGTACATATATCCGGATATATAAGACCATAATACGACCAGCAGTCGCGTATGGAAGCGAAACATGGACGCTAACAAAAAGGGAAGTAAATAAATTGCTGGTGTGGGAACGTAAAATTCTTCGAATGATATATGGCCTTTGCAGAGACAGCGTGACAAACGAATGGAGGGGCAGATACAATGACGAGCTAGAGTCTCTATTCGGAAAAGAAAATCTAGTCAGATATATTAGGGCCAATAGACTCAGATCGGCAGGGCATGTGATACGCAGTAACGATAATCGCCTCATAAAAAATGTGCTGGGAAAGGCCAGATGGAAGAAGGTCTTTAGGGCTGCCTAGAAAAAGGTGGAAAGATGCATTCAAAGAAGATCTAGAGAAAATGGGAGTGCGACAATGGGAATTACTGGCACAGGACCGACAAACATGGAAGGCAATAGTAAACGCGACAAAGACTCACTAAGAGTTGTAGCGCCATTGATGATGATGATGAAGATATAAACGCGAGCTGGGAGAAAATTAAAAACAACATTGAAGAAGCAGCAACAGAAGCTCTATGAAAACTCAAAGTTATACTGAACAAAATAAACAACAAAAATACACCATGATTCAGAAAGGAGAAATATAAAGAGAAACGAAAGGCTTACACGAAGTACAAAACATCTCAAATACCCCAGAATCCCGAGACTACTATAGAAGAATACGAAATAAAACAAAGCAGTTGGTAAGTCACCAAATGGACGAAGAAGTATTGACAGACCAAGAAAAAGATGATGCGACAATTTAAATAATTTAGGAAGCTAATATTGAAGAAGAAACAGGCTTTATAGCCTACATACTAGAAGGAAGAAGAAGAAGAAGAATAGTTGGTGAGAAGAACAAAAAATGACCACTGGAAATGGGAAAGATACCTGACGGAACTGTTTACAGAGAGATATGGAAACAATTGAGCGAGGAAAGGCAGTGAATACTGTAGAATCCCTGAATATATATTATATATATATATATATATATATATATATATATATATATATATATATATATATATAATATATATATATATATATATATATAGAAATATTAAAAAATAACAAGTAGCAATACCGAATACCGAATGAACAAAAAATTCTAATTCGGTATAAACCTTAACCTATTAACCGTGATAAATAATGCATTAAAAAAATGATGTCAACAAAAGCCCAGTTATTATGAGTTGGATAGGCGGAAAGACAAATATACTTTCTTAACGATTACACATGATAGAAACATTAATTCCGCTATAAAATAACTTTTCTTATAATTTGTTGGTTATTTATAACTGGTTTATAATGAAGTAATTGTTTACTGTATGCGTGGTTATTGATGTTTTCTTTACCAGTGTTAGTAAACTATGTCTTTACAGTGTTTACAAATGTCTTTGGTTAATTTGGTTTTCTTGGAAACACATTGTTAGTTCCATTGTTAAGCCCTTAAATGACTTTAATTATCATTAGTAAATTAATTTCATTAAGTTGGCAACAATGATAGTTGTCTGCATAGTTAAATAGAATTATTCTTTTTTCTACATTCTTCTAATAAATTATTGTATCCTACGTTAAAGTCTTTCTTCTGGAAGACATATTTACGGAGAAACTCCAACTCAAAACAAGAAAACGTGAAGTAAATAGCTGGGAAGATTTGGCAGATGTTTTGACAGAAATAGCTGAAGATAAGCTGGGTAAAAAAGAAAAACATTGAAAAGAATGGATGTCAGATAAAACTTGAAATCGTATCGTGGAAATAAAACAGCAAAAGAAAGATATTTTGCAAGCAAGAACTATAGAAGAAAGAGCGAACCGACAACAAGAATATGAAATAATAAATAAAGCAGTTAAAAAAATACAAGAAGAGACAAAAGAAGGTGGGCTGAAGAACTGGCAAAACAAGCTGAAACAGCTGCACAACACAACAGAACTAGAGAGCTATACCGAATTACTAGATGACAACAAAAAATGGGCCCAACTGTTCAAACATTGTAAGTTCCAAGACAGGCGAATTACTACAACAAATGACTAAGTAGAGAGATGGAAAGAGCATTTTTCAGGAAATGCTAGGCACGCCCAAGGAAAACTCAGATGAAATTGTCGAAACCCCACAGAATGTAGACTTGCGTATATCTTGTGAGGCCCTTTCCAAAACGGAGAAATAATAGCTATCAAATCTCTGAGAAATAACAAGCCTCCGGGAATCGATAGCTTTGCTGCCGAAATACTTAAAACTGATCCGCATCTAACTGCTGAACTTTTGCTCCCCATAATCTGAGAGGTGTGGGAAACAAACCGCATTCTAGCGGGCTGAAAAAGGGGTAACATTATTAAGCTTACAAAAAAGGGCAATCTTACACTGTGCAAAAATTTAAAAGGAATAATCTTACTTACCGCAATAAATAAAATCTTCACGATCATCACACTTAAAAGATTAACAAACAAGATGGAATTTCGAGCTGGAACAATCGGTTGAATGGAACACGCCCCTATACATGGTTTTTGTTAGTTTCGAGCGTGCCTTTGACAGCTTATCTTAGGCTGCTTTATGGAAAATTTTAATATAATTTTAATATAATTTGAATATTTTATAATTTCCACTATAAATTTAACATACTTACTGGAGTCAGACAGGGATGCGTGTTTTCTCTGTTTCTTTTTAACATAGCAGTAGACTATGTTCTCTCCAAACTAGACTCGAACACAAGAGGGATACAATGGACGTTAACTACACGTCTAAGCAATCTGGAATACGCCGACGATATCTGCCTGTTAGGACAAAGGTTCCAAAATGTGGCTGATCAATTGGAAACACTTTCCACTGAAGCCAATAAAGTAGGTTTGAAAATCAATATTAGTAAAACCAAATCCATGAGAGTAAATGTAAGAAATAGCACGCTATTAACTATCAACAAAATGCAGATTGAAAATGTGGAAAACTTTACGTATCTTGGAAGTGTTATAACGGAAAGCGGAGATACAGAGGATGATATTCGTATGAGAATACGAAAAGCTCAACAAGCATTCAGCATGCTCAACCCTGTTTGGAGATCTATCGAGTATACTACAAGGACAAAAATCCGCATATTCCAGTCAAATGTCACGTCTGTTCTACTCTACGGATTTGAAATCTGGAAAGTGACAAAAACGCTTACAGATAAACTGCAGGCCTTTATTAATAAATTTCTATGACGAATTGTTCGTATTTTCTGGCCTAACATCATCAGAAACGAAGATCTACTACACCTGACCGAACAAAAAAGGGTAAAACATTAAATAAAGTCCAGAAAGTGGGGTTGGGTTGTTTGGATTGCTCACACTCAGAAAAAATAATTCCAGTATTGCAAAGATTGTCCTAGAATTGAATCCCCAAGGAAGAAGAAAAAGAGGTCGCCCAGTACAAACTTAGACAAGATAAGAGGTCAGGGAAAGTTTTCGAATGAGTACCGTCTCCTTTAAGGCGGTTGGCAATCATTATGTCTCTCTTCATCTTCTCCCTATAATGGCGATTTGAACGCTAAAGTTGGCCAAGGAGAAGTGGAGAATTGCGTGGGGCGATATGGACTCGGGGAAAGGAATGAACGTGGCGATAGGCTTGTCGATTTCTGTGTCAATGAGGAACTCATAATTACAAATACCTTGTTCAAACTTCCTAAACGTAGACTATATACATGGAGGTCACCAGCTGACAATAACAACAAAATAGTCAGAAATCAAATAGATCATATTATCGTCAACAGAAGATATAGAAATTCTATAATATCATGTAAAACTTATCCAGGAGCGGACATATCCTCCGACCACAACCCGGTTGTTTTGTCGATGAGAGTGAAACTAAAGAAGGTCAACAGCCCTAGCACCAAGAAAATCATAGATACAACACGTCTCAAACAAGACAACACATATGTGGAAACCAAATTTAAAATAAACGAGAGCTTAAGGAAAGTCAAAGAAGATAATGCAGAAACTCTAACTATTGACCAAAAATGGGGAAAAATTCAACATGCCCTTGTGTCAGTTGGAAAAGAAACCCTCAAACCACTTAAAGAAAAAACAAAACCTTGGATGACAGTAGAAATTCTTGAACTCATGGAAGAACGAAGAAAACATAAAGCAAAAGACCTGAATAAATACAAAGAAATTCAGAGAAACATCAGAAAGAAAATTCGAGAGGCAAAAGAGAGGTGGCTTTCTGATAGATGCAAGGAAATAGAAGATCTGGATAAAAAGTACGATAGCTTTAATTTACACAAAAAAAATCAAAGAAATGACAGGTTCTAGAAAGCGTACAAAACGAATATCCTTAAAAATGATAAAGGGGATATTATTACTGATATGAAGGAGAGATTATCTCACTGGACCAATTACATTCAACAACTATTTAATGATGAAAGAGAAGAACTGTCATTAGAAATCACCGAGGATACTGGACCACCAATATTAAGAGAAGAAGTCATCTATGCCATCAAAAACACAAAAGAGGGTAAAGCTACTGGACCAGATGAGGTGCCCATCGAATTATTAAAACTCATCGATGAAGATGTTTTTGATGTAATGGTTGAACTCTTTAATCTAATATATCAGACTGCCACAATCCCCAGACAATGGCTGCAATCAACCTTTGTAGCAATTCCCAAAAAACCAAGTTCAACAACTTGCTCAGACCACAGAACCATAGCTTTAATGAGTCACACACTTAAAACATTTTTGAAAATAATTCACAGCAGAATTGTTAAAACTCTTGAATATGAGATTAGTGACACACAATTTGGCTTTAGAAATGGTATGAGTACAAGAGATGCTTTGTTCGGCTTGAATGTGCTGGCTCAGAGATGCATGGATATGAATCAGGATATGTACTTATGTTTTGTAAACTTTGAAAAGGCATTTGATAAAGTTCAACATAAAAAGCTTGTAGATATATTAAAAAGCAAAAATATTGACAGTCGTGATCTGAAAATTATATCTAATTTATATTGGAATCAAACTGCCAAGGTAAGAGTTGACAGCCAGTACACCGAAAATATCAAAATACAGAGAGGAGTCCGCCAGGGTTGAATAGAAGGTATATGTATCAATGGAGAAGTTTTGAATAACTTACGTTTTGCAGACGATACAGTAATAATTACGGATAACAACAATGATTTACAGAACCTAATGCAACGCCTTAATGAACGCTGTCATGAGTACGGACTGAAGATAAATTTAAAGAAAACTAAATGCATGATCATGACTAAATCTGCACATGCAAATATCCAATTGACTATTGAAGATACTGCAATTGAGAATGTTAATAACTATAAATATTTAGGAACATGGATAACATCAGATGTAGACCAAACCAAAGAAATTAAGACACCTATTGAAATAGCACGTACATCATTTATTAAACTTAAAAAATGTCTTTGTTGTCGGGATATAAGATTAGAACTACGCCTGAGAATGCTTCGATGTTACGTGTTCTCTACTCTTCTTTATGGTCTGGAAGCTTGGACACTATAACAAGTTCATCTGAATAAGCTGGCCGCCTTTGAATTTTGGTGTTACAGAAGAATCCTATGAATATCATTCAAAGGATTCAAAGAATGTCAAACATGGAAGTAACTAGAAGGATAGGAAATGAGGCGGAAATAATATTAACTATTAAAAGACGAAAACTTGAGTACTTGGGACATGTGATGAGAGGGCAAAAATACGCATTATTACAACTTATTATGCAGGGCAAAATCCGAAGAAAACGAAATGTGGGAAGACGAAGAATATCCTGGCTTAAGAACTTAAGGGAATGGTTTGAATGCAGTAGTGCAGAACTTTTTAGAGCGGCAGTCAACAGAGTCCGCATAGCCATGATGATTTCCAACCTTCGATAGAAGATGGAACTTAAAGAAGAATCTTCTCCCTTTTTGTTCAATAGCTTATTTAAGCCTAAGTTCTCATGCTTTATATGGCTATTTAATTTCGACTACGCCTGAGTCGCCTATTAAACCATTAGGACTAGTTGCAAAAAAGGGTTATTCAGCATGTATGAAAAGTCCTGATAGTTCATTATTAATATTTAAAATTGATTTTAATATTTTTTTTGCTTTGGGTCCGTTCGTAATTCCATATATTGGAAATCTATTTCCACAAAACGTTGGATTCAATATTTTTTCCCAGTTTTAGTTATGTTTATAGTTTCTCGTAATTTATATATTTTACCGAAATTGCTGGACGTTAACCGTGTTGTCGTTTTATATACCAAGGAGTACTGTTATTTTGAGTGTATTATTAAAAATCTGTTCTTTCTGAGATATTTTTTTGGAGATTTTTTAAACTCCTGTTTTTTTTTTCT
This sequence comes from Diabrotica balteata, assembly GCA_918026665.1. NCBI lineage: Eukaryota > Metazoa > Arthropoda > Insecta > Coleoptera > Chrysomelidae > Diabrotica > Diabrotica balteata. Next base: position 20,382,646 of record OU898278.1, read on the forward strand.
CCGAAGTCTTCATTCAACAAGTGAACTAACTCTTCTACATTTAGGCCATAGTCTTTATCAGGTTTATTATTACTTGTTTGTTTTTTCATTATTTTTTTTTTTTTGTCTTTTTATTTTATACTCATTTTTTACATTTGTAAGAGATTTGACCCCTTTAGCAAGAGAAAGATTAGATCTGTAAGACCTTAATTCATTAGTAAAGATGCTTTAATATTAAATTGGTATAAGTTTTGGTAAAAAAATCTGTAAAAATATCAGAATCATTATTAATATTATAGAAAAAGTCCATATTTGTACCAGCTAGCGCACATTTAAGCTTCTGTCAACCAGACGAAGTAATAAACATAAATAAAAATAATATAATTTAAATTTTAATTGTTAAGACGATTTGTAAAAACAAAATATGCTCAGAAAAAAATATAAATATTAAATTTGTCTTTATACCATTAGTATAAAAATACATTTACTTATTAAGAAAATATAATTTAAGTAAGCTTTTTCGGATGACTTCACGCTGACTTCCGCGGGACATGGGGCAGGACGCGGGACAATACAGCCAAAATCCCGCAGACCCGGGACAGTCTCTTTGTTAACTAGATCATTGTGTAAATTACTTGCAGATATAACCATATTTTGCGTTTTATCAGAGTTAAGTTTTAGTTTGTTTGCAGCAAACCATGAGCTAGATTTAGTAGAAACTTCCTCATGAGACATTTTTAAATTATCATTATCTTTTCCTGATATAACGTATGTCGTATCATCTGCGAATTGTATGGTTTTGTAAGGAGATATGAATTTAGGTAAATCGTTGACATAAATAATAAACAAAAGAGGTCCTAAGGCCGAACCTTGTGGGACTCCATGTTTTACGGATAGAAAATCAGAAAGATGACCTTTAGACACTACCGCCTGATGTCTGCCACATAGATAAAAAGTTATAAGCTTAAGAGGGATACCTCTGATTCCATAGTAATTTAATTTGTGGAGCAAAATGTCGTGTGAAACGCAGTCAAAAGCCTTTGATAAGTCACAAAGAGAAATTGCTATGCGATTGCCGCGTTCAAGCCCCTCAATCACCTCGCTCACAACATTAAATACTGCGTTCGTAGTAGAACGAGCACTTCTAAATCCATAATGAGTGAGTTGCTAAAGTAATTATTTGACTCAAAATAGGAATAACATTGTTGTTTGATAACCTTTTCAATCACTTTCCCAAAAGTAGAAACAATGCTTATGGGTTTGTAATTGTCAGTTTTTGAGGAATCACCTTTTTTGTAGATTGGTAGTACTTTTGAGTATTTTAGTACTTCTGGAAATACTCCAGTGGATAGAATTAAATTAATAAGAAGAGTAAAAGGTGTGAAAACTATTTGGTAAGTTTCTTTTAAAATTTTGCTATTAATCTCGTGAACGTCCCTACAATTAGAATTACTAAGCGACTTTATTATTTGAGAGACCTCTTCTTCCAGAACGGGCCGAAAAAAAAATCACAAAGATAAGTCACAAAGAGAGATTGCTATGTGATTGCCGCGTTCAAGCCCCTCAATCACCTCGCCCACAACATTAAATACTGCGTTCGTAGTAGAACGAGCACTTCTAAATCCATAATGAGTGAGTTGCTAAAGTAATTATTTGACTCAAAATAGGAATAACATTGTTGTTTGATAACCTTTTCAATCACTTTCCCAAAAGTAGAAACAATGCTTATGGGTCTGTAATTGTCAGTTTTTGAGGAATCACCTTTTTTGTAGATTGGTAGTACTTTTGAGTATTTTAGTACTTCTGGAAATACTCCAGTGGATAGAATTAAATTAATAAGATGAGTAAAATGTGTTAAAACTATTTGGTAAGTTTCTTTTAAAATTTTGCTATTAATCTCGTGAACGTCCATACAATTAGAATTACTAAGCGACTTTATTATTTGAGAGACCTCTTCTTCCAGAGCGGGCCGAAAAAAAATGACTTGCTCGGAGAAGGATAATTTCCATAATTGACAAGGACATCGACGTTAATAGTGGGAAGAGATGTAATTATATTCTCTGCAATTGTACTAAAAAATTGATTCATTTCGTCTGGAGGTAGATCAGGTTGTACCAAACTGGACTTAGTGTAGTTTCTTTCGAAATTTACTATTTTCCAGCAGTCTCTAGGTTTATTATTGGAATTAGTAATAAAATTACAGTAAGCTGACTTTTTAGCAATTTTTAATTGCCCATTATATTCAACTTTTTGTTGTTTATATACTTTGAACAAATCGGGATCCTTAGTGGCCTCTGCAATGTGTTTGATAAGAGAAATATTAGATCTGTTAGACCTTAATTCATTATTAAACCATTGCACAGGTATTTTTTCAGTCATTTGTCGTACTTTTTTTAGTGGAAAATACTGTAATATTAAATTGTTATAAGTTTCGGTAAGAAAGACTGTCAAAGAATCAGGATCATTATTAATATCGTAGAAAAAGTCCATGTTTGTAATAGCTAGCTCACGTTTGAGCTTCTGTAAACCAGAAGAAGTAATAAACCGTTGAAATGTTTGATTAGTGTCAATAACTATTATGCTCTGAGTCAATAAATAAAAATTGTGCTCGATGGTCAGAAAAAACAAGGTTCAAATACGCCCACTCTATAGATATTTTCAGAAAAATTTGTCATAATGTTGTCAATGCAACTTCTGGACTGGGATGTGATTCTAGTATAATTGTTTATAGTTATTTTTAGACCAAAAGATGTTAATAGATTTTGAATATCAAAAAAATGGTCAGATTCAATTTTAAAATTTATACTAAAATCTCCAAGTATGATTAGTTTGTCTGCTTTACTAAGCAAGGATGTTATGACATTTTCAAAATTCACCAAAAATAAGTCAAAGTCACCCTTACCCGATCTGTATACAGTTAAAATATTGGTTTTTATTGAAGATACATAAATTGCACAAAACTCAGAACTTTGCTCTACATTATATTCATTTAAATTAAGAGAAGAATACATAAGATTTTCTTTTACATAAATTACAACTCCGCCTTGTTTCTTTTCTACCCTACAAAAGAAATTAGCTAATGAGAATCCGGAGATGTTAATTAATTTTAAATTTTCTTCACTTAGCCAGTGCTCCGAAAAACATATGACGTCATATAATTTTTGATCCGCAAGATAAGCATTGATCATATCGACTTTATTTGAAATACACTGCAAATTAATATGAAACATGCTTACCGTACCTTTTCGAATTAGTTTATTTTGATGAAAGTTTGTAGAAGTTTCTAGGTTTCTTCCTCCGTCTTCTTTTTGTGCTGAAAATTTCTGTTGAAGTGAAATCTCCTAACGGCAGCTCCATAGGGCCAAATATTAGGACTGTAGACTTCGTCAATTTTATCGAAAGGCAAAGATACCTTATATGTGGAATATTTGTCAGTTCTATGCCATTCGACGCAGTTAAAAGTAATATCGGGTACCGTCTCACCCAAAATTTTAGAAGATCATCGGCTTTCATATCAACACCAATGCGGGACACATGTACATGGCCTTGTCTAGGAATAGTGTTTACAGTAGACGATTCGTTGTTTCCAATTATCGGTTTGTATTTGTTTTCTTTTTTTGGTTGGGCATTCCAAGATGAGTATCCTGTTTTTAGATTGTTTTTATTTTCTTTTTGTTTATCACTCATGTATGAATGAGGTAGACTTGTGTTGTTTTTGTTTAATGACATTTTAATGGGTTCTTGACTGATAGAACCTGAGTTGGTCGGTCCTGATTTATTTACAGATTTTTCGCTTGATGACGTAGGAATGGACATGGCTGAATTTTTATTATATTTATCTTTTAATAAAGAAATTAAATCTTGTTGCTCTTCCGTACGTTTTTCTAGATGGAATGATAGTTTACTTACTGCTGCGAGTTCACTTTTTATTGTAGTAAGTTCCTTGTTGGTCTTTATACAAAGAGGTGCCGTAAACAAAGTCAAAATAGCCTTGTTAAGAGCCAACGTCCGAAACGGATAGGGCAAAGGAAGAAGAAGAATAAAATGCCTATGTTACTTTAAAATTCTTCTCCAAATTAACGGTTCCATCGTTTTAACGCTCATTATCCATTCCTCGGGTATTCTTGATCACCAAAGATCTTCTTAACTTAATTTCTAAAGTTTATATAGAAAGAACATATAAAGCAGTTGTATATATTGAAACATTTTTATTTAAACTCAGTCAAACATTACAAATATAAGGGTAATTTTTGAAGCTTAAATAGAAATTAAAAAATGGTTATAATAGGGTTCGGATTACTATGCATTATAAATGCATAATTGTCCGAACCATAGTATCAACATAACAAAGAATAAATAAATATTTTAGTGCAGCTCAATACTAAACATTAAGAAAATTGTGGATAAACATTTCATCGAACAAGATAATTATAACAGGAAATAAATATTATTGATATAAGGTTGAATGCTCGATTAATGAACTTTAATAATATACAAGGCAAATATCGAGCACAGTATTGATTTAATCTTGCCCAAGTACTTTCGATCACTAGGTCATCTTCAGGGGCATTTCGTCAATTGCGGCCTATCCGACATGAGTAGAATGTCATAAATATAAAATGGAACATCACAATACACTACATAAAGACAAACAAACACTTTAAAATTTTTGAAGATAGGCGAAGCTACTTTTGATTTATTAAAAATGTATTTAAGTATATATTTAATTTTCTGGGTGTTCAGAAGTCTGATCTTTTCTGTGGCGTTTTTGATAAGTGAGAAAGCTTCAACTGTTTTATTTCGGGCTCTTAAAATGACCACGATATCATCGGTATATGCGATTATTATACGGGTACATATCGCGCCCTTTAAGTTTAGTCAGACACAACTTTCAAAAATTCTTACACAACTATCCTAACACTAGTTTTGTAACTCCTTTAAACATGTCGCTCATAATCTTCACATACTCACATAGAAATCCTTTCTTTCTAAAAATGTTATCATATTCTTTCTTAAGATCTTGATTTTATACGTATAAAATTATTTTTTTTGCGGTAAAGTAGCCATGTTTTCTTAGATCAAATGTTTATCCATTTTGTAGTTAGATGGCAAACGTACTTTTTATGTAGTGGGACAACGATTTTGGGTGTAAAAGAGGCGAAAACCATAACCTACTGTAGCTGCATTCGTTCTGACTTGGATTACTATCGGGCCTGAACTTGTATCTGTAAAAAAATACGTTACTTGCGTCAATCAACCAAAGATTTAAATTAAATTTATATATACAGATTGAACGAAGTTAAAACGGATCATACAATTTAAAATATGTCTGTTTGAACTGCATTTGAAATAGTGGACCAATATAAAACTTGGACAAAAATAAATCCATACCTGGGTATAGACATTGTATAAAATATCGTTCAACTGTCTCTCTCGCAACAATGTTGTTTGTGTAAAGGAAGCGATAATATTAGTTCAGGAAATGAAGCTCGAAAAAAGTTAAAACTTCGCAATTTTTTCGTCCTGCATGGATTGAGTTGAAATTTTAACAGAAGCCCAAGGATCAAAATCTATATTGAACCGAAGTGCACTGAAGGGTTTTAGGGGTGAAAACTACCCCTAATTGTCAAAAATTATAAAATAACATATTAAACCTGAATATGGGTAAGATTTTAACCAAGATTAATGTAAAAAATTACTAATTCTAAAAAAATGATTTCGCCTTGGATCGATTTGGATAAAAATTTGGATTTAAGCTCAATTCACCCACTGCTTTATAGTTTATGTCATGTCGACGAACCCTGATTGTTCTTAGGGGTGAAAACTACCCCTAATTTTCAAAAATTATAAAATAACATATTAAACCTGAATATGGGTAAAATTTGGTTTGAATTAATTAAATAATGATAGTTTCGTGCTTTTGAATAAAGTTACATCATATTTCAACCCTTAAAGAGCGACCCTTGTTAGAGATTAATGTAAAAAAAGTAGTAATGTGAAGAAAATGATTTCGCCTTGGAACGATTTGCATAAAAATTTGGAATTAAGCTCAACTCACCCTCTGCTTTATAGTTTATGTCATGCCGATGAACCCTGATTGTTATTAGGGGTGAACACTACCCCTAATTTTCAAAAATTGTAAAATAACATTACAAATCTTAAGATGAGGGAAATTTGGTTTGGATTAGTTAAATAGTGATTTTTTTTATACTTTAAAATACAAGTTCATACATTTTCATCCCTTAAAAATCAATTGTTATGAGTGCTATAGGTGAAAACAATTTTTTGCCAAAATTTTGCAACTTTTCAACTTTTGAAAATCACCGTTTAAAACATTGCAGTTTTTATAAACTAATTTAATAGATATACATTGAAAAAAGTAGAATTAAATACAAAAAAATCTATCAACATAAAAAGGCACCATATATTCTTACACATTTACATAAATAGTTGAAAATATTTACTTTTATAGGTAAAACAATTATAATATTAATTTTATTTGTCATCAATTACATATTTATCGTGATCTATGTCATTCTCATCTTCTTCAATTATTGGTGGACTATTATTGCACCCTTCACCTGAGCACCCAGAACAAGTAGAGTTACAGTATAAACCAACTTTTCTGCACCCACATGAAACGCTGCATCGTTTTTTGCATTGGCAAAAAATAATTTTCAAAAGTTCATCGGGTGCAGGTTGTTTGTTCATGCGTACGGGTAATAACATACCATCTTTATAATACCATCTCCAATCTGTTGCTCTGATATTTTCATTGCCAAGCCATAGACATATGAGCAGATGTTTTATTCTGTTGTATGGGATTTCAAAATAAGAACGCTTAAAATTTCGAATGTATAACGCCCCACTACCTAATATACCGGTTTTGTAGATTATTATGCTCCGAACTGTACTGTACTATACTAATGGAATTTTCCGGGAAAAAAATTAATTGGCTTTTTTAACGTATTTCCATCATTTTTAACGATAGAGTGTTTCTTCAAAAACGATTTTGTAGAGGTTTTTAAGAGCTACAAGGATCTGTGAATTAAATCTTTTTGAAACCCTTGGTTTTTAAATGGGGTGAGTTTAAAGGGCTCAAAAAAGATTATGCTTGATCGTAAATCGATGCTTTAAACGGCTATATCTCGCCAAATATTCATTGTACAACAAATATAAATAAAGGAAAATTTTAGTCATTAAAAAAGCTACAATTTAGTACATTTTTATTTTTTTTTTCATATATTCAGTATTTTCGGGGATTTTTAAAAAAAGAAGGGTAAAAAATATGAAATTGTAAATCGTTTCTCGCTTTATGCTGTACTTTTTCTAAAACTAAGCATTTTAAATGGGTCAAACTTCTTGGACGTATTAACAATACATGTAGAAAGAGAATTGCAGAAGGGTGAAGATCGATTTTAATTATGACGGTGGTTAGGGGGTTGTTTCATCGATTTTTTTCGTAAAAAATGAGGTACTGACTTATTTTCATCATAACTCACTGAATTTTTGAGCTAGAGTCTTTTTTATGATAGGTCTATTTATGTTCTTTAAAAAAGGTTCTGTGAGTTTTCTTCCAAAAATGCATCATTTTCCCGATATTTGACTTTGAATCTTTCAAATTTGGCATTTGAAGAAAACCGCTGAACATTGATAGGCCGTATTTCGGTTTCTGTTATATCGCAAAAACATTTTAAAAAATGAATTGTATTTGTCTTTTTAAAAGCTACAAATTTGTTCTCTACAATTTTTTTGATAAAATGTACCATTTTCGAGTTATTCGCGAAAAATCGATTAAAAACGTCGATTTTTTCGTCTAAAAGTTGTTACTTTCAATCGCGAATAACTTGAAAAATATCAGTTTCACAAAAAAAATGTATGGAATATTATTTTATAGATTTTGATCCTTGGCTATTACCTACATTCTGTTAACATTTCAAGTCAATCCACGCAGGACGAAAAAATTGCGAGGTGAAATGCATAATTTCCTTGACTATAAGTGGTTTGAGAGCATAATAAAATCGTAGATTTATGTGTAGCTTTCAATTTTTATGATTTCAGAATCCAGCAGCCCGCTGAAGTATTGGATTTTTATAATATAATTATTTGACAACCTTTTGTTGGTCAACCACCTACAGTAGAATTAAGCCGAAATACATAATATTTCGTATGTTCCGAATTTATTTCGTTCAATCTTTATATATAGTAATAATATATAGAGAAAATAGAAATATACCTTTTACATAAATTATAAAAGTCAACCCACCACGTGCACATTTTATAATACACTATTATTCCCATTTCTATTAAAAGCTATTATTTATTTTAATATTCATAATATAAGAAATAATAGCCATTTATTAACATTATTAAAATTATTTCTAAATAGATCCATTGCACATGGTTTTTTACTTTGACGACCTACGCGCTTTTATACTTTTTTATTGGATCCATTAATAATTAAAAAATTCAATTTTTTGTTTAAAAAATTATGATATAAGTTTTTGTTCTGTTACGAAAAAAGAAAATTATTGATTGATCTACTAAATTAGATTTTTATTAAGTTTATTTCTATACAGGATATTGACAAACTTTAGGGGGTAATTCTTCGTGAAAAAAGAATGATATATTTCAGAAACGAGTGCGCAAATGCTTCGTTTTTCTAGATACAGCCCGTTGATTTTTTTTTTGACAAACTTGTCATCGAGGGCCATAGTCTGAGAACTTGTACGCACTCCGCATCCGCATGAAGATATAGTACAACTGTACTATATCTTCAAGTACTGCTTGGAAAAGATACACTTTCCAAGTAACTGGAAACACGCCAAGATAATTCATCTATTAAAACCTAGGAGAGATGGAAGAAGACCGGAAAGCTACAAGCCAATATGACTCCTTGAAACAAATGGAAAAATCCTGGAAAAAAACATCTACAAAAGGCTAATGATGCATGCACAAAGAAGAAGAATCTTCCAAGAAGAACAATTCGGATTCAGAAAAGGAAGAAACTGTGAACTCCAACTAGCAAGAGTCATCAGGTACACGAAGATAAGATACGACACGGTTTGGAAGAAGGCACTAATCTTGCAGATGGAGAAAGCTGGACTTCCTCATTATTTAGTTAACATATGTGACATGTATTTAACAAATAGAACATTTCAAGTTTCAGAAGACCAAAAGATGTCGATGATCCAAGAAATCCAGGAAGGGATGCCAGAGCAGAGTTCTCTCGCCCATTTTATAAACATATTTGTTTCAGATATACCAACTGACCCTAAAACACCTACAGCCATCTACGCGGATGATACAGCAGTGTATGCAACTGGAAAGGATGACAGAAGAATCATCAGGAATCAAAATCAACGCAGAGCACACACAATTCATCATGATTACACAGGAAAACAACCCACCAGTGCAGGAAATATCAGTCCAGTCAAGAAAACCAGGAATCCGAGAGGAAGAAAAATCAACATCAGGCAGTGCAAGAGCGGGACATCAAGAAAGAAGACTAAGTATCTTAAGTTAGCTTTAGTGTGAAATGTAAATATTATTAGGACAATAAACGTTTTTATTTTTATTTTAATAATAAAGCCAGACAGGTCAGTCCTTCTCGGACTCCCCTAGAGCATGGCGCTCTAGGGGCTCTGCTTATTGTTTCCTAGACTCTGTGGGTAAGTTTCGTTTCTACTATACCTGTTGTTTCATTTTAACCCTAGTATTGGTTTATTTTACTTTTCCTTGTCTTTGTCAAGACAAGATAACATCAAGAACGCGTTTTTCGTGGTTTTACACCGCTTATTTCCCACAAAAAGACGACAAACTGACGATTTATTTATTGCTCTGAATCCGGCAAATGAAATTTGGTGGGTTTTAAGAGCTCATTTTTTGACATACAATAAGAGTTTTTTCCCATGATAATTTGGTATTCGGCCGAATAGCTAATAAATCAATTTCAAGAGTTGCCATTTTAAAGCTTGAAGCGTGGAAGCGAAGATGATTTTATAGCAAATTTTATTAAAAACGATTTATTTTTTACTGGTAGATAAAGGTACTTAAAAATGTTCATTGTTGGCCTCAAATTGTAAATAATTTAAAAAATTTACCAAACTAAACAGGAAACATATAGGTTTTAGTTAGTGATGTCCATAAAACTCAAAAAACTTGTCAGATACCTAGCCGGATCAAATACCTCAACAGAGTACTTTTTACCTCATTTCTCTATAGGGTGGACCGAGGATGGTTTAGACACTTATTGGGTTTTATTTTTTTTTCCTTTATCTAAATATTTTACCATTTTGGTTGTTAGGCTAATGTTTAGAGCACTCCTTTAGGTTTATTTATAATATATAAACTTTTTGAGAGTCATATATTTCAAAGAATGTCCTCGCAAATTAGATGCACTGCATTTGTCCAAACTTTCCCCGTGTGCGGAGATACTTTGGACGGCACCTGAGGATGGTACGGACAAGCACATGAACACAAAAATAATGAATAAGTAACAGAAATCTTTCTAATTTATATATTTCAGGTTTTCTAAAATGTGGTATCTTATCATTTGATAAAAACACTTTTCAAGGTCACGATTCTTTCTGCTCTGCGCTCTTAGATCGTCCATATTCTACTTCGGACACTCTTGTCCGCAGTACTTCCTCAGAAACTATCGAATCACAACATATGAAGAAGCAGGCTGAGATACTGCTGTTGTGGATCCTTCCATCACAATTAGCTGTTCAGCAAAGACTCAGACAACAATTCCTACATCGAGTTGTCAGTTTCCTACAATAAATCGTTCTACATTGACGCAACCAATGCTTTTTGTTTCTCCAGAACAGCTGAATCCGTCCCCAAAAGCTAGGCTACGGAAATTGGCTAAACGTGACCAAGAGCGTAGAAAAAGTAGAATCGCCATAGGCACATCGGAAAAAAAAGAACTTAAATCAAACGGTAGAATGAAGATAGCAAAGAAGGCAAAGGTTAAAAAGAACAAAATATTTACAGAAAAGAAGACTTTTCTAAGAATATTCTTCCGATGAAGACTTGGAAGAAGTCATTATGAAGGATTCTAATCTAACGTAAATAATTTTCATTGACACAAATTATGCCCACTTGGGTCATTAGTTCTCCTCGCTCTCTGAAATCACCCAACCGACTTGTTTTTCACCCTTTTGTCCAATCACTTTATCACTTTGGTCACCGGAGGCACTGTTCTAACTGCCGTTTCATTGAACTTGAATATATTTGAAGGTCGAAAGTTCTTCCTTTACACAACAATGTTCAATTTGCCAAAGAACTCGCCTATCATGGTTTTATTGGACTCAGTCATTCTGGTAAGACAAATTGCCTCAGATTTTCTACTGGCTAACGTAAGCATTACTATTCATACACTAAATAAACCAGTCATCGTCCTTTTTCTTTCCAGACTTCGGGTAAATTTAGATTTTTTGCTCAGCAAATTGTACAGCAGTGCTTCTGCATTCTACGGTGTCACTTCGTAAAACCTTTTAGAGCAATGTAGTAAATAATCCGCCAGTACTTTCTTCATTTGGTCTGAGAAAACCTGTCATAAAAGTTTGGTTTAAACGACATGATGTCTATGCTCATTTTTCTGACGTTCATTACATAAAGTGCAAGACGAGATTTCGTTACTTTATAAATAGCTGCCATGTGGAGCAAACTTCCACGATTCTTTAAAACATCTTTTATCACCTGCAGCACTTTACTTCCAGGAAAAGTTTGTTAGGTTGTTCTTTTAAATTATTGTAACATCTAGAATAAGCGAATGCAGTGCGTATATAATTAATAAATATATAGAGGATACAATGAACAACTTGTCCATTGTATGCCAAACTGATGAAATCACACTTTTCTGACCGCGAATTTTCAACCAAAAATTTTATAATAATTATAAAATATTCATAAATATGTTCCTACGAGTCACCTCTGACTGCAAATGAAACCCCAAATAAAAAACATCAAACTGTGTTACAGAAAAACCTTATTTACCTTTAAAAGTTAGATCGATGGTTTCAAATTCAAAACAAACTCTGTAATAGTTCTAATTTGACAATGGAGGCCACATGATTTTGTCAGCTGATCTCTCGCAGTGTTGCCAAGACGTACAATCATCGCGGCAGTAGAATCTACATTACGGTTGAAAATATGATCCATCCATTGTATTCCCGTATCTAAACCATCCCCGGTCTCCCCTAATAGTTATTTATATTCCATATTCTTAAATTTAGCTTACCTGTTACTGGAGCATTGACAGATAAATTGGAATTGACTGATCCATCGTTGAACTTATATCCACACAAGCTGGTGCCATCAATAACTATGTAATCGTTAGGGCAATCAAGGATTCCCACTCCTGCTGTTCCTACTGGTACTGTAGTGACTCCATCTAAAAATTTTATTATATCGGATAAATGCCAATTTGTTTTGAAAACTAAGTTGCTTATAAATTCGACGAGAACAAACTTGATTTAGATTTTAAATTTCAAGCTGTTTTTTTAGCCTTATAGATCTTCCTACACTGCTACTAGAAAGATCTCTTTTATATCTATATCTGCTATCTCCAACTTGTTTCGCTAAATCTCATAATTTCTACGTATGTGTTCATTTCTTGTTCCAGCTTGCTTATTTCGTATCTTCCATGTTCTTACAATCCGTGTAGCAATAAGTGTGGTATTTCTCAAGAATATATCTAACACACTTGCATTTTTTCTTGATTTTTCTTTAACATGTTTACTATTAATAATACAACCTTCGACGCATTTGCTTTCTTGCTTCTTTCTCTTTTTCTTTCAGATAGAATATACTAATTAATAATAATAATAATGTTAAAAGCTTACTTACTTGCAAAATTTACCAAATTAAATGGAAATTCAACACCATTCATTACATTGGTATAGGTTATAGAACAGTATCCAGGCTGCTTTTTAATGCAGATCGCATAATTCAAGTTATTCTAAAAATAAAAAGAGTAAATAATTTGCAAAACTCAATACCATTAAAGGCGAGTACATTAAAGTTAAAACAAAGAGCAAATTTAGAAATACAAATACCTAAATGATTCAACAAAGCAGCAAAATAAAAAAATGCTTAGTGATCTAAAACATACATCATCTGTACCACAACAAGTACCAAATCATACGGTATGCATTTTAAGCATGATTTTTAAATAAACGTATGGTTTGGAACCAAACTTAAGGCGAAATATGTGGTTTATGCAAGATGGTACACCACCACATTATAGAGAGAGAGGCAGTGAAAACATACTTAAATACAACTTTCCTGAACGTTAGATTGTTCGTAGTAGTTATATTTCTTGGTCATGTGATGAGATATTAATAATTATTTAATTCATAAAAAATCCCAAAAGAGTACTTTTGGGATTAATATACTTATAATAATTAAAGTAACTTGGCTTAAATCGTAATTATTTAAAGTGTAGAATCTACGGTTTCCTTTTGTACAATTACTTAAGGATCGCCCTGTATAAACAGAGGAATTTGATAGTTGGAATTTGAGTTTTTAAAGTTTAATAAGACACGTTAAAAAGAAGAAGAAAAACGAGAAATCTAAAGCCAGAAATACAGTGTAATACTAGGTTACATAATAAAATATAGTAAATGAATAGACTAAAAATAAATATTATATTATACTTACAAAATATCCAGGAACACTTCTGTTAAACATGCTTGATTGATCATAATTGAAGGATGAAATAACTCCAGTCACTCCATCGTATATTTGCAAACAATTATCCTGCAAGCAAATATCTGAATATTGACATATTCTAATCCTGAATCGCTTTCGAAAAGCCATTGTGGCCAAAACCATAAGCCTAAGTGGTCCTGTTGCTTGGGATACGTCGACATAGACTAAAATATAAAGTATAGTAGTAAGAAGTGTTAAGATGAGTTGGACGTGGCAAAAAGCTTATGAACACAATTAAAATAAGAAAAACATCGTAGCTTAGCCATATACTTCGAAACGGTAAATATTCTTTTTTACACGTCATCATGCAAGGAAAAGTAGAGGGAAGAAAAGGCTTGAGAAGAAAGAAGAAATCTTGGCTGAGGAATACCAAAGATTGGACTAACCTCAGTGTTAAACACATATTTCACGGTGCAAAAGATAGGTAAGCGTTAAAAGAATGATCACAACCTTCATTAGAAAACGGCACAATAAGAAGAAGTAGTAACACACTTAACATTCGCTTATTTACCATGAATTTAAACTCGAAAAGCTTTCATTTAAAATATATTCAAATAAAATACAAATAACTTGTTAAACTATTTGTTCGGGCTGTTAGGTCGTTGTCTTCTGAGATTAGTTCTAGACGTTTCGTTAACACTAAGGGTTGGCATCTTCTGAAGATGTTACTGCTTCGCTTGTAAGCTGAAACTGACGCCGCGTTAGTAGTACAATCGGGTGTAACAATTCATTGGAGCAAGGTGTGTTAACTCGAGTAAAAACAGGAGTCACCCCACCGTGCTCCAATGCTCTAGACCATCCCTTTCCCCCCTATAGCAATCTGATTCGCTATAGAGGCACAACAATCAGCCAAATGCTCTTCATGTGGAGGTCCTGGGTAATAGAACCCCAACATGGTTTCCTAACCGAATGTAAAAACTCAGGACAGCCCATCTCCGCTATATTCCTGGTATCTTAATATGGCTTATCCGCGAACTAAAATTGCTTACTTGGACCTCAAGTCTCCGCTCTGAGTCCCGGCTCAGTTTGACGCCGCGTTTGTACTACGGAGGTTATATTTATATTTCCTACTCACCTTCTCTCCACTGGTTTCGGCGTGAGGGGGCGTGTCGTCGTTTGTAGCTTTTCTTTTTTCATGATTTATGGGAAGGGTGTTCGTGGATTTTAATATTTGTATCCAACTTTTAGTCCTTCTTCTATCCGATTAAAATTATTTGGATGCTTATATATTTCCACCGCTTCCCAATATATCCGTGGGTAGTACTGTGATGTTTTATCCAGCATCTGCGTTTCTTCAAACAGTATCCGATGTTCTCCGCTTCCCAAACCGTGTTCGGCAACAACAGATTTATTGATAGGTTCTAAACGACAATGGATGTCATGTTCATTTATCCTTGTGTTTGTGTGTATTTTTGTGGTTCCCATATATACCATTCCACATGTGCATGGTATTCGGTATACTCCGGCCGTTGCTAACGGGTACGTTTGTCCTTCACCGATCTTAAACAATCCTTGATTTTCTTTGTTGGCTTGAATATGGTCTTTATATTCGCTTTTTTAAGTATTTGCCCAATTCTCTCTGTTACCCCCGATATATAGGGCAAGAACGCTTTGCCTATACATGCTGTTTCTTCGTCCTTTCTTCCAGAAACGTTGTTAATGGCTTTATGTATTTCTCTTCTGGTATAACCATTAGAGGTGGGCGCTTTTTCAATGTGAAGAAGTTCACCTTGCAGATGCTGTGGTTCACACATTCTCTTCGTTCTCGTAGCCAGAGTTTTGATGATACCTTGTTTTTGGCCTGGATGATGATTTCCGTTACTGTTTAGGTATCTGTCCATGTGTATTGGTTTTCGATACACTTTATGTCCTAAGTAACCTTCCTTTCGATTTACTAATACATCTAGGAACGCTAGTTGTTGATCTTTCTCTGTTTCCATCGTAAATTGAATATTTGGATATAGTGTGTTTATATAAGACAGGAAATCGTTAGAAAGGGCAGGCGAGTAGAAAATATATATATGGCCTTCGTAGTATAACGCTGCGTCAGTTTCAGCTTACAAGCAAAGCCGTAACATCTTCAGAAGATGCCAATGGTCTAACAGCCCGAACAAACAGTTTAACAAATTAGACGATGGCCGTGAAAATACAAATAGTTGTATTCACAACATCGAGGCTCGCGAAAAATTAATTTGTAGACGACTAGGCTCTTGCCCCTCAATGCCACTAAGACTAAAGTATCATTCAGTTAAACAACAGACTGGTCAACAACGATTACCATACCAAGACTAGTGCAAAACTTATAACACTAACTAATATTCTGCATATGTTAGGCGGTACCACACGTATCCGTTTCTATGTTGGTATCACCTTCTTCTTCTGCCGATTAGTGACGTATCTCTTGCTATTTTTACGCCACGGGTCTCCTCCATTCTGCTTATGTGGTTATTCCATTCGTTTTTTTTTTTTCTATTTTGTGTCTATTTATTTATACACTGTACGTTACATTTTCTTCTAATGTCTTCACTTCTCTTTCGATCTTTCAGCGTATTTTCCGTAATTCTTCTCAGTACTCTCATCTCTGCTGTTTCCAGTAGCCTTTGCTTTGTGGCTGTGACGGGTCTTGTTTCTGAGGCATATGTCAATATTGGTCTTACATTGGCTTTATAAATTGTTGATTTCATCTCAGTCTTAATGTGTCTGTTTCGCCATATAGTGTTATTAAGGCATCATGCCAGTCCATTTGCTTTTTGTACTTGATCTTTCACTTCTTTGTCCAGGTCTTCACAGCTAGACAGTTTAATTTCCAGGTACTTATTGTATTTCCATTACTTGTTCAATACTGATGTCATCAATTTCTATTTTACATCTGGTTGGTTCTTTGCTGACTACTATTGTTTTAGTTTTCTGAGATGAGATCATATTCAATTCTTTTGCTCTTATGTTAAATTTGTGGACCGGTCTTTGTAGACTATCTTCATCTTGGGTTACCAATAGGTAGCTGTTATCTTCATTATTTCAGTAGAAATTTTATGCTACAAAAAAGAGCACCCAGATATTTATGCAAGGTCAAGTTGGATACATCCGTTCCGGAAACATGATATCTTGACATTTCCTTGCATGTATATTCTAAAAGATACACATACCCATAAAAAAACATAAAGGGGATATTCGGACAGTTTCTCCTTATAACACTCGTTTAAATTATGGTATTTCACTACTAATTTCCTCTTCTATATTAATTAAAAAATCATTTATTTACACTGGTAAGAAAGTGTTTAATCACCTACCACTGGATATATTGCTTAAGGTCCTTAAGCAATATTTTTGTATTCCGAAGAGCAATCAAGAAGTTTTTATTATCTAAATGTTACTGTAATATAGAGGAATTTTTTGAGGACAGTTGCGCTAATTGATATATTTTTGTTTTTAATTATGGAAATCTTATAATTAGTATTTTATTGTATCTTGTGCCTTGTTTGTACTAGACAAGTGTTTTATAAATGTAAACTCATTTTAAAAATAATAAGTTTCTCTCTCTCTCTCTCTCTTTCTCTCTCTCTAATATTGCGTCGTCTGTGTAAAAAAGTATTTTGATTTCTTTGTTTCCCCTTCTGTATCCTCTTCCTTTGTTAACGCTTTTGATGCTTTCATCTATGATCAAATTGAAGAGCATGGGGTTCAATGAATCCCCTTGTCTTATTCTGCTGCCTATTTCTATAGGTTCTGTAAGTTGTCCATCTATTCTGACCTAAATTTTGTTGTTTTGGTAGATGTTTTCAAATATACAGGGCCACAGCACCTTTACTTCATGAAAGTGAAGGTGGCTGTGGCCCTGTATATTCCTATGAAGAAAAAAACTTTGAATATTAAGTAGTTTTCCGTACACAGACCGATGCATATAGGATGGGCCACCCTGTATATATAATAGCTTTTAACTTCACTTCGTTTTTAATCTTGAAATTTCTTTTATAATATTGAATTTATTTATATTAAGAAATAAAGTTAACATATTAATTCACCTTTTTAACAATTAACTATAAAACACTTTAAATAGAACTGTGTATTATAGTGATGTATATTTCCATGTATTTTCATGCAAATAAGGTATAAATCATGAACAGTAAATATGTGTATTCATTTTTACCTTAAACAAAGGGTTGTCCATATGCACGTAAACGACACTTTTCGTGTAAAAGGGCACCGGAAGTTAGACATGCAAGGACGTTACTAATGATTAATGGTTATCAAAAGATAATAGCTTCCGTTACGTAAAGTATTAAACAAATGCATTTGGTATTTTTAATCTTTAAAGTTTTTACTGACGATCTATATTTGGTGGTTGTATTCTATTGGCAATATAGTAAGATATTTATATAAATATTTATACATATATGGAGTCCAGACTTATAGTAACTTAAGATAATATAGTTGAGTAATACATTAAAACTATTATTCATATATGTTAATAAAAACACCAACTTATGGCCAACTAGTCCTGCTAAAACTCCTGACCTACTCTACTGTTTCTGATAAATAGAATATCAGCAATTTATATGGTTAACCTATAATCTTTTGTCCGACTAGTCTCTTATTATAATACGCATACTAAGAACATCAGTGTAACTCGCAGCGTAGAATATCGTACCATAATTGAAGAAAAAGTTAAATTAAACCCTAATCTAAAACAATCCAATGAAGTATACGTAGTGATAATAAAATCTAATGACTTACTGATAGAATTAATCCGTCGACACCTCAGCAAACTATCCAGGAGAAAGGCATTTCAGTTTAGACAACAAACAGACTTCATTATTTGATGAATATTTAGCTAATATATTTACTCCGAACTTCCATCATATCTTTCAAATATTCTGAACGAACTCTTCTTCTTCTTCTCGTGCCTTATCCACTGCGGGCGTTAGCTATTAACATGACAATTTGTATCTTGTTGGCGACTTGTGCAAATAGCTTTTCA
Source organism: Diabrotica balteata (assembly GCA_918026665.1). NCBI lineage: Eukaryota > Metazoa > Arthropoda > Insecta > Coleoptera > Chrysomelidae > Diabrotica > Diabrotica balteata. The sequence goes on from OU898278.1 coordinate 20,401,322, forward strand.
ATCCTTCAATCCACTTTTCACTGAAGAATGAGTTGCTGGGGTGGTATATACTGTGTCTCATAACTTGATGAAAGTAGTCTTTTTTTCTTTGCAGTATATTCATCTGTTTTCAAAGCTACTGGCTATAATCGCAGTATCGTCCGCATATCTAATGTTATTTATCACATCTGTATGACTTCTGTAGTATCATAAAGTTTCTCATCAAAGGTCGCTTCTGAGTAACAATTGAAAAGCGTAGGTGACATTACACATCCTTGGTAAACTCCCTTTTTAATTGGGATGTTTGTTGATAAGTCTTTATTAATTTTTATTTTTGCCGATTGATACCAATATAAGCTAGGTGATTCTGATGTCTTTTGAATCTATACCTGTATCTTTGAGGTGCTTTACATAAACGAACGACTTCTCTATGAATACAATCAGGGTCAGGTGCTTCGGTTATTATTCTTTAAGGATGAAATGACCTTTTGTTATCTCTTTTTTAGAATAAGCGGACCTGATATTTCTTCGTTATTCTTTGTAATGGTTTCTGGATGCGCATTGTGCAAAAGTATTTTTATATAAGATCCCCACACTTTCAATAGATACGAGGTATCTATTATGACACTCCTGTTATTCACTAATTGCAGTGGTTGCCTACTATTTTGAGTTGTCATTTGTGTAATTTCCTTATGCATGTTGTGATAGTATACAGAAAAAGAATATCAGAGAATATCACTAAGAATAAAATATTCGAAAACGAGAACATTGAGGAAAGCTGGGAAAAACTCAAAAAGAACATCATTAACAGAATCACTTGGAGAAAATAAAGTAACAAACACTTCTTCTTCTTCTTCGCGTGCCATATCAGAATTATCCGACGAATAATTGTCCCGCATTTGATATCCCAGTCCATTCACGAATGTTCCTCAACCAAGAAACCCGTTTCCTTCCTACACCTCTACGGCCCTCTATTTTGCCTTTAAGGATCAGATGTAATATTTTATATTGACTTCCCTTACTCTATGTTCCAGATAAGACATTTTTCGATGTTTAACAGTCTTTAGCTTAGCAGTTCTCTATGATTTTTTAACGCTCCTTAGTACTTCTTCATTAGTTTTCCTTGCTGTCCAAGGTATCTTCAGCATTCATCTAAGAACCCATATTTCCAATGCTTTAATTTTGTTCATGATCGATACTTTTAGCGTCCACACTTCTGCACTATACAAAAGTACGGACCAAACATAGCACTTAACCATTCTTTTTCTTAGTTCTAAACTAAGATTACTATTGCAAAGAAATGACTTCATTTTCATAAAAGTAGTTTTAGTCATTGCTATTCTACGTTTTATTTCTATGTCTGGATCTAGTTATTTCGTTATTACAGTTCCGAAATATGTTATTTTGTGAACGTTCTCAACTTGGACTCCGTTTAATTGAAGCGTTGCATCGTTATGTGGGTCACGACTAAACACTAAAAATTTGGTTTTGTTTGAGATTATTTTTATGCCCATTTCCTCTCTTACCACGTGAATACGATCAAGTAGAATTTGAAGACTTTCAATATTATTAGACAGAATTACTGTATTGTCTGCATATCTAAACACATTAAGCAGTTCCCCGTTGATTTTTATTCCATATGGTTGTCTCTCAATGGCTTTTCAAATAACTGGTCCGAGTAAACATTGAACAATGTTGGCGATAAAATGCAACCTTGTCTGACTCCTCGTTGTATGGAGATTTCATCGGTGTAGTTATCTCCAATTTTTACGATAGCAGTTTGATTCCAGTACAAATATTTAATGACACGAATATCCTTGTCATTGCTTGTCATCTATTCCGATATTTTTCAGTATTTGCATTAATTTTACATGCTGTACTTATCGAATGCCTTTTCGAAGTCCACGAAACATGCAAATACATCTTTTTTTTGGTCACGGCATTTTTGTAATAGCAAAAAGTGCCTCCCTGGTTCCCATATCATTTCTAAATCCAAATTGGGTATCTTCGAGATCTTCGCATTTGCGTCTAATTCTCTTGTATAGTATTCTTGTGAAAATTTTAAGATTGTGGCTCATTAGGCTAATTAATCGATATTATGAGCATTTTCTCGCATTGTGTTTTTTAGGTATTGCGACAAAGATGGATTTGAACCAATCTGTGAGAATCACCTCGGTGTTATATATTGAATTAAAAAGTCTTACTACTACTTTTATCTTATCATTCTCTATTAGTTTCAGTAACTCAGTTGGTGTATCATCTAGTTCTAGACCATAAGCTTTTCTAATTTTAGCATTATTTATAGCGTGTTCTACCTCGCATTTCATAATTTCTGGGCCGTCAGTACAAATTGGTAGAATTCGGCAATATTATTCCTGTTATCTTCAAACAACTCTGATATAATATACAGCTGCCACTCTTTTCTTATTTCGTATTCATTTACAACAATTTTGTTATTATTGTCAACGAGTATAGAGGGAATTCGTTTTTTTCACAAATATGTTACTCATTTCTTTTAGTTTTTTGTGAACATTAAATAAGTCGTGTTTATTATAGTTGTAGTAATTTCAAGATGTCATCTGTCATCCATTTATTTTTCTTGATTTTAAGTTTTTTCTATAATAATCATTGTTTGTGAAGATTTCGTTAACTTGGTTTTTAAATTCACTCCATAGTTCTTCTGGATGTTCTACCTTTTTTCTATGTTATGGTTTATGTTAATATCGTCAAAGTTAAGTACATTGATTTTTGGTTTTTGTCGCTGAAGTCGTTTTAGCCTTAGTTTAATATCTGCTACAAGTGGTTGAGGTGTGTAAAGGGGTAGTGAAGCGCAATACATGATGTCGTATCCTGTTGGCATCACTTAGCTTCTCCTACTCAATTCCTATCTTCACCTCCAAGCTGGTACACACCGGTAACCTGAGCAACCCCACTGGAGATTGGGTAACCAACCCCAATGGAAGGTGGGGTCAGGGCTGACGAAGAAGGGAGTCTTGGTCCTCCGACGAATAGGGGGTTGGGCTGAAGGTTAACTACCTTCTCCTAGAAAAACCATGAGTTATGAACGTTCAAGGAAGAAAAGCCGGACTGATTAAACGACGACGACTGTGCGAGAAAAAGGAACACGATTTGAGGGTTGCAACATGGAATGTTCGAACATTGTACAGATTAGGGCTCTCCAAAATCTCTTAAACGAACTAAGTAGATACAAAATTGACATAACTGCCATACAAGAAATGAGGTGGATTGGAAACAATATTATGGAAAAAAAGAGCCATACCATTTTCTACAGCTGCGCTCCTAAAGATCACATTTTGGGCACTGGATTCATAGTTAACAATAGAGTAAGACATATAATAAAAGACTTCAGAGCCATCAGTCCCAGAATGTGTATTTTAAGAACTAAAGGACGTTTCTTCAACTACAGCCTAATTAATGCGCATGCTCCCACAGAAGAAAAAGAAGAGGAAGTCAAAGAAGAGTTTTATGATGAATTAGAGTCCGCATACCAGTCATGCCCAAAAAGTGATATAAAAATAATTTATGGAGACCTAAACGCAAAAGTTGGAAGAGAGCAGCAATTCCAACCCACAATAGGTAAGCACAGTCTCCATGAACAATCAAATGACAATGGCAATAGGTTGGTAAACCTAGCAAGATCACTTAACATGGTGATTGCCAGCACATACTTCGCTCGAAAAGATATACACAAAGGCACCTGGAAATCACCAGACGGACTTACAGTGAATATGATAGATCATGTTATTGTAGACTCAAGACACCAATCGAATATAATAAACGTCCGTACCAGAAGAGGAGCAAATGCGGATTCTGATCACTACCTAGTCGAAAGTAGGATAAGGGCTAGAATTTCAAACATCAAAAAGGAAAAAGGCTCTAAACATGAACGATACAATATAGAAGGACTCAAAGAAACAAACAAAAATAGAGAGTACAAAGAAAATATAAGCATCAAACTAGAAAACAGACTAAAACATGAAAACCTAAATGAGGAGTGGGAAGAGTGCAGAGAAATCATAAAAGAAACAGCTAAAGAGGTGTTGGGCATGGAAGGTAAAGAAAGAAGAACAAGAACGAATCACTGGTTTGACGAAGAATGTCAAACTATAACAGAAAGAAAAAACAGAGCATATCTACAGATGCAACAGAGGCATAGAACCCGACAAGCAGAGGAAGAATATAAACAACTACGTAAAGAAGAAAAGGAAATTCACCGAAGAAAGAAGAGAGAATATATCAACAAAGAACTTCAAGGACTACAAGAACTAAGTAAACCAACAGAGACAAGAAAATTTTACCAGAAACTCAACAAAAGCAGAAAAGAGTTCAAACCGAGAACAACGATGTGTAAAGATAAGGAGGGTAATATATTGACAGAACAGAAAGAGATACTTAGAAGATGGACAGAACATTTTAAGGAAAAGCTTGGGGTGAATAGGACGGAGATGAACCCTGATATACCGTTAGACCAAGCAGACAACAGAGAAAAGAGTCCACCAACAATAGCAGAGATTAGAACAGCAGTGGACAAATTAAAGAACAATAAATCACCGGGATTGGATCAAATATCATCGGAGCTACTGAAAGAGGGAGGAGACGCATTACTTAAAGCCATACATGAGCTGATAAGAAAGATATGGTTGAATAAACAGCTACCAAAGGAGTGGAATAGCGGCATTATTGTACCACTACATAAAAAAGGAAACCAGTTAGAATGTGAAAACTACCGTGGAATCACGCTGTTGAATGCGGCATACAAAATAATGTCCAACGTAATGTATGAAAGACTTAGACCATACGCTGAAAAAATAGTTGGCAAATACCAATGTGGCTTCTATAGACAGAAGTCAACAATAGACCAGATATTTGTTCTGCGACAGATACTTGAAAAAACAAGTGAATATAACATCGACACACATCATCTCTTCATAGACTTCGAAAGCGCATATGACAATATAAACCGAGAATTCCTAATAAAAGCAATGAAAGAATTTAATATACCAACACAGCTAATAGAATTGATAAAAGAAACACTAAAAGTAGAAAGTAAAATCCGGATACAAAACGAATTAACGGAAACAATAGATGTAAAGAAGGGACTACGCCAAGGAGACGCTCTATCATGCATATTATTCAACATCATACTTGAAAAAATAATAAGAGACACAACAGTTAATACCCGAGGAACAATAATTAATAAAAGCGTGCAAGTACTAGCATTTGCAGATGATGTTGATATAATCGCAAGATCAAGAAGAGAAATGATAGAGGCATTCACTCAAATAGAACGAGCTGCAAAAAATAGTGGTCTTAAAATCAATCAGACAAAAACAAAATATATGCCTGCAAATAAAAACGCACAAATAAGGCAGCTGCCAAATTTAACAATAGGAGAATACAATATTGAGGCGGTAAAAAACTTTACATACTTAGGATCCCTAGTTACGTCTGATAACAACGTTGCAGAGGAAGTGAAGAGGAGAATATTTATTGCCAATAAATGTTACCATGGCTTAATTAGGCAACTAAGATCAGATAACGTCTCCAGAAAAACAAAATGCCAAATATACAAAACCTTAATAAGACCGGTACTCACATACGGTTCAGAAACCTGGACACTCTCTAAAAGGGAGGAAACGTTATTAGCCACCTTTGAAAGAAAAATCTTGCGACACATATATAAGGGCACAAAAGAAAACGGGATTTGGCGGAGAAGGTATAACTTTGAACTATACAACATATACCAGGATCCGGATATCATAACATTCATTAAAATAGGAAGGCTACGTTGGATTGGACATGTGGAAAGAATGGAAGAAGGCGAAATACCAAACAAAATATTCAAACAAGTGCCAGTAGGAAAAAGAACAAGAGGAAGACCGAAGCTGAGATACGTAGAACAAATAGAAAATGATATAACAACATTAAAAATTAAAAACTGGAAAAAAAAAGCACGAAACAGGTCAGAATGGAGAAGAATCCTTGAACAGGCCAAGACCCAAAAAGGGTTGTCGAGCCAGTGATGATGATGACAAGTGGTTGATGTTCAGATCCAATATCTGCATAGGTTTATAAATAAAAACGTTCATGCTACTGAGAAATACTTACTTGATTGCCCGTGTTATATCCACATATGGGTGGTACCACAAAATTTGAACTTTGTCCAGTGATCACTAAACTTTCAACGGTACAGGTTCCATTTGTGGCGCCAGCCAACTAAACAAAAATTAATTAAAAATAAACAAATGACTTATTATAGGTTCTTAGTAGATGTAGAATGTATTACAATGTATTCATCTATATTGAACAAGTTGCTAAAAAGAAAAATCTGGTAAAATGAAAAATAAACACATCAAAATTTAAAAATATCATTAAAAAAATTAAGTATTAGACCAAATACTGTGTTTTAGCACTATCGTAAGCTTTTCTTGATTTTCCTATGACTTATAACTTAATTGTTAACAAGAGAATATTTTTATTACCACTAAATACGATAGAAATGTATGCTAATGCTCGTAATAGCAACCAATTATACGCTATTATTATTTGTCTATAGAGACTATTGCGTTAAAGTTCATTTTATAATATAAAAAATTTGAGAACTGCATACTTTCCCAAAAATTTAAAAATTTTAACAAATAATTATAATTTTGTAAGCTATAAAACAAACAAATAAGGTAAGTTCATAAGGACCATTAACTCTACTACCACTTATCTGCTGTTGAATATCTGCTCGCGCGTTTCTTCGGCATTCTTCGCGCCGAAGAATGTCCTGGATAAGATATCGAAGAGAGTGGTTTAGTTGCATTACAAACGAACTATTTAGAACGGCTGTAAACAAAGTTCGAGATAAACAAAAAGAAGAAAAATGATATACAATCGGAAGACCAACATCTGAGTTTCTTCGGCTAATTCTCACTGGTAAAATCGGAACGAGCGGAAGAAACTCACCTGGTTAAGGAATTGCACCAGCGGAGAGGTTTGACAGCAGATTAGACATGTAGTCTAAGATTAAGAACAATACAGCAATGTTATAATCATGGCATTCGTCAACATTTCGTAGGGACATAACACTCCAAGAAGAAGAGACGAACTCATAACTTTTTTATTCTTTAAATATTTACAATTTTTTTTATTTTAAATATTGTTACGATAATTATGGCGTTTATAACTATCAATATATTATGACTAATTCTGTTTTCTGTTCCAGTAAATTCGAAGTTGTTTACAGAAACCTTTAGATCCCAATTTTATGAGTAATCCACGTCTCGAGACTTTTCAAACAATTGAAAAACGAGTCGAGCGCCTTCACCAAAATACGAGATTATTCAAGAAGTTCCATTATAATGTAGAAGGTCGCCGAACTTTCGAGATGACAACAGTTGTGTATATAAACGAAAGATTTTTCATTTGGAGTCAGTCATAAGAATCTCGGGAACCGCGATTTTAAAATGTATCGAACATAACAGAAATTTGTACAGTTATTTAATAAATTAGTAATTAGCTATCGTGAGTTTTAATAAATTAAAATATAGACAATAAATTAGAATAAAGACAAATAAATCAGAACAATATAAATATACAACAATATACTAGAACAAACATAATCTATTATGTTTTGTTCACAATATTATTCTTCCATCTCATGTAATATTTATTTTTTATGGTTTTTAGTTGCACTCACTTATTGTTTTTCAAAAGTATACCTGTCAAGAGCAATTTTGTTATCTATAAATTCCTGTTGCTTACTTTTATATAGACGATATTAAGCGAGTACCTCATTTTTTATTTCTTGCATTATTGGATTGTTTACGTTAAGGATATTAAAAAACACATATTCACCTCAAGATCCAAAAAGTCAATCTTCATCTTCGTAACACTGTCAGACACTTTATATACGCTGAAAATGCACGACAACGTATTATCTGTACTTTGTCGTGCTAGTTCATTATTAAAAAAATTCCAGTAGATCCTAGGATCGGGGGTTGGTGAAGGATTGATTGTTGTAGCAGGCGGTGCCATTGTGGTTGGTACGATAACCATTCCTCCAGCTGGATAATAGTCAGGATAATTTGGACTTTCGAAATAACTGCAGTTTTGGGAAGCCGAACCACCACATGTTCCTTTGACTGAAATTTAAATATTACTTTGCGACTATGGTATAGTGTAATGTAGTATATTATACTATATCATATACTCTATATTATTTGATTTAACTATCTTAGGGCAGGTAACACTGCTTGGGGTGATTGCGGGATAAATTGAGTAGGTTTGCGGTTACCGGTTACCACATCCGGTCCCAAACTCGGATAAAATGTGGAGGGTGATTTGCAAGGTTAGCAACCTAAGAAATCGTAAAAGCAAATACTGCTCACTACTTTAAGGCTGTATAGAACACTGATAGTCCCCGTTCTCACATACGGATCAGAGGCATGGACGCTAACGAAAACAGATGAATCCGCTCTATCCATTTTTGAAAGAAAGGTGCTACGCAAGATATTTGGAGCGGTCTGTGAGAACGGAATATGGAGGCGTAGATATAACTTCGAACTGCTGAATATCTACAAGCATACGTTTGGTGGTAAAGATATTACCACTATAATTAAGCGAAACCGCCTGCAGTGGGCAGGACATGTAGCCCGGGCCCCTGAATCGAACATGATAAAAAAGATTCTAACAGCGCAACCTGTGGGAATGAGACGACGGGGTAGACCAAAGCTGAGGTGGATGGATGGGGTAACACAAGATGCGGAGAAGATCGGAGTCGGCAACTGGAAAATTCAAGCAAGGGACAGAACAGAATGGCGTAGAAAGCTTGAGAAGGTCGAGGCCCTCTAAGGGCTGTAGCACCAAGATGATGATGATGATGATGATGACTTCATATCAGGAATATCAGATCGCTCAACTCAAGGGACCAAGAAATAACTCAAGTGTTGAAAGAGAAGGAAGTAGACATTTGTGCTCTACAGGAAATAAAAAAGAAAGGAAAAGGTCAACAAAAATTAAGTGAATACATACGAATCTACAGTGGAGTAGCACAAGAAAATAGGGCTCAAGAAGGTGTTGCCTTAGTAATACACCAAAGATACCAAAATCACATCAAAGAGTGTCAATACATATCAGAAAGGACATAATCATCGGAGTATAGGAACCAGAAAATAACAAGTCTCATGCAACAAGCGAAACGTTTTATGACCAATTAGAACAAGTAGTAGATAAAGTCAGAGGAAAGATGATAATATTGAGGGATTTTAACGCTTAAATAGGCAATCAAATAATACCCGAAATTAAGCAAAAACATAACGAGAATGTTAAAAATGAAAAGCGAGAACAGATGATAAACTTCTGCACTAATAACGAACTAAGAATAAACAATATTTTTTGACAATCGTAAAATAGTTTCGAAACACAATTCAGATTTCTGATTTATAATCTGAGCCTTCTAAGAATTGCAAGGCAAACAGACGTTGATAAAAGATGTTAAAAGAGACATGGGGAATCTAAAATTTGCATTCCATGACATGTCTTTTACAACTAAGCAGAAATCCTTAGCGAATTGTGTTTCTCGTACTCCCACAGAGTATATCCGAATAAAATGAGAAAAGGCAGCAAATATTCGATTTCACGCAAACAAATCCTATCTAGATTTAGAAATCTGAGTTGTGTTTCGAAACTATTTTACGATTGTTTAATTAGATGTCGCTACTGCGTCCGTATTGAAGCCATGTTATTGTTGCTTCTTAAAAGGCAGAAAATATTGATTTTTCACGTTGAGAACCCCTATGAATAGCTCTTCTGACGAGACCTATTAGGTCGAAATACGTATCAAGAGATACATAGGATTTGTTTGCGTGAAATCAAATATTTGCTGCCTTTTCTCATTTTATTCGGATATACTCTGTGGAGTACGAGAAACACAATTCGCTAAGGATTTCTGCTTAATTGCAAAAGACATGTCGTGGAATGCAAATTTTAGATTCCCCATGTCTCTTTTAACATCTTTTATCAACGTCTGTTTGCCTTGCAATTCTTAGAAGGCTCAGATTATAAATCAGAAATCTGAATTGTGTTTCGAAACTATTTTACGATTGTTTAATTAGATGTCGCTACTGCGTACTAGCGTCTAGCCGTTGCAGGTCAGGATAATCCTGACCAATCCAATCGCACTTGAGTATGTGTGTGGCGCGTCATTTAAATTATGTACATATTTGAATGTAACAGTTCTCATTTCTCATATCACGAAACGTTCTCGGATTGTTCACTCAAACAAGAAATAATGTTTAGTTGTTTTAAATACACAGTTTTATTTTACATATTATAAATATTATTTTATTGTGAGTTGGCAACAAGTGAGGGAGGGCTTGTCTGCTTGTCACTTATTATTATTATAGATCATAGTTGTTGTTATTTGTTATGTTGTTGTATAATAAAAATAATGTCCACAATTAAATATCAGCAATAAACTGACGTTCAGATAGACTTGGAAATAACTGCAAAATATCAGTTTGATGTCCAATGTGTGTTTTTATAAAATTGACTTCAACTTTTTCTGCCAAATCAACCACAACCGTGAGACTGCTGGGCAAAATCCTCCAATTTTTATACTGCCTTTCATTTTTAAGTGCCTTTTTCCTTTGCTTTCAGAATTAAAGCAGCCTGACCGATGACAGAGAAATTTCATTGTTTTGTGAGTCTTTGCGGAAAAGTTCTCGACTTTAACGTATTTGGTTTTTGTACTACTTTCAATAAAACATTTCCACTCCTGAAAAGAGACTAAATTGGAAAATTGAAGTGTTTCACTTTATAGGATTAGGTTGTGTTCTTCTTGAAAATGAGAATGCAATTCTGCAACATAACTTGAATAAAAATTATACAAAGGACACTTCTTAGAATCTTTCTTGATTTTGCTATCTTCCGTTGAAGTATCTACAACATTTTTATGAGTTTCTGTGTATTCAAAACAATTAAACATAACTCCTTATTTGTGTGAACAATCTGAGAACGTTTCGTGATATGAGAAATGAGGACTGTTACATTCAAACCTGTACATAATTTGAATGACGCGCTACACACAAAATCAAGTGCGATTGGATTGGTCAGGATTATACTGACCTGCCAACGGCTAGACGCTAATCTACTGCGTCCGTATTGAAGCCATGTTATTGTTGATTCTTAAAAGGCAGAAAATATTGATTTTTCACGTTGAGAACCCCTATGAATAGCTCTTCTGATGAGACCTATTAGGTCGAAATACGTATCAAGAGATACATAGGATTTGTTTGCGTGAAATCAAATATTTGCTGCCTTTTCTCATTTTATTCTCTGCTTAGTTGTAAAAGACATGTCGTGGAATGCAAATTTTAGATTCCCCATGTCTCTTTTAACATCTTTTATCAACGTCTGTTTTCCTTGCATTTCTTAGAAGGCTCAGATTATAAAGCAGAAATCCGAATTGTGTTTCGAAACTATTTTACGATTGTTTAATTAGATGTCGCTACTGCGTCCGTATTGAAGCCATGTTATTGTTGCTTCTTAAAAGGCAGAAAATATTGATTTTTCACGTTGAGAACCCCTATGAATAGCTCTTCTGACGAGACCTATTAGGTCGAAATACGTATCAAGAGATACATAGGATTTGTTTGCGTGAAATCAAATATTTGCTGCCAACATTATGGCTGAAAAATCTGAGGCAATGGTATGGAAAATCAACTACATCGTTATTTAGAGCTGCTGTCAATAAAGTCACGATAGCGAATATGGTAGCCAACATGATATTCAACGATCGATAACGGTCATGGAACTAGAAGAAAGGTTGACGACATACAGTTACTCAGACTGTTAGTATAAATATATGAATATACGTTTAATTATATCTGAGGACAAAGATCTATGATGATTATGTTGTAACCAACAGAGATATACATCCATCAAAAATAATGGACGTAAGATGCCTCAATTGAGCAGATGTAGGTAGCGACCATAGCCTTGTGTTAAGTAAAATAAGAATCATCCTGAAATATTTCACACCCAAGAGAGCAGCCCCAACACAAACAAAAATCAAAGTCGAAGGACTAAATACGGAATCCACGGAATACTTATACAGGAAAATAATATCAGAGAAGATCACTGCGAATGAAATATTAGAAAACGATAACATCGAGGAAAACTGGGAAAAACTCAAAAATAACATAATTACCGCAGCAACAGAATCACTTGGAGAGAGTGACGGAACTAACACTAACCTATCAAAAAATAAAACACCACGGTTTAGAAAGGAAGTGAAGACAGAATGTAAAGAAAAGAAGAAAGCCTTTTACAAACACAACAGGCATATTATCACTATAAACGAATCAGAAATAAAACGAATACTTTAGTTAGACAAATAAAAAGGAAACACTGGCAGAGCTTCTCAAACCAGATGGAACCCGTTTTCTACGGAACACAAAAAGAAATATGGAGAATGATCAGAGGGCAAAGAAAAGAGATGAACGAATTAATAAAAACGAAACACATTCAGAAGGAAACATGGGTAGAGTACTTTCGATAATGAACCACCAACACCAGAGAGGACGACAAACGAAGGAATAAATATTGAGGAGGAAGAGGTAAAGTATGCATTAAGGAAATAAAAAAATAGAAAATCACCAGGAAAGGACAGAATACCGAACAAACTCCGTACGGAGTTCTCCGAAAAAGTACGGAGGACCAGATCTGACCAAACAACTATTAAAACTAATCCAAAAAATAATAGACAAAACAGAATTCCTCAAGAATAGATATCAAGCACCCTAATACTTTTCTTCAAAAAGGGAGACAAATCAGACTCGAAAAATTACAAAGGAATTAATTTATGAAACACAACACTAAAATTAACAACCAAAGTGATAACAAATAAACTAAATAAAATTATATCACTAGCAGAAGAACAACAAGGTTTTAAATCGGGAAGATCTTGCAGCGACGCTATATTTATAATAAGGCAAGTGCAAGAGAAATCATTAGAATACAACAGACCGGCATATCTATGTTTCGTGGACCTTAAGAAGGCATTTGACTGAACCAAATTAAAGGACGTTATCCACTTATTGTACGCAAAAGAGATACCACTAGGAATAATCAAAACGATCGAAAATGTCTACCAAAACAACACAATAAAAGTAAAACGAACTAACCGACCCTATTGAAGCTGAAAATGGGATAAGACAGGGAGATTCCATGAGTCCTCTATTGTTCAACTAGATTATGAATAAGATAATAAAAAAAGTAAGAACTAAAAGAGGATACCAAATGGGAGAAAAACAACTTAAAATAATCTGATACAGGAATAAAAACTTCAAATTTGTATATAGGTATAAAAATTTTTTATTAAAACTTATTAAAAGTGTCGTCCAAGAATTAGAGATACTGCAATGTAGAGATTTAAAATTTGATGCTTTCAATTTCTGCTGCTTCTTTTGCTTCTAATTCAGTACATATAGAATGTTTTGATTTTGAATTTGCTGTGAATAAAATATATTAATAACCAAAGCTGACAGTTGTTTTATGTGTTTTTAAAAGCACTAGAGGTTTTTAATAAAAAAGAGCAAATTACTGTTTTAATGATGACGGTAAAAAAATTGTAAAGCACTTTTAGGAAACTGGACGAGTAAAAGATGGCATTCGAACAGGTAGACCAAAAAATCTTAGAAATTACAATAAAACTTTAGATTTACTCCAGCATCGTCATGCAGATCTTCACGCAGATCTGCATATATACATGATGTAGGTCATTCTTCAGTATTGACTGTATTATATAAGAATTCATTAAACCCTTTAAAATCCAGTTGTTGCAAAAATTAAATGAAAATGACTACCACCATAGATTAGAGTTTAGTGTGTAATGATAAATAAAATTGTAACAACATAATATGTTTTACAATTGAAGCAATATTTACACTGTGTGAAAATGTAAACTGCGAAAATTTGAGGTATTGGAGTGAGGAAAATCAACACTGGATATGTGACTTGAAATTTGAAATTTGCATATGTGAGAGAAATTCTTGTCATCAAATATCAGTGAGATTTGCTGATAATGTAATTTTGTCAATATGATAATATATATATCCGGTTTTTTAGGCGTTACGCCCGTCCGGTAGGGATCTGTGGAGGAGTATCACCGAGACGCAAGCCCTTATCTCTTGCCGTACTGCTCCACCATAGGCCGATCAGATCCCAGCATATCCTAGTCTAAGTCGCAGATTCATCTAAAATTTTAAACTGCTGCGTTAGACTTTTTGTTTTCTGTACACCGAGCTGGGGCTCGATCCCACATCCACTGAACCATTTGACAGTGAAGCGAATGAGAGGCAGCCGCACAGCCCACTGAGCTATCTGACCGACCAATATGATAATATCAGCAGAAAAAACCAAATGTATGACAACATCTAAATACCCACTATGATGTAAAATTGAAATTGATGAGAAGATAATAAAGCAGGAAGCAAGGTTTAGATATCTGGGAATAGATATAACTAGTTACATAGATGTTGAAGAAGAAGTATGACAACAAAGCTTAAAATCAAGTAAAGCGGCTGAATCTCTTAATGACACAATCTGGAAGAACAAACACCTAAGACAAGACACAAAAACAAGAATCTATAAAGCAGCACTTAGACCTTTATTAACATACACGGCGGAGACAAGACCTGACACATCTAACTAGACGACTACTAGACACAACAGAGATAAAATTATCCGACGAATATCAGGGAAAAGTCTGTTGGATAGGAAGAGAAACGAAAACATAAGAAGAGCATGCAATATAGAAGAGATAAATGGATTACTGAAAAAACGGAAACAGGAGTAGAACGAACACATTAGTAGAATGGCAGAGGATTGGATAGTACGAATAACAATAGATAAGTCACCAAATGGACGAATAAGTACTGGCAGACGAAAAAAAGATGGTGCGACAATTTAAACAATTTAGGAGAAATATTCTATTTCTCAAAAATTTAAGATTTTAATACCATACTTTTCAAATTTGTAAATTGAAAACTGACAAATTATACTAAAGTTGTACTTACATATGCAGCAAACTCCATATCCACTAGCACAGTTTCCAACAGCGGTACCACCTAGATTAGAACATTCTGCAGCAGTATAACATAAACCAAGATATGAGCCAACTTCATTTGTAGCGTTACACTGAGTGTTGTTGAACTGGACAATCGTAAACAAACTAAACAACTTCTTGATTTTGTTAATTTTATTCTTTTTCTTTGTTACTAGCTGATTGTTTAAGAAAAGTTTTGTTTCCGGAGATCCTTCTGAAGACTCAAAGTCGTTGGGAAAACCTGTTGCTGTTTCTGCACTGTCTAGATTCGTGGAGTTGTACTTCTTCGTGTACAGATTTGCTAAATACTTTTTTAACAGTCCTGTGATCTTGTCCTGGGTTTTAATAGCTTTAGTGGTTGTTTCTGTTGCATCTGTTAATAGCTCAGCATATTTTGAAATCTTGTTACTAGTGATTACTTTGTTTGATTGCGGTTTTGTTATCTTCTGAACATAAGATAATCTTACTGGTTTGTAAGTACGTACTGTATAGTTTTGTTTAGATTGCTTCAGACGTGGATTCCTCGGGAAAGGTTTCTCCGTGCTTTCAATTCGATTTGGCACTGTTTGACTTTGCGTGAAACTATAGCCATTATCAAAATCTCCGTATTCTGATACTAGATTATCGTTCTTCGTCATAAATTCTACTTGAGGATAATGAAAATCCATTCTATCGAGATCTGCATTTGTTTCAAAACTACCTAATGATATTTTTTCTGGATATATTCTTTTCGGGGTTCTGTAAGGTACTTCGTAAACATCTCTATAGCTATGTAAAACTTCTTCGGGATTTCTGTGATTTGTGTATATATCTTCAAATCTTCTGTTAACGTACAATCTGTCTCCTAGATGGAATCTGTCACCTTTCACGTTGTTGAGCAAAATAAAATATAAAAATAATTTCAGAGACATGTTTCTTGAATTATAGTGTTTTTATCTGTACATTTAAACAAGAACTATTATTGACGGGTACAGAAAAGTCGTAGCATGAAAGTAATCTTCAGAAGAAGTAGGGCCTGACAATTGTCGTGTGCGTCAAAACGGTCTTGAGCTATTAACAATGAAATGTTGTTAATTATTATAATTAAGTGACATTTATTATTATTTATATTTTTATACAGTGTGTGATAAATATACAAGGTTTTCATACTAAGGTAAAAAACTTTCACTTATTAAACTTTCAAGCTAATCACTGTAAAATAGCTTTTTCTGTTTTATATATATATATATATATATATATATATATATATATATATATATATATATATAAGGTTCTTGAACTCCTAAGTGGAGCATAGAGCTTCAGTGAAAACGCGCCATCGGGTTCTATTTTGCGCTAAGGCCTTCACCTCATTCCAGGACTTTCCTTGTTTTCTTATCTCGTCCTTTTTTTCGTTTTCCTTGGGGATTCCACTCTAGGGCAGTCTTTGCAATACTGGAGTTATTTTTTCGGAGTGTGTGACCGATCCAACTCCACTTTCTGGACTTTATTTCATTTACTACCCTCTTTTGTTTGGTCAGGTGTAGTAAATCTTAGTTTCTGATAATGTTAGGCCAGAAAATACGAACAATTCTTCGTAGACATTTATTAACAAAGACCTGCAGTTTGTCTGTAAGGGTTTTTGTCGCTTTCCAGGTTTCACATCCGTAAAGTAGTACAGACATGACATTTGACTGGAATATGCGGATCTTTGTCCTCGTAGTGTAGTCTCCAGACCTCCAAACAGGGTTGAGCATGCTGAAAGCTTGTTGCGCTTTTCGTATCCTCATACGAATATCGTCTTCTGTACCTCCGCTTTCTGTTATGACACTTCCAAGATACGTAAAGTTTTCCACATTTTCAATCTGCATGTTATTAATGGTGAATAGCGTGTTGTTTCTTGCATTTATTCTCATGGATTTGGTTTTACCAATATTGATTTTCAAACCTATTTTATTGGCTTCAGTGGAAAGTGTTTCCAATTGGTCAGCCACATCTTGGAACCTTTGTCCTAACAGGCAGATATCGTCGGCGTATTCTAGATCGCTTAGGCGTGTGATTAACGTCCATTGTATCCCTCTTGTGTCAGAGTCTGGTAGTTTGGAGAGAACATAGTCTAGAGCTATGTTAAAAAGAAACGGAGAAAGCACGCATCCCTGTCTGACTCCAGTAAGTACGTCAAATTCAAACGTTCAAATTTTCCATATCGCATCATGAGATAAGCTGTCAAAAGCACGCTCGAAATCAACAAAAACTATGTATAGGGGTGTGTTCCATTCAACCGATTGTTCCATTATGAGCCTCACAGTATTAATGTGGTCTATGCAGGAGGATTCTGGTCTAAAGCCTATTTGATTAGCTCGAAATTCAACCTTGTTTTTCTGTTTTAAGGAAACTGAATCTTTTAAGGAAAACGAGTAATAAAGGCAGAAATGACTATCAAATCCCAACTTAGCGACAATATGTCCAAGAATCAAGTAAGGAAATCTATAGAAAACCTAATTTTCGAAAATATAGGAAAGCAAACGAAAGTGAACCGTTCTTCATATTGGTTTAATAAGAACCTTAACATCCTGTAATCACAAAGCTTATCACACAGCTTATATCGTTCACTGCAGATCACAGGCCTCCTTCAGTTGTCTTCAGTGTTCAAGATTTTTTTCTTTCTCTTCTTCTTTTTCTTCCTCTTTATAAGCAATGCTTATAAAGAGCGGATTGATTGATATAGTGTTATTAAGGCAAGTCTATTTATTTTTGTAATTGATCTCTTACATCTTTGTCCAGGTCTCCATAGCTAGTAGGGTAAAGTGTGCAAATCGCGGTCACCTAAGAAAATTTAATATAAAAAAAATTAAAATTCTGTGAATCAAATTTAAGCCGTCAATCCGTAATTTGGGGTTTTAACTTATTGCAAGATACATTTAATTTCAAAAATATAAAATTTTTGTCTTTGACAGAGACGAAACATAAAAAAGTATCTTTGACCGGTATTGTCACCATACATGGACAATACCGGTCATGAGTGTGGGTAATGCCAGTCAATTTGTTTGTGTTATTATTAAAATAAAAATTAATATCTATTTAACATTTTTTTGTTATAAAACGATTAACGAATGTGGCTTAATGGGTCATAATTCAAGTAAATCAGTAAGAAAGGCGAAAAAATATTTTTTATTACAAAACAAACAAAAATATGTGTTTTAATTTAATTTAAAAATAGTTGACAGTCAGCGCAGGTATAACTCTCTGCAGAATCCCATCCACTGCACTCTGAATAAGCCCATCTTGAGCAAACGGTAAATATATATCACAATTCATTGTTTTGCCAAACTCGCTGTAAACCAGGCATCTATCTTCGTATGCACTGTTATCACATGATATATCAATATCTGATTCCAAAGAACTAAAATCAAACACCTTTTTCTTGTAATGCCAATTACAAGAAAAAGGTGTTTTATTACAAGAAAAATTATCTTGTAAACCCAAATGCTAATTTTCTCAGTTCTATTGCTGTTACGCCATAAAAAATTAAGCTAAATATTTTTTTTGTGTGGCTATTTTAGCTTCTTGTTCGGCAGCAAATACTGATTTTCTACCTAATGAGACACCTTGAAGATTTTTATTTTTTATTCTTTCTTGCAATGTCGAAAAATAAATGGATTAATCCCTATGGATTAATAGTATAGGGTATAAATTATAGCATGGGGGTAATACCGGTCAACTGACCGGCATTGCCTCCGGTTGGCATTTTTTTTCTTAGAATTTTTTACTAGTAAACATGTATTAAAATATTGATCTTTAAAAAAGGAATAGGCAGCTAACGTCATTATAATCAATTGTAACCAATTTTAAGATCTACAAGTGAATAAAAATGAATTAAGACCTTATATTACTCAGCATAAAAATAAGATCGAAAACACTGAAAACAGGTTAATAATATTTCTATGACAATGGTTTGCGCCAACTCAACGCTCGTCAGCAATCTGAATACAGAGTAGTGTAGCGACACATTGGCAATTATAGGAGGTTGCCAGATTGAATAGATTTCGCACAATCGGGATGACCGCCATTACCCACTGACCGGTATTTGCACATTTTACCCTACTGTAAAACAGGAAGAAGTGATACAGTTTTCAAATTCAAAATGCATTGACAGCGGCAAATTTTATTTTAAATCGACTTTATACTATGATTTTATTGATCTATCTTCAGACTATCCAATCATATAATCAAATTTTATTTTCAAAAATATTTACCATTTTCATTTAAAAAAAATCCCTTGTATCACTTCACCCTAGATAAGTGGGTGAAATGATACACCATATAAAATAAATGGTGTATTATTTTCTAAAAGCCTTAAGGTAAACTGAGACGCATAGTATGTTTTGTAAAAACTTTTTATTCATAAAGAAAAATTAAAAAACATTTTTTGAAAATTTTAGGCGGCCATATCCACGTAATTCTGAAGTTTGCTGATCAGCTCATGAGGATACACTATGCTTGTTTCTTTAATTTCAGGCCATACAAAAATGTCTCTGTGACACCTATACTGCTTTAAAAAACTTACTTCTTTGAGTCGAAAGAAAATGTAAAAAAGTATTTTTGAAGTGTGTATATTTTAGGCAATTCCTAGCTGAGCGCTTCCGGCTTTACAAAGCCATCATATGCTACAATAAAATGTTCTTATAAGTACTAATTGGTAAAGATTATAATTTTTAACTTACGTCAATTTTTTAAATACCACTACAAAGGAGAGATCTCATTTCCTTATATTTCAAAATTATGATTTTTGTTGAAATTCTTAAAACATATAAAAAAACATATAAAAAACCGACACTGGACTTCACAAACACGTTAAAAAAATTGAAAAAGTTTTTTGTCATGGTACGGGTGTAAGAACCCGACCATTGTTTGATCTGAGGAGGTAGGCAGAATAGAACTAATGAAATCAAATGTCGGTCCTTTTAAACGATTTTTTCAAAAGTGACAGTTGACAAATGTCATATATAGGAAATAGAGATTGTTTTTTAAATTCTTACAAAAATATTTAATATTTGGAATTACTAATAGTCATCAAAGACTTTCTAAAAATTAAGTGTTTAAATTAAATTTTATGTGTTCATCACATCATACAGAATGACATTAGTTTTTAAATTCACTCAAGTCATTGCTCAAGGTCAATGTATGTTCAATCTGACAGCCATCCTTAAGAAACAAGGGCTCAAATTGCTCAAATTGAACAATTTGATGGCTTTGTAAAGCCGAAAGCGCTCAGCTAGGAATTGCCTAAAATATACACACTTCAAAAATACTTTTTTACATTTTCTTTCGACTTGTCATAAGTGTGTACAAAAAAATATCAGTCTTTTGATTACTTCTTTGATCCTGTTGTCACCCCTACTGTTCTCGCTTACAGAAGTCACTTGACAACAATACAACTTATCTTTTTTTTTTTGTGATCAGATCCTTACATTTTACAACTTTGAAGTCTCCTTCATTGATTCTTCTTCTTAAGGTTCCATCTTCTAACGAAGGTTGGATATCAACATGGCAATTCTTATTTTACTTACAGCAGCTCTAAATAGTTGGCTAGAGCTCAGACTAAACCATTCCCTTAGATTTCGTAGCCAGGAGGTTCGTCTTCTTCCTACATCTCTTTTACCTTTTATTTTGCCCTCTATAATCAAACGTAGTAGCCCATAACGAGGACCTCTTAATATATGACCGAAATATTCAAGTTTCCGCCTCTTAATTGTCTGTACAATTTCTTCCCTCTTATTAACCCTATCAAGGACTTCAATATTGGTAATTTTGTCTACCCATGCTATTCGTAGCATCCTTCGATAACACCAACGCTCAAAAGCTTAGAATTTCTTAATCTCCAGTTGTTTCAATGTCCATGCCTCAGATCCGTAGAGCAAAGTTGTAAAAATGTAGCAGCGCAATAACCTTATCCTTAGATCCATTCTTAGGTCTCTACTACACAATAGATGTTTCATTTTTACAAATTTTGCCCTTGATATTTCTATACGGCTTTTAATCTCTTGCGTTTGTTCTGCGTTTTGACTAACCAATGTTCCTAGATATTTGTATTTATCTACCCTTTCTATCTGGATATTATTAATATGGAGTGTCTCGTTGTCTTTTGGATGTTTTGTAATGACCATGAATTTTGTTTTCTTTAAGTTCATTTTAATACCATATATGGTACACTTTTCATTCAGCCGTTCCAGTATGTTTGTTAGACTTTGCAGAGTTGAAGTGAATATGACAGTATCATCGGCATATCTTATATTATTATTAATTTCACCATTTATTATCATTCCATCGTTACACTCTCCTAAAGCTTCTTGGAAAATGGCTTCGCTATATATATTAAACAGCAGTGGTGACAATACACAGCCCTGTCTCACACCCCGAAGAATTTCTATTTCTTCCGACATTTGATTTTCAATTCTTATTTTGACTTTCTGGACATATATAATTTCCTTCATTGATGGACATATATAATTTCTGGAATAGGTTCCTTATTTTCTCCTAAGGCAACTGTATCAAAGTCTTCTGTATCGAAAGCTTTTTTCGCCTGTGCTATCATTGGACATTTCCGACTCTTCTGTCGATTCCGGTTCATCCACTGACTCCTCTTCAAGATTGGCGACACTTTTTTCTGGTTCAACCTGGAGCTTTGTCTTCCGGCTAGTTCTTGGTCTGGGCTTTTCTTTTCCATAGCGTAGCTCACGAAGCAGACCTATCACAGAATCATTCATATTTTCTTCAATGTGAACGGGATTCGTACCAACTCCTTCGTTGGGTAACAGATTCAATATTTCCTGGCGGTCCAATGGAACAATATTTGTTTTTTAAAACCACTTCTTATGTTGTCACCCCAATTTTCACTCAGCTCGTCAACAAGTTTTTTCAACATTGGTGGAAAATGGATCTTACTTAGCAAGCTCCGGTTACCTTGATTTCTCCACTTTTGAAGCAGTGACCTCCACTTACATTTAAAAGGCCTAAAAAAGGTCACATCTAGAGGTTGTGCCAGATGAGTTGAGTGTTTGGGAAGCATAGTAAATATGATTTCGTTATATCCACATGATGTTAAAACAGCTTCGGAAAATGGCTTGAGAGATTGTCTCCTATGAGAACTCTCGGTTTCGGCTGTTTCTGCAAGAATGGTAATGCTACTGTAAAATACCAGTCCTTAAAATGGATTTGCTCAAACCAGCCACTTTTTGTACACCCATAACGTGTGCCCTTAGGACCTCCCAAACGCCGTAGTATACAAAGCCAAACAAATTTTCGGCTTTGTATACTACGTAAATTGGTAACAGTTTACCGTCACCACTGCAAGAAAACATCAAACTCGTTGCAGATTTTGCAAAGTCGTTTACTTTTCCGGGTGCTTTTGACCCCTTCTACAAATAATTTTTTGTTCCCTGGATCGTCGGTTAGATTTGTCTCATCGTAGTTAAAGATGCTACAAGGCTGGACACCCCTAAGAGTTTCTTCAAGATTGTCAAAATACTCATTTATTGTTTGCACAGAAACGCCTGCTCGTGCCCTTTTGATACTTTGGCTCATTCTTGAGCTAAGCTGCTCTTTGTGCCTCTTAAGGAAGGAAATAGTCCAATCCTCACCTGGTAATAAGTTATTTTTAAATTTCCTTAAAGTCCTCCTTTGTTTGTCCAAATATCCTTTGATAACCAGACGCAGATCCAAGTACGTTAATGAGAAATCCCATTCTCCAAGAAGGATGATCTTATGTGAAAAAAGAAATGTTTTTTCTCTAGAAGACTTCTCTATGGAACTTAAAGTTGACTGCCACTATGCTGCTTTTGGTGGATGTTTTTGATTTTTCGGAAAATTTTCATTTTGTCAATATTATATTTTTCCGCAGCAGCACGCAAAGTTAATTTTTCGCATCTTACTGCATGGACAGCCTTTTCTAAATTGTCTGAATTATATTCTCTTAAAGGTTTTGTCCCAGGGAGTCTCTTGTAAAACTTTGGCATGTTTGTTTTATCTGAAATTATATATTGTGTTATTATCCGATTTATTTTAGATGTTACAGTAAGAAATATTTTGTAATATGGTAACACTGTTAGTAGTATTTTTACATTACATCAAATGTCAACTACAAATTGGTTATGTTAGTTACCCTAATCTAATTGGAATTTTAGTTTGAGGTGAAGTGATACATGTATCACTTTCCAAGACGATTTCCATATACACAAAAAAATTAAAAAGGTACAGAACACCAGAAAACACCAAGAATTATTCGAAGATGCAGCACGAAGTCCGACTGAAATAAACAATCCTTACGGCCCAGAAACAACAAATGAAGAAGTGACTATGGCCATTAAGCAGCTCAAAGATGGGAAATTACCAAAACCTAATACGGTGCATGGTGAAATTTTAAAGCTATTAGAATTACACCAAATTACAGCTCTTGCGAAGCTATTCAACAACATCTACATGACTGGTTACTTACCAAAAGACTAGCTGATATCAATATTCATTCCACTTCCTAAAAAAGCCAACGTTATTAACGCAAATTAGAAGAAAACCTGAGTGAAGTTCAATTTGGATTCAGAGCAAGACTCGGAATGAGGGATGCTCTTTTTAGTTTGCAAGTTCTAATAAGAGAGCCAGGGATGGCAACTGAGATGTGTATGCATGTTTCATTGATTTCTAAAAGGCATTTGATAAAGTCTCACATGGGAAACTAATCGATATCCTAAAAACATCAGGACTCGATCGTAAGGATAAAAGACTGATCTCAAACTTATATCTCCAACAAAAAGCCACAGTGCGGTTAGAAAATGAACTGTCCAAGATTTTCACAGTCGAAAAAGGAGTTAGAAAAGGTTGCATATTGTCACCTGCATTATTTAACATATACTCTGAAAACATCTTTAGAGATTCCTTGGACGAATGAAGAAGATGATGCACAGGGGCTCCAAAGGATGATAGATAACATTGTAGAAACATGTAACAAATATGACCTAAAACTAAATTGCAAGGAGACAAAAATAATGATCATTAGAAAGAACACCAACATAAACGCCCAAATTACAATAGGCGATACACCGTTAGAAATAGTGGAAAAATATGCTATTTGTGCTGCAATATTAAGGATACTTGGGATCACAGCTACGAAATAAAAACTCATATTGAAAAAGCCAGAAGCTCTTTCAACAGCCTTAGCAAGATTCTCTGCAACTTATCTTTAAGTATCAATATACGCATAAGAATTCTTGGATGTTACGTCTTTAGTGTCGTCCTCTATAGAGTAGAAATCTGGAGCCATACAGAAGATGCCATAAAACGATTAGAGACATTTGAAATGAAAAAAAGGACTAAAATACGAGCGGCAAGAGAAACGTACATCGAAAAAAAAATGTTTTAAAATTGAATAATTGAATATTTATTATGCATTGGAATATTGTATTCATAATATTTTTTATTAACATTTGTACTAAATTAACTTTCTTGACAATTTTAATTATTTTTTAATAATAATTTAAGATTGAATCACTTTAGAAGAACTTCATTTACAAAATAAAATTTCTCTCGAAGTTTCACCTATAAAATCGAAATAAGTAGAGTAGACACGAGAATGTCACGGTTCCTAAACCAAACAATCATGTCGCCTGCTGTAAATAATATCTTTAGATAGGTGATGCTTTTTGGCGTAACAACAACTGGAATTATCGTATTAAAATTAATTTGCCGGTAAATTAGATGACTTGATACTACCAGAGAATTTGTTTTCGGTCTTCTTCTTCCTCAACTGTCGCATACTTTCAACCAATGTTACCTATTATCATCGCTACATTGAATTAAATACTGCCAGTGTAACTTTGTTCGATCTTTGACTATTTTTTTCCGAGTGTCTTCCTTAACAAAGCATTTGAAATCAAACTCGAACGCTTTTCTAATATTCGTCAATACAAGAAGATTTTAAAACTTCAAAAATTCACAAAGTTGTACATTATTTGTATATCGAGGGAGGTTTTATATTTTAAGAATGGGTATTGCTAATCTAGGAAAAAATCACATTCCAAAAAACGCAAAAAAATAGTGGCACAAAAAACAAACGCACCGAAATGTCATATTTCAATTATTGTGAGAAAACGTTAAGGTTATATAAATATATATACAAGCGACAGAAAATGTCATGTGACTGACAAAAAGGTTTTGAATTATCCACCAATATACGAATGGATATATTCTTCATTTCGTCTACCAGCAAGTTCTAACTGTGTTTACGGTTTTTTTCTTGCTACTCTCATTGACACTATACGTTCTTCTTCTTAGAGTGCCGTCTATCTATGTGGATTGACAATCATAATGGCTATTTTTATTTTTGAACTTGCTACTCTAAACAAATCAATCGATCTGTAGGTATCTGCTCCAGGATAAGTTTTAACTGGGGTTATAGAGATTTTATATCTGCTATTTACGATTATAAAGTCTATGTTGTTTCTGACAATGTGGTTTGCTGTAAGTCAAGGAGACGTCCATGTATACAGTTTTCTCTGAGGAAGCTGAAACCAAGTATTAACAATTACCATATTCTTTTCTTGGCAGAATTCTATGAGCCTTTCTTCTCTCTCGTTTCTAGTTCCTAATTCGAACTCTCCAACTATATTTTCAACTGTACCTACTCCAGTTTTTGCAAAAATGTCTACTAAAATGTAAATAATATCTCTAGATCTTGTTAACTTGATTGTATTGTGCAATTCTGAATAAAAGTTTTTGATCTCATCTTCGGTCTTATCAGCTGTGGGAGCATAGACTTGGACCATATTAATTTAGCATTATTATTCTTTCTGAGATTTGAATTATACCTAGCACTGCTTTTCTAATAGTCTTGCTTACGATGAAAGCTACTCCGTATCGATGATCAATTTTGTCTCCTCCAGTGTAATAAATTAATATTGTGGTTATTTATTAATATCTATTTAGCCCCTTTTTTATCTTGAATAACATTATGTAGTTTTCTATTCTGATACATACTTCTTACATTCCAGGTAGCTATTTTTATCTGAGAGGGTTGACTATTTTTTTTATTTTTTGTACAAGGGTTTTGCATGTTGACGACCGAGGAAGCCTTGCGTTCTGATGGTTGTCCTGCCCTACCTGATTTTGGTCTCCGATTACCATAATTAATAATGTCACTTTCGCAAATAGTGTTAGCCAATATAATTTATACTAGAGATGTCATCAGGGTCCTTTAATGCAGTGTGCCTTCTGCATTCTGATATCGTTGACCACTTTCTTGATTCTTTCGCCTTCGAGACCAATTTCTCAGTCTCAGGACAACGGAGTGTCCTTCCACTTACTAGCTCATCCGCCCTAAGCCGTTGGCCAGTAAATGGTTGATTGCTCATCCCGACAAACACTCGGACGTCAGAGCCTCGTTAGTTATCTAACAGGATGTACCAGAAGACCATGATCTAGATCATCATAGGAGCAGGTGAGGTTGACATTTGAATAGGAGTGGCTATATGTTGCGCTTCACTATCCCATTACATCCCACTATACGTTAGTGATTTATAAATAAAAACTATCTATTTTATTATATATAACTACCTGATATAACTACCGACCGAACTTCATACCGCCTTAAAATTACATAATATATCAAAGTACAATAAGTAAAAAATTTAGTAACTAAAGCAAAAAATATTTCCTGGGAAAGTAAATGCGAAGAACTCAACAAATATATAGGGTATATAGGCTGTTAAGTAACAAAAATCTCTGGGTGATAAAATGAATCAGGACGAGGTGCTAATAGCGACTTTACCATTTCCAATATCTGACAACTGCTTCGAAAACACAATTGCACTTTGATCTTGTTGCCAAAATACTCAAGCGTCTTTACATACCGCTACAAATTGGATGATGTTAGACATGCGTTTAGTTCGTTCGAAGCAGTTAATTGGGGAATAATGATTAAATAGGGAATAATTTGAAAATATAATCATGGTCCACCAAAAATGTTTTTGATTGTCACAAATACCAAAATTTAAGGTTTTAAAGTAAACTAAAAAGAAGACGATGGTCAAAAATAAAAAGATGAAGAAAGTAAAAGAAGAAAATGAATCTTCAGATTTCTCAAACGTTCCTTATGATGATAATTCAGATATGGATACCGATCAAGAAAGTGACGCAGAGTGTATGTTCTGCACTGAACATTATTCAAAGGAACAACATGCAGAAAAGTGGGTACAGTGTTCAAGTTACTTCAAATGGTCACATGAAGAGTGTGCTGGCAGTGACAAAATGAACACTAACATAATAATATGTGATTTTTGTATTTAAAAAGCGGTTCCCAATTTTGGATAGGGTATCCAATTTTAGGAACCTTTTTTTTATTTGGAAAAAGTGTCATTTCTTACTTTTGCCCAATACTTACATTGTTTAATGATGTAATAAATATTTTAGTATGCATAAGTTTTAATTGATGTTATCATCATCATCCAGCCCTTTGTGTCCACTACTGGACATAGACCTCCCTCATTTTTGTCCATTCTGCTCTGTCTTGAACACTTTTCATCCAATTTCTTGACATATTCTTGAGATCGTCAGTCCATCGTGTAGGAGGTCTTCCTCTACTTCTTTTGTCTAACCTCGGCCCAGTTAGATTTCAGTGTGGCAATTCGGGAAATTACATCGATAACGCCTGTTCTTCGTCTTAAGTCTTCATTTATAACTCGGTCACGAAGCGATATACTCAACATTGATCTTTCCATTTTTCTTTGAGCTACTTGCTGTGTCCTAGAACTTGTAGCTGTCAATGTCAAAGTTTTGACATAGGTCATCACAGGCAACACACATTGGTCGAATGTTTTACGTTTCAAAGAAATTGGTATATCGCTTTTAAAGATGTCTTTGAGTTTTCCATAGGCTGCCCATGCTAGGTTTACTCTTCTTCGTAGTTCGCATGTTTGGTTGTCTCTTGTGATCTTTATTTCGTGTCCAAGATATATGTATTTTTCCATTGAATTCCATTATTGATGTTATAGCACATTTTAAGTACAAATAAATGATTCTAAAATGTTTTTTTGGTCCAAAAAATTCAATTAAAAAGTATGCAATATTAGGCGCCTTTCCTCTACAGTACAGTACAGTAATAAAGAACGCACAACTGCGCATGCGTTGTCTGCATGTCAAAATAAAGGTGCTTTTATTAAAATATGACATAAAATGCGTCGTCCATAACTCTCTATTTTTTGTTAATAATAGCTTCCTACGCCTTTTATTAGTTATATTGAGATTTAAGATGACAGAAAAACTGTTTTTGAAGTGAAATCGTACTATTTTTTTGAAAATTATCGTTTACACAAACCTTCTCCTGATAAAAACAAATACAAAACAAAAAGAATTACCTAATTTGATCCAGTCGTTTCTGAAATGATGCCCGTACAAACATTTCGGCGATTCATTTTTATTAATATAGATATTTGAAGCCGATTCTGCTCTAGATTCTTTCCTTGAAAGAATATTTAATATACAGCGTTAAAATTTTGATGAAAATAGGTAACAACTACCTACACAAATTCCTCAATTATTCAAGAATAATAGTATGGCCTTTTTCATATCGGAAGACACGTTAATATTACATGGCTTACGAGTTTATTTATCATCATTCACAAGTGGCGCCATTAAAAGGCATGCCCACTCACTTTGTTCCAGTTTTCCTTAGAACTTGATTCGATTTGAAATTGTGGTCTTATAATTTTCGTTCTTGTAATCATATTTAATAAGAGAATGAAAAATGAGGAATAATAGGTTTTGGATTATAAAGTAGACGCACTGTTACATATTAAATAATAGATTTTATTCTTCACTTATAGGGCGATTATTAGTTAACAAGAGGTTGAACACAGTTTCGAACAAAACTTAAT
Organism: Diabrotica balteata; assembly: GCA_918026665.1. Lineage (NCBI taxonomy): Eukaryota > Metazoa > Arthropoda > Insecta > Coleoptera > Chrysomelidae > Diabrotica > Diabrotica balteata. The sequence goes on from OU898278.1 coordinate 20,430,314, forward strand.
TAATCGTTCTTTGACTTTTTAAAGTAAACACATTAAATCATACTATAATAGTTCCGTTCATAAATAATTTTCCTATAATTTGTAGGTACTAACTATTGGTGTTGTGTATAGTTAGTATTTTTCACTGTTTTTTTGTTTGTCTCTAAGTAAGATGTTCCGTCATCTTTTCTTGATTGAATACATGCATTATTTTTGTTTGATCACATCTTTGACTTCCCACATTATTTTATTATATCTCTATGTCTCTTTGTGGGTTCATAAGTATAAACAAAACCTAAAAAAAACAACCAACCAACCAATTTTTAAAAAATCATGTCCTTGTTCAAACTGGTGTTTGTCTTGTGCTTTTTCTTCTTCTAGACCTCTTTTCCTATTAGCCTTACCTTTCGTTAGGCATTATTTTGACCGGTAAACGTGTCCTACATATGACTGTATCCCTTTTAATAATGTTTAGAACATGACAATAAAATTAATTACATAATAGCTTGAGAGAGATAAAGAAATGAGATATGTAGTTGTAAAAAAATTAAACAGATTCATCATACGTAAAATAAAATCACAACGTGGTCTAAGATCAAATACAAATTTATTTGTAAAGGAGATTAGATTAGAACGAATGACATTGGAAATACTTGGGTCCACCTCTAATCTACCATCTGGATTGAGAAATGTCTGACCTAAATAACGCCGAATAAATACACCAAAATGAGCTAAACCTACAACTTGCTGAAAACATATCTCATTAAAATTGGCTCTTTTGCAGGGATGCTTTGGTGTATTTTCAAACTCATTTGAATAGTATACGTCCTAGTGTCCAGTTCACGGTGCCGTTATCATAAAGTAAAACCAATCCTAAGGTTTTCATCACTCTGTTTATCGAAAACCCACCAATACCAATTGTTACTTGCATGCCAACTCTCATCACCCCCCTTCACAAATAAATTTAGTCATTAATATGCTCGTCTCCATATCAATACTCCTTTGCAGTGGCAAAAAATCACATCAATAGGAGCATCCACAGACATCAATCCCCCACTCAATCTCAATCCAAAGATTCAGACCTTCTTCATACGAAAGCTTTTCTTGCTTACATCAAAGGTGTCACTGACAAAATTGACAAAATTCTAAAATCAAGAGGAATAAAGACAATATTTACCCCCCAAAAAAAACTTTCATCTCTTGTCTGATCAATCAAAGACAACCTTATGCAGACTGCCACCGATCCTATATAGGCCAAACAAATAGTAGAATCCTAAATAGGATTTATAAACATTCTATTCCTGTTCGTAATTCCGACTGAATTTCAGCCTTAGGTCAACACCATCTTCATACAGGTCACAAAACTGATTTTGAAAACTTCAGAACCCCCATCCGCTTCTATAAACCAAGAATTATCCGAGAAGCCATAGAAATTGAAAACAGGCCAAATTGTCTCAACAAAAGGGATGAGGTCATACGGTTACCTTCGACTTTAAGACCTCTCATAAAGAATGAAGCGTCCGCTCCACCCGTCGATCAAAATCCTGATGTCAGAAATGTTCGCGCCAACCCCCGCCCAAATCCCGCCAATCCCCAAGCTAACCCCCACGGCAACATCCACCCAAACTACGCCACCATCGACGGTATAAATGACCCGTCCTCTATTCCCAGCACCAGTAATGCATTGATTAGTGATTAGTGAAGTAGTTTTCGGAGCATATATAAGAAGGTAACATGCAAACAGCCTTAAGTCACACAAAAATCAAAGTTGAGTTAGATGTGCCAATGCATTGTTCTGTTATAGCCAAATTTGTTTATTTTCTCTAATTCATGCAAAAAATTATTACCGATGGTAAAAGCACAGAATAAATAACAATCAGAATGCTCACTCTCAGATGCCGCCTTTGAAGTGTGTCAGCATGCGATCGCCATATTTTAAACGGAAACATAGACTCGGATTGAGAAATTTGTGACAAGTTACTACAAAACTGTAATTTAAATTTTCAGAGATTAATCATTTAGTAAATTTGAAATAATTTAATCTATTCTTCAACTAAATGTATGAATAAAAGAGTGCATAATATTATGTCTATGGCTGCCGTAAATAAATTAAACTGAGTTTATTTTTCTATGTGCACAAGATAAAATTTCACTTAACAGCACTGTATCCGTTTAAAATATGACTGATTCCGTCTGCGCGAACGAGATGCGCGTACTTATCTTGACAAGCAGAATAGCCATTCTGATTGTTTATTATTCGTTGGTAAAAGCATGTTAAAAACCACCTTTACTTGCAAAACAACTTATTTCCACTATCCTTTTCCATGCTAATCAGCTTATTTCCAACCAACCAATAGGAGCTCTGCAACTGCCACTAAACTGACCAACTGACCCAATAAGTTTTAAAAATTTGAGTTTATGTGACGGTTTATTGTCAAAGTATTTAAGAACAATTATTAATTACTTTATTATTTAAAGGATAATGGATGGGGCAGGTGGAAATATAAAAAGTATTTCCATCTGTCAAAGAGGAAAAAGAAAAAGTAAACAAATTACCAAGTATGTAGCTCCTAAAAGAGCCCTAGTTTTTGTACCGTTTAAACACAACCATAAACATTTCACGTTCATAAAAATAAGACCTTTTTACATCAACGCTATCAAAGAAGAGTTTCATAAAGTTCCAGACACGAAAAGACAAGACAATATAATTGGCAGTATAATTCATAAAACACAGATCAGAAGACATAGGCCTAGGTGTGTAAACAAAAACAAAAGAAAAAACCTAGACCTAAGAGCAAAAGTACTCAATACAATACTTTTTTCCAACTGTCTTTGGTGCATAAACTTCTGTATATTTAAAGCTTTTTTTCACTGTTATTGGTATTGACGAAACTACTAAGTGCATTTTCAGTTTGCTGTTGAAAGGAAAAGAGGAGGTGAATCTACCAAAAATAAGAACTATCTGAAGAACGAAAGTGTTGAGAGTACATAAGAAAGCTCCGAGAAACTGAATCACATTACAGAATATAGAAGCCCAAAAGATTAATCTGAATAGTGAGTTAAGTAAGCTAGTAAAATAAGTAAAATATTAACATAGGTATGTAGCTCATCAGGAAGTCATCTTCTGTGAAAATGTCACTATCATATGGAAAAAGTCCACATTTTTTTAAAACCAGATTTAATATTAGCCAGTGTAAAAGTCTTATTGCCAAAAACGAAATCAATTTTTTACTATTTTTTAGCTACCCTAACTGCAATGAGTACATATTATAATCGCATGTTTGGAACCAATACTATTGCATAAGATTGATTAGATTTGTTATTTGTGACTTAAGCTTGATTGCATTTTACCTCCTCAGTCCTCATACATAATTTTATATATATATATATTAATATTTATATATATATATATATATATATATATATATATATATATATATAATATATATATAAATATATATATATATATATATATATTATATATAATATATATATATATATATATTATATATATATAATATATATATATATATATATAATATATAAATATATACTTTATATAACACACGTAATGACTGAATTTACGTCAATTTAACCTTTTAACTGCATTAGCATAGAAAATCGGTAACCAATAGACTTTAATCATTCAAGAGAATAGTCTAGTAATAAACTAAAGCATTTTCTACTTTCAATAACACGTAACGGGATAATATCCACGACTGACAATGTTGAAGGTGATGGGAAACTTCCTTATGGCATTAAAATTACACGAGAACGTGGAAAAACCTTTTGCTGTCCTGTCTTCAACGACGATTGATCGTTGTATAAATACATTTTTATCGAGAGTTATTTCCTTCATAATTGAAACTAACAGGACCCGGCTTTTTCAAACGATGCATTTGTTTTCTGATAGTAAGATTTTCTTCTTGTAGGAATTCCTGTAGATTGCGTATATTTCAAAGTTAGTTTTGTTTCGTAGATATTTCCACACTAGTACCTGCAAGATCTTTTTTGTGTATATCCTACATCTATGTTTTAGTCCAAAATGTCTAGACTTCTCAGAAAGCCTATTATGAGTAATAATCCAGAATTTTGACAGTAGGTAGTCAATACGTGCGTTTCCTCTAGGGGTGGTTACCACTCCAACTCGGGGGTAAAAAATGTTTATCAAAAAGCCATGGTTATCGCTAGAATAGTTTATTTTAAAACAAAATTGTACTTTTTACAATTTTGTTTTGAAAGTTTTTTCGAAAAGTCAATATTTTTGGTATTATTCGTGACTGAAAGTTCACAAATTACACGGCAAAAAGCATGGTTTTTAACTTTTTTAAACTAAAATTTACATTTTATCGGGAAAGTGTCAGGATATAAAATGACGCTTATAACACATGTACAACACAAAGACATCCTTTTATTTAATATTACCGTAAACTTAATATTTAAAAAGTTATAACTGTTAGAAATTAGATTTTCAACTTAACAACCTTTAGTAAAAGTGATTTACATGAAAGTTAAAGTAAGTTTGTAACCGTTTTGAAAGTTTCAAATTATTTTTCAAAATTTATTATTTTTTTTAACCTATTCTCTATCCTTCCATTGTTGGATATAGGTCTCCCCCAGTTCTCTCCATCTTTCCCTATCTTAAGCTGTTCTCTGCCATGTGGGACCTCCTTGTTTCCTAATGTCATCTTTCCACCTCATCTGTGGTCTGCCTCTTGATCTCTTTGCATTGTATGGACGCCACTTTCCGATGGCATTGTTCCATCGTCCGTCTTGGAGACGCTCATTGTGTCCAGCCCATTTCCATTTCAGTTTTGTTGCTTGTTCTATCGCGTGTACGGTCTTTGTTCTGGTTCTGATCCACTGGTTACGTTTTCTATCTTTAAGTGATATACCCAACATTTGTCTCTCCATCGCTCTTTGTGCCTTCCCTATCCTATCCAAATTGGCCTGTGTAAATGTCCATGTCTGTGCTCCGTAGGTAAGCACCGGTATTATACAGGAGTTATATACCTTGCTTCGTAAGTATAGAGGGAAAATTTATTATAATTCCTAGTAAATATTCAAATTAATGTTGCTCACGCCATCTATCCGCCGAGCGCTGAAGCATCTAACTTACGTCACGGATCAAACTGTAGTCCTAATAGTTCCGACTTTGGCCTTTATCCGAGCGTTCGTAAACTCCGTCCGAACTCCGAGAAATTCATCTTCATTCATCTTCTCCGGTAATATATATTCTTTATCTATGATCTTCTCTTTCTCTCGTTGAACGTCCAACAGACAGGACGAAATTTTGTTTGAGTCTCTTGACGAGATAAGATGAAAAATTCCTTTCCTCTTTTATATTTCAAATAAATATTTATTTTAGACTATTGCTGGGAGCCCTAATAATTGCCAGAACTATGTTTATTGACCCGATATTATCTTAATTATGGATATGGTATGTGTTTCAAAACCAGAATGTATAGTGAGCCGTCATTACATAAAACCTTCAACAATGCGAAGAAGTACGCATTTTGCGTTGCAAAATTGCGTTTATTGGTATAAGTAGCTTTTGTGGAATATTGCGTTTGCTTAGCCGCCCAATCCTATATATATTTTATGGTGAATATTGTGTTTCTGCTGCCGATTTGGATAATACAGATTGTACCAATTTTATATTTTTATTGGACAGTGAAGATTATCTTTGAACTAAATAACAGTAAAGTGATTTATTAATGTTCTTTTAATTACATAAATACATAATATATATTCTACATTCTTCAAGTCAAACTTAATTAAACATTAAATGTGATTAATGACATTATGTACAATCTTTAGTAACCACATGTAATTTAAAGGTGATCCACTGATATTTTGGTGACTAAGGCATATCAATTTGCATTTTAAACCTGATAATAGAATTATTCCGAAAACGTTTGTGTAATTGATGTACCCCTGTTAAGGGTTTTTAAATATACCCATTTACAAAGATCTAACCTCTTTTTTTATATATAAGTAGTTTGTCTACGTTACAAGTTATAACTAAAATAAATTTATCCGCTTATATTTAATTGTAACGCAAAAAGTAACAAACTCAGAAAAGAAATACAAACTCTGTTGATGACCAACAGACCATAAATTAATTTCTTCCCAAGTTAAGACATTACTCCCTAGATGTCACACAAATGTAGCAGATTTAACTGGTTACTGGTTGTCTAATTATTAATGCTCATTGCAACCAACGATTTAATTGTAATATACTAAAAGTAAAATCTGGAAACTTTAAGTTTAAATTAAAGTTTCTATTTAAGTAGTTAGTAAAGGATCTTATTGAAGTTGCATTGATGTAGTATTTCTTGGAATTTTGGATTATGGAAGATGATATTTTATTCTTATTATATTAGGATAATTCGACATTAAGATTCAGAAGTTTGCATATCCATGGAGGAGTTTGAGGGACCCTGAAAGAGGTAAAGTTATATTACTTATTTAATAAAGATAAAATAAATAATGGGCATTTTTTTTTTAGAAAATGTAATTTTAAACAAAATAGAATCATCACTTTCTTTCAATGTACTCCCTTAGATCTTCTGGTGATGCTGATAGGCTTAAATCTTTAAAAAGCTTCAGGTGGTACGCAATTGCTGGAACATTGGGAACCTTTGCTTTACGCTATAAAAAAAATAGTTGCTACTTCTTGTACCACTGTGACGATTTGAGCAAATGATTTGGGGAATAAATAAAACACATAATTGGTAAATACTTGTGTTTGTATATTTTTCTAGTTAACTCAGTTACAAACAACATATAAATTATTTATTATAAATAATAAAAACCATTACCAGCAAACATAATGTATGTTAGATAATACAGTAGTATTGCTTTAGTGTTAGAATATATTTCAATACAGTCTTTAGTAATCTTAAAAAATAATTTAAGACAAAAAGACCCACACAACAAACAAAATTTAATAAAAGAGTACAAAAAAAAGAGTACCGGCGTACAGGATGAATCACAAATATAAAAACAACACAACATAAAGAGGTTTTCACAGTTTTAAAACGATCTGGATCGTTTCCTCTTTTTACAATACGGTCATAGCAAACGCTGAACCGGTGCAAATATTGTTTAACCTAAAATATTTTCAACAAGTTACAATTAAAATGACATCGTTTTTATGACGGAAATGAAATACGTTGTTTATCAAATTCTGTAGAGTTGCTGAGAATTTTCCATCCCGTATTATCTACACCAAGTTAAGAATACTATAGTTATATAAGCACATCAAGTAACAAAAATACAAAGAACAAATTTTAGGAGGATACAGCTGTTATCGAAGAACGAATTCGAAGACCTTGATTTTGCGGAGATTTTCGAGACAATTTTGACAGTACCTTTATTATGGATGAAAAATGTTTCGAGCAGAGTGATAATTATTTACTAATAATAAACTAGCAGCTCATGCTTTACAACTAGTAAGTTGTCAACTATAATAACGCTAAATGCCATACTTCGAGATATACAAGGACGAAAGCAAGATCGCAAGCATTCAGTGGCCAGCAGCTTCTCCTCACTTAAGATCATCTGAAACCATATATTGACCATACAATTAAAAAAGTTGTAGTTACACGGACTAGGTGGGGATATTTAAATTTCCACTCTTACCACACATGGTTGGTATTAGTTCTACCTTTACTCTTACTTTTTCTTCAGCTAAGATACACTGAGAGTTAACAATGTTAGTTGGTTAAGAAGTTACATTTAGCATAGATAATAAAAGATAGAAAATGGGCGACAACTCTTGCGCGCTCAAAATTACGGTCAAAAATGTTAAAGAATTTCAAAGCAATATTTTTCGCTATTGAAATTATTTAACCATTTTACACTTATGTCAAATATTTACTGATTAATGCAACTTATAGTCCAATATTAACAGTCTAAGTATAATTTTTCAATTTCAATTTGTTAACTTGTCTATAAATTATAATTATTATTGGGTGCAAACTACTCCCCAACAAGTAGTATATTATTTTTAACATTTTTTTTTAATTCCATCTAAAACTCTTAATGTTGTTTAAGATATAAAATTATAAATATATATTTAAAAACTGAAAATGAAAGATGCCCGTTTTCATCATAAATTTGAACTGCTAATACACACTCACTAATCAATAATGAGACAACCGTTCTGACACGTGATATAAAGGGTGTTAAATTCAGTTATTTCTTCATGTTTCATTTAACACTTCACTTTAAATCTTATTGTGTAATTAATCCGTGATACTCCAAATGTAATATTTAAAATACGTTAAAACCTGTGGAAGCCACAAATTAGTAACGGCAACCGCGCTATAAGCTGTCACTTATTCATCAATCTAACCTTTATTTCGGTGAGCCAAACGGAGCTTCATTGACAATAAAAATACAGTTTTCGTTTTAAATCAATTACTTTGCAAAGTACTTGAAGAAACCAACGAGTTTGGCGAGGACTTTTGACAGAGATACTTTGGAGGTGGATAATTGGTATGAAAATTTTTATAAGAACAATCGTAATCCGAATGCCCTTGAGTTCATCACAGAAAATGAATATGACGAAGCATTATATAAAGGAAAAAACATAGCTCCAGAAAAGATTCCATCAACCTAAAATCCTTGGGCAACTAGATCCTGTTATTTATAAGGAAATAATGAGCAAATATGATTATTGTATGAGGAATAATTTCTTCTTCCCTAATAAATCGAAGACAGGTATTGTAATAATTATTCCTAAACCTAATACTAACTACAACTTACCGTCCAATCACTTTTCTCCAAATAATAGGAACATTTTTGACAAAATTATTTAAGGAAGATTATATGAAGCATTAAACCAAGATATTCGAACAAACCAGTTTGGATTTAAGGAAATATCATCAACAATACACCCTCTTTCGATAGTAACATCCAATGTATAGGCAGCAAGATTACAAGGACTGAAGGCTGTCTGAGTTTTCTTGGATATTAAGAAGGCTTTCGACTCAGTTTTACTTAAAGGATTATTATAAAAACTTCAAAAGATGAACTGATCCCCTTTATCACTATCGACTGTTAATGATTTTCTTAAAAAACGCACGTATATAGTCAAAATTAATGGAACATATTTCCAATAATTTTAAATGCAACGAGTAGTTCCACAATATCCATAATAATTATGTAATTGGCTGAAAGACTTTGGTCGATGCCATTTTGGTACTTAGTATGAATAAAGTATATCTTTTTCACTCCATGACTCTGGTAAAAACTATTAAATAGAATATATATAATAGGGTAAACAAATTCCTTCTGTAAATTTAGTTTAAACTTAATAGTTTAACTGCAAGAATGTCAGTTTGATAAAAAGTAATAATGAAGAAATTTACTTTGTAAATGCAGCTATGTAATTTTCGACATCCATGCCATCCAGCATGTAGCATATTACATGTAGCATTTGCCTACCACATGTGTTCGCGTGTAAAAGGACCAGAGTCTACAGTTTTGGATGGCAAATGCTCACTGAGAAAATGGTGATGAATGAGTAGGTCCACAAGTTTATAAGAGAGCTGTTATCCTCCCAGAAACAGAGACCTCGCTTGAAGGCAGGAATTCAAAGGTGTTCGTTTGGGTGTTTCATCGCGCTGGTTCGGTATTTCCCAAGAAATGTATGTGCGAGATAAGAATAGGAATCGGGTCATAGTAGTACAACAGATGGGACGATAACTGACGGTTCCATCCTCATGCCTGGAATGACAGAGTTTTTAGTGGAACGCCGATCGTGTCGGTGCGGTGCCAGAACGAAGTGTTCAGAATTACACCCCTGGAGACTCCACCTGGCACGGAATCGACACGGGGATAAGAACCTACCTGGATTGCCGCTGTCTGCAATTTTCTTTTCTTCTATAAAGATGTAAAAAATTTTAAATTAGGTTAGGTCAGAAATATTCTTTTTTATTGAAAATGTGTATAATTGTTGTTGATTTGCATGACTTGAAGTTTTTTTAGATTCGTGCTTGCCTAATCTTTCGATTCTACAACAATTTTATGAAAATCATTTCATTTTAAAGAAACGTAGAGTATTCTTAATATTTCTTATTTTGAATTTTGATATGATTTCCACATCGTTATGTCTTGTGTAATATGAATCAGACAGATCGTATCTGACTTTAATAGGACTGTATGATAAGGACTGACTGTAAAATGTTGTTGATTTTATTTTGCATCTTTCATTTTCAGTTATCACGTGTTTAAATAAAAATATCTGATAAGATATGGCAGCTACAATTAAATTATCTAAAAAAAATTTCGCAGGTATCGGATATCCTATTACTATCTGAAAAGTATTACGGGTATTATATTGAAAAGAAATTACGTCAATTTTCTTTATAAAAGTAATTATTTTTCTACATAGTGTGTATATAGAAACAATGTAAAATCATCTATTGTGTATTGATTTTATTTCAATATTTTAATTAAGAATAACTGTACAATTCTACTAAACTTAATAATGCGAACTAGCAGCATTTCCTGCCTCGTTTCATGAAGTAGGCACAAAGTCAGAGACAAAAAAAATCTCAATGCCTGAAAATTTTAAATTAATTACAATTTATCAATGTTCATTCAATATTGTATTAACATAGCACTGTATGAACGCAGTAGACTTGGTAATGCAGCTGTGCTTATCAACCTTTTACACCATTTATCGTGAAAACTTCAGGCAAAAGTTTTATCCCTAGAGTTTAGTATAGTTTCTTATATCGGAGTGTAGACTTATTCAGTATATCCCCTCTTTATGTTATCTCTTGTAGTATACTCTGTGCATGCAATTTTCTTTAACTATCTTCTTCTTCTTGAAGTGAGCAATATATGCCACAAAACTTTTATTAAAGCTGCCGTAGTTGCAGACGGAAAGTCAGCAAGAAACAATTCCAGAGCACGACCTACCCACACCGAATGCAATGTACCATTAAAAAACACCGGCCTCGAAAGCATATACTACTTAAAGAGAACTAGAACCGACCAAATTATTAATAGGATATCCGATATAGATTTAGCTGGCACTAACACAAAAAAAACGAATAAATATAGATTAATTCGTGCAAAAATAAATTAGCAGTGTAGAAATAAAAATTCAATTCTAATAAATATTAGTAAATGTTTCAAGTTTCCCTGTATATAAAAATCTGTAAAGAATAATTGTAGTTATCGCCAAAACCAGCTGTACTCTTTACTAAAAGATTAGTTGTAGTCAATTCCTGTTAAATATTAGGGCGAACACAGCTGCTTTTGGAGGTAAACAATTTTTTTTTAAATTTATTGCTCTTAGATATTTGACAAAACTTCCAATGTACCACCCAACATTAAACTATGCCTAGAACACGTAGAAAACGAAATGTTTAGACTACATAAATGTTTTTTGCTTATTCTTTATGATAAACAACATTGAACATACGTGGTTTTATAATATATCTCATAATTTATAAATGGGGATATGTTGAGTATTCCCTAACTTATCTTTATCCTCCTAAGTGCCTTCTCTGTTGAGGTTGGCGATCAATATGGCAAATTTCTCTCTGTTCTGGGCTTAATGAATTAATTATTTCCTCTTATGTGGGTCCAATCTCAGATGTTTCGTAGCCAAGATTTTTTCTTTCGTCCTATGTCCCTTTTACCTTTAATCTTGCCTTCTAATATTACCTGTAGCTGCTCAAATTCCCTATGGCGCATTATGTGTCCTAGATATGACGTCTTTCTAATTTTGATAGTATTTGAAGTGCCCAGTCAATAGCCCCACTATCGCATTGATAGTCTTTCGATTGTGGCTCAGTAAGTCAGCTGTGAATTTGGATGAATATCCCTTAATTAATTAACTCAAGCCTGTTTGTCCTGGTGCATTTCTCCACCATTTCAAAGACTTTTCTTGCACATTACAGCTATTTATCAATGGCGGCTGTTTTGTGTATGTTCGCAACCCCAAAGTTGGACTCCGTGCCAATTCCGGGCCTTCTCTGTCCAATTTATTAACCTTTTCATTGGCTACGTAGCCTTTGTACCCTAGAACCCAAGTAAGTGTCAATCTATTCTGACCACACCCTGAGAAAGGGTTCCCACACAAGTGTTGAGTCAACCAGCATAGAAGAGGACTTTCAGAGTTGCTGCCTGGTCTTCCCTCTTTGGTAACTATAATATTAAAATGTTTATCAAACAAATGATGTTAGCACACATGCAGTTTATAATCATAACTTATAAGAGACGATACTTATCTTATACAGGATAAACGATATTAACAAATCGATGACGTTTCTTTCATAAACTATTAACGATATTAACTATTCCCTCTTTAATTAAAATCTAACACAAATATATTGTTTATCTAAAAAATGATAAGCAATGTTGATAAACAGCTCTTATTTAGACTAGAAAATTCTACAGATTTGTATTCTCAAAACAACAGTTTAATGTTTGATGGTTTTTGTAACACAATATATACATCACTTAAAAATTAAAGACCTTTGTGTTATCCTACTTCTATACCATTTAATTGACGCCTAAAACATCGATTACAATCCTAAACATTTTTTCTTTAATCTAAAAGTGCTTGAGAATTTAGCAACAAATAAAATCAAAAGGCTTCACAATTAATATCCAAAAAAGGCACTGTTAATGTTTCAAAACCAATTCTTTCAAATAAAAAATGGAATGTACTTGCTCAAAAAATTTTACTAGAAACTAATTATAAAAAAAACGTCTCTGGATAATTTTAAATCAACGTACCTTGCAGATCTGCATTTTTATTCAAAAAAATCGGCCTGAAGTACTTCAACAATTAAATATTTTGTCTCTATTGACGACAAAATGAAGGATGAGTAAATGTTATAAAACTTGGCGGGAAAATAACAGGTTATCCGTCTAGGATCCAACAAATCACACATGTTGTGTTAAAAGAAGATACTTGCCCTGTTTTTTTCTCAAAGACATATCTTGTCGGAGTAGAGAGGCTCTTAATGTTCAGTCATAGCCTCTAATTCACATTAAGCTTTCAATAGCTTTCTCACGGCACACGGGGCTCTTCCTTTAGCGAATACGGATTTCCTGACTTCATGAGGAAGAAAAATGGTTCAAGAGCAATCAAAAACGTGATAAAGGTCATCAAAAACCAAAAAATGTCTAGCAAATGAGCATGAGCAGCAAGGAAAATGTTTAAAATCTTGTTGGATCAAGCTGTCGATTCTAAAAAACTGTTTTTTGATTGCCAACATCTTTAATATGACCAGAAAATGCAATTTTTAAACAAAACTAGTTCTGTTTCTGATTCTGCTAATGACTAACAAGATTTATATTTAAATTATTCGCCCTTGGAGTCACTTATACTCCTTTGCCTCGTGATATATTAGTCTACTTCATTTTGTCGTCAGTTAAAATATACAAACCAATGCATAATCTTTGTATATACATTTCTCTAAAAGGCATTACATACAAGGCCACAGTCTATATCAAGACCGGTAAAAACGTTTCTAAAACAAATAGACTTTTGTTATTGAGCATCAATTTTTGTGAATAAATCTCGATACTACTCTTTACCTTGTATCGTTGGGTGTGTGGTATTAGCAAGCAAAATATGAGTAGTATGCCTATCCGGAAGTACACATGTACATACAGGACAATGAATACACATATAAAAGAACGCACAGAACGCTTTTCTCAATGAAAGAGATTTATCAGTGATAAACCTACTAATACTAAATATGTATCAGTATAAATGCAACAATTTTAACATATTTTGATTTATTAATAATACTATAATAATGAAACAAATATGTGTACTTACACATACATTGAAAATAAGTAAAACGGAAATTTTCCGGCAAAGATGAGATTCCGAATTACCCAGGTTAGGATTTTTACGTTAAAATATAAAGGTAATCGCTAAAGTTTCAGTCAATACACAAGATTGTGTGCTAGAAAGGAGAGTTACGCAGGTTTCACTGCATAATAAAAGTAAATAACGTTTTCTAGATTTTATCAGAAATTCAAGACATGTTTAAAAAATAATGTCTTGTTCGAATGAACTACTTCAACACTGTTGAAGTTGAACATTGTTCTATTCATTATTTTGCTGCTTGTGACATCTCTCGGAACTGCCAAGATACATCTAAGGTGCATCTGGCGCCAATCGGTGCCACATGTATTTACATTTTTTAATTAAAAACCAAAATCGGCATTTAAATTAATTGGAATATCAAGAAATACTGAATGAATACTTACTTTTCTCCATTTTACATTTGCTATTTGCTTCTCCGTAATACATTACTTCTATTCTTCTCGATTAGTGTAATCTCGCAAAATAGAAAAATCACTGATTACAACACAGAAACCACTAGAGGAGAAGAATATATTATAACTTAACGGGCATTAAATCTAACCTGGCATTCCGAATAATAAAAATCAAAGTTTCTAAAAGTAGGTAACTGATTTCCTTGTTAGTAATGGTGATTATTAATATAAATTATTATAAAAGCTGTCCCATTTTTGCTTTGGGCTAAAAATCAATGCCATTCGCATCTTATTGTAGAGACGTTTGTCAATACGTTCAAATATCAACTAAACCTAGCTTTTATTTATTTATCAAGTAACTTTACTACTTGTTCGAGCATTTTGGTTGCCAACACCAGCGCCACCTATTGTTTAGTAATTTACCTACGACAAAACATTCCATATAATTCAAAGAAACCTAATCTCACTGTCTACTTTATTCCGTAGCTTCGTTAAAAAATATCTTCGTGACGACTATATCACCCGTGCTAAGTGTTTGAGTGCCTACATTAGAATGATTCTCCTTAACTATACCGGGTTCGTTATCTACAACGCTACTAACGTACGAGTTAGTAGGAGAAACGACCCGTTCGTGTTTATACCCGTTATTTAGTTTGCAATGACAACTACAAGTGCATTTTTCCGACTCGGTGTCATTCTGCAATATGGCAGCGTTGCTGAGGGTTGTAACGAGTTTCTCGATTTTATCGAATCGATCGAGTTTGCCGTCGCTCAGGATCGAATCGACCATTTGCATCGACTCCGTTAGGCTAGTGGGCTCCGAATTGCGAGGGGAAGTCAAATCGCTATCCAAGCTTGGATAGTCTTGGTCATTGTCGCCGTCTTCGTCTGAACTGTCTCCGTCGCGATCTTGACCTAAAACAGATTCATTTTACGTTATTTTAACATTTGTAGATAGTAGCTTCTTAATATTATATAAAAATATAAGTTGATTTTGAGATATACTGTTATATTTAAGTGGGTAAATCCATCGAGCAAAAAGATAAAAGAGGGAATGTAAAGGTAGTGGGGACAAAAATATTGTTAGACAGGAAGTGCTATCTTGAGAGGCCACTTTAAACAAGGATAGACAGTCTCTTTCCTTGTTTAAGAAGTCAAATTTAGTTTGGTTATGTTATTGTTTGTTCCAACTGTCACATGAAATTTTATTTATATTGAAGTTTTTTACCAACTGTGTCACTTTTTAGACTATTATCGTTAATATTTACTTAAAACTTTCTTGTCTGAAAAATATTTTACAGTTAATTTGTTAACAAGTGTTGGAAAATTTAAATTTAGCGCCTTTGCATTTCCGGATATGCCCGCCATCAGAGGCCACTTTTTTGGTCTCCTTTTCATAACGATTAGATTCCCTCTTTTATCTTTTTGCTCGATGGGTAAATCCCTGTCAAACAAATAAGAATAACACTATAGCCTTGAAAATCGGAACATGGAACATAAGTTTATACCAATCAGTCAAACTGGATAACGCTGTGTCGGAAATGTGCAGAATGAAAATTAACATACTGGGCCTTAGCGATATACAATGGCCTGAATCAGGAAAATGTAGCACCAGAAATGGAACAATGTATTATTCTGGAAACAACGACTCCAAGCACAAACAGGGAGTTGGCATTATAGTTTATAAGAATTCTCAGAAAGCTGTTTGTAACTTTGTTCCCTACTCTGATCGAGTAATAATGCTGTCTCTAAACTCTCATTAAAACGTAAAATACATATAATCCAAGTATATGCACCCACTGCAGACAAGGATGAAGACACCATAGAGGTCTTCAATGAACAAATCGACAATGTCTTAAGTCTAACTAAAAAACAAGATATAAATATTATAATGGGCGATTTGAACGCTAAAGTGGGCAAACGAGAAGTGTAGAATTGCGTGGGGCGATATGACACGGGGAAAGGAATGAACGTGGCGATAGGCTTGTCGATTTCTGTGTCAATGAAGAACTCTTAATTACAAATACCTTGTTCAAACTTCCTAAACGCAGACTATATACATGGAGGTCACCAGCTGAAAATAACAACAAAATAGTCAGAAATCCAATAGATTATACTATCGTCAACAGAAGATATAGAAATTCTATAATATCATCTAAAACTTATCCAGGAGCGGACATATCCTCGGATCCCAACCCGGTTGTTTTGTCAATGAGAGTGAAACTAAAGAAGATCAACAGCCCTAGCACCAAGAAAATCATGGATACAAGACGTATCAAACAAGACAACACATATGCGGAAACGAAATTTAAAATAAAAGAGAGCTTAAGGAAAGTCAAAGAAGATAATGCGGAAACTCTAACTATTGACCAAAAATGGGGAAAAATTCAATATGTCCTTGTGTCAGTTGGAAAAGAAATCCTCAAACCACTTGGAGAAAAAACAAAACCTTGGATGACAGTCGAACTTATTGAACTTATGGAAGAACGAAGAAAACATAAAGCAAAAGACCTGAATAAATACAAAAAAAATACAGAGAAACATCAGAAAGAAAATTCGTGGGGCAAAAGAGAGGTGGCTCTCCGACAGATGCAAAGAAATAGAAGATCTGGATAAAAAGTATGATAGCTTTAATTAACACAAAAAAATCAAAATAATGACAGGTTCTAGAAAAAGAAAAAGAACGAATATCCTTAAAAATGATAAAGGGGATATTATTACTGATATGAAGGAGAGATTATGTCACTGGACCAATTATATCCAACAACTATTTAATGATGAAAGAGAAGAACTGTCATTAGAAATCACCGAGGATACCGGACCACCAATATTAAGAGAAGAAGTCATATATGCCATCAAAAACACAAAAGAGGGTAAAGCTACTGGACCAGATGATGTGCCCATCGAATTATTAAAACTCATCGATGAAGATGTTATTGATGTAATGGTTGAACTATTTAATTTAATATATCAGACTGCCACAATCCCCAGACAATGGCTGCAATCGACCTTTGTAGCAATTCCCAAAAAGCCAAGTGCAACAACTTGCTCAGATCACAGAACAATAGCTTTAATGAGCCACACACTTGAAACCTTTTTTGAAAATAATTCAAAGCAGAATTGCTAAAACTCTTGAATATGAAATTAGTGACACACAATTTGGCTTTAGAAATGGTATGAGTACAAGAGATGCTTTGTTCGGCTTGAATGTGCTGGCTCAGAGATGCATGGACATGAATCAGGACATGTACTTATGTTTTGTAGACTTTGAAAAGGCATTTAATAAGGTTCAACATAAAAAGCTTGTAGATATATTAAAAAGCAAAAATATTGACAGTCGTGATATGAAAATTATATCTAATTTATATTGGAATCAAACTGCCAAGGTAAGAGTTGACAGCCAGTACACCCAAAATATCAAAATACAGAGAGGAGTCCGCCAGTGTTGCGTGCTGTCCCCACTACTTTTCAATGTCTACAGTGGAGCGGTATTTCAAAAAGCGCTCTCAGACTCCACAGAAGGTATATCTATCAATGGAGAAGTTTTGAATAACTTACGTTTTGCAGACGATACAGTAATAATGACGGATAACAACAATGATTTACAGAACGTAATGCAACGCCTTAATGAACGCTGCCATGAGTACGGACTGAAGATAAATTTAAAGAAAACTAAATGCATGATCATGACTAAATCTGCACATGCAAATATCCAATTGACGATTGAAGATACTGCAATTGAGAGTGTTAATAACTATAAACACTTAGTTATCCTAAAACTGTAATAAAACAAGTCCATCTGAATAAGTTGGCCTCCTTTGAATTTTGGTGTTACAGAAGAATCCTACGAATATCATGGATTCAAAGAATATCAAACGTGGAAGTAACCAGAAGGATAGGAAATGAGGCGAAAATAATATTAACTATCAAAAAACGAAAACTTGAGTACTTAAGACATGTGATGAGAGGGCAAAAATACGCATTATTACAACTTATTATGCAAGGCAACATCCGAGGAAAGCGAAATGTGGGAAGACGAAGAATATCCTGGCTTAAGAACTTAAGGGAATGGTTTGAATGCAGTAGTGCAGAACTTTTTAGAGCGGCAGTCAACAGAGTCCGAATGGCCATGTAATTCCAACCTTCGATAGAAGATGGAACTTAAAGAAGAAGACTATATTTAACCGGAAAGCAGGAAAAAAGATATACTACTATATTTAACCGGAAAACAGGAAAATAAGTATTTTTATAAATAAATTTGTCTAAATATAATTTTCAAATCAATAACTTGTTTATGATAAAATTATTCGTTAAGAGCAACTCCACATTTTGTAAGTCAAAATAATAATAACGCAGGTCTGCAAAAAAAATTAAAAGCTGTTCTGATAATTTTAACTGATTTATATGGTTTGTGATGCGCTAAATCCAAAAATTAATTCCGTTTTGGCTGAGCACGTTACGTTTGTTCCCAAATCGGGTATATGTGCTTCACTCCCCTGTGCTTCATTTTCCTTCATATATTCTTTCCATCTACTTGATATGTTGATAGACCTTAGACATACTCTCATAGACCAGGTAGGAGTGGACAAAAGTTCCTTTAGATCCATAAGACAACCCAAGTCTTGAAAACACTTAAGTATTCTTTTGACTATATTGTTGTAATCAGGATCTTGATTTGTTGCCCAAACTTTCTTCAAAATATCCATAAAAACAAACCATCCTTCACTCTGGAGATCTGTCATGGTTTTGGCAAACTCTTGTCTGCTAGAAGTCATCTGATATCTGGTCTAAGAAATATACCGAAATCTCTAAAATTGTTAACTAACTATTTGAAACATTCTCTATCTTTTGATATGGATTTGACAAACTCATGAGATTTTATGCGAAGTGGAGGAAGAATTTTTTCTGTGAGTTTTTTTGCAGAACACTGCCAAAACATCATACAAGACGCGGCCAAAGAGACCCTGGGTCTACAAAAAAAGCCCAAATCAACTAAAGGACAGTGGTTCGATGAAGAGTGTTGTAACATAACAGAGAGGAAAAATAATGCATATCAACGACTACAACAACGACATAGAACACGAAAGGCAGGGGAGGAATATAGAATGCTAAGGAGGGAAGAGAAGAATTACATCGCAGAAAGAAAAAAGAACACATAGAAAAAGAACTCCAAGAAATGGAAAAACTAAATAAACCATCAGAAACCAGAAAATTCTACCAAAAACTTTCACAAAAGTAGATAAGAATTTAAACCAAGAACAATGATGTGTAGGGACATAGAAAGAGATATAGTAACTCAACAGAGTGAAATACTACAAAGATGGACAGAATTCTTCAAAGAAAAGTTTGAAAAAAACGAAGATCCACTATATGATGAAATTATACTGGATCAAACGGATACCAGAGAAACAACCCCCCACCCCCTTCAGTAGCTGAAATGCAAGTAGCAGTTACCAGACTGAAAAACAACAAGTCAATTGGATTAAACAACATTAGCGCAGAATTAATAAAGGAAGGTGAAGACTCCCTATTGAATGAGATACACGAACTAATAGTGAATATATGGAATAATAAACAACTGCCACAAAACTGGAATACATTTAAGAGGCATCAGACTAGAGTTTTCAAGTCATATTAAGATAAATAAGAAACAAAAATTAAATAAAAACAAAGTGAATCAAAAATCGAGATTCGACGAAGTAACTATACATCAATATTGGAAAAAAATTACGTAGTACTTGAATGAGCATAACAAAAGAAAAATCCTGCCACTGTTTCTTAGTATATTGTAGTAGTTTTTTTTATATTTTAAAACATTATTTATCAACTATATAATTTACCTAGACTTTCCAGTTTTTCTAATTTTTTGGCCACTTTAGCGGAAGATTTAAGTTTTTCCTTTTCATCATCTGTGAGTTCGATGTATCTCAACAAACGAACTTCCCTGTTACTCAAAACGACACTTTTTGTAGCTTGGGCCAATTTTAGTCTCAGTTCGGCCACCTCAGTCTCTGTTTTCCTTTGCCGTTTCTTAATTTTTACTCCATCTGGGTAGATATGCATTTGAATCTGAAAAACAAAATACCGATAAGTAAAATCACAAATTAAACTCAAGTAAAACAAAAGTAGTGAAAAACATGTGAGGTAACGAGATTACATATAACGAGGTAACAGACTGGAAATTAGGTGTAATGCACCCTCTTCACAAAAAAGGAGATATGATGGTGTGTGATAATTATAGAGGCATCACCCTACTTAACGTGGCATATAAAATATTGTCCAACGTATTGTACAGAAGATTGATCCCCTATGCTGAACAAATAGTTGAGAACTACCAGTGCGGTTTCCGACCCAATAAATCAACAACGGATCAAATCTTCACAGTCAGGCAGATTCTTGAGAAAACGCTTGAGTTCGGAGTCGACACCCACCACATATTCGTGGATTTCAAAGTCGCATACGACTCAGACAACAGACAAAAACTTCTACCGACTATGGTGGAATTTCAAATGCCGCTTCATCTTGTTCAACTCAAAACGACTTTTCAAGACCCTTAATACGAATGGCACCACCTTTAATAAATCTGTACAAGTGGTCGTATATGCAGATGACGTAGACATTATTGCTAGGTCTACAGAATCTCTGATCAAAGCATTTCGATCATTATGGGCGTCTGCACTGAGAATGGGATTATAAAAGGGGAAAATAAACGCACAGAAAACCAAGTATATGTATTGTACTAGATCAGGCAACCAGATACCTAGACTATTAACTGATGATCTGGAACTGGAAGGTGTGGACACGTTCGTCTACCTGGGCTCGCTGCTGACCAAAGACAACAATGTCAGCGAAGAAATTAAAAGAAGAATAGTGCTCGCCAATAAGTGCTATTATGGCTTGAGGAAACATATGGCCCCAAAACTACCCAGAAAAATTAAAGTTACCATATATAATACACTAATAAGGCCAGTGTTAACATACGGGTCAGAAACGTGGTCACTTACACAGAACAACCAAGAACTGCTTAAATTTTTCGAGAGAAAAATTGTAAGGAAAATATATGGTGGAGTCCAAGAACACGCCTTCGATGGATAGGACATGTAATTACGCGAAATGAAGATGCAACGATCAGAAAAATTTTCGACCGAAGAGGACCAGTGGGAAGACCAAAACTTAGGTATCAAGATAACATAGAGGATGATCTAAAATCCATCGGAGTTAAAGCATGAAGAAGAGTTGCCAGAGACAGGGGCGAATGGAAGATTGTTCTGAAGAAGGCTTTGGCTCATGACGAGCTGTAATGCCACTGATGATGAATAATAAAATACTTTGGCTTTAAAATTAATACTGCCAACTGTTTTAGGGCTGCCAATGGTACCAATAACGTCATTGCTTCAAATATCAATTGTAATACGATTGTATGTAATGTAGTTAATATACAATATCTAAATACGTGAATAAATAACAAACCTGTTCTTCGCAGAGTTCTAACATCAGTCCCCGATTCTCCCCCTTTATAGTTTTGCTCATGTGATAATAAATTTTGTCGTTCGTTAAGCTTAGTACATCTGCAGAAGCGTACATGACCATTTCTCTGCTCAGTGGTCGCCTCGACCAATATTTTTGATCTCTCCTGAAAACAACACAATACAATAAATTTGCTAGAAATTATATTAAACTGAAGGTCTTACCTATATATACTTTTTAGTTGATCTTTCATTGGATTTATTGGAGCTCCATAACACTCGCACAGAGCATTTAATGCTATACTTTTGGCTTTATAAACAGGTCTTTTGGTGTCTTGATATGTCAAAATGGCATGCGCAGCTTGTGTATCGAAAACCATACGCATCGTTATGTTGTACTGATTGAAGAGATTCACTGAATCGTTTCTGCAGTCATGAACGACCTTAAAACGCAATATTATAATCTGGCTAATATAAATTGTCTAAAAACCTTACCTTAATAACAGTGGCAGATTCTAACAAACGCCTAAGTCCGTATTCTATCATCTCGGGACAAGAAATCAAATCAAATACATAACAAAATCCGCTCATAGTCGCTATTTGCATTAAGGTGAGTTGGCCCTTTACTCCTAAATTTATTCCTTCGCAATCGAAAGCTACGACCACGTTTTCCGGTGTGAACGGCCAGGAAGGGTTGGGTCTTGTTCGTTCTGCTTTACTGATTATATCATCGATAACTAACTGACATTCACGGGGCGTGCAAATTACTCTGCAAATAAGAAGAAATAATGGTTGAGTTTACCGAAAGTACAAGCTGATTATAGCCAGCCGCAAATCTCAAACATAAAACAAAAAATTTTAGTATTGCAGTGTTGGCATGTTTTTATAATGTAAATGCTGTATGCTTCAAATATAACAAGAGAAAGCTATAGAAAAGTACATTTTGTTTATATTCTGTTATGAATTCTGCAATTTTTGATTCATATAAAACAAGAATGAGTAAATATTTGTTTCTTTGGAGAGTAATTGCAGTTAATTATTAGAAATTTTTTTGGCAATTACCCTTTGATATATTAGGGGATAGATTTGGCAATCGTCAAATCAGCAGTTGCCAGATTGCAATAGATGTTTGTAATTATAGTTTATTTTTATGAACGAGAGAGTAATTAGCATAATTTTAACTGGTACCTTCGACCACTCCATGGGCGTGCTCAAGATTAATTGAAAAATTACTTTGAATAATTGTAAAAAATAAATGAATTATTTCAGTGTTATAAAGTGTTATGTGTGTGTAAACAAAAGTGACCTCTTTTATCACACACTATATTAGAACCGAGTGACCTACATTAAAAAGGGTTTTAAAAAATTCACATTTTTTTTATTTTTAAAAATTACAAAAGATAAAGAGTTTTTAAAACCGTCTAAGGTATGTTAAATAGATGAATAAAAATATTAATATAAAACTTACAGCTACTTGTTACAAATCCAAATCAGATTCAGAAGATGAACTTTCAGAACCAAGATTTATAATAACTGGCTCGATCATTTTATCAGTAATATTGTCCAGCTTCCACATTTTTTCCTCTTCTTTAATAGTGTGATTTACTGCCTTTTGGTGAAGCCTATTTCTTTTAAAAGTTTCCATAACGTACTTCGACTCATTTCTGGGTAATCCTTATCATCTCGAACTGAGACAAGAACTTTATCCAATGTTGGAAATTCTTGTCTAAAGAAGAATTCATGCACTTTCCGTCGAAGTCCTCCTTTAATATTCTATTTGAATATTCTATTTGAAATTTTGGTTTCCCTGGAGCATTACGTGGCATTTGAAAAATACCACATTTCTCTTCTTTAATAACTCTGTAAATCGTAGATTTCCCAACACCAAGTGTACTGCTAACTAACTCAACGGTCTCATCAACACTTTCACATAAACGTTTGTCTGTAAATGATTTAAAACAATTAAATATTAATGTTTTTTCATTAACTGTTAAACGACCAATTTTTCGGCGTTTACACGGCACTTCCAAATTTTCCATAACACTAGTATACACAATAAACTGCACCTTGCAACTGAAGTACCTACTTTTAGTGAACTGTTAAGAATTTTGAATACGCCACTTGGACCTTCCTACAAAATGGAAAAACCCACTATCACATTTTCTGTGGAATAAGTTTAGAAGGTAATTATCTAGTTAATTACTGTCGTAGATTCCTGGAATTAAAGAATTAAATGTTTGATTGTTGAAACCCTTACTTCGTGGAATGCACTCATTTCAGATAAAATAAAAGGTTTTATTTTATCTAAAGAATTAAACTTTATTTTGCAAATAGGTAGGTACTTATTAAACTTTTATTGGTTATATATAACCAATAAAATAAAAATCTTACATTTCTTGCAAATTCATTATTACCTGTTAACCTCCATCACTCTGACACTGGCAACCTTATTTAGGGATTAGTAACCCTCACAACTATTGTATTCTATTCTGCTCCAACCTTTATACCTGGTGGTCATACTCAATTTAAAATTGTTTTCCTATATACTTCTGTAAACTTGTTGACAAATATCTGTTTTTCATTGAGTCACCTGTATCAACAGTTTAGGGATTTGCATACATAATTTATTGTTTTATTACTCTCTTATACATAAAAATACACTATAATATCGAAAAAGACAAATATTTACTCGTTATTGTTTCATATAAATTAAAAATTGAAGAATTCATAAAATAGTATAATCAAATTTTTTTTTTTAAAAGGTTTCTCTCTTTATATTTGAAGCATACAACATATGCATAATAAAAACATCCCAACACTGCCAAACCCAAATATTTTTGACATTTGCGGCTATATTCAGCTTGTGCTTTCGGTAAACTCAACCAAAATAATTTAAATAAACAGATCCCTAAACTCCACAAGGAATCTAAGTTCCTGTAGTTGGCTGTATACCATATATCAAAAAAAATTTATTAAAAATCCTTTATAAAAGGTATATATTTAAAAAATCAATGGGCTGTGTTACACAAAACGTTTTCAGTGTTCATCATCAGTGTTCTAAAAAGTATGTTCCACGTTCTTTTTAATTAAGTGGTTATATACTTTTTAGGACACTGATGATGGAATATGGATTCCGAAAACGTTTTGTGCAACATAGCCCGATTGGGTTTTTAAATATATACCTTTTATAAAGGATTTTTAATAAAAAAAAATTTAATAAAAGATCCCTAAATATTTCGTGCTTACCAACTTTCTACTGCAACACAAATTGTATGCAATGATCACCTTTTTTAAGAAGAAAAAGAATAGAAAATGGACTTGGCTAGTCCAGACGAAAGAACTAAGAGCGAATATGATTATATAATAACAGACAAAAAGCAAATTATTCAAGATGTCACTGTACTCAATAAACTATCAGTAGGAAGAGACCTCAGACCAGTAAGAGCTAGAGTAACGATAAACCTACAAAAAGAAATTACATAGTTTGGAATTCACCAAATCAGCCAGAAGCATACAAAAAAAAATATAGCCGAAACTTTACAGAGAAATAATTCCAAACCTCTAAATATCGACGGTCACAATAAATTAATAACAAACTCGGTTAGAAACGCACAACTCAAAGATTGCAAGAAAAATGACACCAAAAGTGAAAAGATTAGCGAAGATACAAAAGCTCTCATGAAAATACGACGAAAGCTAGGCGAGAAAGAAGAATATAGAAAACTAAATAAAAGAATTTCAGCGGAAATTAGAAAAGATGTAAGAAGATATAATACTAATGTAATTACTCAAACAGTAGAAGGAAACAAAGGTTTAAAGATAATGAAAAGAAAACTAACACAAAGTAAAAAAGAAATATACAAGCTGAGATATAAAGACGGAAAGGCAACAAGAGATAAACAAAACATTCTAAAAATAACCAGAGAGTTTTATAAAGACCTCTATACCAGCCAAAGACCAGAAGACAATTTCCCGACACGAGTAAAGATTCTCATAAATCAGGGATCGGAAATACTTTTACCCATTACTGTGTCAGAAGTAAGAGCAGCTTTAAAGGAAATGAAGAACCATCGATCACCTGGTGATGATGGACTCGTTATTGAGGCAATAAAAGCAGGAGAAATTCTATTAAAATCAGTAAGCGAAATGTTTAATAAATGCTTACATGCGGGTACGATTACAAAAGACTAGAACAATGCGGTAATAGTCTTGTTACACAAAAAAGGCGATATTACTAAATTAGAAAATTATAGAACCATCAGCCTCTTGACACATCTGTACAGACTATGAAAATCTTAACAAAGAGACTAACACCTAAACTTGATTTCTATCAGCCCAAAGAACAGGCAGGCTTCAGGGCATGATATGGCACAATTGACCATTTGCATACCATAAAGATCTTAATAGAAAAGTGCATCGAGTACAACATACCACTGGTTCTTGCATTTGTCGATTACGAGAAGGCTTTTGATTCTGTAGAGTTTGAAACAGTACTGAAAGCCCTAAATCAAAGCCGAATAGGTTACAGGTACACGACACTAATCAAAAACATCTACGAAAACGCTACATCAAGTATACGACTACACGAAGACACAGAAAAATTCAGTTTAGGTCGAGGAGTTAGACAAGGAGACAATATTTCACCAAAATTGTTCACGGCAGCTTTAGAGTCAATATTTAAGAACACTCAATGGCAAGATATGGGCATCAATATAGATGGAGAAAGATTAAATCATCGAGGTTTACAAATGCTGTTGTATTAATCGCAGATAACTTACAAGATACAGTTTCTATGATACATTCGCAAGTCTGTCTGAAAGAGCAGGATTAAAGAAAAAAAGGAAAAAAAATTTGAGAAAACTAAACTTATGACAAAACTCATTATGAGTGGAAATATAACTATTGACAATAATACCATACAGCAAACAGACACTTACAAATATCTGGGACACTAGATCAAAGTAAGCAGAGACAATCAAACACATGAAATACAGAGGTGAATAGGCCTGACATGGGCAGCATTTGGCAAATTAAGCCATATTCTAAAAAGTTCAATTCTCATGTGTCTCAAGCGAAAGGTTTATAACCAATGTGTTTTGGTTATCTAAGGTTCTCTAATGAAGTGCTTCAATGTAGACAATTATCTATAGGTGTAAATTGATTAATGAAGATTATAAATTTAAAAATTTAAAATAAAACGTGTTTCCTTATTTGTCTTGCTGCTATAATCATACATCGTGCTGTTCAATTGCAAACGTGTCATGATATATACGTTTACTTACCTAGTATTCTGAAAGAGTTTAGTTTTCCAGCTATCGGTGTGCGTGATATGTTGGTTCATCATGCCTTGTCGTTGTTCTCTACCAGTGTTCTCTTGTAGAGTCTTCAGTACTAGATTATTGATACGTTGTTTTAAGCTTTGGTTATACGTGGAATTTGGTTTCACTGGTGGCTTCTGAATAGGGTTGGCCTGTTGCGATATAATTCTTTCATCCTGACTGTCTTGTGAGTTTTGGGAACTTTGAGAATTTTGCCTTACTGGAGTACCTAAAAATGTAAATGGTGAAAATATTACCAACGATCTATGATGACTACCAAACAGTAATAAAATAAAATGATTCAAAAACGAATAATTGTTCTAAAATTATGGCACCAATAAAAACAACATCTTACCTAATCTAAAATTAACTCTACTTCTATCATCCGTTTGTGAAACTGTAGGTTGTACAGGCTGTACAGGTTGCACAGGCTGTACAGGTTGCACAGGAGAAACCGGAGGCTCGGGACTCATCGACTTTGCTTGTATTTTCGGCTGTTTTAATCTATCACTAAGAGACCTTGGAGACAACTGAGCGGGTTTCTCGACTGGAGGAGACGGAGACGATTTTTCTCTTCTGTCCACTTTCTCCGTCTAAAAATTATCATTTACGTATAGGTTTAACTTGAAAAATAATAAAATAAAAACATGACAATAATGAATTAATAAAATTTAACAAAACGCATTCACCAAACGCATGATATCTTTTAGTGTGGATAATCACAATGAAACATGTTTCATTATCAAAATTAAACAAATTTAGGTTATAATATATAAAGATCTCGTCAGAGCGGTATAGCCACCCCTCTGGATCGAAACAAAATCTATTCCCGTCTTAGACAATAGTTATAAAATAACTATATACGGACGAAACTACGCCATCTAATAACAAAAAGAGACATCAAACGATTTCTACGTGGCGAAATCGAATTCAAATTTTGACCATCATGCTTTCTAAAACTTGCAAAGCAAACAGCTTGATAAATAACTCGGCAAGTGAATCTAAGATAGCATTCCACATGCCGTTTATCATGGTCAAAATTCGTAGTGAGTTCAATTTCTGGTACTCCAAACGGAGTAAAGAAATAAAATATACAGACGTTACTAGATTTTTGTCTCAATACAGAGCGGTGTCAAGCCGCTCTGACGAGATCTAAAAAGGTCAAAATCTTAGATTCACTTGCCAAGTTATTTATCAAGCTGTTTGCTTTGCAAGTTTTAGAAAGCACAGTGGTCAAAATTTGAATTCGATTTCGCCAGGTAGAAGTCGTTAAATTTAGGTTAGTTTATAAAGTGAGGTTAAGATAATCTTCCAGAAAAAGGAAACTGGAACAAACAACACTTAATTTAATGGAAGAAAGAAGAAGAACATCGAAAGAATTACCAGAGTATAAAGCTATCAACAATAAAGTTAAAAAGAGCATAAGGTCAGACTTGCGGGCTTATAAAACAAAACAAATATTGCAAACCATCGAAAACAATAGAAACATGAGAGTATTGAAATCAAATTTAACTAAAGGAAAATCAAATATAACTAAAATCAAAAATCAACAGGGGAATACGGTGACCGAAAAAACTCAAATAATCAAAGAACCCCGAAACAGACCACAGAACAATTCTAAACGTCGGCTCGGAAACCCTCCCTAAAATAACCTCCTCGGAAATTAGACATGCCTTACAGCAAATGAAAAACAAAAAAGCTCCTGGCGAGGATCGTATAACGTCTGAAATGTTAAAAATGGGCGGCAACATCGTTGTAGAAGTTGTGGAAGTCTTACTGAATAAGTGTCTAGCAGAAAAAAGAATACCCAGCCTATGGGAAAACGCCGAAATAATACTTTTACACAAGAAAGGAGACACTACTAATATTGAAAACTACAGACCTATAAGTTTGTTGTCACACTTATACAAATTGTTAACAAGAATAATAACCAACCGCATAACACAAAAACTTGATTTATATCAACCGGTTGAACAGGCGGGATTTAGAAAAGGGTTTGGTGCTAATGATCACTTACAAACCATCAGAACACTAGTAGAAAAAACCACAGAATATAATGTACCTTTACATATGGCATTTATCGACTTTTACAAGGCTTTCGATAGTATTGAGACTTGGTCCTTTTTGTCAGCCCTGAAGGATGCTCGAATAGACTCACGGTACACTACACTCATTAAAAACATTTATGAACAGGCCACATTCCACATCAAAATCAATGAAGACGAAAAAACTGAAAAAATGCTCCTTGATAAAGGTATTAGACAAGGTGATACTATTTCACCAAAGCTTTTTACCTTAGCATTGGAAAATGTATTCAAACAGCTTGACTGGGAGGAAAAAGGTCTAAACATTGATGGTGTACGTTTGAGTCATTTGGAGGTACAAATATAAATATAAATAAACATAAAGGAGGTACAATTAAGAAATAAATACATTTTTTATAAAAGAGTAATTAGGATTTTCTTACCTTCTCCACTTTTTCCATAATATTGTTCCCAACGTCAATAGACAAATTTTTGGCATTTTTCAACTCTTCGTTACTCTTCTTGTACTCTTTCATCAGAGTCACTTGCGCAGACATATGCTTTTGGCTAATTTTTGGTGGCTGAATCAACGTCACGAGGTTGGACTGAATATGGAAGCTGTCAGAAAACAATCTCAGAAAACTTGTTAGCTGAGTAGGGGTGTTGAAGAGGTTCGTCCACATGCTTTCTGGAAGATTGCAACTGACTATTTGGAAGAGTTGTTCTACTAATATCGGACCCTTTACCTAAAAGTAAAAATTTTTAATAAATTGGTAAAATGTTTACGACATAATTAAGGAATATGTGTTAAAATATAATTAAATCAAACAATTTCCTTAGACTTTTGGTAATGAAGTACCCCTGCTCTCCACCGTGTTTAACTTTTCGTTGTTTTTAACATCCAGATGTAACAGCTGTATTTGTAAATGGCTTTGGATTCATAGAATATATTTAGAGAGAAATGTTCAATAAGCCTTCAACTGTTCAAACACAGACTATTTTTCTTCATCCTTTACATCGTCACATTTTAACTCCTACAACCTTAATTTTACGTCCTTTTCAAGACATAATCCTAATAAACCTTTCTTTCTTAACTGCTGCAAGTTTCTTTTTTATAAGAATGAAGACTTTTGCTTGAGCATGTTTATCTTTACTGATGTAGATGTATAAAACCTTGTAAATCTTCATACCCTGATCTATCTTTTAAGTTTCGGTCATAAGATTTTTTTTTCGGTCATAGTAAGAGAAATCCATCCCCTGCTTATCACTGCAGATATGGGAGCCCGTAATATCCTGGGCCCCAGAAACGCCAAAGATTAGACCCTTATGGACCTATTCCTTACGATGGGGGTGATACAATGGACTCGTCTTAGGAGGTTTAAGTATCTGAAAGATTCATAAATGGGTAAATATGGTAAAAATGGATAAAACCCTAACCATAAGAGAAATCTACAAAAAAAATACAATATAATAATTTAAGTGAAAGAGACGAGGAAATTATGGAAATAATAGGAACATAATAAACAATAACTTAAGCAGGAATACAAATAAAAACACTACAATATATACAGTATATATAAACACTACAATAAGAACTACGGGAAAGAAACACCTAACCAGATCTGCAAAGAAACACAAGCTATGGATGACACTAGACATACTAGAACTAATGGATGAAAGACGTAAAATGAAGAATAATGCACAAAAATACAGAGAGGTTGATAAGAACATAAAGCAAAAAATAAAGAAGGCCAAAGAATTATGGATTGAAGAACAATGTGTAGAAATGGAAAACTATGACAGAAAATATGACACATTCAATGTACATAAAAAAGTAAAAGAAATTAGAGGAACTCAAAAAATACATCAAATAAGTTTGCTTAAGAACAAAGGCGGAAAAATTATTATCGATTTAATAGAGAAAATTAATAGATACAGTGAATTCATAAGAGAATTGTTTGAGGACAACAGAAATAACATTGTTCAGGTAAATGGTGAAACGGGACCTGAAATCCTAAAATGTGAAGTAGAAATTCCAAAACTGGAAAGGCAAATGGACCTGATGAGGTTTCTACTGAATTGCTAAAGCTTTTGAATGGTGACTAAATAGGTATAATATTGTACTTATTTAACACAATATACAAAACTGATATTATACCTCAAGATTGGCTGTTGTCTGCATTCGTTACACTGCCAAAGAAATCCAATGCAAAAGAATGTTCAGAACATCGAACAATATCTTTAATGAGCCATCTACTAAAGATATTTCTAAAAGTCATCAACAACCGAGTTTATCAAAAGTTGGATTCAGATATTAGTGATACACAGATGGGATTCAGAAAAGGAGTAAATACTCAAGAAGCTCTCTTCGATTTGAATGTTCTTACACAAAGATGCCTAGACGTTAATCAGGAAGTACATGCATGTTTTATCGATTTTGCAAAAGCGTTTGACAGAGTACTCCATGATAAGCTAAGAGACATTCTTGATAGAAAGGACATAGATAATAAAGATCTGCGAATAATTCTCAATCTATATTAGAATCAGAAAGCTAACATCAAAATGCGACAGTACTTATTGCCTCCAAGGAAGAAGACCTGCAACGACTTATAAATAGGGTAACCGAAGCATGTGCTGAATATGGGCTAAAACTTAATACTTCTAAGACAAAATTTATGGTTGTCAGCAAAACGGAGTTACTACCAACGAACATCAGAGCGTATGGAATAGAGTTAGAAAGAGTCCACAATATTACCTACTTGGGTGCAAACGTTAACGATAACTGGGATATAAATAAAGAAATTAGAATACGCATTGAAAAAGCCAGAGCCGCCTTCTATAAATTAAAAAAAATTCTAATTAATAGAGATATTACGTTAAATCTTAAAATCAGATTAATACGAGGCTACATATTCTCCACATTGCTGTATGGTATGGAGAGCTGGACCCTTACAGAGACATTAATGAGAAAATTAGAGGCCTTTGAGATGTGGATTTATCGACGAGTATTGCGGATAAGTTGGGTTGATCGAATAAGAAATGAAATAGTTTTACATCGAATGAAAAAGAGCACAGAAATAACAAAAACGATAAAAATTCGGAAGTTACAATATTTCGATCATGTAATGAGACATCCAGAGAGGTATAACCTTCTACACCTCATAATACAGGGTAAGATCGACGGAAGGAGGGCCCAGGCCGACGAAGAACATCCTGGCTACGAATTCTCCGAGAATGGTATCAAGAAACCACCTTTAATTTATTTAGAGCCGCCGTGAATAAGGTTATTATTGCCAATATGATCGCCAACGTTCGATGATCGGACAGAGGCACTGAAAGAAGAAGAACATCAAAATAGAAAATGAGATTGCACAAACCCTCTCCATTGGTTACGATTCCTTACGAAGGAATCGTAATCAATGGAGAGGTTGTAAATAATATTCGATACGCAGACGACACTGTACTAGTTGCAAGAACAGTAGAAGAATTACAACGATTACTTACAAATATAAATGCAACAATTATGGCATAAATATTAAAATCAAAAAAACCAAGTGTATGGTCTTCAGTAAAAACATGACACAACCAGCACATATTAGTATAAACGGCATTCAAATTGAGGCCACCTTCATAAAGATGAGGAAATTCTTCTGCAACAGAGATATAAGCAACAGAGCTATGGCTATAGCAACAGAGATATAAGCTCTACGATTAGGTAAGAATACTAAGGGGCTACGTATTTAACACGCTATTATACGATGTAGAGGCCTGGACTCTCAAACAGAACAACACAAAAAATATTGAAAGTGTCGAGATGTGGTGCTACCGTCGAATGCTGAAGATAAGTTGGGTTGAAAGAGTCACAAACTTTGAAGTAATACGAAGGATAGGAAAGACCCAGAAATTTTGTCAACGATCAAACGAAGAAAACTCGAATATTTGGGTCACCTGATGAGAGGACTTAAATACGCATTACTTCAAAATATAATGCAAGGAAAAATAGAAGGAAAACGGAATCCAGGCCGTAGAAGAATGTCATGGTTGCGTAATTTGAGAGAGTCGTTTGGTTGTACCACTAATGAACTCTTTAGGTCAGCTGTAAACAAGATCAGGATAGCCTTGATGATTTCCAATCTCCGATAGGAGTCTCACAAAAGAAGAAGTAGAACAAATAAAAATTTGTGGCAATTAAACCGTTAATCGTATACGCAGACGACAAATTGTACCTAAAAAGGTTGAAAGACTATCTTAGAGTAGAATTTTGCGAATAAATGTGGGTCTGATAAAAACGGAAAATGGAGGACAGAAAAGATATAGCCGGACTCATCAAAGCACAGAGACCTACACAAAGATGTGACATATAGAATAAGAAAATACTCTCTGATTTAAAAAAGTTGGGATGGAATCCTAGATAAAATGCAGAAATAAAAAACTGAGAGGAAGACCTAGGGAGAGATATGAGAACCAGGTTATTAGAGCCCATCAGCAACGGGGAATCGGCGTGAAACGACTCAAATAAGAAATGCTTCTACAGGTTGTCACCTACAGAAAAAAAAAGATTAATTCGTAAATTAAATATGATTCACCTCAATAATCGAATGAAACGAGCTCTAAGTGTTGGTAACGATGAACTTAAATCTACTAAAGTGTTCAATTGCTACTCACCTCAATACATTGTGCCAGAAAGTCTAACAACGCCTGAGTCTCTTGAGGATCGATCTTAACATCAGGTTGGAAATGTAATTCGGGAGGACAATGGCTTTTTACAGATTCGAAATTAGCTAAAATTACACTCTCTTTTTCGTCGTCCACCATAAAAGTTTCCGGATGTTTCGTAAGGAATTCCCTGAATTCGTGAAAATGTTGTCCGGATACGTGGCGAACTTCGGGACTTGCTTGAGACCTGTGTCCCAAAAGGCTTCGAATAGGCACTTCGGTTCCCTCGCCGTATTGTGCGAGTTTTTCTGAGAAATATTCAACGGCCTGTGTCGTATAGTCTTTCCCTAAAATAAAGAATTATAAAATATTTATTCCTCGCAAAGTTATTGACGAAAAACCTTTGACGTTGAAATTTACATTTCTTATTACACATCTTGCAATATAAGTCTAAACGGAAAAAATAGCCCTTATGAGACCTGATATTTATAACAAGAGCATTTTTTAATTGTAAAAAGCAACTACAACAACAAGCATTTTTTTATAGCATTCAGGATTTCGTTAAATTTTATCACGCGCGATTTTTCTCTTTTTCAAGAAATAATATTAATAAAACCCGTTTAAAAGGTGTTATTTGAAATTTTTTTTTTTTTTTTTAATGAGAAATAATTTAGATTTGTCCATATAGGTACGTTGAAGTCTAATGTAGTATTAATTATCTAAAATAGTTCCAGCAAAAAATAAATCTATATCTAAAAATATCCTAAGCCTCTTCCGATGTATGTATAATGAGGTTACATTTCCCAGACATTAATCAAATGCGGTATAGGAAATATCGGAGAGCTATGACAACAGATAATAATTTGTCTTGGCATGTTTATGGCAACTATTCTAAATAAAAATGTTGGATGATTTGCAGAATCTCTATGCATCTTGTTTACGTATATATGCACGTTTTAAACATCTGTATTATGCGAATTAGTAAAATAATACTCCGTTGATGTGCCGTTTATTTGGCTAATGTTATATAAAAATCGTTTATCTAATGTCAGGTTTTCAATTTCTAATGGGAACAATTGCCTCATAAATGTGACCTAAAATTTATGTGTTACTTTTCTATTTTCAAATCGTAAAATGGTCCTAAATAATAATTATCACTTTAGATAAGACAAATACCAATTGACTGGTTATTTTGATGATTATGTTCCGATTGTAATGGTGAAACATTAATAAAGGGTTTATTTTGCATGATCATTCTGTTTGTCTTATCCGTATTCGGGATAGTTTCCCATATCTCCATGAGTTTTTATCTTTAGTCATGCCAATAACAATGCCCTATACAAGAGAAGAATAAAAAAGGAGATCAAATTAGCCAAAGAAAAATAGATGAGAGAAAGGTGCGACGAAATGGAGGATGTAATATCTAAACACGACTTATTTAATGTGCATAAAAAACTGAAAGAAATGAGTAATATATTTAAAAAACGAGTTCCCTCTGTACTTGTTGACACCAATAACAAAATTATTGTAAATGAGCAAGAAATAAGAAAAGAATGGCAGCTGTATATATCAGAGTTGTTTGAAGATGACAGGAATAATATTGCCGAATTCTACCAAAACTGTACTGACACTGACGGCCCAGAAATTATGAAATGCGAAGTAGAACATGCTATAAATAATGCTAAAATTAGAAAAGCTTGTGGTCCAGATGATACACCAACTGAGTTGCTGAAACTAATAGAGAATGATAACATAAAAGTACTGGTAAGACTTTTTAATTCGATACATAACACCGGAGTGATTCCCGCAGATTGGCTCAAATCCATCTTTATCGCAGTACCTAAAAAACGCAATGAGAGAAAATGCTCAGAATACCGATTAGTTAGCCTAATTGGCCACACTCTTAAAATTTTCCTCAGAATACTTCACAACAGAATTAGACGCAAATGCGAAGAAGATCTTGAAGATACCCAATTTGGTTTTAGAAATACTATGGGAACCAGGGAGGCACTTTTTGCGCTTAACATCCTATTACAAAAATGCCGTGACCAAAGAAAATATGTATTTGCATGTTTCGTGGACTTCGAAAAGGCATTCGATACAGTACAGCATGTAAAATTAATGCAAATACTGAAAAATATCGGAATAGATGGCAAGGATATTCGTGCCAATAAAAATTTGTACTGGAATCAAACTGCTATCGTAAAAATTGAAGATAAATACACCGATGAAATCCCCATACAACGAGGAGTCAGACAAGGTTGCATTTTGTCGCCAACATTGTTCAATGTTTACTCGGACAAGTTATTTAAAAAGGCACTTGAGAGACAACCATATGGAATAAAAATCAACGGGGAATTACTTAATGTGATTAGATATGCAGACGATACAGTAATTCTATCAGATAATATTGAAGGTCTTCAAATTTTGCTTGATCGTATTCACGAGGTAGGAGAGGAAATGGACATTTAAATAAACTCAAACAAAACCAAATTTTTAGTGTTTAGTCGTGACCCACAACCCGATGCAAAGCTTCAATTGAACGGAGTCCAAGTTGAGAAAGTTCATAAAATGACATATTTGGGAACTGTGATAACGGACCAACCAGATCCAGACATAGAAATAAAACGTAAATAGCAATGACTAAAACTACTTTTATGAAAGAAGTGTGGACGCTAAAAGAATCGATCCTGAACAAAATTGAAGCATTGGAAATGTGGATTCATAGATAAATGCCGAAGATACCTTGGACAGCAAAAAAAACTAATGAAGAAGTACTAAGGAGCGTCAACAAAGATAGAGAACTGCTAAAGAGAAAGAGAAGAGAAACATTGAAAAATGTCTTATCTGGGACATATAGTAAGAGGAAGTCGATATAAAATTTTACAACTGATCCTTAAAGGCAAAATATGGGGCCGTAGAGGTGTAGGAAAAAAACAAGTTTCATGGTTAAAAAACATTCGTGAATGGACTTAGATACCAAATGCAGGACAATTATTCCATATTGCAGAAGATCGAGAAGCCTTCGCAATGGTGATCGCCAAGGTCGGATAATT
This sequence comes from Diabrotica balteata, assembly GCA_918026665.1. Classification (NCBI taxonomy): domain Eukaryota; kingdom Metazoa; phylum Arthropoda; class Insecta; order Coleoptera; family Chrysomelidae; genus Diabrotica; species Diabrotica balteata. The sequence continues at coordinate 20,467,081 of OU898278.1, forward strand.
CTGATATGGCATGCGAAGAAGAAGATAATATTTATAATTAAGAATATTTTTTTACAGTACATATACCATATACCCGGACAAAAGGCCTAAAGGAGTTCATATATCTAAAAGAAAAAGTGGATTTCCGCAGAGAAAAGCCAAACAGGCGAAAATGAATGCAGTTTAGAGCATGACTAGATCTATCTTTAAGTATATTTCAAAAGCAAATAACATCCTAAATTTATCAAAAGAAAGGAATGATTCAGATTCATCTTCAGGAAGTAATAGTGACAATAAAGTTACTGGATGTAATAGTGATATTGATATTACTGATAACTCTACTACGTACTATTAAAGACGGTATGTATATGCGTGAATCACTTGAGGTGTTAAAAGATGTGTCACATTGGAATGTACCTACTCCAGATAGTCTTCGCATTGAGATTACAACAAAAAGGGAGTGAACATTTTCAAGACGACGAAGATCCGTTTGCAACTGTAACCAGGCATGGGTTAAAATTAAAATTAAAAGGCGAAGATCGCCATCTGTCAAAAGAATGGCTTTATAAAGTGATGCCTAGTGGTGAAAAAATTCTGCGGTCATAGATGGTTTATTCTCCTATAACCAATAATCTGTACTACTTCTGTTGTAGCTTATTTGCTGTTAGTGACGGTACTACATTAGCTGCATTTACGACTGGATTCCAAAAGTGATGGAAACTAAATACTAAAGTGGTTGAGCAAGAAACTTCAAGTGAAATAAAGCATATGAAGGGTGGAAACTTTTTGTTACCATATTAAATCAATACCATTTAAACATATTTTTCGAAATTTCATAAAATACTACCTGGACAAAAAAATCCTGGCCACTAATAGATCGGGGACTGCCCTTTTAGCTAATTTATTGTAGTTTGTATTCCTCCACTAGGAAACATGAGTGTACCAATTTTGCAGTATTATTCCAATATACTTTTCAAAAGTACCTGTTGGATTAATACATAACTGTCTCATAATTATAAATGCGTACCTATGTTAAAACCAAAAAAATGTTACCAGTTAAAAAAACATTAAATTTATCGTGAGAGTAAATTGCGCCCGTGAGATTATTTTAGTGTTAATTAAAACAATAATGTTCGTTGTTATTCTAGACTTTATTGCTTTAAGAAGAATATTTAATTGCAATTAACATAATTCTAAGCATAAATTAAGCACGTCCAAAATATGCTTCTGGTTGTAGTGTATATTTTTATATTTGCCGCAAAATTATTACGTTCACAGGTTACCGTGAATAACTAAAGGTCAAAGATCCCGCACAAAAATAGATAAAATCGATAATTTGGTATATAATTGAAACATTATTTAGGGAAATTAATAAAAACAACAGATTTTGAATATCCGTTGTAAGAATTTTTCCATTAAGAACAGCAATAATTTGGGCAATGATTAACGGAAAATTAACGAAATGAAACTCTTATTCTTTTTTCCTTTAAGCTACGATACTACTTGTATGTGGCACTTGATCGTGATACCATTGCACCGTTTTTTAGACTTCACCAAGAAATCCTTTACTGTAGAAAAAGAGCCATCGATTTTTTTATAAAGAGTTTAATGATTTCTCCTGACTATTAGGTAGGTAAGATATAAAAATAGTAGATTCCAACTCTAGTGTCTAGTATCACCATAAGTAGCTCCCATCTTTTAAACTTTGGTCTCCGAAATCCAACCTTTTGGATTTTCGACTTATTGTTGTTATGACGTTCCATCTATCTGCATTGACTCCTCTTCGGACTCCTGCGTGAAAGTGGTTGTGAAAACCTTTGTTTCATTAGAGTTCCCAGCCTTCGTAGATTATAAGACTTACAGTGCATCCTGTTCAATCTATCTTCGGACTCCTTGTTTATTCGGAGACTCACGTGTATTCTATACAGGGCATCTTGGAGACCAGGATCGCCAAGCGCGCCACCCTTATTTTGTTTGACAAGCCGGCTAAGATCCCCACTTTTGGTCATTTTCGATGTTAAAGGACTGTAAACCAGCACATAGAACTCGTCCATCGATCGATTTCAACATGTAAACAACTTAATTAAAAAGGAAAAATTGATAAAGCAGTACTAACATCATATATCGATCTACTCAGTCATAAATATCTATTATTTCCTCAGTTAATTCATATATCTCTATCTGAAACAACTCCATCATGTTTCTCTTTGTCTTTATCCATATGCGGGGAAAGTTTCCCTAATTGCATTTCACCATAAGCTTTTATGTTCGGTCATACCAATATTACTCCCCTTTACCAACATGTCCTGACTAAGTGTCTCCCCAAGTCTTCTTTGATCTTCTCGTACTCCTCCAAGGGATAAGCAGAACAAATCAGGGTATTTGGTGATTAGTTCATGCCGAAACGGAAACAGAGAACAGAAAGTATATCCGGTCAAGCACGTAGCAAACTGTACATTGGACTTACATGGTCTAATAGGGCGGAAATACCGTGGAAAACAAGCAAGTATCCGAATCACAACAGGCTTCCTATTCCAATTCAAATTTCCCTATTATCTAATTCAACCCCAATGAAAAGTGGATAAGTACTTTGCACGAGTACTTAATTCAATTCAATGTCAATTTATCAATATCTCGAATCAATCTATTCTAACATTAGCTATTAGATACTCTATCATATATATCGTTCATAACTTTCGCATTTTTTCGAAAGTTTTTGACACAATCTGGAAAAACAAACACCTCAGACAAGACACAAAAACAAGAATCGATAAAGCAGCAATTAGACCTATATTAACATACACGGCGAAGACAAGACCTGACACATCTAAAACGAGACGACCGACTGCTAGAAACAACAGAGATGAAAATACTCCGACGAATTTCAGGAAGAAGTCTATTGGATAGGGAGAGAAGCGAAAACATAAGAAGAGCATGCAGTATAGAAGACATAAATAGATGGGTGACAAAACGAAAACACGAGTGAAACGAACATATCAGTAGAATGGAAGAGGATAGAATAGTACGAATAGCACGAGATAAGTCACCAAATGGACGAACAAGTATTGACAGAACAAGAAAAAAATGGTACGACAATTTAGGAGGCTAATATTGAAGAAGAAACAGGCTTTAAAGACTAAATACTAAAAGGAACAAGAAGAAGTATTAAAACAAACCGTAAGATAAAATATGAGCACTAACAGGACTATTTTCAATAGCAAGGAATAGTGTATAGTGTATGTTGATGATGTGATACTAACAAGAACGAAAAAAACATCTAGAAAAAGTTTTTACAAAAATACGAGCCCAAAGAACTAGATGGATTGGTCACATTATACGAATGCCAGAGAACCGAAATGTTAAAACAATACTGAAGGAGGGAGAAATTGGGAAAAAAAAGAAGAGGGCATCCAAAGATGAAATGGTTGGAAGCAGTAAAGCAAGACTTGTCAGAAATAGGCGTAAGAGATTGGAGAGAAAAATCAAGACAGGTAAGTAGGTCAAGACTGGTAGTAATGTCTCTTAATGTTAATTATATAGAGGATCTTGGCGTGTATAGGTCGTACTCGTCGGTCTCGTAACCTGATGTAGATAAAATGAAGCAAAGTACCTACAGGTTACCATGGACAAGCCAAAATCAGAAACCTAATTAGGGGAAGAAACAAGCTAACCTTCAAAACGAAGACAAGGCTCATCAACAGCATCATAATACCCATGACAGGGGACCATTCAAGACCTGTTCCGAGATTTCCTCGGCAGATCAAGAGTACTGAACCAAATGGACGACAAAGCTAGGATGAAATTCGCCGAACTGATACGACGTCTACCACCGATGGAAACGCAGAAGACCCAAAAAGCAACTGCTCAACAACTAAATGAGATAGCAACGTAAGTAGCTCTGCAGCGCTGGACTGCATTGACCATTGCCTGCTAATCCTTGTCCCAATATCCGTCCAAAAAAATATAAAAAACAACAAAACTTCAAAATAACACAAAAAAAACAACACAAAATGGCATATACGCCACAAAAAATAATCTAACAAAACCTTAAAAACCACGGGAAGACGGACCCTTTTTTCATCCTACTGTTGAACCTTTGGAGTCTGCTTAGCCGAAAGGTTATGGTAGACTTCAGATTATTCAGACTTTAGAGATTAAATGCTCGTACACGCAAGCACATAAAGAAGACAAGAAAAAGCAGACTACGGGACCACAGACCACAGAATAAGATTATTCTGTGACGGGACTATAGCGCCTCACGCTTGACTTCTGCAAGACCAGTCCCCACCGCGTTTAATGTTCTATGGATGGACATGACTCCGGAGGTCGCGATTAGGCACTGGACATAAGGAAGGCATATATTCACCAGTCCCAGTGGATACTTCAGGCTGTGTGATAATCATGATGATCATGATTCAACGTTAAAGCCACTTTGCACATTGTTTATAGACTATTTCGTAATAATTGTGCGAATTCGATCTCTTAATAGATAGTTCTCTAGTTTGTTGAAGATTGTCCATATTTCCATGTCAAGACTATTCGTTTTTATTCATATGTCATAAATTTTATTGTGTCTGCGTATCAGTACCACGTGTTCGGAATTGTTGACATGCATGGAATTGGTATTAATAGAATAATGTTTTCGCTTAGAACGAGTTTCGTAATAAATTTCTTTACCAAATGAATGCATATTGTGAAAACATATATACGTAACTAAAACAACAGATTCTTATTATGTAGTAATAAGGGAGGAATAGGTGAGAATTTATAAAAATAAATAATGTAACATCGTAGCAACAATAAACAAAAATAAAACAAAATTTTTCCAAAAACCATTAGAAAGATCCAAAAGATAACATTTCACCATAATGACTGGTAATAGCGATGACGCCACATAATAAAATTCAAATTTACACCTTGTTTGGAATTACTTCTTAAACAAATATTTCAAAACTGGAAATCTAAAAATAACAACATTTTTGTGCTTACATATAAAACATTCACCTTGAAGGTAGGCGAATTATTTTATTTTAACCTGGTACTTTTTGGAATCATTCATTTATATTTTTTATTTTAGAAAATCGTTATTTAAATCCAAATGAGCATATAAATGGTGGTTTAATCTATGTTTATAGTTCATTAAACAAAAAAGTATAATCAGAGACGTTCTAATTAAAAATAAAACAAATATTAGCTAAACAGGAAAATAAAAACTATTATTTGAAGACTATAATATACAACACGTGGAAAGTACCCGATGACAACGTGAACGAATTGATCAAATAAATACACTATTAATCAATTTGTTCTGCCCAATAACATTACTTATCTGACCTTTTCTCCTTTCTTATCATATACCCCAGTCAAGGAAGAAAAAAAGCTGAAAAATTCTTTAACATATATTTGAAGGTTCTAAAAAGTTTATGAAGGGTAGCTGATCAGAAAACCGTTAATAAGTACAGCTTAAACTTTAACACTTTTGCTAATTCGTGTACCACTTCTGGTAACATTTAATGTTTACCAGAAAATGCGTTTATCATATTTGGTCACATGAAGTGGTAACGTTTTAAGTTGTACTTACATTTGGTGAACACAGCTCTGATGCTTTTAAATGTGCATCTAGGCTCCTGTAGTTTACTGCTAAATTCTGGCGGAGCAGTTTGAGACTTATTCAACAGTTAGCCATATTATGACCGATTTTTTAAAATTCTGGCATAGTAGTTTGAGACTCCTTCAGCAAAGTCATATTACGACCAGTGCCGATTTAACCAGGGGTCTTTTCGGAGCTGTAGCACCGGGCGGTTGAAGGTTCCGGGGTGGTGCGCGCCTTCTTTTCCGAAATCATATGATTATGGTAAAATAAAATGTGCATACAAATCCCACAGGATATAATAATAAAATTTTTTATGTTTTATCACTAACTTTGAAACTTATAAATTTATAAATAAATAATTATTATTAACGTCGACGTAGATGGTTTATGCACGGTGTTCAGTTTATGTTACCAAGCTACCAGGGAATTGGCATTTAGAGATACTCATGAAACAATTGGCGAAAAACGGAATGGAAACTACTAGGTTTACCGAAATTATTGTCAGAATATGATCCATTTTTAAAAGATCATATTAATAAACGAGCAAATTTAGGTAAGGGCAGGGTCTATCAAAAGATATGACGTTTGCGAATTACTGTACATGTTCAATCGAGTCATAAATACTATTCTTCAAGTATATATTCAACACCTGATATAACACACCATGATCAACTTACAGTGATTTTGAGATATTGTAACAATAAAGTGGAAAGATTCGTGGTATTTTATAAAAACACTGGGCGTAGCTCACAAGAACTTGATGAAACAGTTATTGCAATGTTACTAGTCTTTGAAATTAGATATCAAGATCTGTAGAGGCCAGTCTGACGATGTCAGTAATATGACTGGCAAGTATTCTGGTTTGCAAGCTTTTACAATGATTTAGTTCTCTTTGTGTCCTGTGCTGCTCACTCTATAAATTTGGTTGTCCAAAATGCAGCAGACTGTTGTTTGGAAGCAACATCATTTTTTATGTTGGTACAAGCTATCTACAAGCTTTCCTCCATGTCTACACAGGTGGAAGCTATTGTCTCGTGCAATAAAGGATTCTCCGGAGTCGAGGCAGACACTGTTACCTAAAAGAGTGAATACAACCCGTTGGTCTTCTTGTTTTGATGCCGTAAAAGCGTTAAAAAGCAATTACAGTTTGTTTAAAACTTGTTAGATTTAAATATTAAGGGATATAAATGAGAAAAATGTAGTAAGAGTAGAAGCAGCTTCTCTATCGGAAAAAGTTGATTTGTTGGAAAACGGAATAATTTTATGGTTTCTGGCTTGACGTTTTACAAAGGGTTAATGAGGTGAATAAAACAATACAAAAGGAAAATATGTTATGCGGCCTTAGGAATGTTATTAATAGGGAACGAAAATTATGCTGAGAAAAGGATTATCAAAAAAAAATGCAATTAGGAGAAAAGAATTCGGAGGTAAGTTTAAGCTAAAACGAAAAAATGCGAACACAATTTTATGTTTTTATAACAAACAATCTAAAGTCGGAGATTATTCGCCGATCTGATAGTTATAAATCTTGTTCAATAGCATTTGAATTTTTGTTTAAATTAAAAGCTACAGAAAATAAAATCAGATCAGCAACGAAATTACAACAAAAATACAAGAAGGATTTGGTCAAATATTTTCCCCAAGAATGTGATCGTTTAAAGCATTTGTTAACGACTCTTCCCCAATTAAAAAAAGACACTCTTTTAGAATTTGTACAGGCTTTATCTGAAATTAAATTAATATCTTCATTTACAAACGTTAATATTTGCCTGCGTATTTTTTTCTCCATAATGGTTGTAAATTGAACTTTTGTTTACTTGATAAACAAGGAAATATAGTCCATGAACAAAACAGGTTAGAGATGTGGAAAGAATATATTAAGGAGCTGTTTGATGACGATAGAACAGAAATTCAAATCGAAAATATATCGACTGGTCGGTTCAAACATAACACTTTATGTAATGGAAAGATCTATAAAGTTATCAAAGAATAGGAAAGAAACCGGTCCCGATGAAATTCCAAGCGAAATAATCAAACTACTCAACAATAGGGGTAAACATTCTCTTCTAAGCCTCTTCAATAAAATATACGAAACGACATATACCAACAGACTGGTTATGGTTACTGTCAACATTGTAATGATACCGAAAACAATAAATGCCACAGTGTAGCGATCATTGCACTATCAGTCCGATGAGTCATGTACTAAAAATTTTCCTAAGAATACTGCACTCGAGAATTTACAACAAAATAGAAGTACAACTAAGTGAAACACAATTTGGTTTCAGAAACAACCTTAGCACCAGAGAAATACTCTTCAGTTTGCAGGTCATGGTTCAAAGATGTAGGGATATCGAACAATCGGTATATATGGTATATAGGTGTCTTGCAACAGGTGGGAATTGATGACCGAGACCTCCAGATTATCAAAAATTTGTATTGGAATCAATGTGCAAACATACGAATTGGACACAACACGACGAAAGCAGTGAAAATACGACGTGAAGTGAGGCAAGGATGTATTCTATCGCCTTACTTTTTAATATCCACTCAGAATTTATTTTCAAAGAATCCTTAGTTGAAGATACAGGCATTAAAATCAAATGAAGTAATGTCAACAATTTCAGATATGCAGACGACACGGTACTTATTGCCTCCAACGAAGAAGACCTGCAACGACTTATAAACAGGGTAACTGAAGCATGTGATGAATATGGGCTAAAACTTAATACTTCTAAGACAGAACTTATGGTTGACAGCAAAACGGAGTTACCAACGAACATCAGAACATATGGAATAGAATTAGAAAGATAGAAAGAATCCACAATATTAATTATTTGAGAGCAAACGTTAACGATAACTGGGATATAAATAAAGAAATAAGAAAACGCATTGAACAATTGAGAGCCGCCTTCTATTCGCTCCGTGCGTGACCATGGTAGGGATACATTGAAACGATGCCAGCGTGCGTAGCGGCGAAATATGACAAAATTGGAATATTGACAAAATATTTTTACGCATAAATTTTATCAAAAATGTGTGCAAATACATGTTGCGTATTTAATTGTGTTAATAATAGCAAAAACAGTGAGTGTAGTTTTTATAGGTTCCCAAATATTACTTATAAATTAGAGAAAAGAACCAGATGTACCTTGAATGATATTTCATAAGGCTTCAAGCTAACTGCAGATGACTTTAGCTTTTATATCATACCTTTTACTATTATTGTTTTTAATTATACGCTCTTTTGCGTGAAAAACTTGATTTGCCAGTACTAGATTTTTCCCTTTCTTTTCCATTTGGAGTTGAAAAGATTCATTATGATGAATTTTGAGAAACCCAGTTTTTAATACTACATTTATTTTGTACATAAACTGAAAAAATATAGTTAAAAAACTAATTTATTAATAATTGTCGATTTCGCATGTATTTAACAATGTCAAACATATGTCATATCGATACATTTTTGGCAAAGTAACGTGTGACATAAAAGTGACATTTTTGGCGAAAATCATGTTTTTCAATTAAACTAACACTATTATTGTTAAAAGGGTACTGCCAAAGTGTAGTAAGCGTCAAATTACTTTAAACCTTTTTTAGAATAAGTAGGACAAGTTTTTTCAGTCATAATTTAAATAATTTTAACCAGGTTGAATTAAAAAATTGTTTTTTCTACAAATCGTGTTTGGTGACTTACGTTACTTTGCCAAAAATGTATCGATATGTTTAACCTGAAAATTGGGACTCCAAAATTGTCAGATGAAGGCGGTAGGTGTCGCGTCAGTCACGCACGGACCGAATAAATTAAAGAAAATTCGAATTAAGAGAGATATTACGTTAAGACTGCAAGGCAGTCTACGACTCCGTAAATAGAAGAGAATTGTTTAGAGCAATGATAAACCTAGGAGTACCAAATCATTTGGTAAGTATAACCAAACTATCCCTTGAAAAAGTTGAATGCAGAGTACGAATCCAGGGGGAACTCTCTGAACCTTTTAAAACAAATAACGGGCTACATCAGGGAGACCCACTCTCCTGTATACTATTCAATCTAGCTCTGAAAAAAAAGTAATACGTACGTCACAAATCACAACTACCGGTTCAATATATAACAAATCTGTGCAAATCCTAGCATATGCTGATGATATCAATATTGTTGGGAGAACGGAAAACGCAGCACGAGAAGCGTACGTAGCACTAAAGGAAGCGGCTACAAAAAAGGGTTTAATAATAAACACCAATAAAACGAAATATATGAAAATAGGTACGCAACCACAAATACTACGGCCACTTGTTATAGAAAACGACGTCATCGAAGCAGTTAACGAATTTGTATGCCTGGGAACGCTCGTCAATACTGAAAATGATACTACCGCAGAGATAAACCACAGAATTTGCACGGCCAATAGATGCTATTTTGGGCTTAATCTCCTTTTTAAATCTACAGTTATATCAAGAAATACAAAAGTAAAACTCTACAAAACAATAATACGCCCAGTCCTAACATATGGGTCAGAAACCTTGACTTTAACAAAAGGCAATGAAAACATGTTAGGATGTTTCGAAAGAAAAATACTAAGGCGAATCTATGGAGCGGTAAATGAAAATGGTGTCTGGAGAAGACGATATAACTTCGAACTCTATAGAATATACCATGAACCAGACATCGTAAAACACATTAAGATAGGACGTCTGAGGTGGGTAGGCCGATGGAGCAAACCGACCCAGCTAGAAAAACGCTCCTTGATAGACCCAGATAGAAAGAAGAAGAGCAAGACCCAGAACAAGATTCCTAGATAACATAGACCAAGATATGAGAAATATGGAAATACGTCCTTGGGGGAGGAAGGCGATGGATAGGGACGACTGGAAAAAAATTCTTGGGGAGGCTAGGACCCACACAGGGTTGTAAAGCCAAAATGATGATGATGATTAAGTTAAACCTTAAAATCAGATGAATATGCTCCTACATATTCTCCACATTACTGTATGATATGGAGAGCTGGACCCTTACCAAGACATTAATGAAAAAATTCTAGGTCTTTGAGATGTGGATTTATCGACGAGTATTGCGGATAAGTTGGGTTGATCGAATAAGAAATGAAATAGTTTTACATCGAATGAAAAAGAGCACATAAATAAAAAAAACGCGATAAAAATTCGAAAGTTAAAATATTTCAGTCATGTAATGAGACATCCAGAGAGGTACAACCTTCTACACCTCATAATACAGGGTAAGATCGACGGAAGGAGAGGCCCAGACTAAAGAAGAACATCCTGGCTCCGAAATCTCAGAGAATAGTATCAAGAGACCACCGCTAATTTTTTAGAACCGCCGTAAACAAAGTTATTATTGCCAATATGATCGCTAACATTCGATAATCGGACAGAGTACTGACGGAACAATATCTCCAAGTGACAAAACCCATTAAAAAAATACCTACATCGCACTTACATACCAATATTTACATATATATTATGCGCATAGATTATTTTTTTATTTGTGAATAAGTACTGTTAAACACGTAAAAAATATTGCAGCTAAACGAAAATAAAATATTCTACATAGACAAGAAGCGAACTTGTTTTGTCAAGGTTGAAATGATATTCGCTTAAGCAATAATGCGGGAGGTGGCATTGCATTTAAGAAAGTAATTTTACTCATTATGAATTTTTAAACGTTTACGAAACAAAAATTTATACTATTTGTTTAACATCACCGAAATGTAGAGCATTGAGGAAACGCTCAGTCAAGCACAAGTTGCATTTATTATATTATTTGGCTTACTTGTCAACAATTGCCACCTAGGTTACGTTACATTGAGGTTAAAATCTTCGTCATTATCTTTTTTTAAACTAAAGAAAAAGTTTTTTGTAGAACATTATTTCCGGTTGTATATAATTAGACTGAAAACAGCATAAATTTACAGCAATTGAAAATAACAACAATTTAACGACACAATTAATAGTAAAGTTGCAATGCTAGTTGAGTTATTTCGTAATCCGTTCTCATATATGGATCAGAGGCCTGGACCCTAACCAAAACAACGAATCCTTCCTATCGACCTTTGAAAGAAGGTTATTACGCAAATTATTCGGAGCAGTCTGTTAAAATGTAATATGGTGGCGTAGATATACCTTTAAATTACCGAATATCTACAATCATAAGTTTGGTGGAGAAGATACTGCCCCCATAATCAAACGAAACTGTCTGCAGTGAGCTGGAGATGCAGCCTGAGCCCCAGAATTGAACATGATTTTGTCTATTCGCTTAGGTAGGGCATATTTTGACAGACTCATTGTAGGAAACCTACAACACAACAATTCCTACTTCTCAGTATAAATAGCTCAAATACTACTATTGCAGACCTCTTTCTTTGAAAAAAAGAAGAATTATTCTAAATAGTGGAAGTGTATACTAAACCCATCAAATTTTCCCTGTATATTTAAAATATAATATTTGAATTGTTACAATTTAAAATATTGTAGTAAATATTTGTATTATTCGCGTTGTTTATTTAATTTAATATTGTTTTATTATCTTTGTTTAATTCTTTTGTTAGTTCTATTCAGTTAATTAGTTAGTTATATTTTAAATTTTATTATTATGGATAGTCAAAGTTTTCCATTTGTTCCATCAGCTAATGCGTTGGTAAGTTTTTCTTAATAAATATGATAAAATGTTTTTTAAAAAGTTTTTTTTAAAGTTAATATTTTTAGATTAGTAAGGATGCTGTTCCTAGATTACAAGGTAATACAACTGCACAAAGGTTTATTCAAAATGCCTACCATTTTTTTACCGAATGAAAACCCTGTTGAGGTAAGTTGATCATTAAAATGTATTTATCGAATTATGTAAATGTTGTAAATACATAAGGAACTTGCTGTGTCTTATTCTTATTTAACCTCACTTTGACTTCTTAATTTTGTAGAATTTATTCCCACTTTTTTATTTTGTACAATAAATAATTTTATTATTTGTTATCAATACATTATACAGTGTAAATAAATAAATATTGATTGTCGGCAAAGTTCTATTTTATTTACTTTTGTTTACATTAATATTGACTAAGAGCACGTATGCTTGGTTGTATAGTATTTTCCAGCCACTTCGAGTCTGTCAAAAAGTTACTAACTTCGAAAAAAAAACTAAAATCACTAGACAGTTCGGACTGGGAATAGCGAACCGGGTATAAAAGGATTTTCACAGCGCAGCCCGTGGAAATAAGAAAACATGGCAAGCCAAAGCTAAGGTGAATAGACGGCGTAATACAGAATGCTGAGAAGATCGGTGCAGCCAACTGGAAAACAGAAGCAAGGTACAGAACAGAATGGCGCAGACTAGGTTGAGACCCTTTAAGGGCTGTACCAACTTTATGATTGATTGATTGATATTAACCTTCCACGGCTGGCGCGCGAACAAAAATCTCCACACTGATGTAAACTTCTCAAGTTTTTTTTAAAGCTACTCACCCTTTTGTTCTATGCCCATGTACCTCTCAGAAATGTTAATTAATTTCTTCACACCAAATTTCAGTCTCATCCTGTTCTTTGACGTAAATGTATTAGTGATTACTATAATGTTTATCAGTCATTGTGTATTTTAAAATGTACCTATGCGTATGAGGCAGAACAGGAACTTTTGCAATGTCTAATGGACGAATGCCTACGAAACGACCGACGGTGGAGGAACAAATGGATCAAAATAGTGATACAGATTAAGAAATTTCTAGTAAGGAAGGTGCTGAAATGATGGTTTCTGCTGGGCTTTCTTTCCTGGTAAAGACACAGCTACTAAATGGATGAAACATATTCCTCCAAGAAATGTTAGAACACGTTCAGAAAACTTAATTACGCATTTGCCATGTGCTAAAGAAGTTGCCAAGGATTTAAAAGGTGAACTAGATAATGTGGAAATCAAGAGAGGAACGTAAAAGAAACGGATGTTTTATAAATTCGTGTTTCTATTGGATTACTCTGGGTGACAAAGGAATAGGATGCGAAAATATTCAGTTGATTCCAGTTTACTCCACTTGGCCTCATCTACTCAAATCCGACTCTCACCTTCACGTTGGTGTCCCCTGTTAAACCGAGCAAACCAACTGGAGATCCGGTATCCAACATCCAACCCGGGTAGAAGGTTGGCTCGACAACTGACAAGAGCGGGTGAATTGGGGGTTGGGCAGTGGGTTAACACCCCCCAGCCCCTGTAAAAATTCTTCTGTTCAGAAACAACTTCAAAACAATCAGCCGGACGTATTTTTTGTGGCAAACGAAATAAGGCAATTATTGGTGATTTTAACGCTAAAGTCGGCCAAAAAAAACCAAATTGACCATGTACTAATTAATAGTCGACATTTTTCGGACATACTAGATGTAAGAGCATGTAGAGGTGTTAATATAGACTCTTAACCACTACCTTGTAAGAACAAAACTCAGGGCTCGTATATCAAACGCTAAGAAGGGCCAGAGCACAAAATCTATGAATTATATATAAGGAAGACCAAAACTTAGGTATCAAGATAACATAGAGGATGATCTAAAATCCATTGGAGTTAAAGCATGGAGAAGAGTTGCCAGGGACAGGGGCGAATGTAAGATTGTTCTGAAGAAGACTTTGGCTCATAACGAGCTGTAATGCCACTGATGATGATGATTCGATTACTCTATCTGGTGGGTGTATTGAAAAGTGGCAATTTAAACACAGATAAACTTTGGAATAAAGGTGGTACACTAGTTGAGATGTTTCGATTAAAAATGTCCATGTACAGATTTAAATTTTTACTAAAACACCTAAGGTTTAGTGGGGAACTAAACCTTAGGTGAGAATTTAGATAATTTAGATTTACGTGGGGAACCAAAATATTAGATAAATTTTGTCCCATATGAGAGATTTTGAAATTTTACTTTTAAGTGCCAAAACAATTACACATCGTTTGAATATGGCACAATATATGAAAAATTGGAGTCATTTAAAGGTTGATGCAGTTTTAAACAGTACATATATACCTGATAAAGCAAATAAATATGGATTAAAAATTTTTGCACCAGGACCTTTTATACCTTCAATTTGGAGCCGTATTTGGGGCTACAACCACCAAGTTTTTTTGTTGTAAGTAATTTTCCATCGGAAGTGGTAAAGAGATTATGTGAGCCTCTAAGAGGAACAAAATATAGCTTCTATTAATCAACATATCATTTTCTATATATTTCAGATCTGTAAGTTTCTTTAGCTTCTTTCTTTGGACTCTTATAAAGAAGTGTGTTTACTTTCTGATTGTCTTATAACTGTAATAAATATGCTTGTTGGGTCTTAGTTGGCATGTATTTGAATTGAACTTTTTCCTTTTTTTAACTTTTTCCTTCATTTCTGTGTAAAATCATGCAAGTGTTCTGCACTGGGAACAATTTATTTTAGTTTATCTTTCTTTTAACAAAAACTTCCCCATCAGAGTCTGACATATTTCATTTAACTTTTGTCCAGCTTTCTGCTTCTTTCTGATATGCTTTTTTGGGATAGATAACTTGTTGAATCATACTATACAATCAAACTCTTATCTCTTGTGCATATTGTAGATCATCAAAAATTGTTATCTAGCATAAATTACCTTTCTAGATAGAAAATGACCTCTTAGTAAATGTACGAAATTGTTATTCACATTGCAAATTATTATGTATCTTAAATTATGTATCGCCATATGTAAACCAGTCCATATATTTTTAAATGAGCTCCATTTTATGTTTAAAACATAAATGTTTACATTTATTTAATCTGTTTGTAAAATATTATTATTATAAACACCACTTTTCAATTTTGTCATTTAAATTATCAATATGTTCTCACAAGTTATGTGATAGATATTAAATGTTATATTATTAAATACAATATCAGAATATTTCATGATATCAAAAGAAAATTTGTTTGATAATAAAACCCTGAAAACTACTCTGCCAAAAACATGTTGCTCTTCAACAGTGCACTTGCTGTTCAGGGAGGCATTTAATTAAAGATATCTTTAAAATTTTGCCCATTAAGCATTTGTAGAAGAAAAAAAACTTATTTTTTCTGTCTTCTGTTCATAACTTTAATTCCAGCAAAGGCAAGTCCAATTGTTTTATTTGTAAAAAGGAAGATACTTACTGACACCATTAGTTGATATTAGTCACTTTATTTTGCAATTTCAGATATTTAAAATACTCAAAATATAAAAAGTTTCATCTTCTGTTGATTTCTGACCCCAAGCATTAATTGTGAGGGCATATATAACTCAAGCATATATAACTACAAGATTGGATCAAGCAGTACAGTCTAAAAGACTTATTTTCAGTTATAACAAATATTTACAGAGAAGTTTAATAATGTGATAAGATTAATAAAACATGAGATTTAGAAGAGTTAGAAGCAATTTAGAATAGTTTTGTTATACTTTTTTTCAAGACAAGAAAAAAAAGATAATATTTTATACCAGTGACTATGGCTATAAATGAAAATAACATTTTTAATACATCTTTTGGCAGTTTTTGTTTAGTACAATGATTGGCATGAAATTTGACAGTAACGAGGAGCTAGAGGATTAAAACCTATATTGCGAAAATGGCTGTTTTATTAAATGTCATAGGATTTATTAACAAACTTGATCCAAAAGATTCAATATCACTAAGTATATTTTGTCAATAGAATTATTTCAATATGTTTGCATTTATAAGTAATTTGTGGATATATTTAGAATATTTTGGATTTATATAGTTTAAAATTTCGAAATTACACGCAAAGCAATTGTTTTTCCACAAATGTGTATTTACTGCACATTGATGATTTTTAAAAATCTGTGTATGTGTCTGATGCAAAATATTTAAAGAAATTGCATGGTACACAGAATTGCATGATATGTTTTCTAGAGTGGTTATAATCGTAGTGTATATCAGTTTTCTTTGTTTTATGCTTTAACATGTTTTATCCCTACAAAAGTTTTTCCATGAACATGTTCTTAAATATACAATTGTTACTCTTATATTTCATCATCGTAATATTATTTTAAACTCATTTGTTCTCAATTTTGACTATACATAAATCTTAATTTGAACCAGTAATCTTATTACATGAGTCTTTTTCTTAGTATTGTTTTGTAAATACAGAAATTAGAACAGAAATATTTTATACAACAATTATGTTTTTTTTCTAATTCTTGGAATTTGATTAGACTTTGGGGACTTCAACACATGATTTACAATCTCTAGTTCAAAACTACAGCTCCATAGGTATAAACCTAGTTAGAAAGACATATTATACTTCTTTTAGTGTTATTTCTAAAAATTTCTGCACTTTTGTGTATCTGGCATGATTACAGACTTAACATAATTTTAAAGATGTTCCAAATTTTCTACATATACTGTTTTACCATAAATAAAACATTTCTTATGTAAAACATGTGCAGGTGTCTTATGACAATTGATGAATAATCATTATTAGCAACAGGTGACAAATAACTATATGAAAGATTAGTTTAGCAACTAACAAAATAGAAATGCAGAAAATCTTACCTGAGCTATCTCTGCTGCTACAAGTTTGGAAAGTGTTAACAGTAACATAATCACCATCCATACAAAATAAGGAAGGGTACTGTGTCAAAAATTTCTTGAGCCCACTTTGACTACCACCAGCAATTTGTCTCATCTCTTTTGTAAAACCCTTGGAGCCGAATTGGCAACTTAAATCGTGAAGGGTCCTAGGCTCTCCTTTGTCCAACAATCGTTCAAAAAAGAATAATAAAGTCATATTGCGTGCCATTTCATATTGCATAGCTTCCATTATTTTTGTTTGACGAAGAAGTCTGCTTCTTCTGATATGTAATACTATTAGTTTCTACAAAATTTACCTGTGTGTCTGAGCAATTCTAGGAATAGAGGTATTTTCAAATTCTTAAATTTTGACAGGTAAATATTTTTTAGTTTTATTCTTTTTGGGTCGATTTTCTAATTAGAGTAGGCTATTTTGTTAATTAACACTTCAAATGCTTGGACACTAACTTAATATCACGACATTAAAATTTGACAGATTTTGTTTATCTAAAATAAAATTAAAATTGTAAAAAATTAAAAAATTCATTGAACTCTACGACTGCAAGCTGGCTTTCGCCATCTTGAATAGTGACAGCAGAAGCAGTGTTACCAACAAGAGGAATAAAGGAAATTAACTGTCAAAGTCATTGGTAAGAAATTCTTAAGATGCAAACAAAAATCAGGACAGGACTGGCAAATTTGAAATAAAAAAATTAAACATTAAATTTTACTTTTAGGACATTATTGTTCATTCAGGACTTCAATTTTAGATGTGAAATTGTGCAATTAGTTGTTGTAATACATAATATTCAACATTTAGCTTAATTTTCTATGATATTGTAGTTAATGTAAGTATTTGAAATGTGACGATCTCAACGTTTCTGCAAATACCAGAAATGTTACATATCTATTATAGAAGTATGAGATTTTTGAAATACCATCTTTAATTTTCACGCCACCAAACAGAAAGGCTGGTCGCAGTAGGCGTATTGTACATTTCAAAAGTCTTTTTGGTATCATCATCGGTCGTACTACAGTCCTAATTAAGTCTAGAACTCCCCAGTTGTTTCTTTTTATCACCAACTGTTGCCAGTTTACTGAGCCGATCTTCGTCTATAATATATCTATTACACCATTATTTCTTTAGACTCTTCATACACATCGAAATTATATCGACTTCTCCAAATATTATTCTCACTGATTGCGTCCATTATTCTTCTTATAATCGTTTTGGAGATGTTCTATTTTATCTATTTTTCTGAGCCACTTGTCAGCACTGGTAGGATGATCGTTCCATATATTGTTAGTTTGGGTTTTTGGTTTAAATTTCTACTTTCAGCTGCTTCTTTACCACAAAATAGCATATGTTCGCTAGCAGTATCCTTAGCTTTACTTCGTCAGATCTGTCATATTGTTCCCTTATCGTACATCTCATATACTCTTTTCTTACGCAATATTAAAAAGAAGACACGTCAGCGCATCTCCCTGCACTCTGCAGATCACTTTATAGTTGTTTTTACAAGTCTTATTAATTTATGGGGAATATTAAATTTATTCATGGCTTCATATAATTTACATCTCAGGACGCTATCGTAAGCTGACTGAAAGCCCACAAGAAGATGAAAATTATCAATACTAAATTCTCTCTTTTTTTCTAAGATTTGACGTATCGCAAAAATCTGTTCAATTGCTGACCTACCTGGCTTAAAACCTCTTTGGTATTCACCAAGGAATTCTTCCAGTGCATACTTAAACGGTTGTATAGGGTGTTGGAGAATATTTTCTTCAAAAGAGTTATACCTACCCATATAATATTTACATTCCAAGAGATCTCTGTTTTGGTTAAGTGGACATATGATTCCAGTGCACCAGTCCTGTGGCGTTTGTTCCTCTTTCCAAACTTTGACTAATATGTTGTAAGGTTTTTTTGGTATACAACGGAATGATTCTGATCCGATAAAAAACAGTACTAGCTCCTTTAGCAAGATTAGTAATTTTTTTATTTATTTTGCTTCAACCATTTTGCTTTAGGGTTATTAGCATAAGAAATAAAAAAGTGATAAAGACATACATAGGCATATACAAAATATTAATTACATAATAAGATATACAATATATTTTAATTATTGATGCATTGTGTTAAATTTTATTAAAAAAGTTTAATAGATTTTAAGAATTCTATCACGTCAGCTACGTATTTAGATTCTCCTAGAAATTCTTGATGTTTTTGGAATGTGGTAATATAGTCTTTCAACTGAGTATATTGGACAGTCAATCAAAATGTGCTTTACTGTCACTTTACATTCATAAACAAACACACTGGTTCATCTTCTCTCTTCAACAAATATTCATATGTTGTAGAAGTGTGTCCTAATCTGAGACGTGTTATTAGGACTTGATGTTGTCCTTTTGAAGGTCAGAAGTTTCATGGAAGGACGGAACATTTTATTTCTATCAGTTTAGTGGTGCTTCCTAATTTTTATGTGATACTGATTTCATGTTTAGTCCATCTTGGCACGATGATAGTCTTAGCGAGTGTATATGACTTGTTCAGCTAAATTTTGAATCCAGTTACATCCCTAGGAATTTTATTCCTTTTGTATATTCTATAAGAGAATAATTGTATAAAAATAGATTTGGGAGCTTTTGTGGATTTGATTTTCGTGAAAAATGTATAGCTTTTGTTTTTGTGGTGGAAAACTTGAGCTCTATATTGTTAGACCACGATTCTATCGACTTGAGCCCTGCAGCAATACGATTATGAGCAGATGTTTTATTTCTTGCTAGAATAACCAGATCATGTGGAATTCCATTTTTCTGTAATTTAGATTCAGACAAATGGTTATTGATTCGAACTTGGAAATATCGTTGCCGTTGAAAGTTTGAAATAAAAGCAAACATGTTACCGTGAATCTTCCAATTGTGGAGTGTAGTTAAAATATCATAGCGCCATACTGTATCCAAAGCCTCTTTTACATCAAAGAATATGGCTAAACATTTTTGATTGAATGTAAATGTTTCGTGAATTTCTTATTCCAATGATAGTAAGTTATCTAATGTTATAATATATTATGTTATAATATATAAAGACGTGAGAGAGACTGATCTACAGGATTCCGCTTCACATTTAGGTTTCTTCTTCTTTGGGTGCCGTGTCCGTATTCAGACGTTGGCCGTCATCATGCTTACAATTTCCTGAAACCTTTCTCTGTCGGCTGCTGCGCGAAATAATTCTTCTACTGTGAAACCACACCATTGTCTAATATTACGCAGCCATGAAAGTTTCTTTCGACCAATCCATCTCTTTCCTTCCACTTTTCCTTGTATTATAAGGCGAAGTAAATGGTATTTGGGTCCTCTAATTATATGGCCGAAGTATTCTGTTTTTCTCCTCTTTATGATGTTTATGAGCAGACGTTCTGAGTTGATCATTTGAAGAACATCTTCATTGGAAGTGTGCGAAACCCACGATATCTTTAGGATTCGTCTATAGCACCACATTTCGAATGCTTCTAACTTGTTTAGCATTGTGGTTTTTAACGTCCATGTCTCACAACCATACAATAGGATCGACCACACATAACATTTCAGGACCTTCTTACGAATGTTCATTGACAGGTTTCTGTTGCATAAAACTGGTTTCCAGGTCATAAAAGCCTTACGTGATATTTCGATCCTGGATATTATCTCTTCATCAGAGTCACAATTTACATTTAACCAGCTGCCAAGGTATTTGAAATGATTTACCCTTTCTATCTCTTCTCCATTAAGAGAAAGCAGACCTTGATCTATATGGATCTTTCCAACTGCCATCCACTTTGTCTTTGAAATGTTGATTTTTAGGCCTCTCCGATAACTTGCTTCACTGACTAGATTTAGTAATGTTTGGAGATCTTGTAAACTTTCTGCAAGAATGGCTGTATCGTCAGCGTATCTAATATTGTTGATTACTTCTCCACCTAGTCTTACTCCCTCTTGTCTGTCATCCATAAAAAACATTTAGGTTTACCTGGTTTGTATATTGGAATTATGATTGAAAAGTGCCATATATGTGGGAATACCTTATTGGTCCATATAAAATTGAAAAGTTGCAATAATAGGTCTTGGCCTACTAAGTGGTAGGTTCTGTAAAGATTAGTAATCTTGCAATTAATAGTTCTGCTAGCAGTTTTTGAGAGTGCTTACATAATATTTGTAGATAAATACATATTCGTTCAATTTTATGCTAGGATTTCATTATATAGTGCTCTGTAAATTTATGTGTACTATTTAATTCTAATGCAGATGTATACTTCTTGAAATATCTGCATATGACACTTTTGTAGGGAAAAGTGTGGGCCCAGATGTCTTAAATTCCCTTAAAACAAATTTTAAAAAAATGTAATTTTTGGTAAGCTATTTATTATCCATAGGTGATTAAATTACAAACTTACTATTACATATTTTATACTGTATGTTCATTTATTTGATCAACTGAACATCAAAAATCACAATATTCAGATACTTGTACAAAATTTATCGTTTTGGTATTAACTCTTTCTTCAGACTTAATCAACAAGGCTTCCCAAAGTGTATTCTAGGATATTGAAACCTTTTTATTGTTAAAAACGTTTCACTCAGTCATTTGATCCTAAGTCTTGTAGAGTTACATTATTTCTAAAAATTTTTTTGATATATTTTTGATCAAGTTTTATACAGAACAACACAATAAAGAAAGATATAAACAAAAAGTATTTTCTAGTACTATACTTTATTCCAAAAAACCAACGAAAGACTTTGCACACAATCACGTTAAACAGAAGTAGTTGAGATATAGTGTCAGCTTCATTTTTTGTTATTATTTGTAATAAATAATGGGTAACTTCCACATTAATTTACCTCATTTGTTGATATGATCAGTATTTTTCAGTCTTATCTAGGGCGGCGTGAAGCCACAAGTTATTCACAACTGAAGAGTTAACAATTCCTAGGGCATGTAATGGAATAAAGCATAGCAACTATCTTTTATACAGATCACGACATTGTTTTATTGACGATAAAACACAATGGCAATCGCTGTTACATGTTACACGTTTCCACCTCTATATTCGTTTTATAGTAGGTACGAATTGTCGTAATTGTCACATTGACATTAAAAATTTCAAACTCAGTTCTGAAAGAATAAATAAATAATTAATAAGATGCCTGCTACGTTGTATACAGTCCAGTAAAAAGTGCAACTTGTAACATGGTACTTTAAGGGTCATTCGATACGCGAATTAATTGATTTATTTATTCTTGCCTTCGAAAATAGACCTCCACCAAGTGTTACAACTGTTAAAAATACCATTAAACATGTTCAAAGTTCGGGATGTGTAAACAGTTGTAAAAAGTGTCATGATGGTAATGAACCACGTGTTATACCTGTCGATAAAGAGCGTCAAAACAGGGATATTGATATTTGTGCTGTTGTGGAAGCTAGTGAACCCTGTAATAGTGTACAAATTGCTGGGGAAGTTAACGTGCATGCTTGAACTATCCAGCGAGTTCTCAAAAGGGATGGGTATCACTGTTTTAAGATACAACCAACACAAGAACTGTTTCCGGAAGATAACTTTAGACGGATGAAGTTTTGTAAATTTATGTTAGATAAACAGAATGAAAATGTACACCTTTTAAAATATATTTTATTTTATGACGAATCTTCATTTTCATTACATAAAAAACTCGAAAAAATAAGCACCTCAGTGTCCTCAGTGTTGCAGTGCGAACGCAGCATCCGCAAAAGTTAAGACTTTCTCAATCAAACGTTTCCTGATCGACTGATAAGTACACATGGTACAATTAAATGACCCGCTAGATCCTGTGACTTAGCGCCTGATTTCTTTTTTTTTGGGTTTTCTTAAAGAAAACATTTATAGGCATCAGTTTGAAAGGGCCACAAACCTAGTCGAATTAAGGGCAAAAATACTTCATTTCTCTGCAAACATTACACCAGCCCTACTCCAAAATATGAGGAAAAATCTGTATGAGAGATTTGGTTACTGTTTAGCACAAGGTGAAATATTTTAGCCCTTTATTCATTAAACTGTTTTCCCAATTTTTATTTTTTGTTAGGTACATTTTACGAAGTTTGTAGGGTTTTAATTAGGTAGTATTTTTATGTTTAAGTTTGGAAGAATTTTATTATTTTTTTTTTATTTAAAAGTATAAACGATTCTTATTCTGATTTTTTTTCTTCTTTCTTGTCTTATTGTTATAAGCTTTGTCCATAAAATTTGTACAATTTTCAGTGACAATAAAGCATATTATTTATTTACTTAGTTATTTATTTGTATTGCTATTAAGGGTAAAAAATAACCAAAAAAATAGTTTTAGATCATTATAATAAATATACCCTAGAGATGGGATTACGATAAATCTTAATTACTATGGTCAACAAAACAATGTCGTTATCGGTATAACTGAGACAATTACCAGATAAAGATATTAAATTCTTAACATTTACATAAATTGACAGTGTACAGGTAGTTTAAATAAAACATTCCTAAGAAGTGCAAAAGCGTAAGAATCACCAGAACAAGTCAATAGATCTATATAATTATATTATTATAAACAATCTTTAAGTGTTCATCTGAATATTATTTAATTTACAGACAGTATCTGTGATTATGCAATATTACAATAATATTTAAGATTATTTATGATTTAAACAAATGAATATTACAATAAGGATGGGGTTTTAAACCACAGAATATAATAAATCTAATCAAAGTCAACATTTAACAAACACAAACAAATTTATTTTTCACATCTGGAAAATATCTAAACAATGAAGAATTTAGGCTAAAGCCATTAATAAAAACTTCAGCGAAATTAACATCTCACAAAACTCCTTTATATGCAAGTCCCCAAAAGTGCACCTTATATTTTTAATTTATAATAAAGATCATACAATTTCTGGACTAATTTTTGTGACAGAGGAGGAGAAACCAAGCTTTCTTATCGTCTACGCAGGAGCTATGGTTTTTATTTTGATTTATTTCATTGAGAAACATGCATGGGACTGCGTTTACTACTCCACGTAGTGTATGGTAGCCAGATCGTTTGTCGTTTCATTGTGTAGAAATTCAACATTGCTAGTTCAAATAGCAGTTCGTTTTGTATTTCAATTTAATGAAACAAAATCTTCATTAAAATTCTTTTTTTATTATTGTTTTAATTTTTTATGTACTTCTGAACTTATAATAATAAAAATCTAACAATTTCAGTACTTCATAATTCACTAAATTTTCTACTATCCCAAAAATATGGCAATGCTGTGTGAAAATGCCGATACATTTCAAGACGTGCAAGGGATTTAAGAGGAAAAGACCATCAGGTTATTATATGGCAGCTACATGCTTTCAAACATATTCTTTTTCTTAGGAAACCTGTTCGTTCCGAACGTTGGTGATCATTCTGGCTATAATGTGATGACTTTGTTGGTTGTTATATGGAATAATTATGTTGAGGTCTTTCTATGCCATGTTCCAAGGTTAGCAAGCCAGGATATTCTTCTTCGTCCTTGGGCCCTTTTTCCTTTAATTTTGCCTTGCAAAATATATTGGAGTAGCTCATATCTGCCTTGATTTCTCATGATATGTCCCAAGTACCGCAGCCTACGGCCCTTTACGATGTTGACCAAATCCGCGGTTGTGTTCATCCTCCTTGTACTTCTTCATGAGTGACTTTGTCTGTCCATGGTATCTTCAGGATACTTCTGTATAACCATTTTGTTTCTAGTGTGAGGTCATGACTTTTTAACACAGAGCTCATAGTCAAGAATGCACTTTTTATCTTTCCGACGCGACATGTAATCTCTTGGGTATTGTCCCACGACTCATTGATTATAGTGTCCAAGTAATTGTATTGTGAGACACGTTCAATTCTCATTTGGTTCACATACAGATTTGCTCCAGTTATGTTTTCCTTGCTGATGATCATTAGCTTGGTTTTGCTGGTGATTATATCCAGTCCATATGTTCTAGCTGTTTCCGTTTTTTGTTTATTTTTGCAGTTTTGCAGCCCTTCTATGGTATTGGAAAACACTATTGTATCATCTGCATACCGCAGGTTATTAAGCTTTACTCCATTTATTCAGATGCCTTCATTAATATCTATTATATGCATTTTTAATTAAAATTGTAGTTAATTCTCATTAAATATGGTAGAAATCATCAATTGATATATACTTACAACTTATAATTCATTGTATTTAAAAATAATAATAATAACAATAAACACTACATCCTGCATATTCGCATTTTCAAAATGTATTTGCATAACTGAAAAAAAAACAAAAATAAAAATTGTTTTTAAAGGACTTCGATATTTCCAAAAACTTCATTAAAATTTAACAAACAATGAAAGGATGTATTTCCTAATAAAATGATAACAATGTAAAAATGAAAATTAACAATAAATAGAAAAATTACCCACACCCACGCAAATAAATGTAAACTCGTTTGTAAAAATACATACAACAATATTTTCCAATCTGAATAGTTTTCAACTAACAATTAATTTTATAAAAAGCCAAACTAAAACAAAACAATACATAGCACAGCTTCAGATACTCTTTGTAAATTACGCTTAATTTATAAAATATGAATATAGTAATCTTGAAAATACACCAAGAAAAATATTTAGTAAATTAACACATATACAGGGTGTTTCACGACGAACTACACTACATATATATCGGAAACTACTTATATTTGATTTATGAAAGTTTGTTTATGGGGATAAAACATGATGACGAACTTAAAAAAAATATTTTGAGACACGCCAATTCCCGTTATACCGCAAATGAACAACAAGTTTGATATTTTAAATAGAACACCCTATATATTATTGCATCTTTAGATTCTATGTAAAATTCTAGACAAATTTTTTATAATGTACCATAGGTCAAAACTTTATATTTTTGAGTTAGTCATATTTTTTCAAAAATCTTGACAGATGGAGACAAACTTTTCAAAGTTAATAGCTCATGCATTTACAAACATAGTGTCTTGAAAACTTTTGCACACAAAGAATAGGTAACGTTCTTTCAGGAATTTACATCTAAACCGAATTTCCTATTTCAGGGTGTTCACAAATGATACGCATTTTCTTTAAAACTTCAATCCAGAGTAAGTCAATAATTGTAGATAAAACACCCCATATTTTATAATTTTAATGAAAAAAGAAGTCTTTGTATATACACAAATACTTTTCATTAGGAATCTTGGAATCTTCATCCTACTTTGGTGCCTCCTACTTCTTATTCCGCAGTTTACCATCACCTACACTAGACACTGCACTACAAAGTAAACTGTGTAGTGTAAAGTACAAGTGATTGCATTAGTGAAGTGGTTCTGTAACTATTTTCGTGTGAAACTTCTGCGTTATCTACTATATATATCGGGAATTAATAATTTCCATTGAAAATAAACGTATTTTACAATAAAGATTAAAACAAACGTATTTGCAAATAAAAGTTGTCGTTAATTCCCGTTAAATATGGTAGATAAATCCCGGAATAGGTCCTGATGAAGACTTGAGAAAAGAAGTTAAAAAATCTTCTTCCGATTCAGCCCGGGAACTTGGTGACATATGCACGTATGCGTACAACGTACAAACTATCGGCAAGTTTTTATAAGAGTTTAAATATTTTCTTGGCGTATTTTAGTAATATATTTACAACAGCAAATGCTTATGCAGCGATGGGCAAGAGTGGAGAAAAGTACATGAAATAATTTATAACGCTTTGAAAAAATACCATAATCTAATAATTCTAAATATTTTCTTGTTTCCACACTTTTGTCCATCGCTATATCTATAATGAGGAATACCTATATAGTTAAAACAAAATCACAGTGTAAATTTCAAACACAGGTAAGTAAAACGATTAGGATTTTATAATATCCGCGAAAATTTGGATTACCCGATAATATTTCGAGGTTTTATTTGTTTAGGTACAGAAAACTACAACAATGCCCGATTCTAAAAAAAACTTAAAATTATTTGATCTATGTTGTGATTTGATGATGGACCCTGAAAATAATTATAGACAACAAAAAGTATATAGACGTTAACTCTAACAGTAATCTTCGAAAATAAAACATTAAATTTAACTTAATGTAATTTAAATTTAAAATATTTAAATGTGGCAAATTAATTAAATTTGACATAGGTTAATTATTTAAATTAATTAAATTTAATTTCAGTTCATTTTAAATTAAGTAAATTCAAAGTAAACAAGGATTTAAGTTAAAAACTCTAACATCGAGGTAAGTGATATATTTAATTAAAAAATTAAATTAAAAATCCAATAGAATCATAATGAAGTTTTCGGACTAATCAGTCCATCTTCAGTGAACTTTTGGAGTACTTTTGAATTATTAATTTTATTATTGGATTAATGGATTACTAACTGGGAACAAATTCCTTACTCGAAATAAGATATTTTTATATCTAAACTTTAGAACGAGATTTTGCCAACTCTGTTGGAAATCAGTTAACAAACTCCCGTTCTAATGTTCGAATGTTGAAATATTTTATTTCGAGTACGGACTTATGTTCCCGGTTAGGAATCCAATTACATCGGCATTTTGCCGTATAATTTAATACTTTTAAGTATGTTTTCTTCAATGAATCACTGTTTGGTTTTGTGATTAGTTCTGCAAATACTCCAAAAGTTAACTGAAGATGAAATGATTAGTCCGAAAACTTCATTATGATTCTATTGGATTTTTAAGTTATTTTTTAAATAAATATACAACTTACAACAGAAGTTTCTTACTTCGATGTTCGAATTTTTAAACTAATATGGTATACAGCCAACTCCCGGAAATTATCATATTTTAAGCTTAAATATACTTTAATAGAAACCAAAAGGTAAGCTATAATAATATAGGAGGATTGATTAGGAAAATATCTCATTGGACAGACTAAGAGTGTATCGGTTTCATAAAATTTGAACTACGTTTTATATAGTAAAGCTTTAATAATTCAACTTTTTATTAAGCCTACTAGGAATTGCAAGCTGATATGTACAAGACGACAAAAATGAGGCTATTAAGGACACATACAAACAGCAAAGTAATAAGGCTGCTAATCATCTCAATGAACTATTTTTTAAAAAAATAGTGTTACATAGACCTAAGTACACTATTATTGCATGATATTTGTAAACTTGGATTGTAAATATTTTAAAAATTGACAGATGTAAAGGAAATTATAAAAATGTATACCGAAAATTATAAAGCTAGAAAAAATAATTATATAATAAGGGCGCCACTGATATAAAGGATCTTTATAAGTACAAAAATGATCATTTTCACTATTATTTCTTACGAGGTATCAAATTTTTATGTCAAGAATGAAATGAAATGCGTTCTGATTAAAATAGTACAGTAACAAATACTGTTATCTAATTTCTATGTTGATTTCTAAGTTGGACAACTTCGCAATCCACTGTTTGATGTCACTCCATTCCTACCATGAAAATACAATAGGTAAAACGCACACTCAGAATAATTGTAAGTCATAATTTTAAACCATCTTTGGATTTGAGGCTGAATAACATTTATGCAGTAAACAGGTATTTTTCACACTCTTTATTTGAGTTTAAAATTTTTTTATTGGACACAATTTCTTACATAATATTCAATAGATTTACGTCACATTTAGATTTTATATTCAATAGATTTGCGTCACATTTAGTTTAGGCAGTACAGATGTTATTTAATACTATTGATATTTCTTTGTACTTGTTCTCTTAACTGTAATCATAAGTTGCAACGACTGGACAACAGTGCCTTCGAGACACAAAGTATATTAGTATGCTGAGCCTACTTCCTAGTAGCTCAGTTCACTGTGTATGTTACACTAATTTTTGGCGCCCGACGTGGGGATTTGTGACACGTTAAAATGTGAGCTTTTATTAGTATTTATAAAGTAAGAGAGAAATTTCTTGCGAAATCTTGATGTTTTTAGTTTTACAACAGCGCTCAATATTATAGCCCTATATCTTTTAAAATCTGAACAAGTAATACTTGAATTATTCCATCGTTATTCCATCATTAAAATTATGACTTACAATGATTGTTAATGTACGTTAGCTAGATATGTAAGATATAATATTTATAATAAAATATTTAAATTAACATGTTCCATTAAAGGATTGTTCACGAAGATAACTCTGAATTTAATCTGTAATCAATGTAATTATCTGAAAAAATCACTCACATGTTAAAAAAAGTAAAGTAATTTTGTAAAGGTGTAATATACTCCCCTGCAAAATTAACCAGACACTAAGTTTATTTTAAGTAAAATTAAAAAGTACCAAAAAAACTTAAATTCTA
Source organism: Diabrotica balteata (assembly GCA_918026665.1). NCBI lineage: Eukaryota > Metazoa > Arthropoda > Insecta > Coleoptera > Chrysomelidae > Diabrotica > Diabrotica balteata. The sequence continues at coordinate 20,496,583 of OU898278.1, forward strand.
ATATTTTTTTTATTGTATGTTATACACGTATATACATTGTATGTTTTATAAACCATAAAATAAAAAGGAGGTTCCAAAGGATTGATTAATTTAATAACAAAAATTTACGAATTTTTTTTATTCCGGAGTAAGATATTTTTCAAACCGAAATCATAAAATAATTCTAAATATGGATATCTAAGTCGTAAAATCTATCCTATTTCCTGCTAGAGCTTGAATAACAGCTCTCATTATTTCTGATATGAACTTAATCAAAGCAGCAATCTCGTTTCACGGTATCTGTTCCCACTCGTTTATCAGCGCCTGAACTAAGGCTAACACAGTTTCAAACTCGCCATAATGTTGCCTAACTACTCTTCCCAAATTGTCCCACAGATGCTCTATGAGATTAAGGTCTGGCTTTAAGGAGGCCATGCTAGTACCCGAATACTAACATCTGTAAAGTATTGCATTGTTACTGGCTGTGTGAGGCCAAACATTATCCTGTATTAGGAGAAAATGTTCACCTAAAAATCCATATACGGTACCTCGTGTTCTTCCGGATGTTCCCTAATGTACCTATCAGCTTTAAGGCCACCTCTCTCTAAAATAACAAGGTCTGTATGTGCTTCCAAAGAAATACCGCCACGTACCATTATACCTTTACCAACAAACTGCATTCTAGGAGAGAAGCAACATTAGGCATAGCATTCTTCGCCTTGTTTGACGACCATCAGATGAATATTTCGTAAAATGAAACTCGTATGTAAACATAACGTTTCTCCAATCTTCCATATCTCAATCTGCATGAGAACGAGAGAATTCCAAGCTTTGTCTTCGATGAACTGCATCCAATAAAGATGTACCTTATGTACCTGCGTAGCAGTTGATCATAAGATGATAAATTTGTTCGCTTAATCTTTTACTTGCGGCATCAGATGAAACTATGGTACCATGAACACCTGCCAGTCTCTTAGTCAAAGTTGTATCAGTGATTATGTGCTTTCGAAGCACTTGGAGTCTAAGAAATCGATCTTTCACGGCATTTGTTGCCCTTGGTATTGTTACGATAAATAATGACTCATATCTAAACTGTAAACATCTTTTTCATTCTGATATTTTCTAGATTCTCCGACCCACGGGTCCCCTATTATACCTGCCATTAGAACATTCCAGAAGAGGGTCGAATAAAAAAAAAGCCTGTCTGGTTCCACGGCGATCGAGGAAGTTCATGAAGGTCACCATCCGCTTAGAGAATAACGGTTATTTAAATGGAACATTTTATTGAAAATCGGGTAGTCCGAAAACGTAATTGTATCGAGTTTGAAATGTAACGCGCGTATTGTAATAAATGTAAATAAATTATATAATTATAGTGTAAAAAATAAATTAGTGTAGTATTGTATAAATAAAGACTTTAATAAACTTGTAAGTGTTGTAAAACTGTTGGAACATTTTTATAATAAATAAAGACAATAAATTAGATTAATAAAAACAGTTCAGTATTCTCTCTCCAGGTCCTCTTGAGTAAAACCAGTTTCCAGAAATCTTTGTACGGCATCAGGAGTATCTTAACAAAAACTTTTTTTCACCCACAAAAAATTACAAACTTTTAAGAAACTGATAGATAGAGGCAACTTATATTTTGATAAATATAATTAATTATTAAACAAGACAAATCAACAAACCTGAATGGAGAAAACTGTGGAATTTCATGTGTCCGGTTAATTTTGCGGAGCAGTGTATATAAAACAGCAGACATTTTATTGATTTGACTAAATGGGTGCCCAATTGTTGTTGTATCATATGCGATGCGTTTTTACAAAGCGAATGCAATACAAGAAAATGCAACTATACCTCAATGTAGGTATATCACAAAGTTATCAGAGCTTCGCTACGCGAACAAACCTGAAAGAATCTTTAGTGCTCATGCGTAAACACATCTGCAGTAAAAAATATACAAGAACACGTTCATAAAAATACCCAATAGTTTTTGTATACTTTTCTACATCATCATCATCATCATCACATCGAAACAAAAGTTGTATAATTAATATTCCCGATTGATCTTTGAGCATTGTTAATATTAGTCAAGATAATAAATATTTACTTATTGTCACTATCTGGATGACATTAAGTTGGAGGATCTTTGCAAATCCTTTGAGCCATTTCTGTTAACGGTTCTAGCTCTTTTCTATTAATTAGTTCAAATTCCGTCACAAAGTAGTAGAAATGCTTGTAACATGTGTTCACGTGTGCTTCCTAAAACAAAGGTAATTTAAAATTATACTTATTTTACATAAACAATAGAAGTTACAATAATTGAGATGTTGCAATGGATTACATGTCATTTATTGTTTTTATTCATAAAAGAAGTAAAAAACAATATGCTCCGTCTGTCTACTATTCTAATACTGTCGTTTTGTCAATTTTCAAATTATTTAGCGACATTTTTATTTACGATCAATAAATTTTACACAGTACTGATTTAACGACAACTGTCTTTATTTAAGCTAAATATATTATGGTAACACGTTTTGTACTATGAATGAGAAATATCAATATGGCAACTTTTAAAACACAATTTGGGGAAATAAAATTTATGGGCCTGGCAACGCTGTTGCCCACTGACTGACAGTCGCTCACTAGTTGGCCAGTGACATGCACGTAGCGTACTACCGTTAATTTGTTTTGTGATTACTCGCGTTTTCGTTCGTTTTATAAAACATCTTTTTGTACCTACATTAATATGGATCCGAAAAGGAGAAAAGTGGACAGTGAAAATAGGAAGTTTCTGACAGAATGGACTGAACAATATTGTTTTACATTGCCTGATACGCGGCCAGCGGTTCCGGTGTGCCTTATATGCAATAAAACTGTCGCCATACTTAAAAGTGGAAATTTTAAGCGACACTACGAAACAACTCATCAGCAGTTCCACAAAAACTTTCCTCTTGGCAGTCAGGCGCGTAAAGAAAAACTTCGGGTATATTTTAATTCTTACGAAAAAGGCACAAAAATCCTAGTTCGCTGCATGAGCGACCAAGAAATATTCGCAGAGGCAGCGTTAAGTGTGTGCTGGATACTTAATATTAACACCAAAAACCATTTTCTGATTCTGAGATAGTGAAGGAATGTATGCTGGCAATAGCTAATTCACTTTTTGAAAAAAAAAAAGACGTTGCCTCAGCAATTCAAAGCATCTCATTGTCAGCGCGAAGTGATACACGAAGAACGGAAATTTTAGCTGCGGATATTAAAAACTCTCTTCTTAATCTTTTGCAAAAGGCACCTTGCTATGCCATAGCACTTGACGAATCATTTGACATTGTTGATGATGAACAAATGTCAGTTTTGTAAGATTTCTTGATATTGAGTGTCAGATTTTTAGGGAAGAGTTGCAAGCAATATTGCCGCTCAAAGGTAACACCCGAGGAGAAGATTTATTCAAGGTTATTGATGAATTAATTTCTAAATCTATCATCAGTTATAATAAAATGATTTCGCTTTCTACTGATGGGGTCCCAGCAATGATTGGCAAAGAGGATCAGGGATAAATATTCAAATTTAATAACATATCAGTGCATAATACACCAGGTAGCCCTTTGTGGAAAACTTAGTGCTAGACTTAAAGAAGTCATGGACAGTTTAGTGAACTTAATTAATTTAATAAGATCTTATTCTGCTCTTCAGCACCGACATTTCAAGAAGTTTCTTTCTGAATGTGATTCAGCATATTCTAACTTACTACAACACAATAATGCTCGTTGGTTAATTAAAGGTCAAGTTATTGAACGTTTCTGACTAATAAAAGAACATGTGATCTCCTTCTTACAATATAAAGATACACAGGGAGCCAGGGCACATTTTGAGTATATAACAAACAAGCGCAACATGCTAGTTGTGGCTTTTCTAAAAGATATGGAAGGATATGGAAGGAAATGGAAAACTAGTATGTAATCTGATACAAAGCGTCTCTGTTTTTATAGTGTATTTTTATGTATGAGAGAGTAATAAAACAATAAATTATGTATGCAAATCCCTAAACTGTTGATACGGGTGACTCAATGAAAAACAGATATTTGTCAACAAGTTTACAGAAGTATATAGGAAAACAATTTTAAATTTTAAAAAATACTTGTGAGGGTTACTAATCCCTAAATAAGGTTGCCAGTGTCGGAGTGATGGAGGTTAACAGGTACTAATGAATTTGCAAGAAATGTAAGATGTTTATTTTATTGGTTATATATAACCAATAAAAGTTTAATAAGTACCTACTTATTTGCAAAATAAAATTTAATTCTTTAGATAAAATAAAACGTTTTATTTTATCTGAAATGAGTGCATTCCACGAAGTAAGGGTTTCAACAATCAAACATTTAATTCTTTAATTCCAGGAATCTACGACAGTAATTGACTAGATAATTACCTTCTAAACTTATTCCACAGAAAATGTGATAGTGGGTTTTTCCATTTTGTAGGAAGGTCCAAGTGGCGTATTCAAAATTCTTAACAGTTCACTAAAAGTAGGTACTTCAGTTGCAAGGTGCAGTTTATTGTGTATACTAGTGTTATGGAAAATTTGGAAGTGCCGTGTAAACGCCGAAAAATTGGTCCTTTAACAGTTAATGAAAAAACATTAATATTTAATTGTTTTAAATCATTTACAGACAAACGTTTATGTGAAAGTGTTGATGAGACCGTTGAGTTAGTTAGCAGTACACTTGGTGTTGGGAAATCTACGATTTACAGAGTTATTAAAGAAGAGAAATGTGGTAGTTTTCAAAAGCCACGTAATGCTCCAGGGAAACCAAAATTTCAAATAGAATATCATTTTAAAGAAGGACTTCGACGGAAAGTGCATGAATACTTCTTTAGACAAGAATTTCCAACATTGGATAAAGTTCTTGTCTCAGTTCGAGATGATAAGGATTACCCAGAAATGAGTCGAAGTACGTTATGGAAACTTTTAAAAGAAATAGTCTTCCGCTGGAAAAAGAATCCCAGAAAGTCTATTTTATTAGAAAGAAGCGATATTGTCATCTGGAGAAGACATTTTCTAAGAACCATAAAGGAAATGAGAAACCAAAAAGAAAAAAATATTTTATCTTGATGAAACATGGATCAACGAGGGTCATACACCAAATAAATTTTGGCAGGATGAAACTGTTACAAGTCAAAGGCACACTTTTGTAAATAACTTATCTACTGGTTTAAACCCACCATCAGGAAAGGGACGCAGGCTGATAATAGTACACATTGGCAGTTCAGACGGTTTTGTTGAAGGTGGTTTATTAACTTTTGAATCAACTCGTACCGGTGACTACCATGAAGACATGAACGCTGATGTCTTTCAAGAATGATAGATCTTCTTCCTAAGAACTGTGTAATAGTAATGGATAATGCAAGTTATCACTCCAGACTTATAGAAGGACTGCCCACAACCAAGTGGTTAAAAAAAGACTTGCAGAATTGGCTGAGTTCAAAAAATATTACGTACCATCCCGGATCTATAAGAAAGGAACTTTATTCGTTGTGTGTCCTTCATAAAGAAAAATTTAAAAAATACGAAATTGATGAAATTGCCAAAAATCGTGGAATGACAGTACTTAGATCCCCACCATATCATTGTGAATTAAACTCTATTGAACTGGTATGGGCACAGATAAAGAGTGAAGTTTCAAGAAAAAATACCACTTTTAAAATTCATGATGTTAAACAGTTGTTTTTGGAGGCCGTAAATAATGTAAAACCTGAAAACTGGGAAAAGGCAGTAAATCACACTATTAAAGAAGAGGAAAAAATGTGGAAGCTGGACAATATTACTGATAAAATGATCGAGCCAGTTATTATAAATCTTGGTTGTGAAAGTTCATCTTCTGAATCTGATTTGGATTTGTAACAAGTAGCTGTAAGTTTTATATTAATATTTTTATTCATCTATTTAACATACCTTAGACGGTTTTAAAAACTCTTTTTCTCTTTTGTAATTTTTAAAAATTAAAAAAAAAATGTGAATTTTTTAAAACTCTTTTTAATGTAGGCCAGTCAGTTCTAATATAGTGTGTGATAAAAGAGGTCACTTTTGTTTACATACACATAACACTTTATAACACTGAAATAATTCATTTATTTTTTACAATTATTCAAAGTAATTTCTCAATTAATCTTGAGCACGCCCATGGAGTGGTCGGAAGTACCAGTTAAAATTATGCTAATTACTCTCTCGTTCATAAAAATAAACTATAGTAGTAAACTGGATATCTTTGAAAAAGATATTGCACAACAAGAATTCATTTATTTTCCAACTATTCTTGAATATAATAAAAATAATGAGTACTCCCAAGAAGACATTGCAGTGTTCGTAAAATTTCTGGGAGATCTTAGGAACGAATTTGCTTCAAGATTCCAAGACTTTGCACAGGTAAGCAAACTATCTTCATTTCCAAAATCACAATTTCAAGTTGATGCAGCGGCAGGATGGGCAGATGTGGCTGCTAAGCTGTTTATTCTGTCAAAAGCATTACTTCAAATAGAGATTATTGCATTACAAGAAGATTTGTCCACTATGTTTGGCTCAACGTATATGTGCAAAACATCTATCTCAAAAATGAATTTTTTGAAAAACAAATATCGCTCTCGATTAACGGACGCTCACCTCGAGGATACACTTCGAATTTGTTGTTTGACTCAAGAACCAGACCACAAACAACTATGTAGTTCAAAACCGTCGGTGCAATTTTTCGCATTAATTTAAGGTCTTTTGTTTTATTATTAAAAATGTACCAAAATAATAAACATCTTGTCATTAAATGTTATCTCTTGTTTTTTTTATCTGGACCTTGTTCAAATTTTCTTCTAGTAACCGGACCCCACATAAAATTACTTGCCGACCCCCCTAGTACATTTGAAAATGATTGATAGCACAAATTTTATAGCAAAGGTCTAAATAAAGGGTTGGTCAATGGAGAAAAATGTTTATAGGCACAGAAAGTTCAAATATAGAGTTTAATTTTGACCTTTCCTACATTCAAAATAATTGCCAGAATATACAAAAATCTGAAGAATGAAAGAACGTTTTGAAAGAGACACCTTCAAATTTGAATGAAACATCTTTTAATTTACATACGAACGAGGCTCAATTGGATGAATGGACATTGCTTCGATCTCAGCGATAATAATCCACGGATACTGAACAGAGATAGCCCAAGAGTCCAAGAAGAGAAGAATAAAGTTATCTACGAAAATAATAATTTGTGGCGGAACTACGTGGTTGAACTGATCTGTATCACCGACGATACTATACGCTACTCTAGTATTTTAATAGAATACTTCACACTGGTAAAAGGTAAAAGGGTAGGGTTGGGTACAAAGGTACCCAATAAGAACAAGATTCTAATTCGTCCGGATATGAATATTTATGAAATTAAAAATGCTCAGTTTTGTCGGATCCGTCGGTAATGACCCTAGGTACCGTTACTGCGAACAACCTAAGCAGTTGTTGCGGTTACTTGGAATTCAAATAAATCAATAAAATAATTGTTTTCCATATTTTTTTGAATTTGCACATACATTCTAGAGCTTTCTTCAACTATATTATTATTGACTAGTAATACTTACTGCTGCAATTGTAACAACATTTTGAAAATGATGTATATACACATGTACAAACACCCTATGCAGTCTTGCCAAAATCTTACTACATACAGACGTGAAGTTCTTTGGAAAAGGTCTATCACTGGTGCAGGGAAACACATCTTGATTATTTATCTGAATTTCAATCCAGTCCATGAGATAACTGATGTACTCTTTGGCAGGCAGCGGTGTTGGCTTTTTAAACTTATCGCCGTCGGCCCAGAGATACTCGAATCTGGGCCCCCCTGACATCGTTGGACAGGTCTGTTCGGTACAAAACTCACATATGGTGCCATAGATGAGATTAATACGATTGAAGAAGTCCACAACTAAAAAATATTGCATTATAAGTGTTACGTCCCTTCACAGATATTCTTAATTTTTATTAATAATTTTTTTATTATTTTATTTTTATATTTAATTCTTTAATTAACGTGTGTGTATGTCTTACAATCGCAAATTAATACGGCCCTGGACAGTCTACCCCTACTAGACTTAAGAGAAGGCGAAGCTACTATAGTACACGCACCTCAAGCCTCAACTTCAGACAGTCTTGTATAAATCAGCGCGCTAAATACTTCAGTATTTGTGTGTAAAACTCAACTACGCAACTTTAAGAAGATTCTGCCCTTGAGTCCCCCCAGTTTACGGTGGAAGAAGCAGGTGTGTTAGATCAACATCACAGGTACCGTAATTTGATTGCATTCTTCTTCTTCTTCTTCTGGTTTCTATCCGTTTCGGATGTTGGAAATCATATTGGCAATCATAACCTTGCTCGCTGCGGCTCGAAACAGCTCCGTTGAAGTTTTCTTAAACCATGTTCTTAAATTCCGCAGCCATGATATTCTCCTTCTACCAGGTCCTCGCTTACCTTTGACTTTACCTTGCAATATAGACTGCAGCAAGGAGTAACGGTGCTGATTTCTCATAACAAAATTTGGTGTCCCAAATATTGCAATTTTATGCGTTTGATCGTAAACACAATCTCTGGTTCCTTCTTCATTTTTCCTAGAATTTCCTTGTTCGTGATTCTTGCTGTCCATGATATTCTCATCATTCTTCTATAAAGCCACATCTCAAATGCTTCAAGTTTTTTAATAGTGGTGTCTGTAAGTGTCCATGAAGCGTCCAGAGAAAACATAGCATCTCAAATGTCTCATTTTTGTATCTAGGGATATGTTGTGACTTTTGAAGATGGTGCTCATTTTGTTAAAGGCCGTTCTTGCCTTTCCTATGTGGCACTTTATTTCCTGTACATTGCTCCACTGTTCGTTTATAATAGTTCCCAAGTAGCAATACTGTTTTACTCGCTCTATCTGCGCCCCATTAATGTATATATGAGCCCCGTTTATATTCTCCTTGCTGATAACCATTTGTTTCGTTTTGTGGGTATTAATGTTTAGTCCGTACTGTTGACTGTACTCGTTTATTCTGTCCATTAGCCTCTGAAGTCCCTTTAAACTATCTGTTATCACCATGGTGTCGTCGGCATATCTAACATTGTTTACTCTTTCACCATTTAGAAGGATGCCTTCGTCTATTCCGTAAAGAGCCTCGTTAAAAATTGTCTCTGAGTACAACATATCAAATATCAACGGCGATAGGATACATCCCTGTCTAACTCCACGTATCTGTTTCTTCTCCGTTAATTTTCATGTCTGCGGTCTGATTCAAGAGTTCTGAAATTATTCTGAGGTCTGTGTCATCCAGGTCTGCCTCTTTTAAAATGTTTGATTGCATACACACACACAATATTTATATTAATTGATAAATATACATATAACTTATTTTCATATTAAAAATAATACCAGCACCTAACTAAATAATTATGAACGAGTGTTTACTCCTATAGTAATATACATTTGTACAATAAGAATAAAATATCTCTCTAAGAAAATTACCCCTAATTGTAAAAATTATAAAATAACATTTTAAACTTTAACATGGTCAACATTTGGTTTTTGTTAATTAAATAATGATTGCTTTATGTTTTAGGATATAATATCATAATACTTCAACCCTTAAAACCACCATTGTTGGAGCTATACATAAAAAATTTATTTATCCTAAAAGAATGATTTCAGTTTGCATCGAAGGGCGTTTAGATTGCCGAAGATTGACACACACGCCTGATTTTCAAAATCGAGAAATATCTTCCCATCACCTAGCTAAAACTTTTAAAATCCCATCTAAGTAAAAGAGAATTCCGAACAAGAGTGAATGAAAGTAATTCCAATAATTCCTATAAAACCTGGTGTGTGTCCCGCAGGGCAGCGTTCGTGGACCAATAAGTGCCACACAGCAGACCTACCCTCCAATAATAAAACCATCACTGGTACGTTTGCAGATGATGCTGTCGTCCTTGCAGTCGACAAAAATCCAACTATAGCATCTAACATTCTAGAGGTACAACTGAATGAAATCGAGACGTGGTCAAACAAGTGGAAAATTTAAATGAATGAAACAAAATCAGTCCAAACGACTTTTACCTTGAGAAGAGAACAGTATCCCATAGTTTCACTTAACAATATGTCAAAACCAGGAAAGGATCCAAAAAACACCAGTACCTCATCCCACAACAAAGAGGATTCAGACCTGGCAAATCTTGCACCGGTCAAGTCCTCGCATTAACAGAACACATTGAAGAGGGCTTTAAAGAAAAACTTAATAACAGGCGCTGCTTTTGTAGATCTGACAGCAGCCTATGACACAGTAATGCACAAAACATTGCTCCGCAAATTATACGACATTCTCAATGACCACCATCTGAGAAAGGTCGTATATTCCTTACTGCAAAATAGACGTTTTTTCGTTATGTTGGAGGGTAAAGTAAGTAGGTGGAGAGTTCAAAAAACGGCCTCCCACAGGGAATTGTTTTAGCACCAATGCTCTTCAATATATGCACAAACAACCAACCTACTCCGACCGAAACCAAGCACTTCCTCTATGCTGACGATCTTACAATATGTGCTCAAGGAAATAGTTTTGAAGAAGTGGAGGAGAAACTCAAAACTGCCTTAAAAATAATGACAGCGTACTACCTGCAGAATTCTCTGAGACCCAATCCCTCTAAAACCCAAGTCTGCGCTTTCCACCTTCGCACAAAGGAAGCCAAGCGAAAACTCCAAATTGTGTGGAATGGTAATACATTAGAACACACAAAGAAACCTATATATCTTGGAGTATCCCTGGACCGGTCCCTCACCTACAGACAACATTGCTTAAAAACAAGAGGGAAAGTAACAACTAGAAACATCATACTCAGATAGCTATCGGGAAGTAAATGGGGAGCACGTTCTGGCGTTTTAAGAACAATGGCACAGGCACTGTGTTTCTTAACTGCTGAATATGCGTGCCCCGTTTGGAGCAGATCTGCCCACACCAAACAAGTTGATACTGCGCTAAATGAGACATACAGGATAGTAACGGGGTGCATGAAACCAACGCCACTTTCAAATCTATATAGAGCAGCGGGTTTTGCAGAATCCTCAACACGCAGAGGCGCTGCGGAACACATAGAGAAAATTAAACAGATCGCGAACGATCGGCATGCCCTATACAAAGCTCGAACACCACGAAAGCGACTAAAATCTAGGAAAAGCTTCCTTGGAACAGTGCAGGATGAACCGCCTGACTATTTTCCACTTCCCAGGTTCAATGGACCGGCCAGACCCTAGACTTTAAAACGTGGAAAACCTTGAATAGGATAAGAACGGGGATTGCTACAGTAAAATCAAACACGGCAAAATGGGGAAAAATAGACCAAGATGATGTGAACTGTGACTGGGGAGAAACACAGAATATGGAACATCTTCTTACATGCAGAAACTGTCCTCATCGATGTACCCTTGAAGATTTGTGGCTCGCCAACAAAGATGGAACCGACGTAGCCCGATAATGGGCCGAAATTTTATGAATGACATGTCCGGACACGATAAAGTAAGTAAGTACTTAACAATATCCAACTTCCTCAATCCTCTAGCACCATATACCTAGGAATACATCTTGATTCAAAACTCAATTAGAAAGAACATATTCTTAAGAAGCGGAAACAAATTAACCTAAGAATGAAAGATCTAAACTGGCTAGTCGGTAGGAAATCGAAACTGACCCTAGAAAATAAAATCCTTGACTATCATAAAACCTATCTAGACGTATGGAATCCAACTCTGGTGATGTGGTGCGAGCAAGTCAAATGCAACTATAATTCAAATAAGCGCATCGAAAATACTGCGAATGATAACCGATGCACCCTGGTATGTGTCAAACCTAACGCTTCATGAAGACCTAAGAATCCTGTTCATACAGGATGTGATCACTAAATATAGCACGAAGCACCATGAAGGATTGGAATCACACAGTAATCCCTTACTTCATTCTCTAATAGGACATACTGCCAAGTCACTGGAGAAGACCTTACCAAGCCAATAGGAGCCCTTTGCTCTGCAGCCAGAAAATTAGCTTAGAACATTATTTGTGTTTTGATTGTTAAAGAGTGTAACTAAATAAAAAAAAAGAAGTAGACAAGAATTTTGTTTAAAATCAGTTTTTTCTCTACTGTAAAATTATAAGAACGGCACATAACAGGTTTTGAAATATCGGGCCCCATTAAACATTTTTGGTTTGCATACATTTTATAGTAAGCAATTAACACCTTAATAATATTACTACTTGTCAATGAGTAACAAGTATTTTTTACGAAATACACTAAAATTATTACGTAAATAGCAGAGTGTACTAAAATCTCCTTACAATTTCCAAACAATATTTAAAATACTTAGTTGAGGTCATATTTATATAAATAAATTATAGTCTCTAATTATAAATTCAAATTTTGTCGCATGAAGGTAACATATTAATACCTACTATGTAAAAAGTATAAAAAGTATCAATTCTCTTTTGTATAAAGTATATTTAAGGAAGTAACTGAATTAATTAAAGATTTTGTAGCAACAGTATTTTATCGAAAGTATGGTGTATTACCATTATAAATATTTTTTTCCTAGAAACGCTTATGACTATTGCGTAATTATGACGTAATTCTTGTAAAAGCTCCGTACCTTTCTGAATTAACAGACCCGTAGAAAGAAAAGGAGCCCAAAAATCCCTCGATAATTAATTCCTATCCAATACCCCAGCCAAGGAAGAAAAAAAGCTGAAAAAATCTTAAACAATTTTATGAAGACGTACTTTGTTTGACATGATGTACAATTTTGATTTGATTTTTTATTATTATTATACCCTTATTTTTGCAGTAATTTATAAATTTTAATAACTTTTGTGCATAATGACATGTACCATAACCACTGAAAATTGTGGAAGTTAATCAGTTGTTAAAGTGTGCTAAATTTTAAACAGATCGACCAAATAAAGTATCCAAGAGAGAGCGATTATTTAAACAACTGTGCTTGCCCAAACAGTTGCTCTAGAGATACTTCATAAATTGCAATCGATTCTTTAAGACTTCATTTATAAGGTTTATTTAAAAAACTTTAACATCTTATTAAATTTGATATTAAAAAACAGTTTGAAAAAGGGCTGACTTATTAGCCTCTAAACATTTATAATAATTTTGATATTTTTTATGTCACACGCTTATAAGTAAACTAAATAAAAGCGAATGAAAAAACACACTTTCCAAAAAAAACAGAACCTTCTATAACAAATTATAACCAATAACAAGAAACAAGCCGAGATATTGCAGACTATTTCTTTTAACTGATAAAACGTCATAGCAACGCCACATTTGCTACTGAGAAAACTCCTTGAGCACCAAAAAGTGTCAGCTGCTCTTATCATTAAGTAGAACTAAACAAAAACGATGCGCGGCTGGAAGTCCAGCGGTTTCAGCTCCTGTCGCAAAAGCGGAGGGTAATAGTGCAAACCAATATTTTTTTGGAAAAGGAAGAAGACTAGGAAATTTTTATCTTTATTTTTTGGCATCTTTATTTTATCAAATACAAGGAGCATAGAATTGCGCAAATCCCAAGTCTCTGATGCCTACAGTACTAACAGTGCTACACTACAAATAAAAAGAACATATTAACCAACCCATTTAAGATATATTATAAAGGATAACGAAATTTTTTGATACTAACCAGCGAAAAAATAAAACTCAATTTAAATATTCTTTTTAATTCGGTATAGTCAAAATTTATAATTGTATTACATTTTTGCTTGTTTTGTCATACCCAATGATTTATATATACATAACTTTCTCAATTATGAGGAAGGAGCCTTTCTTTTATTAAAAGGTAAATGTCCGAAAGTGATATAGTTGTTATGTCCGTAAAGCTTCTTTGGTAAGTTAATATCCTTCTGGGCGACCAGCACTTTCTTTTCGTTTTCTCGGAATACTTTCGACGTCCAATAGCAGCTGGTTTTACTTCAATTTTTATTTGATGAGACCTGCGAGATTTAGTAGATTTCAAAGTTCTCTTATTTTTTTGCTCTCCTTCACTGTAAGTTCCAAAAGTGTAGAAAGCAGAAACAAAACCTGTCTCGGTATTTGCAAAACTGGCCGCATTGGGTTAATTCTTGGTCAGAAAGGGTTTGAGATTCTTCAGAATCGGTATCGTTTCCAAGGTCTTCCGCAAGTGATATATTATATTTTTGTGTCCCAGATATTTCTGAAAGTAATGGAATATTGATGTCTAACTCTTTTCCAATAAGCAAAACCATTCTGGTGGTGGCCACATATCATTAGCTATATCCTTTTGGTACGTATAAGCGTATCCTCAGTTTTTATATTATTGTTAAGTGAGAATCTGTTAGTCTCTGTTTCAAGTACAGTTCATAACGAGTTATGATAAAATCCACTAAGATTAAGGGTAAGATTAAAAGCCAATGTTCTATTTAGTACACAGTCTTTTAAAATTCTGAATACCATTTCAATACAGAAAATAAGCAAAACATAAAACGTAAAAATTTCAGATTAGGGTGACTCGTAAATGACGTTTAAATTAAGACCAATCGGAGGTTCGCATTTATTTTCCTATGCCGTACGTAGTGGGATCGGCGAATATGCGCCCTGTCGGCAGTGTTACTAGGTAATGTACGCCGAACGCGAAAGAGACCGGTGGAATTCGCTGATGTGTCGTTTTTGTGGACGCCAGCCGACTTAAGACTACTCCTGTATTTTCGGACATATCTGTATTGCGCAGATTTTACCTGGGATGCAATCGGGTGCAAAAAGGTCAAAATATTATAAAAGAATATAGACGCATATCGCACCCTCAGTGCAAGACTGCAGTAACTCAAAATTTTATGAAAATGAATTAATCATGGAATTCGATTGTAAACATGCATATCTCTCCCTTGCAAAACTTTAGTTACCGTTACGTAAAAAAATATATGAGTCATATTAAAAACCGTAAACATATCTATTACTAATATTCTGTTCATTCACGATTTTTCTAGGTATTACCTACCTGACAGACGATAGGTTCCCTTCCGCTATAAAACAACAATCGAGCTTTCTGGAGACGAGTCGATGTAAAAATACCAGTTTTTAGACCATTCGACGCTCTGTCTACGTCGAGAATGCCATCGAACTTTCGACGATGTCCCAATGGTTTCATATAAATAACGGGGATTTTCATTGAGGAGATCAGTCAAAAGAAGCCCGCGCTCGCGTTTAAAATGTAACGCACGTATAGATAAATTGTGTTATTAGTAGTCAAATAAATCGTTGTACAGTGGTTTAATAAATTGATAATAAATTATCGTATTTTAGTAAATTAAAATAAGAACAATAAATTAGAATTAATAAAAACATTATATTACTTTCAAATGCTTAGCCGGCTAAATATTACAACAGTTTAACTATTTTGCGTTTTTGTACATAAGTTCCGTGCAAAACTGTTATAATTCTAATGTAACGGAGTTACAACAGTTTTGCACGGAACATTGCAATGGTTTCGATAACAAGCAATGAAAGGCACGAAAAAAGTACGATATTTGTTAATATCTATATCTGTGGTGTTTAATATTAATATACAACGTTTCTTCGTAATCCATTAACGGCCGAGACAATAAA
The DNA here is from genome assembly GCA_918026665.1 of Diabrotica balteata. Taxonomy (NCBI): domain Eukaryota; kingdom Metazoa; phylum Arthropoda; class Insecta; order Coleoptera; family Chrysomelidae; genus Diabrotica; species Diabrotica balteata. The sequence continues at coordinate 20,512,235 of OU898278.1, forward strand.
CAAAGATTTACGAGACCAATCTATTCATGTAAGTTTTATGTCCATTGTGTGACATTATATTTTCCATAAAATGTGTGCGATGTCGTTTGACCATTTATTTATTAGACTGGATTAAAAACACATGAATTAAGACTAATTATTTACAGCCAAAAAATATTTTTTTTTTATGAAAGGAAAACTTGTGTATTAACAATACTGACAGGTTAAAAATATCTATTTTCAGAAAACTGTTGTATAAAAACTAAATCCCAAATTGTATTAAATCTTCATGTAACCTTCCGGGGCGATTGTCTTATCATAAATTGTCCCCCGTAATTCCCAACTTGTTAAACAACTCCCCCGTTGTCCCAAAAAAAAAAAAAAATTCATCCTACATAGTCCGGGAAATGGAAACAAAAGACTTCATTGATTTTAAACATGTTTCCTTTCTGTTGGGAAACAACTATAAAATTGATCAAAATAAAGAAAATGTGAAGTGGACAGGTATAAAAATTCTGCAATGTAGAAAAGATAGTCCGCACACAATTTTCTTAAAGTACAACTATGATGACGAACTATGGAATTCTTTTAATCTAAAAAAAATCACCACGGACTACACATAGTATACGAGAAGTGCACTTAAACTGCCTACAAAGAACAGCCAAAAATTCAAATAGCCAAAAAGAAAGATTTGGTATACTTATGCCATTCGGGTATGATACCAGAAGCCCACAATAGTTTTTATAAAAATATTTTGGCACAAGATGATATACGAGAAGAGGACAACAACTAACAGAAAATGTGTTTACACTTTTTACAATTTTCTCCGTGCAAAAATGTTATAACTTTAAAATTATAATGTTAAATGTGTAGTGATCAACAATTTTCTCCATGCAAAAGTGTTGTAACTTTGAAATTTATAATTTTTTCAGCATTAATATTACTTTATTTAAATTTCTATTTTTTTTTAATGTAATATAGGCTAAAAAGCATGCAAAATCATAAGTATATGTTAATTTTTCTTAAAACTTGTGTCTTATTTCACCGATATTAGCACAAAAATAAACAAAATCGTCTTTATCTCGAAACTTATTCTGACTTACTGCAGTCTTGCACTGAGGGTGCGATATGTGTCTATATTCCTAGATATTATGGTAGCCGATTTGTGTAGATGGTCAAATTTTCTTACTCAGAAATAATAAAAATATATGTTCAGCTATCTTGATAGCTTCATTATGAAATTCAGTTAAATTAAATTCTCTATAATTTCGTTTAAATAACGCCGTACAAATTCTTTTATGGATACTTCATTGTTAAACATTATTGTATTAAAATAAGACAAGTAGAGTTTATACTCTTAGTTTAATATACTTCCTGTCAGACGTACATTATTTTGTGTTTTACTAGTTTCGTTCATAGATATTAACTTTTTTAATATAGGTCTCTTTAATATTGTTTTAATATCAAAACAATATCAAAAAAGGAAGGAAATTATTATTTTCACTGTTCTTTAAAAATACTTTCACTAACTGCTGTGGTAAAACAACTTAATTGAGAGAGATAGTTGTAATTTTATTTTTTAATGTACAAGTTCAAAATTGTTTTTTTTTAGACTCTATGTAAGTTTCATACGATCTTAAAGGCGGTCGTGGGCAGACAGTGTGACTTAAATCTGGTATAGTGTCATATTTCTAAGATATGCATGATGGATTCGCCAGAACTAAGCTTGAAATAATATTTACGTATAATTATATGAATGAAGCATTTGCGCCTCAGTGCATTAGAACTTATTAATTGCAAATAAAAGAATTCTTATATTGTTACACTAATCGTTACACCAACAGAGTATTGGATAGAATTAATAATTAAGTTACAGATTTTCTACTTTATACCTCTGAAAAGATACAAAACATCAACTTTTCATAAATGGTTTTAGAATTTTAGAAGTTTTCAGAATTAGAATTCCCATGACTTTAGAATTTTAACATGTGAGAAAAGATATGCTGACTCATTGTATATGAAATATGCTACTGATGCCAAGTATAGTAAATTTTCTCTTTTTAAGTCAAAATGCCAACATTTGTCAGGTATATGCTTTAATCAATATGTTACAAGTATAGATACTGAGTTGAAAAACAATCCTAAATCACTTTGGAAATATGTTAATGATAAATATTCTAGTCACAGTTTACCAAATGCTATGGTTTACAGGGATTTAGTCTGCTTTTAATGGGCAAGACATTGCTAATTTGTTTGTAAGATTTCTTTCAAACTGTCTATTCCTTAAGAGTTAATAACCTTGAGATTACTAATACCACAAATATCATCAATTGCAATATTAGCACAAATTATAATATCTCTGAACTCACTCTCATTGACATTTTTGATTGCATAAGTTCTCTTCCAAATAAGATTACCTCTAGACTTAATGATGTTTCCAATTTTCTTTAAAAAAAGTGTATTTGCACTGTTACCATGCCTTTACAGACTTTATTTAATAGCTCACTACAGTCATCTCTATTCTTTGATGTTTGGAAGGAGAATTGTGTTATATGGATATTTAAATGTGGTCCAAAGAAGACATTGAAATTTATCGAAGTATATGCATTCAGTCTGCAATACCTAAACTTTCGATAGTTTGATAGCTAAACAACTATCAGTTGTACAGTGGGGTTATGTCAGAGTCTCAGCATGGTTTTTGTGCAAAAAAAATCTACAGATACTAATTAAGTTTAATATCAGTCTGAGCTTATGAAGAAAATCGGGTGTCAAAAGCAGGTGGATGCTATATATAATTTCAGCAAAGCATTTGATCATGTTGATCATAAAATTCTTCTTGCGCAATTGCTTTCTGTGGGATTTCATGGTCAGGTTATTGAATGGGTCAAAAATTCGTTGTCAGATCATAATCAAAGAGTTAAGCTTAATATATCAGACTAAATAATGGCCACCTTGGGTGTTCCTCATGGAGGAACATATTTTACTTAAATGTCTGATGATGTTTTTAGGTTTGGTATTATATTCTATTTCCCCAGTATTGAGTTACCTCATTACTCATTACTAAATAAATAAATAAATATATTGATGCAAAAAACCATTAGTGTATTTCTTAAAGCATACCAAGAAATTTACGAAAAGTGTCACAAAAATGAGCCACAGTGGGAGCACACATAGCACCCATAAGTTTTTTCATTACAATTTCTGTAAAATATGATTAACCATATCATGCACTCTATTAATTTCCTGTGTGATAGCAGTTTTTAAAAGTTCATCATGTGGGTCATCTTTTGCACCCATTTTGTCACATAGGAAAGGGTCTAGGTATATGAATTTTTGGTCTAGGTATATGAAATTAATATGAAGAGAACCAAAGAAATCAATGCTGAATATTTTCAATCAATATTTTATAAAAAGACAGACCACACTACCATAGAATACTCCAAGATAGATCTCGCCAATGCACAATATAACACCTTAACATATGGACAAGACAATCCTTTTTCACTTCAAGTGAGAAATACCAACATCTTAGCTACCTTCACTGACATTCTATTTATATATTCTATGAACTTGGTCCATATTTATCTATATCCATAAATCTCTTCTTTTATTAATTTCCATTAACTTGTCACCATCAATGAAATATATAAAATCAACCAGATTCTTAATTTTATGAAACATTAATCAGTAACATATTTAAGTGTTTAAGTTTGGAAGGTTCTCAGAGTACCGCCCTCATAGAATCAAAAATAAATTAAATTCTTGGGTTTTAAGCAATATTTACTGCATGGTGTTTTATTTATATTGATAAAGATTAAACTGTGTTTTGTTTTAGTCTTTAGTTTTTGAGCACTTAATACTAATTTACAGAAAGTGTGTGTATGTTATATATAGTAAATTTCTAATAAGAAAATAATCAAAAAAATTAAAAACAAATACCAAAATAAAGAAATCATAATAACATTCAAGTTAGTGGTGGAAGGAATCAAACAAACAAGACCACACAGAAAAATAGAAAATTCAATAACAATTTTTAAGTATGGTATATAAGGGTTAACAACATAAATGTGTAAGCTTTGCAAGTAGGTACCTATTTGTATGTATATTATTATTAGTTCTTAATACAGAAATTCATCTATTCCAATCCCTTAATAAATTGTTCAGTTATTTGCTCATCTATATTTCTATAGTAATAAGCAAGGTAAATTGATCACAGTAACTCTTATTTCTATCCATCTGTGTACATATAATTAGTAACTTTTCTAGCATTACATTTTTATACAAAAAAGTGAAATGTTTCAAAATCTTTCCCCAAGGTTTTAATTCATCTGATATTAAATAAACCCCTCTGATGTTATTCCCACAATTACCTTATTATTTTTAGTTCAACTACTTTGTTGAACAACATTTATTATTTAAATGATAATATGTACCAAATGAAAGTATTTATACATAGGTATACAATATATAAATATGTAAAGCTTTTGGAAACAAGAATTAATAGACCAAATTATAATTAACCCTGGAAATGTCAATTTCCTGCCACAATAAAAAAGACTTATAAATCATCAAATATAAATGAGAGTATCATGTACTGCATTAAATTTTAATTCTGTATACATTTAAATAGTTTTTTATGGATATACTTACCATGAACTGCTATCCAGTCATTTAAATCTTCACCCTGGGGTAGTTTTACAGCGTTTCTTAAATTAATTCCTGAATTTAAACTAGCTTGAGCTTGTTTATACAGACTATACCGTATTGTTCCATGAGCAAATTTCTTTTTGGGTCTGAAGGTCTAAAATTAGAAATATTGTGAGGATATTTATCTCTGTAGCATCCTCTAGTCGTCTAGTCAATATAACACTAGCAAAAAATAATTCTTTGTAATAAAAATATAATTTACCTTTCCTTTCTGGAAAAAATCTAGGAATCCAGTTAAAGCCATGACTATTTACTGTTAATATTAATATCGCTAATAAAAATAAAATTAAAAGTGTAAACAAAATACACAATTACGCAAATTCAAAATATGTTCTTTTCTGTTGCTCTTTGGGTTTGTTCTTTAAAATGTCAAATGATATAAATTGACTGTCCGAGAACCACCGAGAACTGACATTTAAAATCAAAACATAGAACCGCAAAAATTTTATCTACTTTTTTATCAGAACTTATTATTTTACTTTTAGAATGTACAATACCAATAATTTAAATACATGATTAATTAGCTTTTACCGTTTTACACTACAACAAATATAAATTACAACTATAGAATTCTCGCTAGATAATTGATTATGACAAATTGTTTAATTATTGTTTCATTAATCCTTCGATTATATAGTTTTCCTATTGTTCTTTGTTCTTTTGTACTTTTGTATGTATTTAAAACAGATCAGTTTATTTGTTTTACATTTTTAAGATTCTTAAGAATGAGAAGATAGAAACAGTGGATTTTTTACTTCTTAAGACAGTTTTACATTATGCTATTTTCATGCTAGGCAAGAGCCATGCAAGACAGATCATGGAACTGCGCATGCCCACGGGCTATTTCCATGCAATTCCTGTGCTAGACGAAAAATTAGAACATGTTCTATTTTTCATGCAATTTTCTTGCAATTTATCGTTAAAATTCATGTTGCCAACATAACAATTTATAATAGATTACAGAATAAAACATAACCTTATCTCTATCTTTAACCCACATGTGTATTGCTGTGTTTTGATTTAAATTAAGTTTATTAAGTGGTGATAAATAGATATACTATGTCTAAAGTTAATGTAAAAACGACTGGGTGAGTCGTTGACTATGGATGATTGTTGCTACAACAGCAATATTCAACAATAACAATGTTTTCTTTTCTTTGGTTGACATCCTTCACCCTTTTAATAACCATAAATAGTGTATATTTATTTATTATATCATTTATTTTAGTACTTATAATTATATTTTTTATTTAAAATAAAATAACCTCAAATTGATAAATATTTTCTCTGTTGGCAACAATGAAAGTGGGATCTAAAATTGCACAGAAATATCTCTGATGTAAAAAGGTCAAGCTAGGCAAGAGATGTGCCATGCAAGACGGACTTGCATAGCATGAGACTTGCATAGCCTAGATGTAAAGCTGCCTTTAAGAATAGAAATGTGGATATAGAGAAAATGAAAAATGATACAAAATTTGTCAGAATATTAATTATAACAATCTATAAGATATTACTTTTTATTATCTTATAATCAAATTATAAGGAAATTAGTTTAAAATTGATTTATAAAATTCTGTTTAAATTTATTTCGTCGAATGAAGAGACACCTGTGAAAGATTTTGGAAATTATTTGCAATCTCGCAACCCAAATTTAAAATGGCGTCTTGGCATTTGTGGGATGTAGTTTTTTGCAAAGAGATAAATTTGTATGAAGTAGCATAAAGAATTAATTTTACGTAATTGTATGAATCAGTTGTTGTTCGTAAAATCGGTTGTGATATATTGAAAATGTTTGAACTGCGGACACAATTCTATATTTTGAATTAGCTGTCGCTGAAGTCAAATCAAATTGGCCATGATATATACAATCTCTCGCTTTGTTGTTGGAACAAAAATGTTGTGAAAATGCCGAAAAATGGAAACAAAATTGTGCCGAATTTGTGGAAAGCTCGGACAAAACTTCATACATATTTTCAAAACAGAAGGATTGAGGAGCAAAATCGAGACATGTCTGCCTATAATTGTGAGTATACAAAGTTTTCAAATAGATCAGTTAGATGCATTCACTTTTTAAAAGAACCTTAAAGTACTTTGTTTTGTGCATTGTTCTAGTAGGATTAACGATTATTTCTAGTGAACAGTAAGAAGGAGTAATAATCAAAAATGGATCAAAAGCAGAATTCCAAACGTACTGCTGCCAGTGAGCCACAAAATGTTCGCTATGCTTCTAATGCAGCTTCTATAGTCCTTATGGTTGGTCCCAATTTTCGAGTTGGTAAAAAAATTGGTTGTGGCAACTTTGGAGAACTCCGTTTAGGGAAAAACCTTTACAACAATGAACATGTAGCTATTAAAATGGAGCCTATGAGGTCTAAGGCTCCACAATTACATTTGGAGTACAGATTTTATAAGTTACTTGGATCTCATGAAGGTATACCAAATGTGTATTACTTTGGACCATGCAGTAAGTACAATGCTTTGGTTATGGAACTTTTGGGGCCTAGTCTTGAAGATTTGTTTGACATGTGTGAAAGAAAGTTTTCATTAAAAACTGTACTAATGATAGCAATCCAGTTGTTGCACCGTATTGAGTATGTCCACTCCAGACACTTAATTTACAGAGATGTAAAGCCTGAAAACTTTTTAATAGGTCGTACTAGCACAAAAAGGGAGAAAATTATTCATATCATAGATTTTGGTCTAGCCAAAGAGTATATAGAGCCTGAAACAAATAAGCACATACCTTATAGAGAGCACAAATCCCTTACAGGCACTGCCAGATATATGTCTATAAATACCCATTTAGGAAAAGAACAATCTCGCAGAGATGATCTCGAAGCCTTAGGTCATATGTTTATGTACTTTTTAAGAGGTTCTTTGCCATGGCAAGGTTTAAAGGCTGATACTTTAAAAGAGAGATATCAAAAAATAGGAGATACCAAAAGAGCTACATCTATAGAATCACTTTGTGATGGTCACCCAGAAGAATTTTCTATTTATATGAGATATGTTAGAAGGTTAGATTTTTTTGAAACCCCTGATTATGAGTATTTGAGGAAGTTGTTTACTACACTTTTTAATAAAAAGACATATGTGGAAGATGGAGAGTTTGATTGGACAGGAAAAACTATGAACACGTCAGTAGGTTCTCTATCTACTACTGCTCATGACAAGGTGACATCGCCAAAGAAAGGTCTAACCAAAAATGCAAAAGCAAATGCTGGCCATGTATCCAGGAAACAGCAGCACTTAGGCAATTTGACTCCAGCTGAGCGCCATGATTCAGTTCAAGTTTTAAGTTCTACAAATAATGAACTTAATATTGATGACACTACTGCTCACAGCAGTGCACCAATTGCTCAACCACAAGAAATTGAAATATTTGATGAGACTAAATGTTGTTGCTTTTTTAAGAGAAAAAACAGAGGTGTATCTAAACAGTGAAGTTCGTGGAAGTTAGACAATTCTTTTTTGTTTTTATTGTTAAAGTAGCCCAAATTTTAGATGCCAATTGAAAGTTCTTTTTTTTTTGTTAATTGTAAGGACATTAGGAAGTTTTTAAATTCAATTTTTATCTTAGCAAAATGTATTGAATATCCATCTTTTGATACACTCAGGGTTCCCATCAAGCTGTAAATGTTTCAAATGAACCTTGAAAGATATAAACAAGTATCTAGTAAAAGGTATCACATCTTAAAATATAAAATTTTGATTGTATAGGAAACCTTAAACCAACAATGATGAAAATTTGCTTTTGTCTAGACTCCATTTATATTATTATAATTATATTTGTACATACCACCAAAAATTTTTAACACACAAAGTACCTGACACTGTTTTTTAATTACTAGATGTTTTCCACCAATGCAAATCAAGTATAAGTAGATTAATACTTAGTTAATAGTAGAATTGTTGAAATCACAAAGTTAAAAATTAATAATAATATAAATAAAACATTGAAAACTGTAGTTTTCCAAAAGTGTCACAATATTTATTTGCAGATAACCGTTAGCATAATAAGATTACTTTTTCTAGTCATCTACTACTTTGGTATGATTTTTGCTGTTCCTGTTAACTAAAACTGTACTTAAACCAAAATGTTGATTTGGTTCAATAGTGTTTGATAATGACTTCAAACATCTTTGTTGTGTGTTATTGGCTTTTATATCTGCTTTTTGTTAAAATGTTTTCCATCCCTTTTTACCTTTTTCTAGCTATTTTTATTTCCTAGAATATACTTCTGCTTTTTTTAGCTTTCTCCATGTGTTTGATAAAACTTCTTACTATTTTAGGTATCTTGCTTTAATTTCAGCATTTGGTTTCTATATTTTCTACTACTTTATAATTAAATTTGATTGGAAAATCTAATGTTAATCTAGTTTTTCCCTTCTTTGATTTGTTTTTGAAGTCCTCTACAATATTGTGGTCTTTGAAATTTCAGTTTAATATACAGCAAAAGTAGTTGATGCTTCTATAGCTTATAGTACTCATAATAATACACTAAATATTCTTTTAATATTATATTAATATATTTTTTCTTTATTCATTGCTCTGTTGGCATAAGAACTTGTGAAATGATTTATACTTTTTCTAGTTAGTTACTTAGTGGTGCAATCTAACATATATAAACAATTTTACAAGATAACTTTCTTTTGAGTCTTATTTAACTTTTATTCTTTCCTATAGTTTATTTTATTAACTGTAGGTTAATCAGAGTATTGAAGAAGAGTGTAGAATTCTTGTTTCTTCTGCAACCCTTCTTGCTTAACAATATATTTTAACTGTATTTTATTAACCCAGTATGGATATGTACAACAATAGCTTAGATTCAAATGAGTGAGACATCAGATTTTTTAAGAAATATTTCCAGCTTATATAAAATTTAAGTTTCTTGTAGTTTCTTGAGTTTCTTTTGCCTCTTCGCAATAATTTTGCAATTGAGCTGTCTTTTGCGTAATTATTTTGGACATAACTTTATTTCTTTTATACCACCAAGTTTTCATAAACTTCAGTTGTCTGGGTTTTTCTATTTCTTACAAACAAATTTCCTAAATATTATTTTTAGAAGACTCTTCTCATGAAGTTCCATTTCCATGTGCTAGAATTTATTTTTACTAATTGTGTAAGCAACTATTGATATGGAGTTTAATTACAAATATTTCTATTGAGGATATACAGTTGAAAACTAAGGATCAGTAATTTCAATTTATCTTTTGAAAGTTTTTGCGAAATTTTCCACAACTTCTTTAGCCAGAGCATATGCAAATATTGGCTAAATATAAACAAATTTGCGAGACATTTAGAAATGCATAGGTAAGACATTTTTGTCACATTGATGTTTAAAAGCTATAAGAAATATAAAAGCTATACATATGTCTGTTTTTTTGGTAGATTTAATTGGTCTTTTTTCTTCAACCTTTTTATTTTTCATGCATATGTGTATATAAGCTTGTTGTTTAAAGTCTGAGTTAGGGATTATCAGTTTTACCAGAGTTTTGGACATTTTTAAATATTTGATTTAATCTCTAATTGAAAATTATTTCTAAACATGATGTTTCTTTAAAATGTATACCTCTGAGACATTATTACACATACATTACATATGAGTAAGTGGTTAACATCCAGTATACAGTAAATTAATTGATAATTAAAAATTATCAAATAACTATTTAAATGTTGGACTCTTCTTTGAATTTCTAAATATACCCATGCATCTTAATGTTATTTATACTAGTTTTTACATTGACGCGTTACAATTGAAGTTATTTTAAACTGCAATTGTGGCTTATTTCCATTAAAATAGTAATTACTTTAAGATGCCACAACAAAATAGCTTCAGAACATTATTAAGTTTGTATGTGCTTAAGTCCAGCAACTGATAACTGTTTAATGTAAATACTTCTCTTCCAAAATGCAGTAACGTTCACTTCTTTAAATAAATCCACATAATAACTGTAGTATTCAGTTTCATTAGAGTTGTTTTCAGTTTTTCTTGAGAAATTCTAAACTCTTATGTAATTTGTTGGAAAAAGTAAGTGAATGTTCATCACATGTACTTGTTTTCGGGTGGCTTAAGCATTTTCAAGATGGCTGGGAAGATATTGAAGATAATTTACATCCACAGATGGCAATATTGAAAAAAAAAATAACAGTTACTTAGATTGATTTGATCTACAGTTAAGTAATCAGGTGATTGCTGAATCTGTAGGTGTTGACAAATAATGTATACAGCAGATTTTAAATAGCAATATTCAAAAAAGAATAGAACCCAAACACATAAAAAATGATACATGGATTGATTACCTAAAAAATCTCTATGCAGAGGAAGAACAAACGACGCTAGAACCGGAAACACCAGAAATTACCACAAATGAAGAACTTAATATAAATATACAAGTACTTTGTAAAATACTTGAAAAGCTAAAGAACAGAAAAGTAGCAGGTAAAGAAAGAATACCAAACGAATTACTGAAATATTGCAGAGAGATTAAAATTATAAAATACATGAAGAATGCAGAACAAGAGAACTAATTCTACTATTAAAAAAAAAGGAGAGAAAACAGCCAGAAAACTACAGAGGTATAAACTTGTTAAATACTACCCTAAAACTTACAACTAAAATTTTACAAGAACTAATGAATGAACCAGAGGATAATGTTGTTCATCTTTAGCAGATGAACAACAGGGATTTCTTAGTGAAAGATTGTGTAGAGATTAAATATTCGTTATAAAGCAAATTACTGAGAAATCACTACAGTTAATAAACCAGCATTTCTGTGTCTGATTGACTTAAACAAAGTATTTGTTAGAGTAAGGGAGAGCGCCCACCAAACTGGCGTAGCAAGTAGAGCGCATCTAGCATGTTACTTAAAATTTAAAAAATGAAAACGAATGATTCAGCGCCCACCAAAATGACAGTGACGTCATTCATTCTAATCATTTGTTTACATTGGTTACATTTTAAGTAACATGCTAGACACATGCTACTTGCTACTTGCCACTTGCCATGCACTCTCACTAAGACTCAAAGATGTAATCCATCTTTTGTATAATAGAGAAGACTGTCCACCTTATTTGTGTATAAGTTCCGTATAACTACTAAATTGAAAGCTATACTAAAGAAAAAGGTGTAATTTAAAGCTTTCAAAAAGAAAATTGTGCTCCTTCTCTAGGAGCTGATAAAAGAATACTTCAAGCTTTATTTCCAGCAATGAAAGATTTACATGAATGATTGTACAGATAGAGGTGGAGTGTATATTAAAGGTGATAAGTAAATATGTATCGAATAAAAAAATGGTTAACACCAAAACAGCCTCTGCCACTAGAGAATAATAGTGTCTTCTGGTGTAGAAAGTCTATATATTTTGCTACTAGTAGACAACAAAAAGATGTAGTAAAACATGTATAACATGAGATATTCTTCTTTCTACATTTAATGTTCCTTAGTAGTTGTTTTCTGCTTGCAGAGGCAGCCATCAAATAAATTTTATTTTTTAATGCAGCTTTTACTAGCCCAGTGATTGTAATATTCATCTTTAAACCCAGTATTTGCCTTCAGTTTCTGTTCATTATACATCATGGTTATTGTGATATAAGGTGATTTTAACCATAATTATAAGAGTTGTTTATTTTTTTTTCTCACAGAAGTTCCTTCGGTGCTTTTTATATATGTCAAGCTTATTAAAAAAGTTAGTTGTATTGTTAGGTTTGTTTTAAATTATTCTTAATAAAGATCCACTGTTGATCTTTTAAAGTATTAGCACACATCACCATAATTTTGCGGTGTATTTTTAATGTTTTCAAAGGAGAATCTACATTTATTCAAAAATTCATAAATTCAATTTTATTCTATAATACCTATAAAAGTTGCTGCCCAAATTATTAATATTTATATTTGTTAAATTTTTCATAAATTTGTATAAAAATTTTTGCCTTAAGATATTTATATAATAATTTTAGACTGTTTTTGTCATTTTGGTTAAGGAGCAATTGTCAGTTTTATCGTGTATGGTGCTTTAATCAATATTGTACATTTTAGATAAGTTTTAAAGTTTTGTTATTTGTAAAAAGACGGACTTGTATTTTTTTCTGTGTTGTGTTACCAGTTTTCAAAAAGAAAGATGTAATCTAGATTTTGTTATAGCTGCTCTGTTCATGCTAATATTTTGTTTGTTGTCTCAATTTTTTTCATCTATATACTGCCACGGAAACAAAAATGTATCTATCTGCATGGAAAGAGGATATTTGGTGGGAACCCTGTATAATGAAGGTGAGTTCATGGAGAACACTGCAACTACTATATTTAACATAAAATCTAGAACATGTGGGATAGGCTTCATTGTTTTTTTGTATTTTGGAAAAATAAAAATTTCGAGATATGTTAACATGACATATGTTTAGTAAATATTACACAGCCTTAATGCTTTTAATATGCATCAAAAAGAGTATACATTTTAATATTTTGATGAACTAATTCCAATGGATTTGTTATTCACAGCCTACCCCTGAAAGTATTATGTAGAAAATTAATTTAAACTTTATATGGGGCTTTTTCTTTTCTTTTTACTGCCTCTATAAGTATAGATTTGTTCCGAAATTAGTCTATAATTTAACAGTAGGGCTACTTCACTCCTTTTACATTTAGTTGGAATGAATTGAAATTTTAATTGAAAATAGATTTATTTTAATGTTTTGATTTCTGTTTTGGTTCTCAAAATAAAAAATTTTGGAAGTGGAAATTGAAACATCAAACTAAATGTATTTTTAACTAAAATTTTAGTTAATTCCCATTAAATAAAGTAAATACCTTAGACATGATACAAGAAAACCGTTTCAGAACCATACTATCATTAATATCACTTCTTGATAACATATAGTCTTTATTTGTCATTAGTTCTTTTCGTAAATGTTCTGTAAAGTGGATAATTCGTGAAATATTTAAACTATGACATTTTTGTTTCATTAAAAATTGTGTTGAACATTTTTTATTTATACAGAGTGGCCCAAAAGTCTGGAAACGGCCAATTATCTCGTAAATTGCTAGTCATAATTGTACAAAATTTAAGGTACACCTATTTTGGGATACAAAGATTCCATGTTTGCAATGTTGTCAGATTTGCCGTTTCTCTTATATTATTAGTAACTTTGGCTTTTCAAATTCATCACCTTGTATATTCAGTCATTATTGGAATCTCCTATTCAATACGAGTTCAACCATATGTAACACTTATGATTTTATGTAATCTGGAAGGTCTTAAGTACATAAAACAGAAGTCTGGCAACACCTAATTGTCTCAATAAATTTTTTAATACTAACTATTTTCACCTACATTAAAACTTAACAATTGATAGATTACAACATTTTTTAACATAATGGTTACTTTATCAAGTGTTCAAAATGTGCTCCATTTGTAAGTTGATTGTACCCTAATCGATGGTAGAATGTGTCTACCACATTTCTCCATGAGTCAAGAAATTATTCTATCATGAGTTTCATGGATAATTCGTTGCCTTAGTTCTGCAAGACTTGCTGGTTTAGTTTTGTAAACTGATATTTCAAGTATCCCCAATAAAAATAATCTTTGGGATTGAAATCAAGTGAATGTGGAGGCCATTCAATTCTACCTCATCTACCAATCCATCATCCAGGAAATATCTCATCTAAATAACGCCGAACATTTACACCAAAATGAGCTGGAGCTCCATCTTGCTGAAATCATATCTGATTAAAATTGGCCCCAAACAAGTTTTTCAGTGTAGGTACAATTTTATTTCTAAGTAACATTTCGTAACTATCTGACATTAAATTTCCTTCGATAAAAAGTCCAAGTAACTGAGTATCTACTATACCTGATCATATATTTAATTTTTGTGGTCTTTGAATATGGTTTTCATGCTTCCAGTGCGGATTTACGTCACTCCAATACCTTAAATAGTGTCAATTTACAAATCCACAAACTGTAAAGGTTGCTTTATCGGAAAAACATATTCTGTTAACGAAATTTTCATCATTTTCAATTTTATCCATCATTACCTCAGTAAACTCTAATCTACGATCGAAGTTATCTTCACTTAATTCTTGCAATAAGTTAATTTTGTATAGCTTTACATTTTTTTTTGTACCGTCTCCTTATGAATAGGAGATCGGTTTGGGAAAGTATCATTGAACAAGTTGGCTACTTCACAATTAGATCTTTTTCTGTCACAGTACCCTCTCATCAATAGAATAGTAATTCATTATTTTTTGTTAAGAGTCATTTTAGAGAAGCAATTTATCTAACAGGACTTTTCGAAACAAAACTACTCTCAGTTTCGGTTAATAATGTAGGTAAATGGTGAACAAATGTCAAATCAGCATTCTACATTTAAATATTTAAATTTATTAAAATCTACATATTTTCCACTGTTTTATGTATTTAAGACCTTCCAGACTACATAAAATCATAAGTGTTACATGGAGATTCCAATAATGACTGAATATACAGGGTGATGAATTTGAAAAACCAAAGTTACAAATAATGTAAAAAACGGCAAATCTGGCAACATTGCAAATATCAAATATAGAATCTCAGTATCCCAAAATAGGTGTACGTCAAATTTTGTAAAATTATGATAAGCAATTTATGATATAATTGGTCGTTTCCAGGCTTTTGGGCCATTCTGTATATGGGCGCCTTCACATGTCAGTTGGCCCAACTTTAGATCAAAAAGAAAATTAAATTTTAGAGAACAAAAACAAAAGTTCAGCGTAAATTTTAAAAGTTTTTATGAATTGAACAACATTTTTGAATTTCCTCCGCCAATTTATATAAACTGCAAATTCCATAGGCGGGTCAACTGATATGGGAAGGGGCTCGTACAGAACCTGGATAGTTTAGTTATATACTAGAGAACTAAACCACGTGACATTTACAAATCGAAGATAGAGCAACAATGATGGCAATTTGTGTAGTTGAAAGCTCATCAATACGGTACAAAAGTATCTGATCTTCATTACTTCACAATTCCTTATTCTTCATCATCCTGCTAGTGACATTCCTGTTTTATTTACCAATATGCTGCCATCGGTGCTTCAAGTCACTGAAGCAATTCAGAAATTCAGTATTTGTAATGGCCTTCAACACCTTTGGTCTGTCACCAAAAAGGCATTTTTAGTTTTGAGGACAAGTAAAAGAGATATACATGTATATATACATATAGACTAAAAGAAACCAGTTGCTACACGCTCAAAAAATGAACAATTAAGTCTTTTTAAAACTTACAATGTACAATGCTTTGTTAATTCCATTATTTTGTTTCCAAGTTGTCCAGAGTGACTTCTAAGCAAGTGTTCTCATGCTCTTCCGTGAGATTTTGGAATGAATTTGGCACATACAGATAACAGATTATATTATGTAATTATGAGTCTTTATAAATTCTTGGTAATACCACAGTTGTGAATAAAAAGCTTATGTATCAGTAGGCTACGACTATTAGAAATGTCTTCCCACTCACAACTACTGCTAAGTCATGAGTTGGTATTCAGTAATTCGTTTTTTTGTGCCAAGGGCATTACGGGTATAGAATATTATTGTCAGTTATGTGTGTGAAGTATGTGGGCGTAAAAAACATATGCAGAGAGTTCAAAAACAGATTACAGACCAATAGGCATTGATGAGCGTCAAGTATGGATGGACATTAAAAAAATATGCAGAAAGTTTAAGAACAGACTACAGACCAATAGGAATAGACGTTGTTATTGTCGGTACAATTAGTTGATCGAGGTTGGTTCCCAAAATATTCCTCAATATACATGTTCAAGCGATCAAAAAGTTGATTACATTTGGTAATATTATTTAAACAGTTACGTATGGTTGTATGTGGCTCATGCTATCCCTATATATTGTTATGTGTGTTCTAAATATATACACGTTTTATTTTGGTATAGTGCTGTATTATTTACTAAATATGTCATCTTACTAATTAGAAAGAAACAGTTCACTCTATTTTTTCTTATTTTTAGAGTTTTGTTTCTTTCAGTGGTGATATCTAGGTTTAAATATCTTGAATTTTTATATTTTTTTAAAAGTTTCTTTAAATATGTACATATATTCGTGAGATTATGCCTGGAAGTATCCCGCTATGCAATATATACAAAATTAAGAAAAAAACTATTAACTTGTGATATATATTAATAGAAATAAACTAAATTAATCAAATAAATTTGTTTTTTTGTCATTAGTCCACATCATGTGGAATAATTTGCTTGACTTGGACATATTTTATATGAAAAATTTTTTAAATGTTTAGGCGGTGTGCTCAGTAATTAAATATACAGAGTGCCAACAGTATCGCAATCGCCTATATTTTTAATGACATTGTTTAAAAGAGTTGATACAAGTTGGCATATTAAATAGACATGATTTGTTTAAATTATTTTTATTGATAATATTGAAACTTAAATGTTTTGTGAAAAATTGTTCTTCACCTTCAAACATTTTTGATTAAACCAAGCAATAGCAGCTTTTTATAATAGGAAGTCATAATTTTTCGTTTATTTTATATACAGGATGATTCTTAAGTAATTGTACAAAAAGAAACCGTAGATTCTAAACTTTAAAATATTACGATTTAAGCCATATTGCTTTAATAAAATATTGATATTAAGAAAGATACAGGGTGTTAAAGTGGAAATTTAAAATTTTAATTTTCGCTATATCTTTCATGTTTGTGAACATTTATGTATAAAAATTAATAACTGGCTACTATTGAACATTAGAAATTATAATTTGATGCATAGTTTAATGTAGCTAATAGAGGGCGCATCATATGTGGCATACATTTGCACTTAACATTTTTGCTCTGGAAGTTATCGGTATTTGTTAAAAAATATATATATATTAAAGATACATTATTTTAACAAAAAAAAGGTATACTTTTTAATAACCTCGAAACTCAACAGTTTTCGAGGTAATCGCATTTTACAAATCTACTGCATAATTCTGATTTAACGCAATTACTCCAGGCAACAAAAGAAAATTAGACAAAAACATCAATACTTCTGAATTTTGGTATAAAATGCCTTTAATAAAGTTACGAAATATTAAATAATAGTACATTGTTTACCGGGTAGGAAAAGCTTAACATTCCTGGACGACTGTGAAGATTGCTAAGTCGAGGCGCAAGCCGAGACTTAGCAACACAGAGTCCAGGAATGTGGCTTTTCCTACGAGGTAAACATACTATTTTTCCGCAAATCGTTTAAAATTCGACAGATATTGATTGATTTAAAAAAACGCGATAATTTTATTCCCAAATAAATGGTGCTTTGAAATTCCTAATAAAATTACTTGGGTTACTATGGAAACGTATTGAGGTTGAATTGTCAAACTTGACGCTTATAAATTTAATTGCTGGTGTTCTCGAAAGTAAAATGATAAGTGATGATGAAATTTCCATTCCTGGGACTCCTCCAGAGCTGGTTGAGACAGTGAATACTATAAGTATAAATGATAAAAATGTGTTTCATATCATTTATGTAGAACACTAACAACTGTACGGAAATATCATTTCCTTACAGTAAGGAAATTACATTTCCTCACAGTAAGGAAGTCCTGACTTTTTCTTCAAGAAATTTTGACAGGAATGTCAAAATTTCCTGGCGATTTACGGAAAAATAAATATATCAGCAGGATAGTTGTTAATAGTAGGATTTGACAAAATAACAGAATAATTGGATTTTACACAAAACATTTTACGTTTTGTATTAAATTAAAGTCATAATCAAAATATTTTATTTATAAACCAAATTAAGTTAAATTAAATGTCCATCATTTTCTTTAATTCATTTATCAATACATTCCAAAAAAGATCGTCTCATATTAAATAGCATCGGTGTTTATGAATTAAATAATTATATTAATATCTCACCACATGACCAAGGAATATGATTGCCACGAACAATCCAACGTTCAGGAAAGTTGTATTTAATTATGTTCTTACTGCCCTCTCTCTATAATGTGGTGGTGTACCATCTTGCATAAAACACATATTTCGCCTTAAGATTGATGACAATTCTTCCAATAAATCAATAATAATAACGTATGGTTTGGAACCATTGATAATTATTTTTTACAGACATGCGAATTACCTTGAAATTTGAATGGCGAGATTTATTTGCATTTTTTATAAAATGATTTTATTGATTTATTAGAAGAATTGTCATCAATCTTAAGGCGAAATATGTGGTTTATGCAAGATGGTACACCACCACATTATAGAGAGAGGGCAGTGAGAACATACTTAAATACAACTTTCCTGAACGTTGGATTGTTCGTGTTAGTGATATTCCTTGGTCTTGTGGTGAGATATTAATATAATTACTTAATGCATAAAAATCCCAAAAGAATACTTGAATACAAAAACTGATGAGTTTTGAAGTTATTAACAAGTATATCTTTTTTTTTGTTAAAATAATGTATCTTTAATATTTTTTATCACAAACACCGGTAACTTAAAGAGCAAATGAGGTTTGGGCAGAAAGATCTTTCTTAATATCTACATTGTATTAAAGCAATTTGGCTTAAATTGTAATATTTTAAAGTGTAGAATCTACAGTTTCTTTTTGTACAATTACTTAGGATCACCCTGTATTAACGAGTTGGCAGCTAATATTCTTGACTGGCGATAAGTTCGGAAAATATCTTATTGTTTCCTTCTTTTTATATTAGGCCTTTTTTGTCCTAGTGCTGCCAATTGGCTTATTTTGCGTAGTATTTGTTGTATTGTGTGTTGAGTAATTGCCTTGTTACTAAGTAAGACCGATCAGGTGTGAATACCGATCCGACAAAGAAGAGATTTTATTTTTGATAAAAATTGTATGAATCGAAAAACAATGAGGGGACGCAATTATTTTCAGAGCAAGGGAAAATCAATAAAAGAAACTTTTGGACAAATGAAACTGAAGGTATTAGTAAAAAAGTGAAACAGTAGGCGGTAGTGTAGACTAACGCGGAGCTTCATACTACACTCTGGGCCAAAATTATCCGGCCACCTTAAAAATGGGTAATTTTTGATGTCTTACATCTCTTAAACCTGTTGTCCGATTTAAGTGATTTTTTAATATATTATTATAGCCTTATTCCTGAACAATATCTTTATAATAATATTGTTGCTAAACAGGTAAATTTTCATTTTATACCGGCTGTACGAATCAAATTGTTTTTTCTTAAAGTTTGCATGTGGAATATTCTAGCATTTGTAGAATACTGAAATTAAATCATAACTATAGCCTCAAGCTTTCTCAACATTTTGTTTTTTGATTGATTCGCTTATGCTAGATAATTGGCAAAAGTTAGGTGCTTTAACAACTAGACATGTTTTTTATCAATTTTTATCTCCGCGGAAGAGAAAAAAATATTCTTTTTGAAAAAAAGTCATTTGTTACAGTAAAAATCCAATGAATAAAATCTTCGAAGAAAATTAAAATTTACAATATTTTGGAAATCAAAGTCTAATTGAAAAAAAAATTGGTTATCAATAGTGGGTGTTGCGCCTCTAGCACTCAGGACTTCTTGAAGCCGGTTTGGCAATCCATTCATGATATCCTGGATATCAGATTGGAGGATATTGTGCCACTCCTCTACCGCAGCTGTCTCCAGCTTTTCAAAGGACGCAGGGGCTGCTACTCTTTACCCGTCTTTTGAGGTTGTCCCAGATATGCTCAATTGGGTTAAGATCGGGACTGTGTGCTGGCCATGGTAGAACTTAAATCCCGACCTCATTAAGGTACTCACGGGTAGATCTTGATTATTGACCCTCCTCGATAAGATACTGTTTCGAGTATTACTTCGAGTATAACAGCGATATGACGTTGACTGTAACCAGCATCAACTAAAGCCACTGCCCTAGCAGTATCAGTTGGAACGAGTGGCATTTTTAAAATCGCAAACAATAAATATGCACTAAAATTTCAACTTAAACAATATTCGCTCACAATGATATAAAATTACAATTTTAATTGTTAATTTTAATTACAAATTTAATTTTAATTATTCAAGAATTGTTATTAACACACATAAACAGATTTGCAACAATGTCGTACAACGACTATAATGTCAAAAATCCTTGGATGGCACAAATTTAGGAAATAAACTGTCACAGGTAATGTAAACAAAACAATAATAAAGGTGGTGGGGTTAATTTTGCTGGTGAGTTAAATCGTCTGTATTGATGAAAAATATGGCTAGTTGTTAAACTATCTATTTGTATTATCCAACATAAGCGAATGGATCAAAAAACAAAAGTCGCTTCAAAAATTAGAAGTTTTCCTTTGTTTAAAAGCATATCATCCTGTAGGCTAATACTCGCAGTACAATCAGTTAAATAATCGTTGTTGGATTTTTCTTTTCAAAATATAGATAAAAATTGTGAGTTTGTATCAATAATGAACTGAAAAAACTGTTATTAGATTGCATATGCTTTATTATAATCTAGGTACTCGTTGACACTCTGTATATTTTCCCCACAGGTATGTTGACGTATAATTTAATAACACCTAATACCTATTGTAAATAAAGACTTATCCTTTTCGTTTTTAACCATAATCATTATATCACCTCTCTATGATTTAAAAATACATTGGTTTTAATGCCCATCATTCTATCATCGACTAATAAATGCATAATCCGTTGAAAATTGTCTGATATATATTTACAAGGTGTTAAAAATAAATAATTATTTTAATTTAATTACGTAAATCGCAAATACTTAAAATAGATACATAAGGTTAACATATACATCCGATTTTATAATGAAGAATCGCCTATCGGTTGTGTTGTGTAAGTGGTTTCCCATATTTTTTTTCGAACGCCAATATTTTTCTTTGGTTTTGTAATACGCCTTAGGTTATTAGTGTTATCTTATCTTTTTCCGTTTGTCATGCTCTCAATTCTTGATTTCAATACAGCACGCAATTACACACTGTTGTCGAGCAGCATTCCCTATTTGCGAAAGAACTATTAGAAGAAGAAAATCCCCGCGTTAGATAGCATAATAGAAAATTAAGACACATCTTACAGTAATATACTAATTTACTGTTGATAAGTCTGTGTTATAATCCTAACGTACGAAACATAAACGAAAACTATCAGAAATATAATTAGAAACGGGAAAATAAGCCAAAAAATCAAAATATGTGACATAATCGAATTTACTTTACTTTTTGTAGTCTGGATCCGACTATAATTTTTCTGATCAGTATCGAACTACGTCTCTCTTAGCTTCCCTCCTTATGGCGTATTGGTCGCTCTTGTGTTTCTTAGCCAAAAGTGAACGATGGCGGATGGGCTGGACCAGCGCATCCTTTTCTGTTTTATTCCTTCGAAATTTCTTCTACAAGTCTTTTCGATTCCTCTCTATTTCTCGATCTGTGTTTGACCTCTCTCCAATTTTATTTCAAACCAATTCTTTTATAATCTTGTGTTACAGTTCTTCTCATGCTGATTGGCTGGACCAGCAGATCCTCTTCTGTTTTATTCCTTCGAAATTTCTTCTGTAATTCTTTTTCATTCCTCTCTATTTCTCGCTTTCTGTTTGACCTCTCTCCAATTTTATTCCAGTTCAATTCTTTCAAGATCTATTGTTACAGTTCTTCTCCTGGTAGTATCCCATCTTCCTCTTCGTTCTTCCGTCTGGTCGTTATTTGAGTGCTTGTTCGGTTATATGATGTTGGTCTTTCCTTAGTGTATGTCCAATCCATTTCTTTTTTTTTTTTAACCGTAACTGTTATTTTCTTTTGTTTTGGTCTACTCCATAGTTCTGCATTTGCTATTTTATCAGGCCGCTATATTTTTGGGATATTTCTCGACGATTTATATCAGGCTACATTTACCCACATTTACAGAGTGCGTCTTTACACCCCATTCAATGAAGCTCTGTTTTACTGAAGCAATGCAGGTGCGTATGTGTTTTAGTCCGCTAGGTCCTCTAGTCTAGATCCATTCCGTGAAATGGATCTGGGTATAGGGGAATAATTCTGGGGGTTCTATGCTATTCTTTCTCTAAATATTTTTCTTGATTTAAGCCGGCTGGTTTCTGGCGGTTCTTTGAGCTCGTATAATATGTCTTTCATCGAAAGTTTGCTTGAACTTCTCCACATATTTGGAGACGCATCTACAGTCTTCTGGTGATAAGAAATCAGTTTCCAGATACAGTAGGAGTAGAGGCGACGATTTCATACAGTTGGTAGTTAATCTACGTGTTTCGTTTAATGCTAGATCTACCCCACATGGGACAGGCATATTCTCTTGCTGAGAAACACAGACCTAAAGACTTTGAGACTTGTGGATTTGCAATTCATTTGCTTCCTAGAAGTTTCCGGGAAGGTTTTTTTCTCGTATTTACCTTTTATGTTGTACTCTGATAGAGGTATTTATATATTAGTGAACAGTCAAGACGGTGACAGACCCAAGATATTTGGGTCTGTCAGTATGTTCCAAATGTTGGCACTTTGGTTTTAACAGGGTTCAGTTTTGGTGAGTTTTGTTTGCAATAAAGCTCTCAGCTTGCAGGTGCATTGGCTGGCCGTTCGTATAGATATTAAATAGGGACAGAGCCAGGACGCTTCTTTGGGTAGGCCATTTTTCTGAGTTCGCCATCTTCTCGTCTTTTCATTTAGCACAAGGTAGAATCGTCTATTATATAGCAGTAACCTAATGATCTTTACCAGATCATAGTACAGTGTTATACATTTTGGTATCAGGGGTTTGTGGTTTATTGTATCTTATGCCGTCATGAGGTCTTCCAAGGCGACCCCAATAGCTCAACTTAAAGCCCTCATCTATGTTGGTTTAGTACTTGGTCTATAGTTTACTGGAATTGGGCAACGGAAGTGGAATGTACCAAGATATGAGGCGATGATGACAGATGAAAGACGGTGGAAATGATCTGAAAAGAATGAGAAGAAACTCAATCTAAGAAGCACAAAACAGAAGAATTGGCTACTTTTGTAAAACAATGGACGCAGTAGGCTGAATAATGATTATTTTGTTTCTCCGTGTTCAATAGACATTTACTTCAAATTTGCATCACTGATCGTTATTCCATTCTACTCTATGTTTAGGATCGTTTAGTGGCTTTTTTTGCTCTTCTAGTGTTGGTTAATAGTATTTTCGTTAGTACTTTCCAAGTTAGACGAGGTTGTGAGTGTCATATCTTTTTTTACATATCCACGGATAGCAATAATAGAAGGCGCTCCGTAAGATTAGTAAAAGCTCACATTAAGCTTGATCTCTAACGAGGGAGGAGATGGTATATATTAATTCTGCATCGGAACAGCCGGCACTTCAAGAAAATTAGACAGGCTTGGGTGAGATTATGTCATGTCGATGAGCAGCTCCGATTGTCCACGCTGCTATGATTAATTGAATTATATGTAACCGTTTTATAAGTAAATAAATAGTTATGTTTTCTACCACATCTAAATCATGACTTATAGTGGACATAATTTTTACCAGCTTGATGACCACCATTATTTTTAATTGTAGCTTTTTTCTTTCTGAACATTGCTTTATCTAATTTTTCTTCAATTGCAGCTACATTTTCCGGTTCCATCCTTCTAACTTGACCTTCTGTACTGGCAATACTATCTCATAAGCTGTTTCAAAGGAAATATCATCTCCTGCCAGGAGTTTACGTTTTATTGTGATTTTTATTTAGTTTTGGGCACCAAACTTTTAGAATCCTCTTGCGGCTCTTGATTTTTGTTGTACCTTTCAGCGATAACTAACTGCTTTGGACTTTAATGTTCAGTCAGAACTCTTTTTAACTCCTCAAATGTTTTTGAACTTGGTAGTTCTAGTGCTAATAAGTCTTTTAAGACACTGTAAACTTCTCCACTAATTAAAATAATCAATAATGGAACTTCCTTGTCTTCTTCGTCTACATTACATAAAAACAACTGCTCAAATATCTCCAGATAAGACGTGACATCACTTTTAGCAGGATCTAATTGTTCAATGGCCCCAATTAACGACATTTTTCCACTTTTACGTGGATTCTTTCTTTGACTCGTCGCCAAATATGTTGTGTATTTAATAATTAAATATACTATACACAATACACAGCAGGATTAATATATAACATCATATACCTGTTTCAATAGTTTCTCTTATGATTTATGATTTACAGTGTGTTATTTGCGATTTGCGCCTTAAAAATAAGCTTGTATTTAAAATTTAAATCAAAGGACTAGATTAGATTATCCTCGCCTGGAAGATTGATCCATCTATAACCTAGTTGCTTTATATGCAATTTTATATATTGTTTTTAACAACAATTCGTGGTACTACACAGAAGTATTCTAAAGTGCTTGGCAAGTGTTGCGCCCCAAACTTTAAGACAAGCGATTATTATCAACGTATTCTTTTGGGCATAATTTTTTTTGCGCTATCTAACGTAGAATTCATTCATTTGCGTACATTGACATGATTGTTTAATATATAATGAAGGTCCTGTCGTTTTAAAAATATTTAAAAGTGTGCTATCTTTTAGTATCTATAGTAATCCACCATATACGTTTTTAAATACATTCACTTCCGTTAGTACTAAGTAAAAGAGCGGGGAAGGTTAAAATATTATAATTTAATAATGCATTCTATTTTTACACGAATTTCGGCAGAATACAAAACCAGAAACAATTTTCAACGGCTTTTGCACAAATATTTAATGATTGTAATATGTTTTGCGCTTTATTAAAAATAATTGGTTGAAAGGTAAATCAGATGGTTCCATAATACCGTTGGCAAAATATATTAAAATCATTTTACGGTTTTGTGATTTTTAACAGCTACTGGAGCCGAGATCGACAAACTGATATTGCTTTAAGTTGAAATAATTTTATATATTAGATATTGTGCAGTATAATCTTTCATTATTTTAATTCTTTAGTAGGATTCTAAAATTTGTATTTATTGAGTTCTAGAAGAATGAAGATGCTGTAAGTTTGCAAACTGCGAAACCGGTAGCCCAGTCTCTTTTTTTAACTTTAATAAAACCTATAAGGGATTGTAAGTAGAAGACGTATTTCCCTAACATTCATTTCTAAAATAATTTTTCTTCTTCTGCTTTCTTTTTGTATGTAGGCTTTACAGCTTGTTTCTTCCTCAATATTAGCCTCCTAAATTGTTTAAATTATCGCACCATCTTTTTCTTGGTCTGCCAATACTTCTTTGTCCATTTGGTGGCTTATCTCGTGCTATTCGTACTATCCTATCTTCTGCCATTCTACATATGTTCGTTCCACTCCTGATTCCGTTTTGTCATCCATCCATTTATGTCTTCTAAATTGCATGCTCTTCTTATGTTTTCGCTTCTCTCCCTATCCAACAGACTTCTCCCTGATATTCGTCGGATTATTTTCATATCTGTTTTTTCTAGTGGTAGTCTCGTTTTAGATGTGTCAGGTCTTGTCTCAGCCATGTATGTTAATATAGGTCTAATTACTGCTTTATAGATTCTTGTTTTTGTGTCTTGTCTTAGGTGTTTGTTCTTTCAGATTGTGTCATTAAGAGATCCCGCCGCTTTACTTGCTTTTAAACTTTGTTGTCGTACTTCTTTTTCAACATCTCCGTAGCTAGTTATATCTATTCCCAGATATCTTAACCTTCATCATCATCATCCAGCCTCAAGAGTCCACTGCTGAACATAGGCCTCTTCCTCATGTTTCCAACCCCGTCTATCTTGCGCCGCTCTTATCCAATTTTTATTGATTCTTCTTAAATGGTCAGTCCATCTTGTAGGTGGTCGACCGACGCTTCTCTTGTCTTCCCTTGGCCTCCATTCCAATAACCTCTTTGTCCATCGCCCATCTGTCATTCTGGCTATGTGTCCTGCCCATCTCCATTTTAGTCTGGCTATCTTCTCGATGATGTCAGTCACTCCGGTTCTTCTCCTGATGTCTTCGTTGGTTATTCTGTCTCGCAGAGTTATTCCTAACATGGACCGCTCCATTCTTCTCTGCGTGACTCTCAGTTTGGTAGCTGCTGCTTTTGTTAAGGTAAGTGTTTCTGCTCCGTACGTCAAGAGTGGGAGGACGCACTGATCAAATACCTTTCTCTTTAGGCATGTGGGCAGCTTACTTTTAAAAGTTTCTCTCAGTTTTCCAAATGCTGCCCACCCAAGGCCGACTCTTCTCTTCAGTTCATGAGTCTGGTTATCTCTGCCAATCATAATTTCATGTCCCAGGTATTTATATCTATCTACGAGTTCTATTTCTTTCCCACCAATACTGATGTTCTGGTTGGGTACCAAATTGGTCATGATTTTTGTTTTCGAGATGTTTATATTTAAACCTACATTTTCTGTAGCCACAACGAGTTCCTGTACCATCTCTCTTGCCATACCTAGATCTTCAGCTATTATAAGTATATCATCGGGGAAACGTAAGTTGTTTAGATATTCTCCATCTATTTTTATTCCCTTTGTCATCCAATCCAAATTCTTAAAAGCATGTTCTAGCACCGTATTAAAAAGTTTAGGTGACATTGGGTCTCCTTGTCTAACCCCCCGTTCTATTTTTATGCGATTACTGTTAGTATGTAATTTGACAGTGGTTGTTGCCTGCAGGTATATTTTGTATAATAATTTAGTATATCTATAATCTAGCCTGCATTCTTTAAGCGCCTGTAATATTTTGCTTAGCTCAACTGTGTCAAAGGCTTTGTGAAAATCGATAAATATTAGAACTAGAGGTTTATTGTATTCCACTGCTTTCTCTATTAGGGTTTTTATACTTTGTAGATGGTCATTTGTTCCGTAACTTTTTCGGAATCCTGCCTGTTCTTTTGGTTGATAAGTCTCTAATTTTCTTTCCATTCTCTTAACTAGTATTCGCGTAAACAACTTATATCTTAACCTTGCTTCCTGCTTTATTATTTTCCCATCAATTTCGATTTTACACCGTAGTGGGTATTTAGATGTTGTTTTACATTTGGTTTTTTCTGCTGATATTATCATATTGTATTTCTTGGCTGTTGTATTGAAGATGTGTATTAATCTTTGGAGCTCTCCTTCTGCTTCCGCGATTAATGCGGCGTCGTCAGTACATAATATTTGGATTTCTTCTTTCCCCATTCTGTAACCAAAATCTTTACATACTTCTTCTTCTTAGGGTGTCTGTCCGTTCCGAACGTTAGTGATCATTTTGGCTATGATGACTTTGTTGGTTGCTATACGAAATTTGGTGTTGTTTAAAGGGATTCCCATACAAATACATTTCCTTTTCCACGTCTTCAGCGCTTGCTCCAACTAGATCTTAAACAAAGTCGGGAACATCCTTATTTGAATCCATTTCAAATCTATTTCTATATATCTATTCTAGATATCTATTTTCCTATTTTTATTTTGCTCGTGTTGATTTTATTTTCTTGTCTGCCTTTTTTAACGTTGCAGTAATGTTTGTTTTTTCTAAAGCTTCCCATAGTTTTTGTTGTGGTACACTGTCGTATGCTTTTCGAAGATCTACGTATAGATCTATCGGTTCTTCGGCCTCCATATTATTGTATTCGTCCTCTATTCTCTGTTTTATTAATTTTCCGTAAACTGGCGAGATAGTGTCAATACTGCTATTCCTCGGTAGTTGTCACATGTGTCTAAAGACAACATTGATTAATGTTGAGGACAAAATCTTTACCCAACTTCATTAGAGTTTCAGTAAATATCATGTTTAGTTCATCGATATGTTTGTATTCTATATCTTCCTTGGTCGGCAATGTTTCCTTTATTCTCTCTTCGTACGTCTGTTTTTCTTGTTTCAAATCTACTATCAATGATCAGCTTGGCTCGGACTAGTCTATGGTCGTTACCAGTTGAGAAGCGATTTAGGACTGTTATGTCTTTAACCATGGATTTTTGCGTTTATAATCAATATAATCAATTTCGTTTTTAGTTTCACCATTGAGACTAATCCATGTCCATTTTCTTTGGGGTTTTTTCTTAAAGAATGTATTCATTGCATATAGTTGCTTCTCCTACAAGTAATTCATCAATGTGTGTCCTCTATCATTTCTTTTGCCGTGTCCATGGTGTCCTACTTTGTCTTCTTCTTTATATAGTTGTTCTCCTATTTTGGCATTGAAGTTAATTTTGATTTCTTTTCTTCCATAGCTGTTGTTATGTCTTCGTAGAAATGTTCAATATCTTCATCGCTGTATGTACTTGTTGGAGCGTACACATGTATGCTTTTTAAGGACGTTGTTTTTAATTTAAGCGTCCTCTATCTGATATGCCCTTGGTAGATTGTATGTATTTAACTACTTTTTTATTTATTATAAATCCTACTCCATTGTTGGTGTTTTCTTCTTTACCTTTATAGTATAGCAAATTTCGTGATTTTAGCTGTTTTTTATTCTCCTTTTCTTCTTACTTCGGATATGCCGATAATATCCCACTGTATTTTAGTCAGTTTTTCCTCTAGTTCGTGGATTTTAGTGTCTTCGTTCATGGATCTCATGTTATACGTTCCTACATTTATTTTTGTCGAATATTTGCCTTCCCCAGAATCCTTGAGGCGAACCGGTTTCCCGGTTTGGGATTCCGAGTTAGTAACTCTACCCACCTGGGGCCCTATTCCGTTTGTTTCATAATTCGACATGTTTCCTGATGAGGATTTTTTGGCAATAAAACACCTCGCTTGCCAGACGGGTTGGTGAGTTCTGTATCAGCCGCCCATTCTGGGTCAAACGCTGTTCGTAGTCGTCCACTCTAGATCAGATGCTACGTTTTATTAGTTTTGGTCTATGCCGGGTATATCATTTCCCTGGTACCGCCCATATCTGGGAGGCATTCCCCTATCCGCCACCGGGGGACGCGCCCGATAGGAGACTACACCCCACAAATAGACTGACTGCTACAATACAGTCGCGTTCCCCCAGTACGACAGGGAAAACTGACGTAAAGCAGTCCCTGTATCTCTTTCTAATTTGCCAGCTTTATCGACCACGTAACCTAATGACCAATGAGAAGGTCACGTGGTCGATAACCCCGGTCCATTAGAAAGAGATGCAGGGACTGCTTTGCGTCAGCTTTCTCTGTTTCACTGAGGGAACAGGCATGTACTGCAACCGTCACTCTGTTTATATTATATGTCCATGCAAACAGCCTAACCTTACCTAACCTATAATACACCAAAATCATTTTGTTCCGAATAATGCAGCTATAAGGCAACTTTGCAAATAACTTCGGAGCAATGTCTACTTAGTGAGTGGTTTATTCTGTCTATTTAACAATGTTTAATGGAAATATACTGCTTAATAATATCTGGTGTTAATCATAGAAATCTCAGTTACTGTATAAATAATAAGATTAGACGATCTTGGCTTAAAAAATCGTTTAAATTCTGGAAAATATTACGAAAAAAAAAATAGTTTCTTTATAAATTATTGCACAATTCATTATTTTGTACTATACTTTTAGATAAAATATTTTGTTAATGGGCTGTTACCGAGATAATAGAAAAAAACCAAGTCACTAATCTAAAAAAGTAGCACAAGTGTATTTTACAATTCCCCAATAAGGGAATTATGGTAAAAACAATCTTGACTTATTTTTTTTAATGAAAGCAATAATAATGATTTTATCTCTTCCGATATCTTGCATTATCAGTCTTGTAATTCATGATTGCTATAAATCTATGAAAGTCATCAAAATAATCGATCCTAAGCGTTTTTCAAGTAGTTTTGTAAACAATCTGTATCTTTTTTAGATTATTGGTAGATTATTAAAATAATCTAGTACTTTTAACTTTTGAATTTTATCTTTACATTTTTGTGTGTATAAAGCAATTCAAGTACACAAGTTATACAGGGTGATTGATTAGTGTAAAGATGCTCAGTAGATCTGTTATAGTAAAAATTATAAAAAAAAGTTATTGACAAAAATTAAAGGCAGCTTTAAACTCCACATTTTAAAATTAGGTACAATCTTACAGGATGTTCCATAAGATAGTGGCAGACCAAACTTATGTTTTTTAAACGGAACACCCTGTATTTTATTTTAAGTTTGAAATCTGCTTCACTTCAACATCACAACAATGTAAAGTTTTATTATATTATAATCAGCATTTAAAAAGTTATAACCAATATTACCTGAAAATCGTATCAAGTTAAACTCCCTGTATAATTAAAAAGGAGTATAGGAACATTGATCTATTGCAACTATAGTTTTTTACTAATTGTTAAAAATTATAAAACATATTTGTTTTTATAATATTCGTTAAATCAAATACAGGGTAAGTCAAAATGCAAGTACATTATTTTCTTGGTAATTTTAAATAGAACACCCTGTATTTTATATCACTACCGAAAAGTAGGTACTAATAAAACTCCTTATACCTAAAGTTATCAGTTTTTTAGATATTTTTATTTTTCCATCAAAGTATTACTTTGGTAAATATTTTAACGTTTACCAATAATTACTGTGAGTTTGCCATGATTGATTTGTCAGAAACTGACAGTTTGGCATTATTGTTTATTAATTCAGTATTGGGAAACACTGTAAATTAGCAACAATTAGTATTTAGTAATTAAGTAATTAATACAATTTAAATTAGCAATAATGAATTTTACTACTGATGAAATGGTAGATATGATCTGGATATTGGGGGAATGCAATAAAAATTCATTACTATCAGCTAGAATTTATCAAGACCGGTTTCCACATAGGCGGCAACCTAGACAAGATACATTTAAAAAATTGAAAGATCGATTTAACCGCATTGGTTCAGTGAATTATGAAAAACATGACTGAACAAAAACTAGTGTGACAGAGGAAAACGAAATGAGTGTGTTAATGGCAGTTACAGAAAACCCACACACAAGTATAAGGAACACAAATATAAGAACACACACCAGTGAACAAGAACTTAGTTACTACTCTGTTCAAAACACTCTATCTAAAAGCAAGATGAACCATTATCATATTCAAAAGCACCAAGAATTAAATAATGATTGATTTTCAGAAACGAATAGTATTTTGTGAATGGAGTAAAATTAATGAGAAGAGAGATTTTTTTGATTATGTCCTATTTGGTGATGAAGCTACATTCCATCGAAACGGTTCTGTTAATAGGCATAACTTTCACTACTATTCAACAAGTAATCCATACCACATAGTCAAACAAGATGGTCTCTAGATGTGTGGGGAGGTATCGCCGGTAACCATGTAGTAGGACCATATTTTTTTGAAGATAACTTAAATGGTGAGATTTAGATTTTATCGTAAATCAGTTACCGATATTATTAGAAGAGGTTCCACTTAATATTCGTGAACAAATGTGGTTTCTACCAAATGACGTTGCAACGAATTAGTACGTGGTAAACTTAATGATCAGTTTGGTGAAAGATGGATCGGAAGGTGGCCCCCCAAGGTCACCAGAATTCAATAAAATGGACTAATTTTTTTGGGGTTACGTTAAGAACGAAGTATATAAAATACCTCCAACAACAAGGGATGATATAAAAATAGAATCCGAATTGCATTTCAAAATATTTCTTTACAAATGCTTAGTAATGTAAGCAACTCTCAGTGACCGCTTTCATGTATGCATAGATGTTTTGGGAGCTCATTTTGAACAGCTTACTTAAGAAAGATAAGTTAAAATTACTGTTGTTTTTTATTTTCTATGTGCTGCTATTTTTTTTAATTTTCCGTCGGTTATTTTTTTATAAATTTTATTTGAAATAAATTGTTTTTTTTCTGTGTCGTTATTTCGTTACTGATTTAATAAACAATTATGTCAAACTGTCAGTTTCTGACAAATCAATCATGGCCAACTCACAATCATTATTGGTAAACGTGAAAATGTCTACCAAATTAAACACCCTGTAAGATTGTAACTAATTTTAAAATGTGTATTTTAAAGCTGCCTACAATTTTTGTCAATAACTTTTTTGGTAATTTTTACTATAACAGATCTACTGAGCTTCCTCACACTAATCAATCACCCTATATTGTGTAGATAGTTAATTTTAGTAAGACAGCTAATTTTCTCATTAAACTGTTATCTCACGCGGATTCAAAATGTATCCTAGAATAGTTTGCTCTTTTTTATCATTTCAAATGATCGCGAAATGCAATTTTCCACTTCATCTTATCGCTTACGGTAAATCTGGAATGTTTTAAATTTGTGTGATGTTTCCCGAAATGATCTCTAGACCGTATCGATACAACAGATGTCCAATTATAGGTAAATATCCCGTGCAAACACACACACGCGAGCACGCACAGATATTTGTTCATTTAATTTCGTAATATATCTCCAGGTTTTTATGTTTCATCATGTTCCAATTCTTTCAGCTCATCATTGGCTTTATATTTTTTATTGAAAAATTGTGTTATTGATTTTAGGTTACATGCAAGGATCGGTCATCAAGTTCATTTCTAAACTTTTCTTAACATTTTTATGTTTAACGTGTTGTTAAAAGTCTCGAAGTAATCATGGAAGAATAAATATTTCAAAACTTTTCTTCTGTTCAAAACGTTTATTCTTCATCGATTAGTGACTAATATTTAGCACAAAATTTACTCAGTTCAGTTTACGGAAGTCACGAAACTCATAAATTATTATGTGAAATGCAGCTTAAAAATAGCTTTTGATTTCGACGTTATTTTCCAGATTTTAAAATCAATGTTTTGTTTGGTATCTTCAGCTAGGTTAATAAATATACAATGTTTTTGGGAACACTGAAAATTCCAAGAAATTTAATTAAAGTTAAAAGTTTATTTTTAAGAATTTGCAAAATTAAAGTTTATGTCATATAATATACAAAAAAATTATAAGCAGTAAGACAATCGCAAACGTAATTTGCTTAGTATATCTCCTCTATACTAATTCAACATTAAACTGTAGATCCCGTATATCTGCATAGACTTAATAATGATACATATCTTATGAAGAAGAAATCTACAGCAAATGCCAATTATGGTGAGGTCACCTGACCTGCCCGAAGTGGCATATTTTCGACTCAAGTTAGCCGACTATTCCGACCAGCGAAACGATTGGAAAATCGTCACTCTTTCAGTAGCCTGTCAGCGGAATATACGTTAGTGCTCTGTGTTATTTAGATAGACTTGCGCATGTCACAGTTTTATTGCAACGAGTTTCTCAAATAATGTCACCAAAAATGGTCCTTTTCAATAATTCGCGTTACTGTATGGGTAAAGTTACGCATTTTCACATAATTTCCTACTGGACAATGTCCGACATTACTTTGTAAAAATTGTATTGTGAAAAAGGCGTCCATTATTTAAACTAACACGTCAAAAAAAACAAAGAGTTTAATATACAAGTTTTTGGTGTGATACAGATAGATTTCTCAGATCTGTGACGTAGGTACCCTACTTGTTGACTATCTGCTCTTATAACGATGTTTTTTTGTAATTACATTTCTTGCCCTAAAGGCTAGATGCATATTCAAATAGGGTTAATTTGGTCAATGGTATGACTGATAGTCCTAGGTGATCTCAATGCAAAGAGGAGACCGTCTGTTACAATTCTGCCAAGAGCAGAACTTTATTATTACAAACACATTTTTCAAGTTACCAAACAGACCACTCTCTTCTTTCTGGGTAGAATATTTTCATGTTGTGACTGGCTGTATGGTACTTGCCTATGCCATTTAAACAAAAAAAAAACAGACCACTGTATACCTGGCAATCGCATGCAGATACATCGGAGAAAGTAGTCAGAAACGAGGTAGACTACATTATGATCAATGAAAGATACCGTAATGCTGTTAAAGTCCTAAAGTAAAAGAATGCCTCCAACATGAACTGCAGTAAATTGAACACAAACACCAATGATATTGACGATTACTGGGATCGACTAAAACATGGTCTACTGGAACCCTGTAAAAAATACTAAAGACTTCCGCGAGGAGAAAAGAAGAATGGATGAATGACGAGATACTCAATATGATGGAACAACGGAGACAATTTAAAAACAAAGACAACAATAAATATAGAGAGATTAACCACGAAATCAGGAAGATGATAAAGCAGACAAAAGAACAATTCTTTAAAGAGAAATGCAATCAAAGACTTTCAAAATAAATATGATCTGTTTAATCTAAACAAGAAAGTTAAAGAACTGTCAGCACTAAGAAAACAAAATCCCACTCGTGCAATTCTGGAGAGACACGGGACTTCTATAACACATACGGATGAGAAAGTACAAAGATGGGCAGAATATATCGACGAATTGTTCAATGATGAAAGAGGAGATCTGGAGTACATAGAATTACGTCAGAAGAAATAGGTCAATATATTACAAAAGAAGAAATATTACACGCATTAAAAACAATGAAGAGTGGGAAAATTCCTGCACCTGACATGCTTCCTATAGAAATCCTAACAATTCTAGATAAGAAACACATTGATGTTTTGATGACACTCTTGAACCACATTTATAGTTCAGGCGTATTATCCAAAGAGTGGTTAACGTCGTGGTTGTTGAGAAATGTATTAAGAATGTTTGTCGAGCAATGTCACCTTGGAATATCATTGGAGATCATCAGGAACAAGAAAACTAGGCAGGCCGTGTAGATCATGCGAAGATGATGTTTTCGATAAAGAGGGTTGACGAAGGATCATGGGAATGCTGCAAGATACTGTTAATGGTTAAATGCATGTTGTAAGGTATCTCTCACAAAATGGGTCACTGTTTATTTTGTACAAAAAAATTGTGTTTTGACGAAAAACCTTAAGAGAAGAAAAATACTTGAGTAACAAAACTTGCCATGTTTTTTCTGTAATTAACCCATAAAAATGATTCATTTTTGAATCTCAGTTTACGAAGGTGTTTAGAAATCAGGTTCTTCCAATGCTATCTCCAAAAGTCATTTAGAGGTTATACTCTTTTTAAACCAATTTCCTATATGGTCAATGGCACTTCGGCGAATACTGTTTTATTGCCATTGAGAAGTTCGTCATATTAAATATATTGTTTGCATTCACAGAAAACGTTTGCCATTTTCCTTTGACTTCAATGAGACTAATTTTTGTTAGATGAAACGAATATCAACCACGTGAAACCAAATAAGGTACTCCGGACTTTAAAAATGCTTGGAATCTGAACAGTCGTTTTAAAGTTATTATACTTACACCTAATTGTATCAGATCATATCTATAGAGCAGATGTGGAAACTAGCAAAGACAATACACTATGTATACTGTATTGAAAGCTTGTCTAACAATGTCATAGTTAATAGATAATTAAAATATAACTAAAATGAAAGTACCAAACAAGACTTCCGCATTTGTAGTAATATGCAATAGTATCTATATGTATCTCTGCGTATTATTAGCAAATGTAACTATGTACAAATACCTACTAATCCTATTAATATCGTGTTTAGTTTACTGATATAATATTAAATGAACTGCCTTTTTAGGTGACTCCATACTGTCTTCTACCAGATACCATCTGCGGAGAATGTGCGGAAAACGTAGACAACTTTTACTCATTCATAAAGAACTGTTTACAGAACATCATCATTCTAGAAGCCCAGTACGATATACAGGATTCTTGTTTGAAGTCTAAACAGAAACGAGACAAGAGCTCCTATACCGACTTCAACCACAGGAAGATCAACAAGGGAAATCAGACCGAAGATCGTTTAGATGTTCTTACCGGATTAAATGGTGGATTTGATGAGTTCAGGCAGAGTTTCCCTCTGACTCTTAATTTCTTAGAAACTCCTGTTAATTTACACATGAAAACTGATACTCGGCTAGTTGAATACGACGTTGAATCTGATTCTAGTCTGGACGAATGCTTCGAAAACAGGGGCGAAGTTACTTTGTGCGATAAACTGCAATCCTTTACTCAGATCTCCAAACTGGTCGAAGCATTCACCAGTAAACCAGTGCTTCCTCCCAAATCGCAATACTTCGACGATTCCGAAAAGAATTTGATAACAGAAATATCCCAAAGAAAAAATTTGAAAAGAAAAAACGAATTTATAGAAACTTGCAAGCCAAAAATTTACAAACTCGATAATTGTAACAGAAGAAAGAATAAAGTACCAAAGAAGTTAGATACTCAAGATGTTAGTGAAGAAAATTTCAATTTCGAAAGTAGGGAACAAGCTGATAGGATAGATCTTGCTCAGATTAATGATGCAGCTAATGAGGAAATTGAAAATCAGCAGATTGTTGAACAAGTAAATATGCATACTGTATCAGCAAAGTTTCGTTAAGTTTAGAAATTGTTTCGTTGTGTGTAATAACTGTGCTAACTATTTTCTGAATTTAATGGAACATTGCTCTGTTATTTTTTGTTTATAATTTGACCACTATATGGGAATATTAATTTGTATGTAGCCCAGTTTGCCGAATTTATTGTTAAAACTAAGTATCATGATTGAGTGCATCCTTTTTTTTCAAGTTTAGTCAAGTAATGTTCAAGGGATTGAGGTAAAAATAACAAGCCATCACGGATTTTGCTCCAATGTACTACGAGATCTTACCAAATAGTTTCTAATGAATTCTTCTTATTGCACTGTCTCTTTCCGAAGATATGCGATCCAAATGACAATTGAAGTTTTGGAATATGCAGCACGAAAGATTTCTGCAGATGAATGGTCAAACTACTTCCTCAGGTCTTCCTTTTTTTCTTGATAATGTTTAATATTTCTTTTCATTTACTCATTTGCTGGAGAACCTTATCGTTGGTGATCTTTTGTATCTATGAAATTCATAGTATCCTGTGACTACATTTCACAGGTCCCTATTCTTGTTTCTCTTTACGAGTCTATTAACCAACTTTCGCATCCATAGATTAAAATAGAGAAAACCTAACATCTGGTAATCTGAGTTATGAGCTTCAGACTAAGGTCTTATCTTTTAAAAAATATTATCATGTTCATTAATGTTTTCACATATTTAATTCTTATTTTTTTTTTTTCGATATTTCATTGAGTTTATTTGTTCTATTTTTTGTCCCTTATAACGCTTTTTATTGAAAATTCTGAGGCTGTTGTTTGTACAATCTTAATGATATTATGATTGTTTTATGTGTTTATGTAGTATACGTTTATGTATTGTGTGTTTTATATGTATTATGTATAATTTTAGATGAACTGTCTAACTTACTACTAATCCGCTAATGTTGGTAAATTCTTGTTGCTGAGTTCTTCTTTTAGTATTGGCAATCAGAGCATGCTACATTCTGCTGATGGGTTTGCTACACATTTTTCTTCATTAAGTAAGATGAGAGCTGCTTCTTTAATTTTTCTCTTTTTCTCTCAATACTCATGAAAAAACAGACATGAAATAGACAAAAATCAAAAATTATTTCACCTTCAAAATGTTCGATTAGGATGATTTGAAGTCGGTGGTTCATTAAAATGAGACAAAGCTTATTAAATGAAACAAGGTTATTTATTTAGTAATCCGGCTCGAAGGACCAAAAAATTTTCATTCTTACTGGGTTTGTCTTAAAAAAATAGGCATAATAACGAATGGCATATTTTTGTTCCTGTCCATAAAACAAAAACTTAACGGAATCAGTATTTTCTGACTTCTGAAGAAGAGGTTGATGTTTTTAAAACATTTTAAAGCATTTTTGGGACTAGTTTTTTTTTTCGTTTTAAGAAATTGTTTCTTTTTCACAGCTGGCATATTCTGAACCATATAGGTTGGGTTAGGTTCAATATGAGTGAGCTCTTAATCATTGTACCATAAAATTGAGGACTATTTTTTTTATCATCCTTATAATATAAGAATTGTAGTGGTCAGCGGACATTCGTTTGGGATTTTATGGTGTTTAAAAATTATCTGTGACTATCCACTGTCCCCCATCATGTTGTTGTTCCAGTGGTCCTGGTACTGGTTTTCAATCAATTTAATATCCTGGTGAAAACACTCATCCTTCTCACTAACGTCTCACAACTTTTCCGGGAAGTAATCAAGATGACTGTTCAAAAAGTGAACTTTCGGGCTCATCAAACATCCTAATTTTTTAAACTTAATTAACATGTTAGCTACAATAGTACCATATTCTGGCTCTTTTGCATTTAATAAGAATTTTGCAACAACTTGTTTGAATGATACCCATGCTTCTTTCCCATTTATGCTCATTGTGGTTTCAGAGTTAACTTCGAATATCATTTTTCGAATGTCGGGTCCTACAAAGACGCCTTCTTTGCGTTTAGCTTCTGAGAGGTTTGGGAACTTTTGACAGAGATACTTGAAACAAGGTCCATCTTTAGGCAGTGCCTTTAAAAACTGTTTCATGGGGCCTAACTTTATATTTAGAGGTGGTAGGAGAATGTTCTTAGGATCTACGATGGTTTTGCTGTAGATGTTCATCTGGCCGGGTTTTAAAGACTCAGCCCACAGGCCAGTGTTTTCTGCAGCAATATCCCTAGCTCCAATGTCCCATTCACACAAGAAATATAGAAATTTGGTAAAACTATCTTGCTGACCAAGAAACATGCATGTTACTTTTAAATCACCACATCCAACCATGACCTTCTTCTTCTTCTTCTTAAGGTGCCTTCTCCATTACTGAAGGTTGGCTATAACTACAGCAAATTGTTCTCTATCTTGAGCTGTTCTTAGTATCGAATGTGTGTCCATACCTGTCCAGTCTCTTATATTCTTCAACCAGGAGCATTTTCTACTTCCTGGGCCTCTTCCTCTTTCCCTTCGATTATAAGTCGTAGGAAGTTGTATTTTTCTCCTCTGTAAATATGTACTAGATAACTCGTTTTTCTGTTTCTTTTTTACAATATTTAGGAGTTGTCTCTCGGTACTCATTCTTCTTATCGCCTCGTTGTTGGTCACGTGCTCTGTCCAAGAGATCTTCAGCGTCCTTCGAAAAACCCACATCTCAAAGGCTTCTATACGCCTCATACATGTAATTCCGAGAGTCCATGTTTCCACTCCGTATAGCAATATGACCATGACCAGAATAACCAATTGTATTTAACACTATTTCTAGGTTTTCATAGCTCTCGTTCATATGTACAGAATGACCAATAGGTATAGATGCATACGTGTTACCATTGTGTAATAAAACAGCTTCTAAACTAGCTTTGGATGAATCAATAAAAAGTCTCCATTTTTCTTTTTTGTATTCTTCACCGAACTCGTCATCAGACCTGGAATGTCTGAGAAGTACACTAAATCACCTTCTTGTTAAAAAAATGTTGAAATCTGCTACTCTCTCTTCTTTTTACTTATATTCTGGTTCCAACTGCCAACAATCTTTTCTTTTAGTCTAGAACCAAAAAATTCAGCTTTTTCTTTTGTTAAACCAAGATCTCCAACCAAGTCGTTAAGCTCGATCTGTTTATACAGTTATATTTTCTGTAGTACATTGGAACACTTCATAATCTTCTAGAACTGGAAAATCTACATCGTGTCCTACTAGACGGATGGTGGACATTAGGTTAGGGTAGCTTATTACTTTCTTTTTTTCGAGTTATGGCCAGTAATATCAATACTGCAAAAGTAGCAATCATCAGTGTGGTTTCTACACTCCTTCTATATCATAGGAACAAACTTAAAGGCCTTTTCTCCTTTTTTTGACCATTTTCTAAAATCTTTAACACAAACATAACATACCTTATGCGGGGCCCAATATTTATCCTGATCACCAAGTTTAGTTCCAAAATATGAGAAATAAACCTTTTTCACAGTCTGTAATGTTTCTTTGATGATTTTTAATACACTCACCACAAATATAACAAAAGCTGCCAAGAAGGTTCTTATAACACAATTAGACATTTTACTGAACACATATGCTGCAAACCAGAAAGTAAGGTTAGGTTAACAGTAAACAAAACATCAGCTGTGAATAGATAGTAAATGTGTTTCAGCAGTGTTGCCAACACTTCTACATCCAGTATAAGTTATTTTACAATTCCATTTGAACTATATAAAAGCTGTTAACTTCTTTAAAAAATCACAAATTTTAAGTGTAAATGGGAAGAAATGGTAGGTGACGCAGCTTAATAAGTGTCATATTTGGGTTTAGTACTCTAAAAAACATAAGAGTAAGATTAAGTAAAAAGTTTTTTCATCGTTGTCCTGTGTAATTAATCCAGTCGTCGGTGGATAGTTGATTTATTTGGGTTAAGTCGCTATTTTCTTTCCTTTGTGATATATAGATTTCTTTTATAGATACTCAGATTAATGTTTTAACAAAAAAACGGCAATTTTAGATCTGACCAACCTTATATGGTGGCCTCTTTATTTTTATTTAGAGAAAAAAAAGAAAACCGTATTTTTATTAACATTTTTTCTTTTTGTAGAACGAAAACCTGCTGTCATCTTTACCGCAAAGTTGTTTATTGTGTGATACTCACTTTTCTGGACCATCGGCTCTAGCCGCCCATGTTTTTGAGTCCCACGGGATCGACATGTCCGAAGTTGTGTCTTCCGGTTCGGGGGAGTCTTTTCCAGAGAAGAGCAAAAAGAAGTTACCAAATCTCGTAAAAATATCTGATCTCAAAAAGACTGATTCACTAGGTACGTATTGTAACTATACATTGGTGTTAATAGAGGTTTCATTTTTTAATTACTTGTACAACAAAAGCTCCAGAAATTTATTGGAGATATTCCAGAGGATAGCTCACAGAGTAGGCAATTTCAAGATGTCAAGTTATCGGTCTAGCTCATAAATGGCATTGATTTTATGGTTTTATTTTAATGATGAATCAATTGCAAATGTGAGTCAATTGTCAAAGGGTAAAAAGTGAAAATAAAAAAGACTTACAGTTGGTTTTTATTGTAATTACGACGGCTGTTTTGGGACATTATTATTTAGAAAATATCCAGCACATCGTATAAGAAGGAGATGTACCAGTCGAATGGGTATCGCGCGGTCCAGATCTTAGTCCAATGGATTTTTCTTTTTGCGGATTTATGGAAGATTATGTTTATGTTTATTCCGTGAAAATAACTAGTGCAAAACAATTAAGAAATCGAATTTTAGGAGCTGCTAATGCATTTCGACAGACATTTGATTTTTCTAAATATTGGGTGTTCATTGTTGAAACAATGAACAAACAAGTTAAAGGTAGCAAAACAAAAAACCTCAAGCATACTATTGGACAAACAAGGAAACATTTTAGTGGAGACGGAACAAAAATTATTGAGATGGAAAGAATATATAGACGAATTATTCCATGATCAGAGAGGGGAACATATATATGAAAATAATTAGTGTAAAGACTCCAAGTCAATGAGCAATTTATCTCTCTCTATATTTTGACAACGTTGATCTACTATTCCTTTCTACCGGTCCTAGAATGCGATGTTGTCATGTATGACTTTTACAAAGAATATTGTCGTACTTTAGATGTTTTCTATATATAAGTATTGTATATTATATTTATATACATTTATATTCTACTTTAGATGTTTTCTATATATAAGTATTGTATATAAATATAATATACATAAATATTGATATTACTAAATACATTTTATTATATACCTTAACAAATACAAAACGATCATTAATATGATAATTTTGCTGCATGTCAATGATTAAATTATAAATTGCTAGAATATCTTTCATTACAAACTGGCAACGATGTTGTTGCTTTATTGCATTCACAGTTCGGAGAATTTACTGCCTGCAAATTTGATTCTCAAGTATAGAGCGTTTATACAGGAAGAGGGAGGCATTTTGAAGACTATTTTAAATTAAATTCATATTTTTTTGTTCCATATGTAAAAATGTAATATTCCATTTAAAAAAGTAGCTGTATCTTCTAAATTAATGATTTTACAAACAAATACTAACAGATAAAGAAATTGGGGGGAAAAGGTTTGCAGAGCCACTTTAAACATCAAGTTTAGAGATAGCTACTTTGGTTTTATTGGTCATGGCATGCTAACATATAAATTTTCATAACAAAATTCTAAACCGTTTTGGAGCAATATGAAAAAATTCGGGTTTATTTTGTAACTTTAACATCCCGCAACTTTTTCTGGGTGCACTTTTGCATGTATGTTAGGATAAATCTAATTATTTTCATCCCTAAAAATCGTGGTATATTGTAAACATGAATAGCATCTGGTGTTTTAAAGTCTTTTAATATAATTTCTTCATTCTTTTAATTTAATTTTCATCACTATTTCTTTATCTATTTACATACTCACTTTAAATTTTTTGTTTTTACGTTTATATGTTTTAATTCAAAGGTTATTTTCCCAGTTGTTTACTATAATTGTAATATAGTAAAAGATGATTGGAACATATTTAGATGTACCTAATAACTACATTACTTACCAAAGCTTTTATTGTATTGAAACGAAGAATATGTTCTGTTTTAGAAAATAACCAGTACTGCGACCTTCAACAGGATCCTCATTCGATGTATTGTCCAAATTGTTCCAATGTATTCACGAGTAAACAAGATCTGATGATGCATTTAAGGCTAAAACACGCACAAATGGCAGGTTTCGTTTGTGGGATATGTTTGCATCAGTGCTCATCGTACATGAACCTTAAGCTGCATTTGCAGAGCTGCTCCAACACTCAACTACCATCTACCAAATATATCTGCCAGGTGTGCCAATATGGAGATGATAACTTCAAGTGGCTGGAGAACCACGTTTTGGTGCACGATTTTTTAATCGAGGCTTGTAAAAAACAGATGAAGATGTTCGATCCCGAAGACTTTATTGATATTAACGAAGCAATGGGTAACACACCATACAAAGGATTGAGTTGTGCAGATTGTGGTGTGAATGAATTTTATTCTTATAAGGAATTTAGTGCGCACAGGAGAAATAAGCACAGTAACTTCCATTGTGATCTATGCAATAAGTTTTATGGTCGAAATTCACATTTGTGGAAACACGTTAACAGATTGCACAAAGGCCATCCAAGCATTACTTGCCAGCTGTGTTATAAAACCTCGGCTTCCAAATACCATCTTTCCCAGCATTTTAACAAAATCCATCTAGCCAAAAGCGGGAAAAAGTCTTCCTCTGCAGAACTGGTGGAAAAAGAAAATTCACCTAAATTTTCTTCCTTTGATTTTTTGTCTATAAGAGACAAGTTTATCAAAGAGGAACTGGAGTATACTAGCGATCAAGATGAAAATTCTAATCACTCAGAACAAGAGGATGATCTAGTCATTAAAGAAGAGTATGATGAGGACGTTAAGGATGAAAATCTCAGAGAACCCAAAGAAATAGATTCTTCCCATGACATGTACACTAATATCATAACCAATTATACTCCTCCAATAAACGAAGGTGACTTTAAATGTCCAAAATGCTCGAAGGGTTTTAATAAAAAACTTTTGTTAAAGAAGCACAAGAAGAACTGTAGACCGAGAATGCAAAAAGATTTGCTAACCAGATGTAAATCGTGTGCCAGAATCTTTAAAGATCGTCAGAGTCTCGCCAAACATCTCATCAATTATCATTCTGAGTACACCTGCGAAATATGTACGGAAAAAGTACAAAGCAAAT
Organism: Diabrotica balteata; assembly: GCA_918026665.1. Taxonomy (NCBI): domain Eukaryota; kingdom Metazoa; phylum Arthropoda; class Insecta; order Coleoptera; family Chrysomelidae; genus Diabrotica; species Diabrotica balteata. Next base: position 20,556,395 of record OU898278.1, read on the forward strand.
GCGAAATAGTTTCACATATCAGGTTTAGACATCCCGGCTGTCCCTTGTTTTGTAGAATATGCACAAATGTTCTCAGAAGCAAAAACGATCTACAAGAACATGTGAGAAATCACTTTGATTCCCACATCTGCCAGTTCTGCGGTGATTCACTCCCGAGCAAAATAAAACTCAAAATGCACATACTCAGTTTACATCGAAAGATATTGAGTCTTTCCTGTGGGATTTGTTTGAAGTTATTTGAAAACCAGCACGTTCTGAGAGATCACGTCAAACTGGTACACAAAAACGAGCTGGCACCTCTAACTTCCTGTCCGATTTGCGGCAAGAATTACGGATCGAAGTGGAAGACATATGATCACATAAACAAATCGCATGGTAGAATATTCAGAGCTTGCAAAACCTGCTTGGAAGTGTTTGATAATGATGCTCAATTACAGGCGCATTGTGACGTTACCGCTCACGGAGGCCAAGTGGGCAACGCCAATGCTGCCGCGCTCAGAAACAGTATTATGGCCCATATTAAGTCCGCGATGAACGAAGCTGTGGCACAGAACGATCACGATAACAACGACGACACTGATAGTGATGAAGAAGGTAAGTTGTACTACATTAATCCACATCTTTTATAAAAATACAACAAAGATTTTTTTTATTTTATTTCGTTACTCTATACAGTTGAATCCATTGAATTCTGGTTTTAACTGATATTCATCAAAATTAACATTGTATTTCTTCAATTAAACTGTAATGTCTGATTTTTACCATTTAACGGAAGGCTGTTTATTCATAATTTCACTACGGTAGGGTATTCAATGACAAATTATTCCCTTAATTTGTAATCTCACATTATTCTTAACTTCTTAATCTTTTATAGTTTCACCGTGTATAATTGAGACATTGTAAAACTATATCGAGTAATATTTTAATAATTAAATAAATTAACCCGTTAATCAATTGTTGAATAATATATTTTAGAATTGAACTTCCTTAGTGTTGTAATTACGGCCTAGATTAAATTGTATTATAAGCTCATAGTTCCAATGTTTGTTAGTATGATAGAAGCAATAACCTCTGTGCTGAGGTATTCATTATTTGTGAGATTAAAAAACCAACATTTTTGTCCATGATGACAGTAAATGATGGGTGTTCTAAATTAGGAAGTAATTGTGCTTCTTATAAAAAAGCTTATCTATTTAATAAATATTGTACTATTCATTTCACCGTGATAATATGCAGTCAAAGATTTGAAATAAAATAACAAAGTGGCGTCTGAAATAAAATCTTTTGCTGAGCATGAACCACAATAAATCTTTTTCCAACATAATAACCCGGTTTTCGTACACTTCTCCTGTTGTCATCCTTCCACGACATTATTTTATTTCTCCTAAAAAAATTGCACGTTTCGTCTAAAAATACAACTTTTCGTGGGTAGATTCTATTTCTGTTTTCGATGTATTTACGTAAGAAATACGCTCATTGTGATTACTATAACATTTTAAGTCTTACTCGTAATTCTCAACAGAAAGTTGTTTAATTTACTATCCGGGTACATATTATATATTGTATTTCGAATTGTTATTTTATTGCCCTCAGGTAAATCAGTAGTTTTCGTTTTTAAACAAGGTCTGCAAGTCAATGTGAAAGTTGTAAAAACAATTTCTATCTTTGTTTAGCAAAGAAAAACATTACACTTCTCGCATTTTATGAAGCTTTTTGAACCACAGGGATATTTGCATCTTTGCCTTTCACTACACCATAATGGAAGATGACCAATGACCATATCCATCTGTTCGTACATCTTGCATTAGAATATCGGTTTCTGGACCCCTTCTTTTCTTGTCTTGTAAATTTTCCATAGCTCCACACGACGACCCCTTTTTGTACTAAGACCAGCTTTATTAATTTTGCATAAACACTCTGCTACTGAGATTTTGAAATCTGTCAGAGCAAAATTATTATGCTCATTGTCACTTCTTCTCCAACATTGAATCCAGGAGATCTACTCCCCATATACTTGGAGATCGTTACAGCTTTTGGATATGAAACCATTATATGTGTCATCCTTTTTCGAAAACCATTTAACTTCAACTGTTGACATACTCCCAGCATATGCTGATAAAATATTTACTAATTTGTTGTCATACCATGTAACAACAGATATTTTTGTACCATCAATTGTGGCTACTTTCTGTACCATAGCTCCTGGGCTGTTCTTTTTTAATTCAGCTTCTTTTGGCATATTTGGCACTCTGTTTATTCTAACTATTCCTAGTGGTAACATACCCTGTTTCGCTAGATAAATTTGCAATGGGACGCTGTTGAGCATTTTGTGATTATCAAAGAGTATTTTGTGATTTATAAGTCTTGGTACTATTTGTATTAGCCGAAGAACCACATTTGAACTTACCCCAAAATCAGGAAAATCATCGGGTACAACATTGGTTTGGCTTCCTACAAAAATTTCTTAATCGTATTAAAATCCGCTGACACCACTAATAACAAATGCCTTATATCCCCATTTGTGGGGTTTTTGCGGATTATATTGTTTTATAGATGAACGCGCCTTTGTTGGAATTATCTGCTCATTCATCTATGGCTAAAAATTCCTCTTTCGGAACTTCGGAGTAACTGATTCCTTAGTTTATTTAGTAGCGGTCGGATTTTAAAAAGTTTATCATGACCAGGATTACCGGCAGGAATAGCATCGTTATTGTTTGCAAAATGTAAAAAACGTTTTATTTCTTCCCATTTATTGCATGACAACATCTGAGATCAATCGATGATTCACGCTGGAATTCCAATAATTTCTATCGTTTGGCAATTGCACTATTGACATATAAATACAGGTTCGTAAGAACTGTTCTAGCTTAATTTTAAAACGTTTCAAAGGTTTTTGAGGTCTTTTTTCCAGAACATAATATAGTTTGATAAACTATATCTTTGATCATCTCATTTGTTAAAAAAAAAATTAAAATGCGTAAGGGGAATCCGCTTGTTGTAACTCAGGTAACAGGTCCGTAGAATCGAGAAATCTTATTATCATCATCTGATGTTACCAAATTTCCTTCTTTCCAAGTTGGATGATTTTTATTTCTATTCTTTATTAGATTTCGTCGTAATTCGTCAAAAGAAGTATCATCTTCGCTATTTGAACTGCTTTCTAAATATGTTTCTGGGATAATAATATCTGATTCATTATTATCTATTATATCATCTTCATAGTCTTGACTATGGGGCTAATATAATAGAGGAAATATCATAATCTAACAGCCATTCGTCTTCACTACCATCTGGTATGTCCACTACCACAAGAGTTTCACCATAAAACTTTTTTGGGTCCATTATCTAAAATAAAAAAAAATAATAATACCTAGTTCATAACGCATATGAAAGAGAATTTTCTTCGACAGTGCATATTGTTGCTTATGGCACAATAATATTTTTGATCAAAAAATAGAGTAGGAGAGGATATCTGTCTCTAGCTGGATACCGCGTTATATATTGCGCATTACAACTTCTTTCATATTGCATGTCTTTTGAATAATTTTCTCTAAAAAATTTATATGGACTGCTTGTCTGTCTTAAAACTATCATAACAGCCTTTGCATTGGTCTTACAAAATCTCATGAACCTGATTCACTCGTTTGGTGACGTCAATCTACGAATGAAACTATGAAATCCGACATTACTGACAACATTTAATTGTCTGTAGTGCGTTTTCATAGCAGGACATAGTCAAATTAGTTTTCGCATTAGTAAAACGATTGGATTAGTTATTGTTTTTTTATATAACAGTCATTTTTAACACTTTATGTTGAATTAAGTATGAAATTAAAATAGATAATGTTTTTAGGATTTTTTTTCCGGCATATGTTCATGAACTATTAAAATATCCCTACTATAGCATTTTTCATATAAAAAAGCTTGCACGTCATTCACGATTTACGTCTTCAGAACCCCACAGCGTTGCCAAAACATCAGAATAGTTAGTAAGTGAGGAATTTTTAAAATGTCAACTATTTGTCAAACGATTATATTAACAGTAAATACACTTAGTTTTAAGACTACTGCAACACATTAAAATACATAAGAAAACATTTTAATACAAAATTCTATATTCTAAATTTAAACTTACCTCTTTTAGGGCTTTAATAGTAAAAACCTCCTGCCATTATTTCTTTTTCAAAATAATCTATCTTATATAAAAGCTTATCAGCTTTCTACAGATTATTTGTTTTGGCATATCACAATCACAATACACAACAAGAATTAGTTTTTAAAGCTATTAATCTAAATTTAATATGTATTTATAAATACAATGTATTAATATATATTATATTATGATCAAATTGTGTAAGAAATCAAAACATAAACAAAATTCCTACTCTAAAAAGCCGGCAACACTTTATACACTTTGGCCACACGCTGAACTGTCAATAAATTTTGAAGTATTTCCGTATCAGTTGCGTACAGTTGTCTAATATATTTAATTAAAATGTTTTTGGTTATTTAATCAATAGTATTCTAAAATTTCCAATATAATGATGATTACATTTTTCTGATTATTACACCATGTTGACGCCTATGAAAGATCGAGTAGTTCCGTATGGGTTTCGTATTATTGGCTGTGTTAGGAAAATTTGAACTCTAAGGTTGATATTCTGGAAATTTTAAATACAAGTGACGTCACTTTGTATAAATCGTGACGTGCAAGTATTTTACTTTGAAAAATGGTATATATCATATGTTTCTTAATAATAATTATTAATATTGTTTTAGGCGAATCAGATGGGGAATACCACAAGCAACATTACGATGAACCTAAATCATTTTTATCCCAGGATGCTAAAATATCATTATTAGAAAAGCGACTGTTGGGTAAAACGTCGACTGATGACGAAAGCAGTATTAAATCCAAACCAGCATTAAGTAGTAGCAATAAGAAAATGAAATTGTCTGTGAATGAAGTTAAACAAAAACCGTTTAACAAGAAAGAAGATGAATCAGATATGAACAATCCCCAAACAAACTCCTCGAAACGCACAGTCTACGTTAATAGCAATGATCCTTCGTACTGTGAAATTTGCTATAAAACCTGGCCTGCAAAGAAGCATCTTTGGCAACACTATATTCGCTGTCACAAAACTGTAGCGGCAACGGTATGCGGAATATGCTTAAAAACAAATGACAGCTACAAATCTTTGCAAAAGCATTTAAGAGACAATCACCCAAAGTTACTCCATGGTCAGGGATTTGGTTCAAACTTTATTTGTAGGATATGCGGAAGGTACCACAACGCGAGCTCAAAGTTAAAGTTACACATGGTAATACATGAAAACTTTGATTGGACGCTTATAGAAGATAGTGATAAATCTGAAAAAGTAGTGGTTCCTAAACCCACCTCAAATGGCTTTAAAATTGACAAAGAAGAAACTGATAGAGAGGAATATACTGATAATATTAATTATGAGAGTTTGATCGAACAAGTCGAATGCTCATCTCAATCGGACAATGATGAATCTGACAACGACCAACCGTTACAAATTAAAGCTGATTATTCTTCTGAAGTACAAGAAGATACCGAGGATTCGATAATGTCGTCTAATACTAATCATGGTCAAGTAATTAACGACAAACCACCAGAACCAGTGCAACCCATGCCTGCTCAACAGCCGGAATATTCCTCTTCCAGCGAAGATTCCAGTTCTAGTTACACCGAAGGAACCAAAAGTGAATCTTCCGATGATGACTGTTCTCAAGGATCTCAATCATTACCGCCACATAACAAATTCAACCCGAGATCTAACTCCAACACTGCGGATTCGGTGCTGGACAGCAACATTTTCAACAGAAAGCCAGAAGAGCTGGACTCTGCTATCAAGTCGATAAGTTACGAGTGTATGGAACCGGTAGATCTGAACGTTGTCGACGATTATTGCGAATTACAAAATAACTGTCTCAACGAGAATGAGATTGAGTCTGCAGTTGGTAGTATTCTTTAAACGTCTGTATATAGTTAACAGATTGTTATTTTTCTTAAACGGTTAGCTTTACTATGTGGACCTACCAATACATCTCAATTATTTTTATAAGCATTAGACAAAATCCTATTTTCAGGAAATAGTAATATTGTAACGATACACTTGGTAAAAATGGATGAAAATAATAACATATTTTATATTTTTCATATAACATTCTGTCTCTCATTTCATTCAAAAATGAGAATTATGATCGATTTCTTTCATATCACCGTAACTACTAAAATTCATTTTGGAAATCTGAAATACCGTCAATTTTTCAATTGTTCAAATACCGTTCAAATTTGGTTTCCTATATTATAAAATCATGATTTGCTTTCTTGTTGAACTTGAAGGAATAATATGGTATAGGTTGAAGTTGGATTTAAAAGTGGTTCACTTGAAGATGTGATAGTATACCTCTGTGGTCAGTTCCCTTTACCCGTCATATTACTGTATCCAATAGTGTAGCCAGCCAAACATTTTTGTGATCTATTGTTGTTCTATTTTAAAATTTAGTTTTATTTGAAAACCAAATTTTTAATTTATTATCTAGATCAAACGTACAATGAAAGAAGTAGCAATTCATGTTGGTAATTGATTAATTCTTTAAATCACTGTCGGTCTGTTTTTCTTCATGTACTGCCCATCGTTCTTTTATGCAGAATCTTTTATATTTTTTCAAGTTCTCCTTCTTGTAGAACGTCGAAGGTACTTCTAGTTTGTTAAACACTGCCCTTATCTTACAACTTCGAATGCAACCATTTTGAATGTAACCCAACAAGTTTTGATATGTTGATATTTGAATCGGCTGATTGTTTAAAAAAATATAATTCATAGGTTGAATTACGAATTTGAGACAACTTTTTTACGGTTTTCGATTTGAACCAAATATTGATGTAACACAAATCAAAATTGTATCTTTTCATACTGGCATAATCGTGACATAAATGTATAAAACTAAAGAATTATCGTCATTTTATTTTTACTCTGGTCAGTAAAATTAAAGTTCTATAAATGTTGGGTGGCACTTATCACTTTAAAGCCAAACCAACCACCTAACACATACAGCAAATGCCAATTATGGAGAAGTTCAAACAACCTCTTTTAAGGGCATTGGTATTATAGCAATGAAACACTAGCTAAATCTGTCTGAATAGCTGTTAACACTAATTAAAATTTCTCAGTAAAACTTCGCAGAGACATCACAGAATGTATGTCTAGCTTATAATCGTTTATTCGGTCGGAGAAGTCTAGTAACTCTATGCAAAAATATGTAATTTCGAGCAACCAGCTGCAACCTCATCATGATGGTTGTTTTACTGTACTTCTCAGGTCCAGGGCTCAAATGTCTGTTCCCAATGATACTCATATTTATCAAATGCCACCTGAAAAAGTAAAAATATGAGTGAAGATGTATCATGCTGTGTTTATGGTTTTGTCTTTTATAAGTTTACATCCTCTCCAGTCTTATTGTAAAGCTTTTTGATCTATGGTCATTAGCTCTAATTATTTTCGCAACTTTAACTAATGAATAGTAGGAACGACTGTAGACATTCCTATTTGCAACGTTACACATTGTCTCAAGACAAACAGAAGCGACAATATTTATTAAAAACCCTCTCATTACTTAATATTTTACTCAACGAAGGTTTGACGTTCGAAGGCGATCATATACCGCCTTAGTTCTTACCATAAATGATTCCAACTAACTTCACGCTAACATGAACATGAACATTTTCCTAATTTTACTACTGAGAAATTATCCAAACCTCGAAGTAATAGGTACTAAACATAATGTTGTCCATCTGAAGCTCTAAACAGAGAAAAAAGTGTGTGTGCTATCGGTTTTTTTGTTTATAAACTTAATCCATTTGTCGAGAAAACGTGGTGATCAATCTAGAATAAATGCAAAATTTTCTCTTTGCTAATTTTATCATCGAATTATATATACAGGTATAGTTGCTAGTTAGCCTCAACAATATTGTCAACCTTTAATCAATGGATGGATAAATTAAACACTAGGGTAAAGGTTTTTACTTACAATTTGTTTAATAAGTTCAGTTTTTTTTATATAGAGTTTTTTAAAATGCTCTCATACGCGCAAATGGTTCATCGTTTGGATAAATAAAAATTTAAATCATTAAATGGCTTAGTACTTACATTGTTGGTTCCTTTTTTTAATATTAGATAATTTCTGTACCCTTTTTGCTCAGATATTGACTATTGTTGTTTTATTGTAGAAATTAAAAGTTTCAAATGAATTTTTTGCTCGGATTTTGTCTACTGCTTAGATATGTATGTGGTTATTAATTTTATTAATTTATATGTATATTTGTGATGTGATGCCATATTCTTTTTGATGAGATTTCTTTATAAACGTGTCTTGTAGATCTATATCTCCAGAATTTGTTTCGATTCGGTATTGAAATATTATACTAGTCATAAGGCACCTACTTCATACTACCGAATGTCTTAGGGATTTTTGATAAAATGTACATGCAAGAAAACGACAACACTGTTCAAATATGTGTTATTTTAATGGATATATAATTTGTGACATAATAAACGCCTGATATCGTAGGTTAATAGGTACTGCTAAGTTCGCTGAATCCCTGAAAGAATCTGCTGTTACCAATTTGTTTTTTTAAACTAGTGAGCCTTGAAAAATCATAGTATTTACTTAATATTTGTTTACCTATTCTGATGGAAATACATAATATGACATAAATTTTGTATCTCCGGTACATTTCAACATGTTTATACTATTCCTTTTGTTTATAAACGTATTTTAAAAGTGCAGGCTTTCACGGCCGCTGTTTTTAATGCTTGATTGTTTCCGGGTTTTAGTCTCTCCAGGCTTTCCACCGTCGGTGGAAATTCGATGTACTGATGTTCAGTTCCGGTGTAGTCTGGCAAAACCTTCCAGCCTCTTGCTTTCGCCGCTATTCCTTGTGTCGCCATGGTCACGTCGATGTACGTAACCTTTACCTCTTCTAACAAACGTAGGTTCTAGACCTCTAGAGTACCCACCCTTAATCAATTAGTATTCTGCTGCGAGTATCGGTGATGGAAGATCCCCACTCCGCCGCTTTTGCCTTAAAATCTCCCAGCACTACGTATTCTCTTCCTGTGTTTCCCGCTTCCTCCATAATCTCGTCTATCTTTATCTCGTACTGGGCCACCGTCACGTTTGTAGAAATATAACAGCAGACCAGCCGCACCCCTTCCATCCGAATAATCACATATCCTTCTTTCGGCTTAATTTCATACACTCGCAGCTTCCTATTCTAGATTCGTACATCAGCCCTCCCGGAAGTATCTACAAACCATCCTCTTCTCTTTACCGCTGTTGGATTTGGTTCCGCCGTCACCAGCACATCGATGTTCTTTTCTACTACGGCAGCCTCAGCAAGATCATGTACTAATCTTGCTGTTCCCACATTAGTTTGGAACGCTCTCAGCTTTCGAGTCCTGTTTTCTTTGCCATTTCTAAACTTTGGACTTTTTTCGCGCTCTCTTTTACACTCTCGTACTCTTCTTGGGACTAGTCTTCAGTGATTCCTATTTTCAACCAGTCTGTTGAACTTTGGGCATATTCTTGAATTCGCCACATGCCCATTCACGTCGCAATTGAGGCATCTGGTTGTTTCTTCCTTGCATTCCAGCGCTATGTGACCCTCTTTGTCACATCGGAAGCAACATCCTCTTCTGTTCTGCCCCTTGCAGTGCCATTGTTTGTGCCCAAAGGCAAGACATCTCAGGCGTCTCGGTATTTTACTTTTATTCTTTTCATTTTCAAGATCTTTTCGGCAGCGTCTTCATCTACATCGATCACGGCACTCATCATCCCTCTTCCTGCGCCTCGTGTCCCAATCCAAATTTTTATGATGTCACAGACCCGCTCTTTGCCAGCTGCTTGCTCGGTGGCCTTTTGGATCTCTTCCTTCGTTGTATTGGGTGGGATTTTCTGTACCAAGATTCCTCTCTTCACGATGCCTCCTTTTGCCACTGCTCTCGACACGCATGTATTATCAGAGAAATTTTCTTCACTTCCTCCGCCATTTCCTAAAACGGGTTTTAGAACCTGAATTGGAATTATTTCTTCCTAGCACGCTTCGGTTGCAACTACGCTGAATTGTCAAAGGCGAAAGGTATCTCCCTAAAGCCCCCAGTGTCATACGGAGGTTATAAATAGCGCATCAATTTGAGCAGCGCCCCCAATAAGTGCTTCGCCTTTAGAAACGTCAGCAAGAAATAATTCGACAATTAATCACGCTCGATAATAATGTGGAAAAGTAATGTGCATTACAATTATCTTTTAGTCGTCTTTTATAACAGACAGCAAGTATATTCCGAGAATTCTACTCTGGTTTCACAGGGATACAATTACAACGTTTTTCCATACTGTTATTCTATCCAAAATCTCACAGAAAGTCTCGTATTATATTTATTAACTAACCTGAATAATTTTGAATCAACTGTTATGAGAATTGGATAGAAAATTTGGTCACAGTAATAGGGCAAATGCTAACGGTGATTCTATTGACAGAAACCCCTTTCTTCCACTGTTATGCATATATTGAACAGTATTATTGTTATTCGTGCTTTCTATTACCAATTATCCATGAAAGACACGAGAACAAAGATGGAGATACGATCTAACTTTATTAAATGCAGCAATTAGGTTAATTTTATTCCAGTGTGTACTCTATGGTACGTTACTTGTTTTCAAACGAAATATTTACTTTATTAAACCCTCGCACAACTTCTACAAAAAGTATTATCTAGTCTATTATTTTCAAAGTATTGTAAATGGGGTTTTTATCATTACGAAGGCACATTTTTCTCTTAGAAAACAATGTAAAATGGTACACCTGGAACTGTATTATAGGGTAAATGTGCATTTTAGCGCAATCTTATTCCTAATGATGCATAACTGACACAAACGTGGCAACGTGAGGATAATTAACTCAATAATAGTCTGAAAATAGATAGCCAAAGTCTTGATGTCCTGAAGTTGAAGTTTTGTGAACAAACAAATAATGAGAGCTATGAAGCTTGTTTAATTTCAATTTAAACAGTAAATGGAGTAAACGGTTATTCCTTTGACGGCATCTCCCTATAGAGAAAAAAAATCCAATTGACTATTATGTACCTACTGTAAAATAGACTACATATACAATGAAAGATGAAAGTTCAAAAGACTTTCTGATTTGCTCATATTATTGAGGTAACGCCTCAGAGAACAGTATCTGTGATTAATTTAATCCTTTTTTTTCGTTTCGAGAAGGTACTTAATATAATTTTACAGCTATTTTGCTTTCTTTTGTGTATCCAAGCACTGATTACATATTAAAAGTGAAGTGCTTCAGAATATTTAATTGTAGTTTATCACAAAACGACCAGACTTAGCCGACGTAAAGTCTCACGCCAGGTACGTCCCCATGTTGCCTCGATCTTGTTTGTGCTCAAGTACCTACGCAGCTAAGTTGACTACTCGAATGCACATATACCATTTTATATTTATATATTTTTGTAATGTAACATTTCTTTAAGACTGTTTTCTTCACTATGATCGGATTTTAAGCAAATAATGTCAGTCCCTATTTTTGTATTTATTTTTATTACTTGAAATTTTAGTGCTAAGTATAATCTATTTAACTTGAACATTCCTTTCTCATACTCACTGTGGTTACTACATAACTGTATATAAACTGACAGTAATAAAGTATTTTGTAAAAAAACGTTCGTTTTAATTATTCTTCCATTTTGTAAGGATATTATTATTTTGTTTTGTAACTATTTATCAGGACTGTATTCACCACGCAGACCAAGAAGCTCTAGGCGAAGAAACCAGAACAGTCCACAGATCAGCGGGAAAATTCACTTGGAATACACAGCTTGAACAGCAAAGAAATAAGAAACAGGAAGCATACAAAAGATGGCTGAACACTAAGAATCTTGAAGATAAAGAAATAAACAAAGAACAGCAAAGAATATTTTTTAAAGATATGACAAGGAACAATAAAAATGAAACATGGGATGCAAAATGTAAAGAAGTTGACTGTTACATCGGAGGAGCGCGATCATCAGCGGCATGGAAATTGATAAAAACCCTGACAACCGACACATCAAATAAAAGTCGAATACCGCCCATCCAGATAGATACATGGAAAGCATTAGGCAAGGGAACTGAATGAAGACAGAGATATTTATAATACTGACTCACCTCAACGAATACGAGTACAAGGTGAATATGTAAACATGGAAGAAGAACAAATACAACAAGCGCTTAAATCGATGAAGAATAACAAAGCATCCGGGCCGGAGAACATACCAGCAGAACTTCTAAAAAACGGAACACCAAAACTAATAAGCTATCTTAAAGTGCTATTCAGAAGATACTTAAATCTGGAAGAAATCCCGAATAGTTGGAAAGAAGCATGGATTACTCCAATTCACAAAAAAGGTCCAAAAGATATTTGCGGAAACTACAGATGTATCTCTGTCACCAGTACCTTTAGCAGTCTGTTTGGTTAAATCTTAAAAAACATGATTGAGAAAGCTTACGACAAGGATGCTGCCTCTCTCCAATGCTATTTAAGATCTATTTAAATGAAGCACTAAGACACTGGAGAAGATCCTGTTCAGGAATGGGAATCCAACTTGACGACGATACAACATTATACACTCTACATTTTGCGGACGACCAAGTAGTAGTGGCAGCAGACAAGGAAGATTTAGAAATCATGACGAGACGGTTGTTTAAAACATATGAAGAATGGGGCCTCTCTGTAAATAGAAACAAAACGCAATAATTATGCATCGGGAATGAAGTGGAAGATCTAATGGTCAACGAACATGAAACAATCAAGAACTGTGAGGAATATATATATTTGGGAACAACAATCAATAAGAGTGGGCGCACCGAGAAAGAGATAGAGCAAAGAATCGTGAAAGGAAAAAGGGTGATAGGATGCCTAAACCCGATGCTATGGTCAAAAGAACTATCAAATCAAAGAAAGCATCTCCTCTTTAACTCCAACTTTAAAAGTATAGTGCTCTATGGATGCGAAACATGGCAACTTACTAAATCCCTTGAGCGACGCCTACTTGCATTGGAAATGGACTTCTGGAGAAGATCAGCTAGAAAATCAAGGCTTAATAGAATACAAAATGACCATATCAGAAATATAATGGGAGTCAAGTCAACCATTATTGACGAAATTCAAAGGAGACAACTGATCTGGTATGGTCATGTGAAAAGAATGGACGACAGGCTGCTAAACCAAATTTTAAAATGGACGCCAAGGGAAAGAAGGAAGAGAGGAAGGCCAAAACAATCCTGGCTGGGCGGCATTCAGAAGGCAATGTCGGAAAGAAACCTTCACCCTGGCGAATGGAATGACCGACGTAGCTGGAAACTGGGAACCGGAAGGCGGAGAACGCTATAATAAACCGGGATAATAAAACTAGACTATTTATCTCTGTATCGTCTGTGATGGTAACCTAATAACGGTACCACACTTCGCTATCTGTTATTCGTTATGCGCCAGGATAACAGAAATAAAGCGTTAAATCGGTTAGGGAACCATGTTGAAATTACCCATGACTCCCACATGTAGAGCATTTGACTGATAATTGTGCCCCTATGGCACATCAGAGTAGTATAGGGGGAAAGGCATGATCTGGAGTATTGAAGGGTGGTGGAGTGACTCCTTTCTTACACGAGTTAATACATTTCGCTCCAATGAATTGCTACACTCGAACGTCTTTATAAGGCAACAGCCGGACCGCGGTCCGAATCCGGACCGCGGTCCGAATCCGGACCGCGAAAGGTTGAACTGCGAAATATCGATTGTTGATTCAATAAAGTTCAAAATAAAACTGCTGTTAATTTTCAAATAGGAAGTGAAATGATAAATAAACATAATAACAATTATGTATAAGTGATAAAATATTGTTTTATAATAATATTGTATGTTTACAATAACTGAAATATATAAATCTGGGGAATTCTGTTCAAAATCTGGCTGAAATCTGACTTTTAAAGCACAATTTGGTCATATAAAATTTATGGACCTGACAACGCTGCTGCCCACTGACCCAAGTAGCTCACTAGTTGGTCGGTGACATGCACATAGCGCACTACCGTTAATTTGTTTTGTGATTACTCGCGTTTTCGTTCGTTTTATAAAACATCTTTTTGTACCTACGTTAATAGGGATCCGAAAAGGAGAAAAGTTTACAATGAAAATAGGAAGTTTCTGGCAGAATGGAGTGAACAATATTGTTTTACACTGCCTGATAGGTCGCAAGCGGTTCCGGCGTGCCTTATATGCAAGAAATCTGTCGCCTTAATTAAAAGTAGAAATTTGAAGCTGCAGTTCCACAAAAACTTTCTTCTTGGCAGTCAAGCGCGTAAAGAAAAACTTGGAGTATATCTTAATTCTTACGAAAAAAGCATAAAAATACTAGTTCGCTGCATGAGCGACTAAGAAAAATCCACAGAAGCAACGTTACGTATGTGCTGGATACTTAATAAACACCAAAACAAATTTTCTGATTCTGAGATAGTGAACGAATGTATGCTGACAGTTAGCTAACTCACTTTTTTAAGAAAAAAAAAAGATGTTGCCTTACCAATTCAAAGCATCTGATTGTCAGCGCGAAGTAATACACGAAAAACGGAAATTTTAGCTGCTAATATTAAAAACTCTCTTTTTAACTTGCTCGCCATAGCACTTGACGAATCATGTGACATTGTTGATGATGAACAAATGTTTTATAAGATTTCTTGATATTGAGTGTCAGATTTTTAGGGAAGAGTTGCTAGCAATATTGCCGCTGAAAGGTAACGCTCGAGGAGAAAAGGTTATTGATGAATTAATTTCTAAATCTAACATCAATTATAATAAAATGATTTCTCTTTCTACTGATGGGGCCCCAGCAATGATAACCAAAGAAAAGGTGTAGTAAAGAGAATCAGGGATAAACATTCAAATTTAATAACAGTGCATAATACACCAGGCAGCTCTTTGTGGAAAACTTAGTGCTAGACTTAAAGAAGTCATGGACAGTTTAGTGAAGTTAATTAAGTTTAATTTAAACAACCTCGAAACAGCCGTTCCGAGGTTGTTTTTACCACGACCAGGTAAGAATACCAATACCAGCTTGTGTTCGCATAAAACTTTACATTATAATAACAAAACATTTTTTTAAATACTGACAAGTTCTTGTCACAAAATCAAGAACACTAAATATTATACCACACTTGGCTTATATTATTAATATTTCTTGTAACACATATAACATTTATTGTAACTTTTTATAAATAAAGATTTTATTTTATATTTTATCTTTAATTTTTTTTAACAACTGGCATTTATTTTAACAACCTAACCTAAAGTTATGGTAAATAAATATTGCCTTAACATAACAAGAAAACCCAAGCAGTATACAAAAAATTTATACATATTATCGTATAGAACAAGCGTTTTTTTTTTATTTAGGATTACATTGATTTTTCCTTACTTTAAAATGAGTTTACAATCCTAGGTAATTTTACGTGCTTTTCGAATTTACCGCCATGTATATATATAGTTACGCACCCTGTCGCTAGGCGACGCGCTAATGTTTGTTTTATTTTTTAACACGGGACTGGCACTGCTAGATGGGAGTGTGCTGTGTCTACTGTCAAACGTCTTGTGGGAAGGCTAGGTTATGTTTTTAAAAGAAAATAAACTTTTTATTTGAGTTCAGGATTAGTTTATAAATATAAATAAAATGGCTTCGACATCCACTTCAGAAGTAAATGCAGACAATAGTAATAAGCCTGTATGTCTAATAGTTCTGGGAATGGCTGGTAGTGGAAAATCATCGTTAGTTACAAGATTAACCAGCTCTGAAAAAAAGCCCTATGCAGTAAACTTAGATCCAGCCTGTAGTAATTTAAATTATTTTGCAAATATAGGTAAGCTTATGTAAGAATAAATCAAACCTTTTTTTACATATATTTTTTTAGATATTCGAGACACTGTGAATTATAAAGAAGTAATGAAACAATACAACTTAGGACCAAATGGAGCAATAGTTACATCATTAAATTTGTTTTCAACGAAGATTCCCGAAGTAATTGATTTTATTAAAAAATCGCAGAATGAATTGTGTATATTAGATACACCAGGACAAATAGAAGTTTTCACATGGTCTGTATCAGGCTCAATAATAACAGATACATTAGCCTCTTCGTTTCCTACAGTTATATTGTATGTTGTGGACTGTGTAAGAAGTACTTCTCCCGTAACATTTATGTCTAATATGCTCTATGCTTGCTCCATCTTATACAAAACCAGATTACCCTTCATTATTGTTATGAATAAAATAGATATAGTAGATCACTCATATGCCAAAGACTGGATGACGAATTTTGAAGTATTTCAAGAAGCTTTAGAATCAGATGAAAGTTATATCAGCAATTTGACAAGGTCTATGGCTTTAGCCTTGGATGAGTTCTACCAAAATTTGAAAGTTTGTGGTGTCAGTGCAGCCACAGGACAAGGAATTGACGATCTGTTTAAACTTGTTGATAAAGCTGCTGATGAATATGAAAAGTATGTAAATCTATTCTTTTATCATTTGATGATATATTGTTTCAAAGGTAGTATATATCTATTCAAAGATCTAATATACTAAGTAGTATATTAGAAAATTCATTATTCTTCACAGCCAGGACATTCAATTTAAGTGAATCTAATGTTATTAAAAAAAAAAATAATAATAATACTATAATGAATAAAACTGAATATAAATTGATAGACTTTGGAATAATTTCTATGAAAGAGATATAAAAAACAAAAAGACTAACATCAACTTTGTGCTAGTTTAAAAATATTTTATAAATTTCTATTTTCTACTAAATTTTTATTTTGTAGTGAATATCGAGTAGAGTGGGAAAAAATCAAAGCAGAATCTGATGCCAAAAAGGCAAAACAAAATAAAGAAGATAAAGAGAAGTCTAATGTAGATACATCATCTGGGTCTTTAATAACAGAGGTTCCTAGTGGGAGAGAACTGTCAGATATATATTTAAGGCATCCTACAAATGAAAGTAGTACTGACTCGGAAGGTGAAGAAGAACCTTTTAATGGTATGTTTAATAACCTAATTTAAAGGCAGTTAAATAGAATTTTAATATAAAACCATTCTTTATTTTTAGCTGTAAACAATGAAGAAGAGGCTGAAACATTCCAAAAGGTATTGAATCAGCAAAGAATGATGCAGATTAAAAGAGCACAAGAGGCAGAAATGAAAAAATCACAAAACACATGAGCCATTATATTATGTATTATGTTTATATAATTTTTTACACAATGATTAAAGATATTTTTAATAAATAGTTTACTGAATCTCTACCAATAATCTGGATGCTGTCTGCAGTGTCTCCATTGGTGACCTTTCAAGCACCATCCAAAAAAGGTTTCCCAGATTACAAGGTAACTCTTAATTTTGCCTAAAACTGATGAAAATAAAGAGCTTTTATCCTAGCTGGCACTAAGTTGTAGAATTTTATGGCTAAATACCTTGAACTATTTCTGGATCTCTCAAGGCGGCTAAATTCTGGTATAAGATTATTGTTAAATCTGGTGGGATAATTGTGAAAATCTATATGCGCATTGTATTGGCTAAGATTTTGTTTAATGTGCACCAGACACTGCATAATGTATACACAAGGTAAAGTTAAAATTTTTAAAGCTCTAAAGGAGTTTCTACAGTCTGCTCTATAACAGAGCCCAGAGATAATATGAACACACTTTCTTTGTTGTGCAAACACTTTATTAATATGACAAGAGTGACCCCAGAAGAGAATAGCATAGGTCAGATGAGAATGAAAATTACTATGATAAGCTGTTAAAATAGTTTCCCTGAAAGTCACTTGTACAAGGTTCCTGAAGAGGAAAAGTGGTCGGGAAAGCTTTTTCAATAGATTAACTATATTCCCAGGTTAATCCTGCATCCAAATATATCCCCAGAAACTTCGCTTCAGTTACACATTGTGGTAGAGCAACGTTTTCAGAGGTGTGATAGCTTGCATAGAAAGTAGTATCATCAGCAAATAAAACAGTGTTAACTGTTTCATTTTGGGAGTACACTAGATCAGGGGTCACCAATTATACTCCCTGAGGGTCTGTTTCGAAAACCTAGAACACTTCCGCAGTCCGGACACTCAGCACTAAACCAGGGGGTGGAGTAACCAGGGGTGGTTAACTAGAAACCCTCCAGTAGTTGTAACTCCCCCTCAGGAGATCTTTTACGTAGTTGAAGCCAGGGAACTAGACCACCTCGTTTAGGGAGGGGTATGAAATAAACCAAAGGCAAAAGATAATTATAAAGCTATTATGTTGGTTCTGCAACTTTCTTTACTGCGAAGATTTGGATTTAAACTTCAACATAACATACTTCGGTGAATAATACAATGATACAATATTAGATTTCCATTGCACATAGGATCGCTATTAAGTCGCTGAACCAAACCTTTTCTACACCCAACCATAGATGCAATGCCGTCCTTAGTGATCGAAATAACTTTTTTTAAGTCCAAACTATAGTTGCCAAAATAGTCCACCACAGTCTTGTTTAAATCCTCTCCTGTAGTAGCTCCTGACATTGGCAAAATGGTCAAAAGTTCTTCAACAAACTCTTCACTGGTTTTGTCCCATTAGCACACGAAAATGACAAGCTGTGCTGTTTCTGTTATGTGACATGACTCATCCAATGCCAAAGCAAAATATTTAGTGACAGCCAAGATTTGTTTTAACGTTATATATATATATATATATATATATATATATATATATATATATATATATATATATATATATATATTATTAGTACATTATATATAGTGCATTTTAAAAATGTAAAGATATTTATATATTTAGAAATTTGATTATAATTTTACACTATAATTTTATTATTATATTTTGAATTTAACGGCGGTCCGTAAAAACCAAGCTCACGGTCCGCCATTTGATGACACCTGCACTAGATCATTAATATAGATAAGAAATAATACTGGATCCAAAACCGAGCCTTGAGGGACACCAAACAACAGAGATTGTGTGTTTGAGAATCATACTGGTTGAAGTGAACATATTGATCACGATTTGATAGAAATGAATCAGTTAGTTGAATAGCATCACTATGAAAAGTATAATAAGGAAGTTTTCTAAGCAGAATACTATGTGTGACACAATCGAAAGCCTTAGTAAAATCTAAAAACGATGCAAGAGTATCAAGATATTTTTCAAACCCAAAATATTGCTAGTGAAATGACCAAAATGTAGATTAATTTGATTTTTTAAAATTCGTTCATAAACTTTTGATACGATGGGCAACAAAGAAATGGGTTATTGTTATATACTTAAAGGAAATTGTTATAATCATCAATAGAGATATTCTGAAACAGAGGTACTACCTTTGCAGTTTTGAAAACTTGAGGATAAGTATTACAAGATATTGATTGATTTATTAAAGTTGTTAGAGGTTGAACAATTATATTTTTAATTGTTTTAATAATTTTTGTACCCTTCAGGATCTTTGATGTTAGTATTTTTTATTTCTGTAATAGCTAAGTCAACTTCACTAAAGTTCACTGGCTGAAAACTAAAACACGGGATATTTTCCTGTTGTATACACTTTAAATAGTCATCAAGAGTTAGCTGAGGAACCTCAAGGTCATTTATTACTCTATCAGCAGTTGAGCAGAAGTGGCTATTAAAACTATCTGCACTGAGTTTAGAATTATCAGTGAAAACATTTTTATGTTTGTTACCATTAATAAGTTTCCACATAGCTTGTTGAGAGTTGTCTGAATTTTTTATAAACCTATTATTTGCATTAATTTTTGCAAGCTTGATGGCTTCACTGTACTCTTTTCTAAGTTTGATAATGGTACTTCTAGGTGCAGCAATGGAATCGTTTCTATTTATTGCTATAATAAATTGAAGTCTCTCACGCATTTTTCTCAAAGTGTCATTGAACCAGTTTACTTTTTTACCTGGATTATTTTTATTCAGCAATTTAGATTTTTCTGGAAAAGATATATTTATGGAATTTAATAACAAATCAATTAGCATTTTAAATTAATATCCAAATTATCATTATATACAAAATTAAAGTTACAATTTATCAAAGTCTGGTTCAGATTAAAGATTCGTTCATCTGTGATATGTCTATAACAAACTCTGGTTGCATAGTTTGTGGATGAGTATTAAATCGAGTATTAGATTTAACTTTTTTTGTAATATTGTAAGATCTAAAAAAATTGGAGAGTATTAAAGCTCTGATATCTGTTTCATTAAAATGGACATTAAAGTCACCCCTAATTATAACAGGTTTATGAACATTAATTTTTCAAGAGCTTTAGCCATAATGGTAAAGAATTTGTCTAAATCGCCATCTGGAGCACGGTAGACAGTAATAAGCTGCACATTAGATTTATTTACTAAAATGCCTGTAATCTCACATTGCTGTTCAGAAGAGAGATTTTCAAGATTCAAATGATTAAAACTTACGTTATTCCTAGTATATATACCTACACCTTCATGAGACTTGACCGTCCTGCAAAATCCAGAAACTATACGATAGCCATTAATATTGACAGTAAATCAGGTAAAAGCCAGTACTCATTAAGACACAAACAATCAGCTCAAATATCATTAAGCAGAACTTCAAAATCTAGAAAAGAGTTACGTAACGATTGAGCATTATAGTGAATGACATTTAAATAATTTTTAAATTTAACAATACTTTTTAAAGAGGATCCAGTTACATTGTAGCATTTGCAATTTATTGATTTTTTTGGTGTATATTGAAATCCCCTCATAAATGTTTGAAAAATCTTTTAATGTATCTTTCGTTCGTATTGTTCAATTTGAAACCCAAATATTTCGTTCTTTTCAGCGTCGCCAAGTAATAAAAACCATTTTAGAGTAGTGTACTTTCTCGGCATTTTCTTTTAATGTTTTTTCGAAGTCGCCTTATAATTTTTATACGTCGTGGAAATGGAATCTTTTACGTTTTAATTTTCGTTGTGTTTTGTTGTTATAGAGTTTGTTTATTTTCAAGTTAAGTGAACGAATTCTTAAGAGAATTTCGTCATTCTTACTTGGTCGTCGTAGTCTCAGGTATGGATCTAATTCTTACTTAGGTCGTCGTATTCTCAGGTATCGATCTAAATTCTTACTTGGGTCGCTGTAGGCTCAGCAATAATCCAAATTCACCGTCGAATTTGTAGTTTTCTGTTTTGGCCCCTTTTTGTGGCAATGTGTAGCAGTGGAAAATAAATTGTGTAGTATACCAGAACATGGTAGAATTTTAAAGCAGTATATAGGATGTCCCACCAGTTTTGTTGTACCAGATTTTCGTTCCTGAGTATGGAAATGGTTTCCTTTTGTTCCAGTTGAGAGTTTCGTCCTTGCAGCTCCAATCCCAGAGATAGTAGCAAGTTTTTCAAAGTTTGTGAATTAAAAGGTAACATTATGTGTTCATAGTAAAATAGTTTTTATTTTAAATAACAATAATTGCTTTCATTGAAATTTTAAAGGATTTATAATAACTAATAAATTATAAAATTTTAGAGTTTGACTTTAGCTGTCAATTTGTGTGTTCAGTTTTTTTTAAATTTATTGTTAACTTATGACAGCACGCTTTATTATTTTTTGATTTTAGTTTATTTTATTTTTAAAGAAGGTTAACCTCTATGCCATTTTGAAAGATTTTATAGCAATCTTCTTTGTAAACAGATGCACATGTAAGTTTTTTCTTTGTATTTGTGTATTTTACAACTACTTATATAGTTTATTTTTTGTGTCATCTGTATTTGTGTAACTGTTTGTGGTAAGACACAATAAATGTTAAATTTTGTTTTCTTAACATTTTGTTAATTTCTTTAACCAACTCCTTTTTAGTTTTATTTGAAAAAGATATGATTTTGATGTTTTATAATTATTTCCCTAGTTACAACTAGTCGTAATAGGTATAATTAGACACCTCAAGTGGCGCCCTATATTAAATGACTAAATTACCAGGTGTTTCCTGTTTCTTTTTGCTTTGTTTGTTCCAAGAGATTCATGACCTTTTGTTTCATAGTTTTGTAGTTGCCCCATTTCACCCCCCTTATCTTTTACTTATCCACGACCCCAGCTCTCCTAACAAACCCTGAGTGCCGTTCGCACAAGTAGCGATTATTTTGTTTGCCCTATCTCCACCCCCTTAGTTTCAGTCCCCAATTTTCTATCCCTTGTATTAATACTCATGTGGTAGGCAAAAATATCTTCGTTACAACATTGGCATTCTCCTCTTCACAAAAAACTTACGATACCACTGCACCCTTTCGCCAAACATCTTTGTTCCAAGCTCTCTTTAGGGTTTCTTGATTAATGGTGACCTTCATGGAACTTCAGGCATTTTTGATTAGTGTACCATACATTGGACTTCAGGAAACAGCTAACATTTTATGTAAATCATCAGCGGTTGTTTGCGGTTTAAGCTGGGTGTGGTGTTTGGGCGTAGCATAACAAGACTACATTTATAGGCTTGTAGGAGAAAAAATAAAACAAATCAGATGAATTTTTTACTGTGAACACAATATTATACACGTTTTTAAATAAATCCTTTAAAAAAGACAAAGTCTTTCCTCTCGAAATAACTAACAAAAATGTATACAAAAAAGTATTTAATAAAATTCTACTTGTCATATAAATACATCATACCTAAATATAACTATTTCACAGATTTTTCAAATAATGCACGTTTTACAAACGTGCATTAAAATTAATTAAAAAACGGGCACCAAACATCTTTGATTCGTTAATGTTTATCTGTATTTTGGAAAAAAAGCAGTATGATACTAGTTATTACAGTATACAGATTCCCAAACGATAAGAGAGAACTGGTGTGTTGACTGTCACGTCTAGGAACTATAAATTTTCTTATTCGCGGATCATGTATTTATATATAGTAATTCTGTCATTCCAAAGAAGAATATATATATATATATATATATATATATATATATATATATATATATATATATATATATATATATATATATATACATAACTTTCACAATGCTCTCCCAGATTAGATTTCGATGTAGATTTTTGCATCATTCTATCGTCTACTTCACCAACTCCTGACTGTCATCTTATCGTTATTAAGAGTCATTTTATTGGTGAATTATACATTGTGAAAATGTTGTTACCGAATTCGTTGGATTTTTGAATGCACACAATAAAAGATCATAATAGATCTCAGTGTGGAAAACTCCATATATATTTACGAGATTCAAAGTAGCAAATAATGCGACTTATTAAAGTTGTCGAGAGATGTCATAACATTTGTAAGATTCTACTATGCTACATCATCCAACCTTCTGAAAGTTGAGTATATGCCTCCCCTAACTACTTTAGTAACTTAAGTGTTTTTTTAATTCTCATACCGGAAACTAGTGTTTTTCGTCTCTCTTGTAAGTTTATACGATCTATTTGTGCACAGCACTGATCTGTGCTATATAAAGACACTTGTTTTTCGTTGTGTTGAATATCCAACTTACCACATTGTTGCCATGTGTCTAATTGTTCTTACCAAGCATTTAAACGGACATTTTGGGCAAAGAGTATATCAAAAACAAAAGTAGATGAACCATTATTTGTATACTCACATCACCACCAAAAGATACTAGTCATAAAATGTCAAGGGATCGTGCTATCTGAGTATGTAAATCTGAATATTTGGTGGAAGAATTGACACTTGTAGAAAAAGAGTTTTCCTACTGTATTAAAGGATAATAGTTGTTAACCATAATAAAAATAGCTAAAATCGAATACCTCGGTCACATAATGAGGAGCAGTGAAAGATATGGGTTGCTGCAATTAATTCTACAACGAAAGGACTTCCTGGATGAAAAATGTACGTACGTGGCTCAACACAACAACCACGAATGAATTGGCAAAATCTTGAGAGAACATGACATGAAAAAGTCCATCTTCACACCAATCAATGATGAAATAAAGATCCAAGTGGACCATTGCACACTCTAAGATTTTAATTCACTGTAATAGTGGAAAGTCTATATTGGAACGACAAATCAGCTGGTTTATTCGAGGAAAAACAAGTCTTCGAAGACTATCGACATCCAAAAACACCTGATCATTTTAAGAGGATTTAATCCCAATTAAGTAAAATATCTTAAGGCATAAACTGGCACTGAAAATTCCAATAACGATTCGGACCAATTGATAGATCCCGGAAAGCACACAAATGTCATAAGCAGATGCTATGCATCTGCTTATATCAGTGAACGACAGAAAGTTGCATTTTATTACATATACAAGATTATTATTATTCGAAAAACATTAAACCGAAAATAAAGGAAAATGACCTACAACTAGACGGACAAAAAATGAACTGCCGTCCTTTTTAGTTTTAGGTAAATTGCTTGTTTTTTCTTCATCATACACCTTTCTCCTCCGAGCTAAGGCCTTCGAGCCACTTCTTTCGAGATGTAAAAACGAATTTTATTATAAATAACATTAATAATAAATAATATCGTGAAGATTAAGATACGAAGTGATGAACACAATGCCGAGCGTTAATTTTTCAAATATTATCTTTCATATGTTGACCCAACAGTCAGAAATACGTGGGCCATCCAGAAAGTAAAGAACGATTGCGCATCACGAGCAGCGTCGATCCCCCACCGCCGCGATTTCATGCGCGAGAGTTACCTCTGTCTGTCGCATAAGTGTGAGCCTTAGACAAGGAAAGAGAGGGGACAGGTAAACGTTCATTTAATAAACCTTTGAAAAGTGAAGCCAGTTTCGATATGACAGCATGTTTTGGTACTCTTACATTTCCCAACACTACCTCTCGTATGTTCTATAACATTTTGAAATGGCAACTCCGCTTGAAAATCCCGCCAAATGTGAACCACGCAGTGTGATTATGTTTTTAAATGTAAGGGTGTAATTCACGTAGAGTTTATGTCTAGGGCTAAAACAATAAATTCAGAAGCCTATTGCGAAACCCTTCAAAGATTAAAACGTGTAATACAGAATAAACGAGGTGGTATGTTGTCGACGAAGGTGTTCCTGATTCATAGCAATGCTCATCCCCATGTATCGACAAGAACTCGGCAAGGAACGTCTAGAATGGGAAATTTGCGAACACTCTCCATTCAGCCCAGATCTCACGCCGTCGGATTATCATCTGTTCCCTAAACTGAAGGAATTCCTGGGTGAAAAGGAGTTTGGAAACGACGAACAGCTAGCTCAAAGATGAAGAGATATCCTGGCTTAGGCAGTTTGCGGTAGCGAAAAACTGAGTCCACGATACAATAAATGCCTTGACAATCAAGACAACTACATTGAAAAATAGTCTAAGGTACTGTGACTTGGTAAGTAAAATTTTGTGTTGACATCTTTTGTTTTTAATTTTTTATGCCAAAAGGTTCTTTACCTTCTGGACGACCTTAGTACATATAATGGTATTTGTGAAGGTCGAAAATCACACTAGAAATTTTAGACAGCAACGTGTCGCCGATCTTCATACTGCACTAGGCTGCTAATCCCGACATTTGTGCAAGACGAATAATTAAGGATAAAAATCAAAATCAAAAACGTTTGGTTCCCTTTACTAAGATTGGTTTTCCAAAAAAAGAAAAAAAAAATAATCCACACGTTACGATTCACTGGACTACAATGCAACTCATTTTTGTAGTGCCGCAAAATACTATATTTGCCCTGTATTTGTTTCCTAAAAAGTTACAATTGATATCACAAATTCGAAAAATTAACAAACAATATAAGTTAAGGACGAAAAATTACAATGGCAAATTTGTGATATCAAGTGTTCAACTGATGATAGCGTTTTATTTCACTTTTCAGTCTCTTTAATCTTCGAAAGTTTTTTCCTCTGTCTTTTCCGCGTCGGACGATAGAGCTTTGACTAAATCGTCTACACAATTTTTTGGAATGAGTGTACCTGTAACATAAGATAGCATATATTACTTAGTATTACTTTCAAAAGTTTCAGCTACATATTTTATACTATGGAAAAAGTGAGAGGAAAACCTTAACAGAGAGAGAAAGAAGAACAGAAGAAGAATTCAGACCATTCTATAAGAAGGTTAACATTAAACAGAAAAAAATTCATGGCAACCACAAGCCAACGCAGAAGTCAAAAATTTATTGTTAAAACAAATTTATAACTATAATACCCAAATATTTAAGTTACCTATCATTTCATAACCTTTTCTACTACTAATAATAAGAAAAAAGTAAAGTATTTTAAGATAAATATTTATTTTAAATTGCTTATACATATTACTGTGTTAAACAATTTAAAAATTAACTAATTACATTTTTATAATCTATGCAACCAGGTATCCCAAATTAAAAAAAAAATCAATTTTAATTGATTAGAATCGAAGATATTGCGACTTTTATAAATTTGAAATTATGATTTCAGTTCTTCAAACAGTAAAATCGAAGGTGCAAATCGCTTCGCTTTAAATCCTTAATATTTGGAACATCATAAACGTGTCATTTTTAAAAGAATCGTTTTGATTTTTTTGTCAAACCTTGAACTTTAATGTTTCAAATAGATCTTTTAAAATTTCTTAATATTTATAAACAAAGCCTCGGTTAATTAAAAAAACCAACGGTTTTTAAGGGTCGTAGGACATAGTTTTTTTAAAGTCGTACAAAAATACCAACGTTTCAACTAAAAAAAAAAAACTTTATATATTAATGTGTCCTAAATTTTTAAGCTTAAAATCGCAGTAATTTTGCAAATACTTATATTTTACAATATTTAACATAAAACTTTTTAATCATTAAGTAAATGATTTAATTTGAAAAAGTAAGCCGTTCACTTCAATTTGGTGCAAATTTACGTAGACCTAAAGTTTACACATAATAACGTTGTAGATAAAAGCTTTCTGGGATAAACAATTTCAATTTTGCAATAACTGTTAAGTGAAACTTCTTGAAATTTTTATAGCTAAACACATGTAATATTGTCCCTATTATCACGCAAAATTAAAGTTTTTTGTGCATTTTTAGAAAAGTTATTAATAACTTTCAAAAAATCCACTTTCAAAGCTATTTTTGCAATAATTAAGCAAAAAATTAACCTTTTTCTATAAAATTGCCACAATTAAAGGTTAACGTAAGTATATCGACGTTTCAATTTCCACTTCGAAAATCGTTCTTAAAATACAAACATTGTATCACATTGAAAAGCAAATCTTCAATACTTACAATATCTTGTTTAACTAAAAATTATTTAGATCTATGAAATTGCAACCTTTTGCAGATCATGGATAAACTGGCTCTATGTAAAATGTTTTTCAACCTTCTGCTTGAATATGCTGGACGTAACTTCAAGCCCTTTGGTATTAAGCCACTTTCTTTTAAAGAATTTCCAATCTCCGAAAAATCCTATATGCTGCGCCCATAACGGTTTCTTAATATTGTTCTGAAGCTATTTTCTTGTGGCATTTTAAAGTAATTACTATTTCAATGGGAATAAGCCACAATTGAGAACGATTTCCGAAGTGGAAATTGCAATGTCAATAAACTTACTTTACATAGTAAAAATATAACTAATGTGCTCACGACTCGGATCCGAGTCATTTTTTAAAATGAATTAAATTAAATTATATAAATTATGTTTAATATAACCCTTTATTTAATAAATATTTCATTTCCGAATCAATATTTTCAAAAATCTCGATTAGCATAGGGCCGCATTTCATGAAAATGCGTTGAGCAGTCAAAAAGTTAACCTTTAATTGTGGCTTATTCCCATTTAAATACAAATATCTCAAAACCCCAGTTTTTGCGAATTTGCATTCCATTCTTTAAGTTTCGCCCCTTTCCTCAAAAATAACCACACGCCCCTGTGGTACATGCATGCTTGGGATGAGTTGAAGATTAATTAGTACGTCTAATTAAATACTTAAAACCTCCTGGGCGTAACGAAACCATGTCATTATGTATTACGATTTTTACAAAGGATCATAGAGAAATATACAGGGTAGTTCATTCATACTGTTGTCTTATTTAAAAATTTAAAACTATTTGTACCCAGTACTTTAAAACTATTACACTCTACTAAATTATGTTAAATAAACGTTTCTGACTGCTACCAGAGGCATAAGACAGGGGAAGGTGACTGGTTGATACTTCCCAAATTATACGCCACTGGCGGAATTGCTATTTTAACGCAATTTTTCGATTCTCCAATACTTTTTATGCAAATAACACTCTTTATTCGTAACGATAAAGTCATTATTTTTCGAAATATTTTAAGTGAAAAATAAATGTACAGTGACTACACTTCCTGTCATGTATTACAAGGATATGTCAAATAATTTTAAAATTTTTAAAGAAGACGTTTTTAACGTTTAGGTTTAGGTTTTTACGTTAACGTTAAAGGGTTTACATTTTACTTAAGAGATTTGTGTTAAACCTTAATATTTTGAGTCCAGGAATCTACAGTTAAAATATTTCCAATTATTAATGAAACAACCTGTATAAGACAACCTTTTCTCTTTTGAGGCTTGTACAAAACTTTGACACGAATATTAAAACCATTAACCGAACGTTTTTGATACCAGGAAATTATGTCTTCAGAAACAGAAAATAACAATGCGAAATTTGGAATAAACGAAGTCGCAAGTGGCCGCCACGAATAAAGAACCCCGGCACTCTTCTTATGTAAATATTGTTTCAGTTAAATTGAACTGAAACTTTGCAAAAAGGTAGCTTTGGTCATGCTGATCAAAAGTTCTCATTGTCCCAAAATGCAGAAATCAATTGCTTGTGAGTTACAAAGGTTTCAAATGTTGGTGTTTAGTTCATTTGAATAATATATATATTTGTATAATATACAGGGTGTCCCAGACTAATTTACCCACGCTATATCTCTTAAACGAATAGAGATTTTCGAATGGAACAAAAAGTGATCTATTCTACTTGTAAAACACTTTAATATAGCGTAAAAAAAATCATCTCCTAAATATTCATCCCTTAGTTACAACCCACAACTTAATTTTTTTAATAGAACCCTGTACATTTTTTTCTAGTTTTGGATGTGGTCTTCTATCGTCTATTTAACTGATTTTTTTTTAATAAAATGGGTTTGTAAGGTATCAAGAAAATATCAGTTTATTTTTTATTTTTGTTAAATTAATCAAGATAGCCTTAAAAAATAGAATAGAAAAGAAATATTATGCTTTATTATCACTGAAAATTTTACTATTATAACTACGTAGTATAACTTCTTACACACCCTTTTTATTTAAACATTATTTTTAATTTTTCAAAATTTGATCTTTGTAGGAGCATACGTTATCTTCCAGTGTGCAAAATTAAGTGTGCAAAAATTAACAAATCAATCTCTTATAATAAAGCCACAATATTTGAAAAACTTTTGCGGTTATTTTACGTCTTGGATATTACCACAGAATAAACAATCAGAATGCCCACTCTCAGATGCCGCCTTTGAAGTTTTTCAGCACGCGCGCCATGTTTTAGAAGGAAATACATAACACAGACATATGATTTGTGAGGTTATGTAATTGTTTATATTTATGTTTAATTATATTACTATTTATGTTATTATATTTAATAATGTTAATATAATTGTATAGTATGTACAAACCCATTTTATTTAAAAAAAAAAAACGATTGAATAGATGATAGAAGACCACATATAAAACTATAAAAAATGTACAGGGTGCCATTAAAAAATTTAAGTTAGGGGTTGTAACTAAGGGATGAATATTTAGCGGATGATTTTTTCTTCGCTATATTAAAGTGTATTACAAATGGAATAGACCAGTTTTTGTCCCTTTAAAAAATTTTGTTAACAAATATAACCTGGATAATTTAGTCTGGGATACTTATAAAATAATAAAAAATAAATTGATTTCTTGATTATTTACAAACTGATTTTATTTTTAATAAATCTGTTGAATAGACGATAGAAGACCACATCCAAAACTATAAAAAAAATACACAGGGTGCTATTAAAAAAATTAAAGTTAGGGGCTGTAACTAAGGGATGATTATTTAGGGGATGATTTTTTTCTACGCCATATTAAGGTATATTACAAGTAGAATAGATCACTTTTTGTCCCATTCGAAAATCTCTATTCGTTTAAGAGATATAGCGTGGGTAAATTAGTCTGGGACACCCTGTATAGTGTGTTATTGAATAAGTGCAACAAACATCAGGAGTGACTCTTTAGTAACCCCCTGTATATTATAAAAATATGTATTATTCAAATCGACTAAAAACCGACATTTTCAACCTCTGTATGAAATGTCAGTTTCACTGAAACCACTTTTACATAAGAAAAGTGCCAGGTTCCTTTATAATACAAAGTCAATGGGTTGATGTTAAAAAATATCAAAAAAACCTTTAAAAAATTTAGTAACATTTACATAGAAAATTATCTGAGTATGAATTTAAAGAAGGTTAAAAAATGTCGAATTAATATTTAATAGGACCCGTGGACATTACGTGTAAATAACTGACTTACGCAAAGACTAAGATAATATGCTGGATCTCGTACCGCCAGTGATATAAAAATGTTCATACTTTTAAATTAATTCGCGAATACGACTTTTATTAATGTGGCCCCAGACGAAATTACGATGACTGCTGAGTTAACAACCGTTTTATAACCATCAATTTAATCTTTTTTTAAACTTACCCACAATTTTAATGTCATCTTTGGTCCGTAAACGTATAACTTGCATCTTATTCTGCGAGCCTGTTTTGCTCGCCAAAACTCCTTCGACTCTACTCCATACCGACAATACCGAACCAGACACTACGTTGTAGGTTCTTCGTCTCAGTCCGACTTCACAATCGTGTCCTACCGAGACGTTCCGGCAATTACCTCTCCAGTATGCATGAGAACAAGTATTTACAGAAGCGTCGTATTGTTGAGACCAGGATTTTTCTGCTTCACCAGATTCCACCTTAAAACAAAAACAAAAATATACATATAAATATACATATAATATAAACAATAAGCGCTAAAGGGAGCTCAATACTAGCAAAAAAACCTTTTTCTAACGGTTTTTTTGTGTTAGTTTAAGGTTTGAAAATAACATTATCTTATGTAAATGTCAATATAGTACTTGAGATTTATGCGAAAAACGGAGGGAAAAAATCGAATTTTTTGAATTTTTTTTTTAAGTTAATCCCACATTTTACAATCACGCGTAGTAAAATTACCATTTGTGGTGATATTTTAAAGCGATTAGAATCAATGCTACCAATGTAAACAATATTATGTGTGAAAGTTAACGACTAGAGGTGGTGTCATGTGAAGCATGGTTTAGGCATGAGTTACCAGTAACTCAACAAATAAAGAAACAAATTTACAAACAAAATAAATTGTAAATAATATAGAACGATGAAAATCCTCTAAATGTCCAAATAATTTTGATGTGTAAATGCTAATGAAGTTCTTAACCCATTATATCCCACTGGGCCCATTTGGAGACAGCAAATAAAATGCCACTGTAGCGCCTTCTATCGAGAAATAGCAGGAGTTCATTACGACAGAGTGTTAGTTTACATTGTTTTCTTCTTAACTTATAACGCTGATTTATCAGTTCGACCAACGCAACAAAAGGTACAACTTTGTAAGAAAGGTCACTCATTTGTCTGGAAGAGCGGTACATGCTTTTACTACAAGACAAATAAAACTAAAATTTCATTTGTTAGAAATATACTCAAACGAGTAGTTGTGAGTGTAAGTTATTGTGTTTTCAACAAATTTTATCGAGTTTACTGACATTGTAGATTACATAAGTTAGGTGTCCTCGTTTGGGGCCAATGGGTGGAAGCAGTCTATATAAAATACATGTGATTATTTTTGCAAGGCCTATTTTTATTTCAGTTTGTTATGGAACCAGAAGATTTAGAACCAATATCTCCAAAAAGTTTTTATGGAAGGAAGTATCGTCATTTAGATGCTGTTTTACAAGATGTTGCTACTGCCCGATGCTGACCCACAGACCGATGAAGAGAACTTGGACGAAAATGATTTAGAAGATATCGAAAATATATTTCCTATAGACGTAGTCGGTGAAAATGAGTTGCAGCATATAAACAGCAGTGATGAAGAAGAAAGTGGGGACGAAGGCAACTTGCCACTGTTTGAAAAGTTAAACAACTTGAAATCAAAACCACCGAACAACCCAAAGGTGCACTCCGATAAATTTACATTGGTAGCTGTCAGACAAATTCGGTGACCTTGCGCCATTTTTTTAGTGTACAATGTCAGTGTTTACGATTGCACAAAATCAAATTATTAGCGAAACAAATAGTGATCTAACCTAACAACAAACACAAAATGATCTGTCAACGACGTGACTGTGAACTTAAAATATGGCCGCTGACCTGCGCAAACCAGATACGCGAACAATTACCGCCGAGTCGAGTGCACCTTCGGGTTGTTCGGTGTCAAAACGGACCAAAAAAATAAAGATCGGTCAAAAATGGACAAAAAATTTTGTTGACATTAGTATGCCAGCAACTTCCGGTTGGGATGACCGTTGTGAAATTCTAAAAAATCACAAAAAAATAGACACGACTTCTTTGTTTTAAAAGCTGATCTCAAACTTTTTGTGGCAATTTCACTCATAAATCACTCATTGATGAAGATCTTGGTCGTAAAAATTATGTCAAGAAACCGATTCCAGAAAATCCAAAGGTATATTCAGTAGATAACGATAATCTGGATATTCATGACAAAATGGCTAAATTGCGTCCACTAATTTCACTTTTAAATCAAAGGTTTCAATAGTGGGGCGTTTCCAATAATGGGACACGAAAACTTGGCAATCCACGAAGCCATGGTAAAGTTTTATGGTCGGCATTTCAGTAATGGAGGAGTTTCAGGGAGGCCTATGTCCATCAATGGACGTGATAAATGAAGGCTGGATGATGATGATGATTCCAGTAAACAATATACAAAGGGAAATCCAGTGCGCTTTGGTTATAAGAACTGGATGCTGTGCAGTTCCAAAGGATATTGTTATGGCTTTGACACTTATTGTGTTGCTAAAGGAAATCCTCAAGCTTACGATTTACCCTTAGGATCTCGGGTAGTTCTTCATCTTCCCAAAATTGTTGCAGTGCCCTCTGATCATGTAATTTTTTTCGACAATTATTTTACTGGTTTACTAAAAATGCTAAGACATAAAGGTTATCGTGCCGCTGGTACGATAAGAGAAAACCGAACTCAAAAATGTCCGATGGCAAAAGTACAACTATTCAAAAAGAAACAAAGAGGTATTTTTGAACACTATTATGATAGTGAGTCAGCGATTCAGATGATAGGACAATAACACTGTCTCAATTGTTACGAAGTATGACAAACTGCAACCTATTAGTATGGTCAAGCGCTGGTCATCAGTAGCTAAACATAAGGTAGATGTGCAGCAGACACACATTTTCAGTATGTATAATAAATGCATGGGTGCAGGATTTACAAGACCAGGCAGTACGCAACTACAGGATTTCTGTTAGAGGTAAAAAATGACGGTGGTTATTTAGCTTGGAATGAAAAATCGACAAAACCGAGAAACCGACCTACTGTGCAATTACCACCAAATGTACGACGTCATGAGGGAGGTCATTTAAAAAAAATAGATAAATAAAGACGGTGTATCCAGTGTAAGAAAAAAAGGTAGGTAGAGTTGCTTAAAATTCACAGTGACTTTTTACATTGAAAGGGATTGTTTAAGAGATTACCTTTTAAAAGATGTTTATTGATTTTTGTCTAGTTTAAGTTTAGTTTAGTTAGACAAGTAATCTAAAATTTAATTTTTTTAACACTTTATCCCATTGTCCGCAGATGGGACATATATATGTATATGTTGTATACCTTAAGTTATTCAGTATAACTTACATTTGTTTTTTTGCTTATAGTAATACTCCTAATAAAACTTAGGGTCAGTAAAACATAAATAAATTATTTCAAAAAATTGTCTTGGGTTTTAATGGATTAAGATTATCAAGTATGAGCAGCTTCTTCAGCAAGCAGCGTTATATTGAGCTCTATAATAAAAATAGTCAGAAAATAAAAAAAACTCACTTTTTTGTATTTTTTTTCTAGTTCAGCCAAACTCTCCTGTCTGAATTGCAACCCTGTATTCGGCCTATACACGGAAAACATCATATCTTTCTTGCTTTCCTTTTTACCTTCCTTTTTTCCTTTGGTGCCTCCTCCACCGCCGCCAGTATCCACAGCAACGGCTAAGATGGCGGTCGTTTTACCGTTGCGAATTTGATGTGATATCCAGAAACCTACAAGAGTAAAATATATATTTCATGGAGAAATTATTATATTATTGCAGTTGTATTAATTTTCATTTAATATAATCTCTCAAATACAAACCTTCATGCTCTCCAATAAGTTCTGAAAACTTTTCTAAGGCCTCTGGCCACGCCATGCCTCGTTCCACATGAACAGTATGAAGTTCTGTGGGAGCGATACCTGTCGCGTGTTTTCTTAGGAACGTCACCGTGCGAACTCGTTTCACTAGTTCTCCTCCAGCACCAAGATCCAGAATACCTTAAAAAAATACCAGTAATAACATTAAGTATCCTTAATTTTGTCCTTATATTATTATAAACAGACATAAAGAGCGAGAGAAGAAGAGGATAAAGAAGACAGCGGGCATGCCCGTCAAAAATCTCTTCTTTGAAGAAACCCAAAAGGCCTTAAATAAGCTGAAAAATCACAAAGCGCCGGGTACGGACGAGATACCATCAGAATTTCTGAAATATGGGGGAGACGCACTACATCGCCAAATCCACCAGCTAATAACGAACATATATATTATAAAAATTTTGGTTTGTTCAATTTCGATCCGTCTAGATAACTTTTTAATTTATCTGACTCTCCCCTTAAAAACTTTGGTCATGTCTGGTTTAAACGGCCAATATCGGAAATAAATTATCATCCAAGTAAACCAGTAGCAAATACGAGGGGGAATGAGGAAATATCACCCAAGAAGGTCCAAAATGAAAGAAAACTTGTCATTTATGACTTTTTTGTAGTTTCATTGGAAGTTCCCCCCTCTCAAATGTCTAGATCTGACACTGAAGTAAACTATTACTTACCTAGATCGAATCTTCCGGATCTTTTTGCTGATGTGATGATAGCAGCAAGAGTATCAGTAAAATATCTAAAATAAAAATGAAAGATTCGTTAAAATTATAAAACTGAGAGGGTTTCAAATAACATATTATGTGCGAGTGAAAAAATTTTAAAAATTAAACTTTATCACCTATAAAATAGTTTAATTTTAGGCAGTTTCAAAAAAGTGTTAAAAAATGCACTTACTTGAATAGCCTATTCTGCAATTCTACGGGCATACCCAAAATACGATTAAGGAACTTGGACATATTATTATAATCCTTATCTAAGGACAGCACTCCCGGCATATTTTCGCTATTTACAATCATCCCCACGCCGATCAACGCCGCGGCGATGTCTTTGAAGAAGTCGCCCTTGTAGTCTCGTGGGGGCGGGACTACTGGCTGTTCATAACCCATTACGGCCTTCATGGTCGCTTCGAGCGCAGAACGACCGTACTTGTTGTCGATGTTGAACTGACTGAGATCACGCGTTTCGGTCGCTCGACGGTCACCGTGGGTCAGAGCACCTAAACTTTCTAACCTAAAAAAGAACAAGAACGTAAGTTACTCCATTAATTGCCATTTATTAATATTAGTTCAGAAAAACACTAAACTTCTGTTCATTCTTATCACAGGACTTTTATCAGATGATGTGAATTACAGCTTAGCAGTATTTTATGTTTATAAGTTTTGACTTCTTTGTTCCGATCAAAAAATGTAAAACAAATTCGTTTCCGATTTGGTTTAATGGTAAATTAAGGAAGTTGATATATTTAAAAAAGAAAATACATAAGCATTATAAGTTATTTCGTAGAAGGGATGATTATTTTAGATTTTCTCAGTTAAGAAATGAATGTAAAAAAGTCTCCTCTCAATGTTATAGTAACTACTAGTTAATCTATTTGGTAAGT
Source organism: Diabrotica balteata (assembly GCA_918026665.1). NCBI lineage: Eukaryota > Metazoa > Arthropoda > Insecta > Coleoptera > Chrysomelidae > Diabrotica > Diabrotica balteata. The sequence goes on from OU898278.1 coordinate 20,592,567, forward strand.
TTTTTTCAACTACATATTCTAATTCTAAAATTAATCAGACCCCAATTTTTAACTATCAGTAGAGTGTAAATGTGAATAATTATAGTATTGAGATCTCTGACATAATTGATAGTGTTTTAAAGATGCCTTGGAAATTATCGCTTGGACCAGATTGTTTGCCAGCTTATGTTCTCAAGCATTGCATTTTTACTCTTGTAAAACCTATCTGCTACTTATTTAATTCCTCATTGAGTACCGGCATCTTTCCTAATCTTTGGAAGACTAGTTATTTAACACCAATTTTCAAATCTGGTAATAAAAATGATGTTGAAAATTATCGAGCGGTTTGTAACCAATCTGTATTACCCAAACTTTTTGAGTGTCTTGTAAATAACTTTTTGACATGGAATTGTAAAGATTTAATTGATGTTGGACAACATGGCTTTTCTAAGGGTAAGTCTACATGCACGAACGTAATATTGTATATGAATTTTATAGCTAATTCAGTGGAACAGAAGGGTCAGGTTGACGCTATCTACACAGACTTCTCAAAAGCCTTCGATAGAGTTAACCATGATCTGCTTATTGCTAAATTAAATGGCTATGGATTTGGAGGTATAATAATTGAGTGGATAGGTAGTTATATATCTGGTAGATGTCAGTATGTTAAATATGGAAATTGTTTATCTCAACGAGTATCCGTAACCTCAGGGGTCTCATATTGGACCTCTCTTATTTAATATATTTGTTAATGATATATCCTCAGTGATTAAAAATAGTAAATTTCTAATGTTTGCTGATGACCTTAAAATATTTCGAATAGTTAATGACCTAGTTGATGCCTCTTTGTTACAGAATGACATTAAAAGCTTAGCTAGTCGGTGTGAGGTAAACATGCTATACTTAAATATACAAAAATGTTTTAAAATTACTTTTGGAAGATCAAGAGAGTTTGTAAATTATGATTATTGTATAAATAATGTACCTTTAGAGGCACGTCATAATATTAAAGATTTAAGTATAAATTTTGATTCTAAACTAACTTTTAAATATCACATTAACGAAACTTCAGCTATAGCTTTAAAAATGTTGGGATTTATTCTTAGAAACTGTAATCAGTTTTCAGTACAAACTTTAAAAATGTCATACTGTAGTTTAGTTCGATCAGTTTTGGAGTATGGTTCTCTCATTTGGTCTCCTTAATATAACAGTGACATCTGCAGTATCGAGAGAGTTCAAAATAAATTCTTGAGGGTATGTGCTTACAAAATTGGTTTTATTAGACATCAATACACATATGATGATATACTGTCAATACTAAATATCTCATCACTACATGATAGAAGATGTCAAGCGGATTTATGTTTTCTTTTTAAAATTATAAATGGATATGTCCAAGATCCAGAGTTACTAAGTTTAATAAATTTTAATGTTAATACTAGAAGAACTCGTAACACTGAGATTTTCAACATTCCATTCCACACTACGAATTATGGCCAAAATGAACCCATTACAAGAATTTTACGAACTGCCAATGAGCACAGCAATAGTTTAGAGTTATTTGGAATATCTACAGCAACATTTAAGAAATCATTTGAGAGATTTTGAGCATTATTTAATAGCTTAAGCTACTACTTTAATTGAATTTTGTTTGATTTTAATTTTGGTTTGTTTTTTATTAACGCAACCTATATATAAGCTTTGAAAAAGGTTGACGTCATAGCCCATCTCAACTACGATTATTTTTGATGGCACGTTATTAATAGAACGAATTAAAAATCTGAACACAGAATATTTGTTTGCTTACCTTTTTGCGACGATGGAGGCGAATCTTCGTTCTCCAGCAAGATCAGAAATAAGGAAAATGTATTCAGGAGCATTAACTTGATTACTCCTGTGAGTTCTTCCGAATTGTTGAATAGCCCTATCGGCCGACCAAGGTAATTCTAATGTGATGTGTACCCTACGTCTTTGATTTTTAACTCGCCTGTCACTCTGAAGAGAAATACCTATTTAAAAAAATAAATATTGATATTAATCACAGAAAACTTTTTAACAATGAAAATACATGAAATAGATGTACAAAATATAGTTGTACACACCGAAAGATTTAGTAATTTAAAGAATAGAGTTAAGTTCGCACTTAAATAACTTTTTGGCATTTATTTGAATAATGGAAACCAAATCAATCAAAGAATCCAAAACAGAATATATGACCATTCTATTTCCGTTTGCAATTTTGATTCAGTTTCAGCCTGAAGAGCTTATTGCAACATAATGGTAAGCCATAATGTTACAGAATTCTATTTTATATATTGGGTTAACTTTAGAAAACCATAACTCTTGTTATTTGATTTTGTTAGTTATTAAAATGCATAAACATTTATTAATTTAACGGAAAAAAAAACATATTTATAAAAAAATTAAGTTTATTTAAAACAAAAGTGGCTTAACATGTTCTTCGATTTAAAAAATCGTATATAATCAGCTAAAAGAAGCTACTGATAATGATAATGAGGAAGTGGAAATTGTAGATATTTAAATTTTATTATTTTTTTCCAATATAGTGTTACGATTTTTTAAATCGAAGAACATGTTAAGCCACTTTTTTTTAATAAACTTAATTTTTTTATAAATATTTGTTTTTTTCCCGTTAAATTAATAAATGTTTATGCATTTTAATAACAAAATCAAATAACAAGAGTTATGTTATTATTATTGTTATGTTATGTTATTATTATTATTAACAAATCCACCAACAAAAGTAAGACAATATGGAGTATTGTTAAAAAAGAAACCTATAAGGAACATACTACGTCTAATCTGAACTTAACACCAGAAGAAATTAACCAATACTTTACGAATATAGCAGATATTATATCGAAATCAATAGGAGACTCTGAGCATGACATAAACTACTATCTTAGCAGGCTACCTAGAAGGTCAAGTTCGTTCTTTATGTCTCCAATAGTAGCATCTGACGTGAAAGAATGCATATACAAATTAAAAAATTCCTCATGTGTCGACTACTATGGTTTTAACAGTAAAGTTATTAAGGAATCGCTTGATACAATTGTTGAACCACTCACAATAATATTTAACAAATGTATTAACTAGGGTTACTGGCCTGATGTATTCAAAATATCAAAAGTAATTACACTTCATAAAAAAGGAAATAAAAATGCTCCAGACAATTACAGACCTATTACCATAATACCAACAATAAGTAAAATTTTTGAAATCTAAATAAAGATCGTATAGCAAATTATTTGGATAACAAATCAATTATATCTAGCTCTCAATTCGGTTTTAGAAAAAAATACTCAACAACTAAAGCTTTATTAGAAGTAATAGAACATATTGTTCACGGTTTTGATGCAGGTGAACCTACTAATGGCTTAATGTGTGACCTTACAAAAGCTTTTGATTGTACGGATATTCAAACACTATTGATAAAATTGGAGTACTATGGAATAAGGGGTACCATACATGACCTTTTAAAATCCTATCTTACAGGAAAAACACAGATTGTTGCATTTAATAATCAAGAATCTGAACCTCTACCAGTTTTAACCGGAGTACCACAAGGATCAGTTTTGGGATATATATAAATGATTTACCAAGTGCATTAAATAACACCAACTGTGTTCTTTTTGCAGATGACACAACCTTATTATGTAGAGGTAAAACTGATTACAGTCAGAAAATATAAGAAAAATCTAAATCCTGGTTTAACTGTAACAAACTAAGTTAAACGAGCAGAAAACCCAGACAATAGTATTTAGCTCTGATAGATGGGTTACACCATCTGAACCAGTAAAGTTACTAGGTGTTACTACGGATACAAGGTTGAACTGGTCGCATCATATTGAACGATTGTGTAAGAGGCTCGCCTCACAGATTTTTGCTATGCCTCACTTCCTTTACCTTCAATATATATATTTGAAACTTTGTTAACTGTTCATAATAATATACAAGATGTAAAAACACATGCTGATCAACATCATTACAATACAAGAAATAAAAGTCATATCATTATACCATATTCGAGATTGTGTGTTACACAACTTAATACAATAGATTATAATCTGTATAATTGTTTTTTAAACCTAAACAAAAATATTGATATTAAGGCAATGAATTTTAAACAATTTTATAAACTAGCAAAACACTTCCTGCTGGAACACTGTTTCTATAGTATACAGGAATTTGTTTGTTTGAGCTCCTAATGTGGTCGTTTTTTATGAAAACTATATTACGCCTTACTGAATTGTTTCTTTTTTTTTATAATTTTAAATATCTAATTTTCACTGTATATGTTTTATTATGTGTTCTTGTATTATTTCTTAGTTCTTAGTATACAAAAGTGACTTATTTTTATTGTGACATGACATGTAGTGTTTACTATGTAAAAATTGTCAATAAACCTATCTATCTATCTATGGTTTTCTAAACTTAACCCAATATTTTTAAGATTTTTACATACATTACCTATATTAATGAAAATGCAGAAATAAAACAACAAATAAAAAAATTATATACATATTTATCAAATTTAACTCCATTTCTTTAAATTGGTGGGTTCGTTTATACACTCACCACTTGATGCAGCTTCTGAAATAATAGCCACATCTTTCTCGCCATCCATAAACCTTTGTTTTTCCGTCAGATTTAATGTTTCTAAAGGAACATCATTTTCTGACCTACTCTCGTACTGAATTCCGCCGTCTTCCGTCGACACCACTCGTCCTTTACGACCAGTCATCTCAGCGACATTTTCTGGGCCTCCCAGTTCGTCTATGAGCTGATCCAATGTATTAGGCGGTAGTTTTTCTCCCAACTTTTCGATAGCTGTCAATAATTCTTCTTTCATGCTACAGGCGCGTTCGATGGCATCCATCGGTGGGGCTACAGGTGGGAAACCGCTCCCGTTTGGTTTATTAGCTGTGAAAGTATCGCAAAAATTTAGCTCAATCTAAATTTTTTGTATAAATCAGCACAAAATCATGTATAAAAATTTAAATTACCAAAGTAAAATGCAATGCTTGTCAATAAACAAAATACACTTTTTCAAATATCAAACAATTAATAAAACAAAAAAGATCTTAATGATTATTAAAACTAAGCACAATACAAACCTTTATTGGTCTTCCTACTCAACATCAACGACAGTTTATCCTGAGCGGAAATCTTCTTTTTCGGGGGCTTTTTCTGTTTCTTTCCCTTTTTCTTTCTATTCCAAGGATCGTCATCGGAATCGCTGCCCGACTGGAATGGATTGAAATCACTACTGACGTTGGAATCGGAATGTTCTTCGGATATTTCACTTTCCACTTCTGACATTTCGAAATCGGAACCGTCGCTTTTAATCGATTCTTCGGTGTCTGACGTTGACCATTTGTTTCGTTTATTTGCTCGAGCTGCCGCTTGTCGAACTGTGACATAATTAAAACAGCGTTAGACTTTCACTATTATAAAGTACTTGACAAGAAGAACAAACGAAATATGTGTTGTGTTGTTCAGCTAAAGGCCACGAAAATGTTATTTACCAAATGAATTTTTAAAGTTGCTTACACACTTGAAGTCAAGGTGAAAAGTTCTTGACGTAACCTATAGGTGGCGCTGCTGTACATGAGATTACCGTTTTGTTATCTTCTTCTCAATGTACAATACCCAATTTTGATTACAGTATAACTTCGAATGGAATGGGTAGGCCATGTAGCGAGAATGCATGACTCACGATGGACGAGCAAAATTAGACATTGGAGGCCAAGAGCAGACAAACGTAGTAGAGGAAGACCACCTACACGTTGGCGACATCAGGCGTATCACGAAAAATCAGGCGTATCAGCAGTGGACGTGATAAATGAAGGCTGGATGATGATAACTTCGAGTCCGAACGACTATGTCAGGGTCTTTAAAGCAGCGAACCGAGCAATACCGTTTGCTTTTGTAGTGAGAGAGAATCGAATCAATATGATTCGGGGCCAAAGGCAGATACACTCACCTCTGTGCTACCTAGGCCTCTTAATTTTACTCTGCTTTGTTACATTAGAAAAACGTATTGTATAACAGTTTAAAGATTTAGATTCTTTATTATACAATGAATAAACTTAAGAAATCAATGATTCGCAATATAATTGTAGGTGATGGACGATTAAAATCTGTAGGTAGTTGAGACGAAAGAGTGTGACACACTTTACAGAAGAACTCAATAGAAGAAAGCTGGGTATAAGAACAAACAACAAAATAAAGGGAAACAGGTGACGAATTGTAAAGAACAAGCAAAAAAGAATCGAAATCTAAGAAGTATAATGTAATGTATACTGAACTAAAGGAAGAGTAGATTGATTAAATAACGATTTTTTGCAAAAAATAGTAAACAACCTCATCCTTTCACTACAAGGCCAAGAACGTTACCCTTTCCTTAGTGTTATTTCTTTAAAATCTCTTATCTAGATTATATATACTAATTAATTATTCACCTGGTTTACGTTTTCCTGAAGAACTGTTCCCTTCATCGTTTCCGTTTGTAGCAGGAGCTTTTTTAGCAGGAGCGGGTTCCAAACCTAAAAGCTTATGGATACGATTCCGATCAGGAGCTGGAAAGTGTTTCTCTACCAAAGTTTGAAATACGCCTATAAAACAGATTAATAATGATTTCTTAATTTACAATAATAGTGCATAAATGCTACAAACCTTTGGCAGTAGAAACAAAATCGGTTAATTCTCCGTCATCTCTTTCTAACTGTTCCAAAGTTCTCGCTTCCCCTGTACTTTGTAAACCTATTACTACACATTTTCCCATTTTTATAGCTTCGTGTGCGACTGCTACAGCATGCGGTACCTAAAATTTACAAAAAATGTGAAACATTAAAAAAAACACACAAAGTTGGTGTCTCTATGTGCCTTAGTTTTTCGAAATCAAGATTTAAATTGATGTTGTCATAAGCATCTGAGTATCAAGAAATTGGCAGATAGATAATTATTATTTGAGTAAGATAACTGAATGTCAAGCAAAAAGAAGTCAGAATCTTCGATGGCGAACTAGGTAAACTGCTAATCCAAGTTTGCTGGGATAGATTGGACGATGTTAGGAATAAGCTTTTATTCCGACAATACATCTATAATTTACACTTGTTTCAATTCGAACTCCACATTCGTTCTATAAGTGTTGTAGGAAAAAGGCGCTAAAATGAAAGTAGACAACTATATGGCCGATATAGTAACATAACGTATTTGTGTACGCAAGTAGCGACCTCTGTATGAAGCAAGAGGAAATCAGGAGACTTCTTTCTTCATCGAAAATAAGTCTCCAGACTGCTTGTTGCTTCATATGTAGGTCACTATTAGCGTACACAGACATGCTATGTCACTATAACGGTCATATAGATACACAGTATTTCATTTCCATTCAAGCTACCACAAGTTTCCAGTATGAGCGCCAGGAGAAGAAAGACACGTATGGAGAATGAGGAAGCTTCAATTGAAAATAAATACAATCGTCTATCTTCAACAAACTGAATATCAGTCAGTTATCAATTGCGAAAGAAAGTCAATGGATCTATTCCTCCGAAAGCCATAATGAGATACTGAAAATATATTTTTGTTGTCACGCCACCATTCTAAAGATTCTAGCAAGCAAGACATGTGAGAAATAGGTCTCTTAAGGCTGTTAGTTATTCTTAGTTTAGGAATTTTTTCAGTATTATTTACTGCAAAGGTAATTTCTTTATAATGCAACTTGTAGCATTTTTTTCCACTCTGTTTGTCATAGGAATTCCCTAAGATTTCATTTATCACGTTGGAAATTACGTTTTAAAATGTTTAGAGAGAGTTTAAAGTGTTTTATGAGAAGTTTTTGTATAAACTCTGTTTTTTAATGAATTATCTCGTGCTATCAAATTGATATGTCGAGCTGACATAGTGTCCCTCTTCAATGGTTTCCAAAAGTACTCTGGAAAGTAGCTCAATCTGTTCATCTATTTGTTCATCATTGAATGGACCCGTATAGACTGCCATCAGCTGAAGAGCTGAAATTTTCTTAATATACCCTTTGAAGTACTCAGTGACCAGTGAAGTGTTGGAAAAATCTATCAGTGTATCAAGGATATATTGTTATCTTCTTGTATGTCTAGAAATTTAATAATAATCGAAATATACATAAAATGCTTACCTTAGCTGCTATACAAAGATATTTGAAAAACCGTTGATGCGATGACCAGAACTGTCCCCACATAGTTTTTCGCATTCGATTTTCAGCGTCGACTAGCTCAGCAGCTTCGTGAAACTTCTGCATGGCTTCTACCCACAACTTCACGCTGGCGTCGTATACTTTTTCGAAATCTTTGGAAAGGGGAACTTCTTCTATCTTAAAAGCTACACCATGAAAACTAAGTTGTCTCGCTAGAAATAATAGATATGGTTACAACGCTGGAAGTCAAAGACTGACGTAAAATTGTATCTAATGTATAATAATTACCTATATACATTCCTCTTAACTTCATATCCATGGCTACAATTTCCATAGCTCCTACACCTCTCTTTTCAACTGCCGATATAAAATCTGCAAATTCTTTGAAAGGTGTACCTTCTCCCCACAATCCTAATCTCACCATGTAGGCCATGTTTCTTGGTTCTGAGGCTCCGGTAGCTGACGCATAGATAACCCTCGCTTGAGGAAGCTTATTTTGTAGTTCGAGGACAGTCAGACCTTAAAAGAGGAAAAAATCTAACATAAATACTAAAAAGTTCCAGACGGAAAGAGTTTTAGTCAGAACAGTTTTCTATATATTCTGTATAGAAACAATAATTTTCTTTTAATTCTGAATGGGAGAAAATAAAATATTCTTCGTAGTCCATAAAGATACACAATGGACATCTTATAATGAACACTAGTATGGTGATTGGACAAAAGGTATAATAAATAAACAAATTTGTATTTTTTTAATATTGTCAATAAAGTATTAAATCAATTAATTACTATTTATAACTGGGAATAAGCCACAATTATTAAAGATAAAAATACGTTTATTGACGTTTCAATTTCCAATTCGGAAATCGTTCTCAAAATACAAACAGTAAATTAAACAAATTTTGTTTTTTGTTACATAGTGAAAAAATTCTTCTACTAATTTAATTTTATCTGACTCATTTATATTGACAATTCAGACATACATTATGCATTTTAAAGTAGACGACTTTAAAATGATATTGCCAATATTGTTGAGTTGCGCTCCTGGGACGACTTTACTTATAAGATAGTTCATTCGATTACATGAAATCAACTTTAACTTGAGAATATCCGTCAGAAAAAATCATAGCATGTAATTCGTCTTTAAAAAGACAAACACATGACATGATGACAGTAAAATTCTCCTGTTAGCGATTCCATAGTAAATTATGAGGGAAAAACCAGGAAAAAAACCTCATAATACTATCCCGACATTGTAAGTATTTGTTCGTGAATTTAGTTTACCTTCAACAAACATCAAAATTCTGATTTTATATGTTACGTTATTTAAAAAACATAAATGATGTATCCTCTATATGTTACTGACTTACTAATACTGGTATTTTCTTATTAATAACTTCCTCTTTCAATATTGGTAATCAGATCCTACTACATTCTGCTGAGGAATTTGCGACACAATTGGCCTCATTTAGCATAATTAGAGCCGCTTCTTTGATTTTTCTTTTTTTACCATCCGTTTCTTTTAGGACTATATTTGAATTATTCCATTGAACCCTATGTTCATTATCCCATGCGTGTTTACATATTTGAGATCTATCAAATTCTCTATTTTTAATATAAGATTGATGTTCACTTATTCTAACATTTAATGGCCTTGATGATTCACCTAAATAAAACTGATCGCATTCACAAGGTATTTTATAAATGCAATTCTTTGTCCTTTCTTGTTCATTGTTAGGTTTGGTTTTGGACAAAATAGATCTCAACGTGTTTGTTGTTTTGAATGTTGTTGAAATGTTGAATTTATTTCCTATCCTTTTAAGTTTTTCTGATAATCCTTTTATGTACGGTATTGTTATTTTCCTCATATTATTCCTTGTGTATGCTGTAGGATCTCGTTCTAAGTTGTTCTGTTCTATTCGATCGATTGTTGAAAATTCCTTATTTATAAACGATAAAGGATAATCATTTTTTAATAAAACAGATGTTAACAAATGTTTCTCCTCCAAGAACGAATTTTCGTTAGAGCAAGTAATTTTGGCTCTATCAATATTGGCAATATCATTTTAAAGTCGTCTACTTTAAAATGCATAATGTATGTCTGAATTGTCAATATAAATGAGTCAGATAAAATTAAATTAGTAGAAGAATTTTTTCACTATGTAACAAAAAACAAAATTTGTTTAATTTACTGTTTGTATTTTGAGAACGATATCCGAATTGGAAATTGAAACGTCAATAAACGTATTTTTATCTTTAATTGTGGCTTATTCCCAGTTATAAATAGTAATTAATTTACAATGCCACAAGAAAATAGTTTCAGAACAATATTAAATCAATGTTTCCTTATCTATTGGTATCTTATATCATGACGCTGATCTTTTGTTGCGTACTTACCAGTTTTGGTGGGTTTGGATGAGCCAACGGGGCATAGATTCTTAGCTCTATGACACTCGTCAAAAACTATAAGTCCATCGAAATCAGCTCCACACCACTGCAACAACTGCTTCAGTCTGGATTTATATTTTCCCCCGGCCGAGTTGCTTTCTCCAATCAAGGCGGAATAAGTGCTAAACACCACTCCTTTCTTCACGTTGCCATTGGTACTGGAATTGATTTTGGCGTATTTGAGTTTGTTGAGAGGATGCACATCTATTTTCCCGGCTCCAATGTCTCGCAAGTCACGTTCGGCGTCATATTTGAGATCGTTCGATACTGAAACCCAGATAGCTTTCTTGCGGCCTTTCAGGTAATTTTCGAAGATGATTCCGGCTATGGTACGGCCTTTACCAACACCGGCACCATCACCTAAAATAAATAAGATGTTAATAATATATCCATGTCTCTATACAAATACTATAATATTCAAAACAATTAATCAAATTAGAGAAACAATTAATAAACTAATTTTGAATGCACTTTTTGAATATGTGACACAAGAGGTGAGATTACAAGATTAAATTACCATTTTATATGACGTTGTAGCAACTTTCTGTTGGTGTTTCCTATCACGTGGTTTCCGGAAACGAGACCACTTCCAGAGAGGTGTGTGACGTTGGAGGAAATTATAGAAGGGCTCGTGTATCGAAACAATCTATTCTACTAATAATATACTAATAATAGTACCGAATGTGAATAGGTTATTAGTTAGAAGAAATCGTTGTCTGGGTGAGTCTGGTCCTTCGTTTACAACAGTAAAATATTGACTAGCAAAGTTTAAACGAGGCCGTACGAGCTACCAAGACGAGCACCGCAGTGGTCGACTAGACTCCAGAAACGGTAAAGAAAATTCACAAAATGGTACTAAATGATCATCGACTGAGAGTGTCCTAGCTAGCAGACTTAGTAGGAATTTCAAAACGTTTCATATTAATTTAAAATTTAAACATCAGAAAGCTCTGTACAAGATGGGTATTGCGTTGCTTACACTCGAGCAAAAACAGTGCCGTGAAGATGTTTCAATTAAGTGTTTAGCAAAGTTTTACGACAATAAAGCAGAATTTTTGAGCTCTTTCATAATCATGGATGAAACGTGGATCCATTACTTCATCCCGAGAGAAAAGAACAATTAAAACAATGGACTTACAATGAAGAACCCGTCCCAAAGAAGACGAAGACCGACAAGGTCATGTCGAATTTTTGGGTGTGCGTGGGATAATTTTCATTGACTATCTTGAAAAGAGAAAAACTATTAACGCTGAGTATTAAGCTAACTTATTGCAACGTTAGAGTGAAGAAATCAAGTATCATCAAGACCAAAAAATGGCCCATGGTTTAAGATGTGTCAAACGTGAAGAAGTGAGCTCAACAGTTGATGGCGATGTCTATTTTGAAAAGCAAGACAGTACTTATTGTAAAAAGGGTACCGAACTTATTGAACATAGATGTGAAAAGTTTATGGAGCTAAACGGCGGATTTCGTTGAAAAATAAATACATTTTTCCCATAATTGTTTTTTTTTTCTTTGTTGAGTTGGATACTTCTGGGACCACCCACGTTGATCGTTTCATTGATTGTAATCTTATTATTTTGAAAATTATTTGGCAATACTGTCAATAGAGTGAACGCTACTCTTCATAAAATTAATCAATATCTTATTAAAAATAAATAACGAGAAGAACCATATGAACCAATAGGGGCCCATAATCCGTGATTTAGAGCTAACCATGCTCTGGGGTACATTCCCAGAAGAGCGAGGGTGGCGGTTATTTCTAAACTAGCAAAAACAGATTATACCACAGAAAAATAATACAGGCCAATAAGTCTGACTTCATTTATGTTGAAAACCATTGAAAAAATCTTGAATGAATACACCAAGAAAAATAATATAAATAAAACTCCACTAAACCAGCGGCAATGGGTGTACCAAGCAGGGAAATCCGGTGAATCCTCTGCACAATCTAGCGTCGGAACTCAGCTTCAGATTAGAATAATATTGATGCGTATGAAGATTACATAAACCGGAGGGCAACTAAGGGTGCCCTCAAGGGAGTGTATTTTCGCGGGTGTATTGTAATAAACATTATGGATATATATGTTGATGACCTGATTCATGGGGTTACTTACCAGTGAAGGAATCTGTGTCCAGGGTTTCGCAAACGATATTGTAATAGTTGACTAGGGGAAAATTTACCACTACTGTTGCGGATCAGATGGGAAATGCCCTTCATTAAATAGAGAAGTGGGAGAACCTCTCTCTAAACCCTTTTAAAACTAAACTAGTAGTCTTTACTAATAAGAGGAAGCTTACTGGACTCTATCTACTGAGTGAGCTGAAATTATTTGGGGAGGAACTAGAAAAAACCAATGAGGTTAAGTATCTAGGGGTAAACCTGGATTTCAAACTCAATTGGAGCACTCGTATTAACAACATAACCAACAGGGCTACGGACTCTTCTGGAACTGCAGAAGAGTTGTAGGTAAAACCTGTGGACTAAAACCAAAAGTAGTATATTGGTTATGTTACGCCAGCTTTGCTACGACCTGACCGAAACTTCGTGGCATCCCTAGAAGCGTTACGGTTGTTCTGATGCAAGAATTCAACATCGTTCTAGAAGAATATTTCGAAGAATGATTTTACTATATATAAAGGAAATTAGATTGTACGAGTCAGTCGTACGGTTAAGTGAATAAATGTTGTGTTAATAAATTAAAATACACATTGTCTTTGCAGCTAAGATTGATTTAAAGCTATTAATATAGGTGTCCTTTTGATGTGTGTATATTTAAAATTAAAGTTTATTATATATTCATGATTTCGACTTATAGAGAACAAAATATATTTGTTTTTCAAAAATTTCTAGTTTTAATTGAACAACGTACCTATCAAGAATCCAGCCCTCGATTTATTTGGTAATATATGTGAGTGTGCTTGTGAAGCATATGTAATACTCTCCAACTGTAAAGCAGACAAATGCCCTTTGTTTATAGTATCGTCAGGTAAAGACAGTTCATACCAAACGTCGGCGGGAGCTACACTAGATAACGAAGCTGTCTCGACAACGGGATCGGGATGTTTCCTGCCTAGCTTCAGTTTCGATGGCATATAGTCGGCGTACGTTTCAGCAACTCCCAATTCTTCGTCGTCTACCTATTTAGACAAATAAAATTATATCAGAAATGCCAGTTAGTTACTACTGAAGCTAAGAATGTAAATTAGACAGTTTATTTTGGAAAAATGAGAATATAATAACTCTTATTAAGTTGTGGATTTTATATTAAAAGCATGGCTATATGTCCACAAGATCGGAGGTCAAATAAGTCACCCGTCAATATGGAAAACATAACCGCCAAATAACTATTGTATGGTACAGAATTAAATAAATTTCCCTCAAGACTCCTTTAGATTTATGCAATTATCTTAGCTTATAATACAATTATTGGATATAATTTTAAATTATCTTCGTTTTCCAATCTCATGAAACACCTACCGTTAGATGTACATAGGCGGCCCGATAAGTACTTAGCCTCACCGCCCGATGGCGCCACTATCATACTATCGTGTAATACATTCTCGTAGACAAAATTTCATAAATGTTAAAATTTCAGCCGAATCCGATCCGACTCCTAGTTTCGTTTTGACCGCGTGAGAAAGCGAGCGTATCCGCGGATTTTAGAAAAATGGAAAAAGAGCAATATCGGTCGGTGATTCGATTCTTGTTTTGCAAGGAAAATCGCGCAGTGAAATGAAAGAGCGCTTGGATGCTGTGTACGGTGACTCTTCACCTTCGATGGTAACCCCCAAAAATTGGTTTAACGTGGTTGCACATCGGTTTTTGATAAGCCGCGCCCAGGTGCCTTGAAATCGGCTACCACGAAGGATAACGGGACAAAAATCCACGATTTTATATTGGCAGATAGCTGAGACAGTAGCCGTCTCAAAAAACCGAGAATGTCTTATCCTGTTTGCTCACTTCGGACAACAGACTTAACCGTGAGAGCAGTTGACACTATTTATGCGTAATCCGAAGGAGAGTCTACGTCATTTGAAGAACCATTGAAGAAACATGAATCCATTGCTACACACCAGGGACCAAGAAACAGATGAAACAGTAGCGGCAACCAGCGAACGTACTCCGAAAGAGACGTAGACTGTCATATCGGCCGGAAAGGTGATGGCCACCATTTTCTGGGAGTCACAAGGGGTGATCTACGTTGATGACCATTAGAGAATGGCAAAACGGTCAGAGGGCTCTACTAGGCCGACTTATTGGACCGACTCGACGCCGAATTGAAGAAAAAACGACACCATTTAGCGAAGAAAAAAGTGCTCTTCCACCATGACAACGGACCAGCTATACCTCCGCTGTCGCCATGGCGAAATAGATCGCCTTGGGTGGCAGAATAGCGTAATATAGCATTCAGCGATGAATCACGATTCTGTTTAGGAATGCATGATGGTCGTAAGATGGTAAGACGCCAACGTGGAGAGCGACGAGATATCTGGTTTGTTGTTAAGAGGCATGTACACAGGACAGTTGGAGTAATGGTTTGGAGGCTATTGACTACGGTAGCCGATCACCACTTATGTTTATTCGAGGCAATATGACAGCTGCGCGTTATGTTGATGACATCTTACAAACCACTTTACTGATTTATCTCGACGACCGTCGAGACGTCCTGTTTCAACAAGATAACGCGCATACCCATATTGCTCGTCAAACTATGGACTTTCTTCAAGAAGCTGGAGTTAATGTTTTGCCGTGTCCGCCCCGTGCTCCGGATTTGAATCCTATCGAACATGTATGGAATATGATGGGAAGGAGACTGTCCACTTTGTACCATCCTCCACAGACTCTGGCACAGTTAATACATGAAGTTCAAGTTGCTTGGAACGAGGTGCCACAGGCAGACATCGATCATCTTGTCAATGCCTAGACTTATACAGGAGTGTATTCAGCTACGGGCTCGCCAAACACATTATTTGTTTTTTGATTACTTGTTATTAAAAATTCTTAACAACGTTATCGTTTCATTCTTGATCTACCATGTTGCCAAAAAATTAAGTTCAAGAAATTATTCCTTCTGGGTGTAATACTTGTAATGTCACTGAGTATTGGGACCGTGCAAGTTCGGAACAGCGACACCTGGTGTCGTAAATCAGCCAAATTTACTGCGCTTTCATGTTAGATCGAGGTTACCGGATAACTGTCAAGGACGTGGCCCCAAAAAAGAATAAGAAGAAAAAGTAAGATTGAGGTTATGTCGGTATGTTATTAAAAGGTAAACGTTGATGTAGCGTAAATACGAATAAATATATTATTGAATTACAGCATTACTGTTAATATGGATGCAATAATAAAAACTGGATTTGAGAAAGTAAATCATCAAATAACTTTTCAACCAAGCACGAGTCAAAGGGAAAAGCTTTAGTAGTGGCAAATGTCAAAAAAGAATGGAAGAATTATGTGGAGTGGAAGAATTAAGAAAAATAAATTACCATAAATAATGCTAATGCATAAATTAGAAGGTTAAGCCCATGATATCATCATATTGGTTTAAACAATTAATTCTTTCCCTGTAAACTTTTGAACAGCGAATATATCTTAATGCATCTTCAGAAAAACTTGAACTTGATGCATTTTTGTAAACTTCAAAAAAATAAAATTCAAACATTAAACTTGATTTTTGGGTTAAAATGAACTCTAAGTGAGTGTTGGTGAAACGAAACTTTACACTTAAAAGTGAACTTTTATTTATTATTTATTTCAAACTGACTTTAAAATCGGGCGCAAGAATAATGCATAATTTAGGTTATGTTACTTATGCTTTTTTATGATATAAATCCACTTTTCTCTTTGTAGTAGCTTTGTGCTTCGAAGTTGGAAACGAATAAAACTTAAATTGACAATTTTATGTTGTATTTTTACAATTTATAACACAGCATTTCCTAAATCCCATTTTCTTCAGTGACAGAAGGTGTAAATAAACAAAACGAATATGAAATATGACAATTGACAATATGATTTTATGAAATCTATAATCTATGAAATGTGCAGTAAAAAATTCAAGATTTCTCCACTACTCGCGCACGATCGTTTCTCGTATCCCCTCCAAGTACTTGCACGTCGCCAATAGTTATAAAGTTAATGCAAACAAAGAGTTATGCCTGGACTGAGAGGCTTCACGCGTGCAACGGAGGGATATACCACTTACAACAATGTTCGAGTTTTTTATATTAAATTTGTTACGATTAAAAAGTTCGTCGAATCTGTGTCCCACGCCGCCGGTTCATCGTACGCGCTATCAACTGGCGTGTTGTGGGACTTCCTGCCAGTGACTTCCACGTGGAAATCGAAACGTGAAAATAAACTTATTTTAAAGTAAAATTAAGGCTAATTCCCAATAAAAATAGTAAGTTATTTTATAGATTTAAATTAAAATTAACCTAAACTAAAAAATCTACAAATAATATTGATTATTTACATGTATTATGATTTAAAAAAGAATTAATGTAAAAAGTTTAACGCCCGATTTCATAATGACAACCTAAAGTACACTTTAACTAATGTTCACTTTACACTAAAGTGCACTTTAGTGTCGCACCCGGTTTCATAATACGTACTGCTCTTTTCATTAGTAAAAGTCAACTTTAGTGTTTAATTTGGTAGGTTGGTATCGTGTTTGTGTCAATTTTGCCGGGTTTTTGTCGAAATCTAAATAACCTCGTATATCTTTTGTATCTTAAATTGTTTGTAAAAGTTTTTAATTGTTTGTAAATTTAGTTATTAATTGTTTATAAAGTTAGTTGTTAATTGTTTATAAAGTTCGGTATTAAAAGTTGGTTGTTAATTGTTTGTAAAGTTAGTTGATAATTATCTCTGAAGCGAAAAGAAGAAGTTTTATTAAATGTTCGATTTATTCCAGTAAGCATGATACTATGAAAAACAAGATAGGATCTTCCCGTAGCTCAAAATCGGTCGGGTTCGCGCATGCCGTCATTGGAGACTAGAATTTGAATTCTTGTTAAAGTTAAATGAGATTTGTATGCATTCTGTGATGAAATTACTAGACGAAATAAGTTAAGAGGTTTAATAATTATAACAATAATCGTACACATAAGGATATCTCCAAACTATTTATTAAAGATTATCTATTGATATATACAAAAACTGACATTTCGAACGTGCAAGTCTCCAATGACGTCCCAAAAACATGCGCAATATCTTATCTTATAGTCATAGTATCATGCCAGTAAGGATATAACTGTTTCTTTTGTCAGTCTAAATCTTTCATAGAAACTTACATCATCATATTGGTTTATATAATTTATTCTTTCCCTATAAACTTTAGGGCGGCGGACATATATAAATTCATCTTCAGAAGAATCTGAACTTGTAGAAAAATTCATTTTAAATTTGAAAATTAAAATAAGAATGTAAACAAACTTGTAGCAAGAGGATATAAAAAATTTGAGTCTATTAGTTTAGTTAAAGTGGACTTTACGGAGTTAATTGACAGATTTCTACCATTTAACTTAAAGTGAACTTTAAAGTAAGGTTACAGTATTATGAAACTGAAATTTATACTTTAAAGTGAACTCTACTTTAAAGTTTACTTTAAATTGATTATGACATCGGGCGTAAGACTGGGGGTATGGCGCATTTGTTTAGAGTTTAGATTGGTGCCTTTTTTATGAACCAGTCCGGCCCTGATACAAAGTAACGAATAAAATTTTTTAATGATCAACAACAAAAAATCGATCAGCTGAAAAATATATCGTGGCGCTTAAACAGCGGTGGTGAATCATTTATACATTTTATTTATATGAATGCATGAGTTATCTACTGACTCGATTAATCAAATATGTAAGGATAAAAAATGTTAATTACTATTTAAACAAAGTAACAAATAGGAATTCCACATAACTATTCCATTACCATAACACATTCTTTTCGAATTACAACAAATATTTCTAACGATTCAATTTCACAAATTGAAAATCATAATTGGAAATTCTGGAAGGTTCAACAATATTGTTATTTTATGTATTTTCAATTAAAATGTTTGCAATTCTATTCTGTTTCCGTATTCAAGAATTCGCGTTTGGAGATATAATGTTAATGTTGTTTCTTAAAATAATAAAACACTGGTGACACAGTTATAGCATTGTAGATGTTTATGCAGCTGTCTATCTGCATCACGAACTATGGAATACAAGAACAGTTATTGCATGTAAAATATATAAGTAGCTGCTACTCTGCACCTGGACATATCGAGATTTTTTGTGCCTACACTTTTATGCTTTGTGTAGTGTGTGTTAAAATATGTCTTGTCACTAGTAGTGGGCCAACCTGCGATTTTTGTGTAGCTGTGACAAAATGTGACTGCTCCAGTATTGTCACGGTGACAAAAAGCAGTGATTTTTTGGAGCAGTTTAATCTTAACTGCTACCCTGCTACTATTGCTACCTTTGAATATTCTAAAATATATTTTATTTTATCTTATTTTTTAAGAAGCTTGTTGTTTTCTGTATTTTTGTTTATTATATAGGTTTGTATTATAAAAGTATTATATGTAGTCAGTAGGTTCTTTATCATTATTAGTTTCTGTATTTTTATGTTAAAACAAAACAAAAATTTATTTATAATTATATGTTATACTTTACTTTATTATAAATCTTTACTATAAAATTTTCTTATAGACTTTATTATAAAACTTAACTATAGTACTTTATTTAAAAAAAATATTTTAGGCAATATTTTTTGTACTGCTTTGTTTTTTGTACCACTGTTTCATTTTTATGTTTGGTTATTGTGATTTTCCCTTTAAAAGTTTAAGAAATAAGTAGGTATATTGATTTTATTTTATTCAATTCTTATGTTTTTTACCTTATGATAATTTAATATGACTTAGAAAATAACTTGTTAAGGATTTTTAACGGTGCTATTTTCCCACGCTCGACCACGTCGTTCCTTATGTTACAAATAGCAAATAATAGTCACAGTCACCATATGAGAGCAACTGCTCCATTTTGGAA
The DNA here is from genome assembly GCA_918026665.1 of Diabrotica balteata. Classification (NCBI taxonomy): domain Eukaryota; kingdom Metazoa; phylum Arthropoda; class Insecta; order Coleoptera; family Chrysomelidae; genus Diabrotica; species Diabrotica balteata. Next base: position 20,612,218 of record OU898278.1, read on the forward strand.
ATGCTCCGTCAACAAGGCTTGTCACTGTCGCAACGTCTATGTAGCATACACTGGACCGAAGTGGTGCAGTCACAGTAGAATAAAACGTGACTGAATGTCACTGTTATATTATTCCAGCTGTAGCGGACTGTGACTATGACAGCGTTGTAGCAGTGACAAAGTAGCAGTTCGTGAAATCGCAACCCACCACTACTTGTCACTATGCAAAGCAGATTTCACTGCCTTTACATAGAATTATAACTAAACAATTTCGGAACATTGGACGTGCCTGGCTGGTCCCCAAATTTTAACTTATCGGGGGACAATCTTGTTCGGTTACCGTTTTAGCCAATGCGCTACCGAGGGAAGTCATAACGTTAATAATGTCATTGTCAGTCTGAGAGATAGAACCATTGGCATGATTTGAAGATATTTTGCATCGGTTCATTAAGTTTTGCGTTTTTTATTTACGAGGACAAGGTGAAAAGTTGTCGGTTTAGCTGATAGATGGCACTTGCCACATAGTATGTTAGTATATTTACTTTTTTTATAGTAGTTTTGAGTATTTGGATGGTTTATCGCAAAGAGAATATTTCACAAATTCATCCTAAGAGGAATTATCGTTAAGTTCCAGTGCATTTTAGATTGTGTCGCATTTGAGAGCACTGTTTTAAATGGCAATCAAAACTCTGCTGTTTTTCTCAATGCTCAATTAATTTCATTTTTGTAACGATAGCACTGATAGCTCACGCTGACAGTTTGCTACCGCTCTGTACGCAAGCATACCTTCCATTTCCATCGATGCGCGCTGGAGATGGAACACTGGCGACGATATAGAGCGGGATATTATCGGAACAAGAAGAACTGTCTTTTCGGGATGAGAGTTAGCTTCCTCCATTTCCTCTTTTGTCAGTGGCTTGTTTAGGGAATCAAGGCCTTTGAATTCCGTATGGGAGCAATATTATCACTGACTATATTTCTGTTTATGGAAAGCTTATGATAATAGTCTGCGAATGATTCACCTATTTCTCTTGTTTGGTTTATTAGTTTGTCCTCATAATCTAATGTTTTCATGACAAGGCCATTCTTGTTTCCATAAATACCTTGTATCTTCGTCCATGCAGATGATAGTGTTGTGTTTCTGTTTATGCCTCCGACGAACCTCTTTCATGACTATTTTTTACTTTTGTTGGTAATATATCTTGCTTTGGCTCTATGTTTTTTGTATTTAGTTATACTTGCTCTGTTTTTCCCTCCTACATATATTTAAAGCAGATTTGTTGTTTTGTATTGCTTCCGCTCACAGTCAAACTATTATACGTTTATCACAAACAAATTCTCAACAATGTTTATACCATTTAAAGAAAGTATGTTTAATGATTGTTGGGATTTTAATTGGATTCGTTTTATTTATATTTTGACCCGAAAAAGTTTCAAAATAATAATGTGAAATGCCAAGAAACAACTCGGTAGTGTATTAGATTGACATGAGATTAAGAAATAAATTTAGTTTTTAATACATATTTCTCCACCACTAGATCGTAGGATGTAAGAAAACAAATATTTCCTTATAATACAAATCTAATATCTATCATAAGACGTTTTCCAAGTTTTTGGGGCTAAAATCTATTTTCAATCCAAATATATACTGAAACACAATGAACTGATTAGAAAATTTATCCACAACTTGTTATTGTAAAATATAACCAGGTATGTATTTCAATAATAAATACTTTTTAATAATAAGACCTACAATGAAATTCATGGTAATTGGAGGTAAATATAAAACGATTTGTTTTTCACGACGAATTGTTTCTAACAGTTTAATAATTTACAATGAACAGAATACTATAATACAGTAACTCAATAACTTACTTCTTCCTCTTCTTGATGATGCATGGGTTTGTTATCCATTTGGTTCATCCACATGGACTGGACTGCTTTATTGCTGAGAGGTCCGCCCCACGGAGACATGTTTCCGCCAGGGTAGAACATTGAGAAATATCCGGGGTTAAAGTAGGGGTTAAGCATCTCCACTAAAAGGAATTTAATGTTAAATATACTGATATGCAATGGGATGCATCTCATAATAGAGGAAATAATAAAAAAATCCATTATTTATAAAGATTCATGTGATACATTACTGAATACTCTATTGTACCTTAATATTCTGCACTGTACTAGTTATTATTTTTCTACGAATTATTCAAAAAAACAAAAAAAAAAGTACGGACTAAGTGGGACCGAATTCGGATTAAGCAATCGATTTGATATTTGTTCCCTAAAGACAGTTTAAATCGAAGCAAATGTATCGAAATCTTTGAGGTTAAAATGACTTCATTAACATGACTTTTTTATGAAGTGAATACCGATATTGAACGAAAAACCCTTTGAGGTTAAAATTACATATGTACTACTCACCTCAGATCTCTGAAATTAAGCGATTGCCAAATAAAATTAACAAATTTCTGGACAACTATCTGCCGACAGAAGAACCACTTAACTTAATAAAAGGAGTTCGCCAGTATTGTAAGCTTTCACTTATAGTAATAACACGTACATTGAAAAATCTTTGAAATAGTGTTAGGAACTGAATCTGAAGACATTAACCATAAACCTATCAAAACCTTCGTTAGAACATGAACATACCGTCACTATTATTGATGTGCAATATATTTTGAATAATACAGATAAAGCTGTACAGCAATATTTATTGCATATCAATATTCATAATACTGAAATAATGAGATTCAGCCGACAACCTATCGTGATAACCTGGAGATAATCAATGAAACAGTAGAAACGTTTTAATATCTAGTCTTTAACATCAATGATAAATGGAATTGTGGCAATTAGTTTAAAATTCTGATCTGTATTGGTAATAGAACGATTGTCAAACCTACAATTTATATACATGCTATTTAATACAATTGTCCCCTTATTGTTGTATGGTGCAGACTTCTTGTCACTAAAGGTAAGAACGTTAAGATGCATTAAACTGCATAAAAGGGCCTAATATATAAAAGATGCATATTTGGGCCATCTTTTGATAGGTTCGCTATATTCTATACTAACTCTCATGCTGCGAGGTAAAATAAATAATAGAGAGAAGCAAGGCGAAAATAACATTCGGGCCTGCACAAAATCTGAAACTGGTACTCCCAGTCAGCCGTCATATTTCGCCCTATCGAAAATACCATCCCCACATTCGTATAGGCATTGCTTAACAGAAAAAGAAAACTTTTATCCCTTCCTCTTCAAAATACACACCATTTTTGGCCATGTTCTCAATTTTAAGGACTCAAAATGGAGGTAGCATAAAAACTAACCCCCCCCCCCAGAAACATTGTTCTACAGTAGGTAGATCATCTAAAGATTTCTACTAAACGTCATTTTGAAGAAAAAGTATAGAAGTTTTTTTTACCCCCTGGAAAAAAGCTATAAGGCAAAAAAAATCGCAAGTTTTCGTGTTTTTTAACTTCGTTTTTTGAATATATTTTTGTAAAAAAATTATTTTTGATTTAAAATAATAATAAAATTGAATTTTGAACAACTTTTCTGTCGATAAATATGTACGAAAAGTGCATAGAATTCACCTAAATCCACCCTAATGGATAGGGACTAATTCACCCCTTTCTCAAAAACGCACCCCTTTAAATGGTAGCAGTCCGCGATTTTTTCATATTTGGGGGTTCATTGATCGCATGAAACAATAAAACTCCGTTAACGTTGGAGCTCCTTTCTAAAGTACATAATATAGCCAATATAATTTAGCTGATAGGCTAAATTTGCAGCATACTCAAGTTGCTCCTAGAATCATACAGTCTAACACACAACACATATTGCATAAAAACATAGTATCCAACAGTTTTGTTGATGTATGACAAGTGTAAAGATATGTCTCGAAACATAGAATAGACTCTATGGAAAATAAAAGATTTGCTTAATAAATCTGGCTGTATGCCAGATATGTACTAGTTTTCATTTTTTCTTCTTAATCGTAGGCAACAGAAGAAAACTATTAATTAATATCAAATATATGTAGAGTTTAAAATAAACTATTGTGCCTATATAGAAGAACGTTCGATTTCTTTTGAATCAAGACGGATATATACTCCAAAGAGGTTAGAGGACCATATTTTGTTTATGAAAGTAGAATATCGATGATAATTTTTGTTTTAAAACATTGTTGGCTACCAGATTTCGGATAAACTAAAACATATTCCGCCATAATTTCTGGCGGATGATTGCATTAAACTTGACGATCAAATATAAAATATAAATAATGGATTTTTTTATAAAAATGTTTTATTCAAATTCTACTTCAACAATAGCCCACATATACATCGAAATGTTTAAGAAGCGAAGAAAGTTTCTAGAATGGAGCAGGTTTATTTCTACAGCAGATTAGATTTTCTACGCAATTATATTATTCTATTAAAAATTATTACATACTTTTTACTTTGCAGCTTTAATAATGAAATACCATGCATCATGCAAATTGGTGAATATAGAAATGGCTTTTTATTTTAAGAGCCTAATATAAATTTACCTGTTAAGCAACCTGCAAAAATAATTATTGTTAAAACCATTACAAAAAACCGAATCATCATTTCACTTATTCAGTGTATTATTTTATGAATATAAATGTCCTTTGGTATGCAAATTATTCACACAAAACTCAATATAAAACAAAATTATAACAACAAATATAACAACAAATAATGTGCTTAATAATATGTGTTTCCTCTAGCAGAATTAATTACAGTTTACAGCATGCTTTTAAATTAAATTATCAATTTTTTTTTTTTTGAGGCAATAGGATCCATTCCTGTGCGAGACGATCTTGAAGATTTTGCTTAGTACGACTATTGTGGAAATGAGGAGCAATCAGTCTCTGAAGCGTATCCCATACATGCTCGATGGGATAAGATCTGGCAATTGTGTTGGTCACGGTATAAGTGTAATATCCCCATTATAAAACCAATCTCTTACTGTTGATGTAGTATGTTGCCTAATATCTAACGCAAATCAGGAGCTGCAGTAATTGGAAATGGCAGAAACACAGGTTGTAAGATACGATCATATTGATATTGATTTATACTGCCTTCCACAAGAGCGGGAACAGTTCGATAAATTATTTCAGCCCACATCATAACTTGCAGACCACTATATTGATGAACACCCTGTGCATTCCTGAGTCTCTCTCGTCGACATCTTGCTTCGTCGGAAAACATATCTTGTCAAAGAAGTTCTCGTCAGTTACAACTTTATTATATTACCTCACTAAACTGTAATCTATGGTCGTATTCATCTTCGTTTAATTTTTAAAACAACTGAATTTTGTAGGGTTTTGTAAAGTTTTTTGTAATTTCTAACAGGTTTTGGTCTACCTGCTCGAATGTCATCTTTTACTCAGGTCTGCAGACTACAGTGCTAATCTGGCTTGCTAATAAATCAGTGCTTCTGTACGGAGTAGGAACGTGGACATTGAAGGCGGAAACTCTATCAAAACTTTAGGTTTTTGAACTATGCTTATACAGAAGAATCTTGAAGATACCATGGATAGACAAAGTCACCAATGAAGGAGTACTGCGGAGGATGAACATAACGGCGGATTTGTCAAAATCGTGAAAGGCCGTAAGCCACAGTACTTGAAGGAAAAGGGTCCCAGGACGAAGAAGAATATTCTGGCTTTCAAACCTGAGAGCATGGTATAGAAAGACCTCAACACAGCTATTCCGTATAGCAACCAACAAAATCATCATAGCCAGAATGATCGCCAACGTTCGGAACGGACAGGCACCCTAAGAAGAAGAGCAGGTTACAGGTTCAGGCCAGTCAAATTCGACTTCGAAACACCCCTGGAAGTGGTCATGAAGAACCACCAAATGTGTGGAGAAGTCGAACTGGAACTAGAAGAAGATTCGTACGGATGGATCTAAGATAGATAAAAGGACAGGTGCGGGAGTTACTGGGCCTAATTTCACGCTATCCAAATCTTTTGGAGAAACGCCCCAACTATCTTTCAGGCAGAAATACATTATAAAGACATTAGTGCCCAAGAATGTCTCACCCGCGACACTCGTAGGGCACAAGTGTTTATTTTATCAGACAGCCAAGCTGCCTTAAAGGTTCTTAACTCATTTACTTGCAAGTCGCAGTTGATTTGGGACTGTAAACAATCCCTCAAGAAGGTGGCGGAACGTAACAAAGTAATCATTGTCATAAGGGAATTGCAAGAAATGAGAAAGCTGAAAGACTCGCAAAAGGAGGGACTAATACTCTACTCCAGGATGCAGAACCCTTGTGTGGACTATCGAAAAGCCACATCAGAGAGGAACTCAACCAAGATTAAATTGGTCTAACACACCATGACGAAGGCAAGCAAAAAGACTAATAAAAGTGTCGCCAACAAACCACCTTCTCGAAATGAGTAACAAGGATATCAAAATGATCACTGGCTTTCTCACTGGTGACTGTCCTCTGAGATATCATCCATCTCAAAAAAATGGGCAAATCAGATAGAAAAACTATCGTTTCTTTGACAACGAAAAAGAAAATAAATTTATCAGAAGTATTGGCATCCTAGAGTTCAACTGGATTAAGATATGCACAAAAGGTCTCTACCTATACGTCGAAGTGCGATTAGGCTGCATCGACTTAACAACCTCAGATAATTTAATCTAAATCTAGGCGTTTCCAGACTTTTTGTACACTCTGTATTTCTGTTGTAGTACACCTTGTATTCATATTCATTATAAATAGATTGCAATGTTAACAATACTTCACGATTAAGAAGCTGACGCGTTTAAAATACATGTTCAGAACGGAAAATGTTATGAAAAATGATTCACCACAGGAAGAAATGGGTTGATATGCACGTAGAACACAATAAATCCTTTTACGATGATAAATATTGTTTTACTAGCTTGTCTGCAAAATTGAATTCTACTATTTACTAATAATATTTAACGATTTAATGTAGTATGTTATTTGTCAATGCATAAATTGAAAAATATGTTTAATTCATGTTGTGAGACCGCTCCGTAGGAAAAATGTTTCAGATTCAGTGTATTTGCAAATTCTTGTAAAAAATCTACCCTTTTAAACAAATCTGAAGGGTATCGGGTGAAACCTTTTGGCAGAAAATGTTTAAACAATTTTTTAAACAAATTCCAAAAATCACTTTTTTTGCTCCGGAAAATATTTATTTAGATTTTTTGTCATTGTAACCAAAAAATCTTGTGTCATTTTTCTCTACGGTTGACAGTTTTCGAGTTATAAGCGATTTAAAATCTGAAAAACGACAAAAAACGCATTTTCGAGGATTGAAAACTCATATGGAAATTTTTGAGGTTATCAAGTGTCTAAATTGAAGTTTTAACACTCAGTTTCAAGATTCTGAAGAGCAATCATTGATCCTTGTTAATTTAGACCTAATAAAATGTTTTCCAGAAAAATATGATTTTGGGAATTTGTTTAAAAAAATTGTTAAACGTTTTCTAAATAATTCGCCCAGTACCCTTTAGGTTTGTTTAAAGGGGGCATTTTTGAACAATAATCCGCAAAGAACACGAATCAGAAACATTTTTAATACCGGACCGGTCTCGCAACATAGACTAGTTTGTAATGCAAAAACACATCAAGATTCGTTAAATAAAACAGAAATTGGTTTGACAATATAAGCTTTGTGATACTTATAACTATTTTAAATAGTAATAAATAGGTACAGATTTATCAAGTTAAGATTATGCAATTTTTCGGTAATGTCGCTTGATGGGTTATTTAAACATGTTACTTAAGATAAACTAGTTGTTAATTTTTAGATAACGTCCATATTTCGACAATTTGTTAGTTTTAAATGTGCTATGAAGGTTGTCTATCGAGAAAATGTGGAATTATTATTTACATAAAGTCACTGTCAGCTGGTTCAGTTCTCGATTCCAAATTAAGAAGCAAATATTTCGGAAAAAACTGAATGCTCTAAAATATCTACTTTTATTTTTCTACTAAAATTATTTCCCATATTTAATACAGAATGCTATTTATTTTATAATATTTAAACCTTCATAATTCATTTCCAGCTATCGTTAAATTTCACTATGTTTCTCTATAATAAACATAAATGCTTATGAATAAATTCAATTAACCTTTTTGGTTGTATAAATTAAACTATAGCGAGAAGAGCCTGAAGCTGCATTTAGACGGGCCACTAAAATTGCCTATTTTGGGCAATATTTAGTAGAAATATTGCTTAGCGATATTTGTGAAAACAGAAATATTTACGTATGGCCTGTCAACAATAATAAAAAATATTTACTGCATAATTTCCAGCCATGCTTGTTGCATTATATTTTCGTTTTAAACGAAAAATACCCTTGAAGTATTGATGAGACGAAGTCAAAAATATAGATGTTCGACATTGTACAAGTTGCTGCGACCTTAATTGTGCTACGACGATACAAAAAAAAAACAAAAATAAAAAACGAAAAATGTGGATACGCCCTTTTTTAAGTAAACGCGAAACAATGAGTAATTTAACTAGCGAAATAATGCTAGACAATTATTTGTTTAGGAATTTTACAAGAATGTCAAAAAGTAATTTCCAACTATTAATAAATACGGTAGGGCCAAGAATAGAGGAGAAAGATACAGACATGAGAAACCAATCTCAACAAGATTAGCAATCGCTCTTCGGTTTTTGGCGACTGGTGACTTCTATACTAGTTTACAGAATGAGGAACAAAGAAATCCAAATAATATGTTATGCAGACGACGCCGCATTAATCGCCGAGACAGAAGACGAGCTCCAAAGATTAACACATATCTTCAATACAACAGCTAAGAAATACAATATGATAATATCAGCAGAAAAAATCAAATGTATAACATCATCAGTACTCATGTACTGATGTACATGAGTACTGATGATGTTGAAGTAGCCATTACGATGTAAAATCGAAATTAATGGAAAAATAATAAAGCAGGAAGCAAGGTTTAGATATCTGGGAATAGACATAACTAGTTACGGAGATGTTAAAGAAGAAGTACGACAACAAATCTTAAAAGCAAATAAAGCGGCGGGATCTGTTAATGACACAATCTGGAAGAACAAACACCTAAGACATGACACAAAAACAGGAATCTGTAAAGCAGCAATTAGACCTATATTAACATACACGGCGAAGATAAGACCTGAGACATCTAAAACTGGGCGATTCCTAGAAACGACAAAGATAAAAATACTTCGACGAATATCAGGGAAGTCTCTTAGATAGGGAGAGAAGCGAAAAGATAAGAAAAGCATGCAATATAGAAGACATAAATCGATGGGTGACAAAACAGAAACAGGGGTTGAAAGAACACATTAGTAGAATAGCAGAAGATAGGATAGTACGAATAGCATGAGATAAGTCACCTAATGGTCGAAGAAATATTGTCAGACCAAGAAAAAGATGGCGCGATAATTTAAACAATTTAGCATTAATTGTTTATTAATACAAACAAATTAAACTTCTACGAGTAGCCGAGCAACATGTAATATTTTCCACGGCAGTTCGACTTTATCGGCAAAGCATTGGCCACCAACTGCAATAGTGTTCAAATACCAGCAAGATTTCGGCCCCATGGCTCGGTTATAGGGCGAAATTTTCATTAGACGGCTGCAATGTTGCCAGCAACATACCGAATACATATTTTAGGCAACATATTGCTTTAAAAACTAGCCCGTCTAAATGCACCTTAGAGACCTCGGAAATGGCCTGCACGATTTATATAAATTTTGTAATGTAATACGGCCGATATTACGGTAGTATTTACATTGTCGTCAGATTTTTCGTTTTTTTTTTGTATTTATATTTCAAATAGATCATCGTATATATTTTTTTCTTTTTGAAATTCTTAAGAAATACTGAATATTTTTATGTAATACTCCACTCCATGAAGAAAAACAGCTGAAAAAATCTTATACAGACATCTGAAGGTTATATAAGGTATATGGGGGGTAGATGATGAAAAATCGGTGAAGACGTACAGCTGATTTTGATTTATTTTTAAACAATCTTAAAAAGTGAAAAACATAGATTACACTGTTGCCAGATTTTTCGTTTTTTTCTTACTTCAGTTGGTTCGGTTATTTCGCAATTCACGTATTTTTCATTGGCATTTTAATTTATTTCATTTGAAACCTTCAGATAATACCCCAAACCAAGTAGCAAGCAGCCAAGTATTTGACTGTAACATGATGGAGCTCCACCTCACAATGCGCGTGAGATTAGGCAATGTCTAAATAATGTCTAGAAGATGGATTGTAAGGTGTGATTTTACCGTTTTGGCGTGGACCACTTTAAACAATGTTTATAAAACAAAAAGCCCCCAATATTCAGGAATTAAAAATAGATAAAACAAAATATGCTTTATTGAAAATAAAAAATAATTCCTAATAAAATAAGAAATAATTCTTTATGCCCCACAGAAATGATTCAAATATTTGACCTTCTACGGCGGAACACGATCCCAATCTGTCATAAAAACTTCTGCAGACAGATGTAAAAGTTTCTGCAGTAACAGAATTGGAGACCTCTCTTATTCGGTTTTTTAATTCATCCAAATTTTGGGCTCTAGCCTCAGGATGATCGTAGATGGTGCTTTTTAATTGTCCCCAAAAAAAGTAAATGGGTGTAAAATCTAGAGATCGCGCAGGCCACTTAATATCGGCTGTTGAACTGATTACTCGATTCGGGAAAGTATTGTTTACGTACTCACTAATTATTCGATCGTTGTGAACTGAACAGCCGTCTTGATGAAACCAAGCATTCACCAGATTTACATCAGGAAGATTGAGAATAGCGAGAAGAACATGATTCTGTAACAAATCGAGGTATACTCTACTATTCAAGTTGCCTTAATAAAAAATGGACCTATTATGTGGTCTCATAAAATGCTGGTCCAGACGTTAACTTTTTGAGGACGTTGCATTTCCCGCAGGCGTATAAACAGACATGTTGTTTACAAAAATAAATTAAAAATCTGCACTGTTATTGGCGACGGGGCAACTGATGTTCGTGGAAAGTCGACGGCGCGCAGTGTTGCCATTTATAGGGTGTATATCTAATTTCAAATTTAACGTACTGTATGACCTATACTGCTTGTCCAAATCGAGTTTTGTCTCTGATCTTGAGATGGGCAGATCTCGGGGTAGGGAGAAGTTCTTTTCTCTCATTGGCGAGACAATCCTTTCTATTTTGTCGCCATACTCATTCTTCGTGATTTGCGCATATCACTAAATATTGCGCATATGGCTAAAGTGAAATTGAGCCATTTGTATCTATATACATATTAACTAAATTTAGTAATATTGTTCCTGGAAATATAAAAAAAATAATATAAACACTGCGAAACTTAAGTACCTTACTTAATCCCGTAAATGAAAACTATTTCTATTGGTGGGATTAAATAAGTTACTTTAATTCCTAAGTAATTTACTATTACAGCCATCCTTAAAAGATACTTTTACCTACTTGTTAAATAGATATGGTTATGTTTAGTATTAAGCTCTTAAAATTATCGATAGACTAAAACTATGACAGTACACTATCAGATAAAAAGCCAAATTTCCATTCTACCATTCTACGTGCAGCGGAAAAAGATGTCTTGTATGTCTAGTCTTATAGTAAATTCTCTCTTTTGTTATTTCAACTATAAAGTTATAATGTGACAAACCACACTTAATGCAGATCATGAATCGAATAATCATTAAGTAAATGAAAAAGATATCAAGTATAATAATTTTGTAATTCTTTTATCCATTTTATCAATACTTTTGTTTGAAAAAACAACGAATTAACGTTTTTCTTCTTTAAGTAAAGACCAACTGAAGACGATCAAATTCAACTCGAGAACTACATTTAGATCTTCAGCTGAATTAACCTTTGTAGATTTCAATGGTTTGTTGGGCATCATAGACCTTTCCATAGCGACCTGAAAGATCTTTTGTGTATAGTCCAAAAGATCTAGACACATATTTTCCGTTTCGGAGCTATCTTAATTCTTGTGACAGATTCTAAAAAGATCTTTTCCATGTATTTATGGTCGTAACGGACATTTGCAGACAAGTTTCTGCGCCAAACTTTTTGCATCTTTTTTGGGGTACCAAAATTAACATTCTCAGCAAAATTCAGCTTGTTCATATAAATTTTAGAGATTCAGTGGCATTTTCATCTCCGACGACTGGACTATTATTACATTTTAGTTCACTAAAATATTCTTTCTGGATAAACATTTTCCATTTTGGCAGAAAGATTTTTAGAAGTTACTTCTATAGATTAATATCCATTTCACCACTAAGTAACTTTACTATTCAGTCGTGAGATGACTTAGTGATTGTTAAAAGTAACTAGAATTGTCAATAGCTTTGTTCGTCACAATTATAAAACGATATAATTCAAACAACAAAAGATGAATAGCCACCGAGACATGACATCGTGTAGAGCAAAAGAAAATTCAAGAAAGACAATAAAATAAACATCTATTACGACACTCACAGCTCCTGATATAGGACTTACTCTGCTGCAGAAACTGTGCAGCGTTGAAGCCAGGTCCTGCTCCCGTGCCAGAAGCTTGTGGTGGGAATAAAGAGCTGACGTTGATCGGGCTCCCCAAACTGTTGAGCATACTTGCCATTGCGGCCACACTGCTCATCCCGTATGGGGAACCCACTGGAAAATATAATCAACAAATAACAAAATATTGTTTTTAATGTTTCCTATTACATAAACTTTTAATTTGTCTTCAATATATACATATTTTGAATATTTATTTTTATGTTCTAAAATACACTTCAAAGAATTCAGATCGTAATATTATAGTATTAAACTTAAAACACATGACATAAACATACAAAATGTTCGAAGAGTACATAAAAAGGTGCATTTTACACAGATTTGTATATGTGCCATTCATTGTAAAAGTGAATTATAGATTAACTGTTAACTATTAACAATTTTATAGGTAGCTAATGAATGCCAAAAGATAAAGCCAAATATGTTTGATGATCCAAAGATGAATATTTTATCAAAACAATGACAAAAATCTGAAATTTTGCATGCCACAGGTTCAAAATATAGCTAAATACTTTCTTGTAAATACAAGAATACATAATTAGAATAAAATTGTGCATCAACCCTTGGAAACCTACAAAACAGTTGGTTTTAAGGCTGTTTTATCGGTGCACCAAAATTTTTTCTCTGTTATTTACCGACGAAATGTCTCGAAATTTGGACATGTTATACGAAATTATGTTGCCTTTAAACTGATGGTTTTACTTTTTTTATTTTTTTGAATTTTCTGTTGAAAATTGGATTATACTGTTTAACGTTCTATTATAACCAAACTTTTCACGCCCATCAGTTGAAAGAGTTTTTTTTTCTGTAATCGTTGATTCTGTTTTCACCTTTCTGTGTCCAGTAATAATCGAGAAAAGCGTATTCAAACTTTGAAGAAAATTGCTAAAAACTACTGAAATCTAATAGTGAAACGTGTTCCTCATCATTGTCGCTGAGCTTGATCGTTTCGCATTAGTGACGTCAAATCTCATGAGCGTACGGTACGGTCTTATTTTTATTTCTCTATGGGTACGGTCAGTTCGCTTGAATTAGAATCCATTTTAGTTCTTTCATTCTTGTATTTTCTTTATCAACTTGCTTAGTTTTTACAGTTTACAGTATTCTTATTTATTTTGAAAACATTGAAATTATTTAGTTTACGTGTATGTTAAGTAATATATTATTAGTTTAGTGGTATAAGTTAAAAGTTCTTTAGTTTACGCGTATTTTTAAGTATTACATTAGGTTAGTGATATAAGTTATAGGAGACAAGATAAAAAATGAGTCCCAGTAAACGTCCTATGTCAAGGAAAAGGAGAGCAATTGCACTGCAGTAATTTTTTATTATTTATATTACAACCGTTTTTAAAAGCTTTTATTTAACTTATACTATATATATATATATATTATATATATATATATATATTATATATATATATATATATATATATATATATATATATATCTGACATTCGAAATGTCAGTTTTTTGTATGTGTCAACAAATAATCTTTAATAAATAGTTTGGAGATAACTTTACCTAGTTGTAGTGTCGATTCGTAAGTAACCCTTTTTACTAAGTAAGTAAATAGAGGGTTCATGACCTTACATATTATTTGTTTATGGTCAAAATATTACCAATGTTTTACTCTTAAATAATATTAATAACAAATAATATCATTTGAAGAAAATACTTTAAGTTTTATCGTTATTTCTAGTAATAGCTGTCATTCTCAGTCAGTTGATATTGCCTCTCCGCCAAAACCATCTTTTTCGGTAGAAGGCAGAAGAATAGTGGACATAAACTTTTTCATTAAATCTATTCAAGGTTTTAATAATCATTCTCCATTTTCATGCAACTTTTCTAATATGGAGATTATCAAAGAAAAAATGGACGGATTAATAAGTACATTGACTTTTAAATGTCAAATGTGGAATATTGAAGATGAGATAGCAACATAGGATTCTGGTAACAATTCACTGAACTTGAATGGTTCTGGTTATTCAGACATACAGCAGCAGCACGCTGCATTAAATATACCTGTGATGTCCTACAGGCAGTATGCAAAACATACGGAAACAGTTGCAGATATCATCGGCCAAACACTTTGTGATTCCTTAGAAGAGGCTGGACGGGAGGAATTAGCTTTAGCCAAAGAAATTGGTGAAGTAGATTCCGACGGAAATGGGTTAATAACCGATATAGCTGATGGTGCTTGGTCAAAAAGATCGTATAAAGTAAACTACGATGCTTCTTCAGGTGTAGTACCTGACGTTGTAAAATGTATTAAATTAGTACGCCTTTGATGGATAGGACATGTAATTAGGCGAGATGAAGATGAAACGATCAGAAAAATTTTCGACCGAAGAGGACCAGTGGGAAGACGATCCAGAGGAAGACCAAAACTTAGGTATCAAGATAACATAGAGGATGATCTAAAATCCATCGGAGTTAAAGCATGGAGAAAGTTGCCAGAGGCAGGGGCGAAAGAAGATTGTTCTGAAGAAGCCTTTGGCTCATGACGAGCTGTAATGCCACTGATGATGATGAAATAACTATCCACGATTTGTGTTTTATTCATCAATTGGATACTTTTCTTATGTAACTGCAACCTATAAATATATTAAAATAATGTATATTCCATTCAGAGAACTTTTTCCTCGCAGTGCGTCGCCTCGAAATACTTGCCAGATAAATACATTTACTATTATGATGGTTTCGCAGGTACCAATTTTTTATAGATAAATAAAAATATTTTTTCTTTAGTTTTTTACTACGCTAATATCAGTTTTCTCTAACAAATAAATAACTTCTTGAAATAATTTTCAAGCTATAACTGCGAAATTGTTTATTTGTTTGTGACAACAAATTGTAATTTTTTTGATAATAATATTCTTGTGTTATTTTAAATTTATTATAAATAAACACCATGGTGTTTTTTGCAGTCACGTTTCACAAATTTTTATTTAATACTATGTTTAGCTAAGACATATAAATTAAAAATGTGATTAATTATTTTTAAAACATTATCTACGATAATTAATCTAAAAAAAAGTATTCGACAAAACTAATTTGAATGGGGAATAATGCATTTATTGTCATTAAACAACCCGTGGGCCGGCGCCACTGAATAAACATCCAAACTGACTAAGCTGTGTAGAAAAGTAAGTGATACGCCCACTTCAAATCGCAGTATGCTATAACTGCGAAAACAGCCTTAACATCAAATTCAGATCAACTCAAGAAATTTTCACCAATCTAAGACAATCAAATATCTGTTTTTCTTCTTCTTCTAGTTCTTTGAGATCTTTCGATCTGTTTAATTCTGAAGCTGCCTCTGGTTAATTTCCTGGGAGGTAGATTGACAAATATCCCTCCATCTTCATGTTTTGCCCACTATTGTTCTTAGGGTTTTCATTTCGGCAACCCTTAGCATCTGTTTATTTGAAAGAACTGAAAGAGCTGTCTCTGAAGATCATCTTCTGATTCGGCAATAATTGCTACATTATCTGCGTAATATACCATACCAATTCTTTTGTTGCCCATTCTGTATCCGAGTTTAAGTGATGTTACTTTGTTTATAATTTTGCCCATGAGTAGGTTAAACAAGAAGGGATTCCGATGATGGAATATTTTCAGTGAATTGGTCTCCTGCTCTAACTTTGGTTCTTCTTCTTTTTCGCGTGCCATATCAGAATTATCCGACGTTGGCGATCACCATTGCGAAGGCTTCTCGATCTTCTGCAATATGGAATAATTGTCCTGCATTTAGTATCTGAGTCCATTCACGAATGTTTTTTAACCAAGAAACTTGTTTTCTTCCTACACCTCTACGGTCCTCTATTTTGCCTTTAAGGATCAGTTGTAAAATTTTATATCGACTTCCCCTTACTATATGTCCCAGATAAGACATTTTTCGATGTTTAACAGTCTTTAGCAGCTCTCTGTCTTTGTTGACACTCATTAGTACTTCTTCATTAGTTTTTCTTGCTGTCCAAGGTATCTTCAGCATTTGTCTATGAACCCACATTTCCAATGCTTCAATTTTGTTCATGATCGATACTTTTAGCGTCCACACTTCTGCACTATACAAAAGTACGGAGCAAACATAACACTTAACCATTCTTTGCCTTAGTTCTAAACTGAGATGGTTATTGCAAAGAAATTACTTCATTTTCATAAAAGTAATTTTAGTCATTGCTACTCTATGTTTTATTTCTAGGATCTAGTTGGCCCGTTATCACAGTTCCCAAATATGTCATTTTGTGAACTTTCTCAACTTGGATTCCGTTCAATTGAAGCTTTGCATCGGGATGTGGGTCACGACTAAACACTAAAAATTTGGTTTTGTTCGAGTTTATTTTAATGCCCACTTCCTCTCCTACCTCGTGAATACGATCAAGCAGAATTTGAAGACCTTCAATATTATCTGATAGAATTACTGTATCGTCTGCATATCTAATCACACTAAGTAGTTCCTCGTTAATTTTTATTCCATATGGTTGTCTCTCAAGTGCCTTTTTAAATAGCTGGTTCGAGTAAACATTTTGACGACAAAATGCAACCTTGTCTGACTCCTCGTTGTATGGGGATTTCATGGGTGTAGTTATCTCCAATTTTTACTATAGCAGTTTGATTCCAGTACAAATTTTTAATGATCCTTGTCATCTATTCCGATATTTTTCAGTATTTGCATTAATTTTACATGCTGTACTTTATCGAATGTCTTTTCGAAGTCCACAAAACATGCAAATACATATTTTCTTTGATCACGGCATTTTTGTAATAGAATGAATAAGCGCAAAAAGTGCCTCCCTGGTTCCCATAGCATTTCTAAAACCAAATTGGGTATCTTCAAGATCTTCTTCGCATTTGCGTCTAATTCTGTTGTGAAGTATGCTGAGGAAAATTTTAAGAGGCTCATTAGGTTAATTAATCGACATTCTGAGCATTTTCCCGCATTGTGTTTTTTAGGTATTGCGATAAAGATGGATTTGAGCCAATCTGCGGGAATCACTCCGGTGTTATATATTGAATTAAAAAGTCTTACTACTACTTTTATGTCTTCATTCTCTAATAGTTTCAGCAACTCAGTTGGTGTATCATCTGGACCACAAGCTTTTCTAATTTTAGCATTATTTATAGCATGTTCTACTTCGCATTTTATAATTTCTGAGCCGTCAGTACAGTTTTGGTAGAATTCGACAATATTATTCCTGTTATCTTCAAACAACTCTGATATATACAGCTGACATTCTTTTCTTATTTCTTGCTCATATACAATAGAACTCGTTTTTTACATATATTACTAACTTTGGTTACATTGTTGTTATTTAGGTTATGGACTATCTTTGTTATGATGGTCGGTGATTTATTTTCTATTAATATATTTAGAATTTCTCCCAGGCGAACCCTGTCAAACGCCTTCGTCAAATCAATGAAGCAAATATACGCTGGCATGCCGAACTCTACAGCTTTTTCTTTTATTTGCTTTATTATGAATACTGCATCTATTATAGACCGTCCCCTTGTAAAACCTCGTTGTTCTTCAGCATTAGTGATTTGCCTTTCCAATTTGTCCTTAAGAATACTCGTGAAAAGTTTCATCGTATTTAAGAGGGTTATTCCTCTGTAGTTTTGTAGGCAAGTTTTTTGTCCTTTTTTAAATATGGGGATTGTGATTCTCTTTCTGTGTCATTTAAGATTCTGTTAAATAGTTGTGTAGTTGTGACAGTTCACTTGCAAGTTCAGGGTCTCCATATTTTAAGAGTTCATTGGGAATACCATCTGTTCCAGATGATTTTCTGTTTTTTAGCTTCTTGATCTTTGCTTCTACCTCTTCGTCATTGATTGTACCTTGTATATCTGCTTCATATTCGTTTATTTTCAGTGTTTCTTCAGCATCATATAGCTTTTTAAAATGCTGCCATGTCTAGGTACTCCCTTGGTCTGCACGAACTCGTTAACTGATTTTTTCCTGTTCTGAAGCATTTTTCATACTTTCTTTTTGGCACCATGTAGGTCGTAGTCCATGTCACTGGTGAATTTAGCCCAATGTTCTCTTTTGATTGATTTTATTCTTGCGTTTACTTTGTTTCTTACTTGTTTTTTGTGTGTGCTTTTATATCTCAGGTAGCATTTGCGTTTTAATTTAGAGAGTTTATTTACCTCTTGACAAAACCACAGTTTGGTGTGGTCTGTTTTTCACTGAATATAAATAATAGATTATTCTCAATTTAATCTTAGGAAGATGAAAGAATATTTTTAGATATATTTTATACTGGTGACTCTAACATGTAAAAACACAAGGATAATATATTAATAAAAAATATGTTTTTGACAAATATTTGTGGCATGATTAAGTACTGATATAGCTCTACACTAATATTCATCCCAAGTAACTAAGTACTTTGCTAAAAGAATCCCAATGTCTTAAATGATTACTACTATTTAATCAAATTGGTAACATACACTGCCGGGTATAAAATTAGGGTCACGCCATAATTATTAAAAGTTATTTTAGAACATTTATTTTTTTCGGTTTTTAACAAAGTTAACCAATGTTGAAAAAAATTGTTGTTTCGATACAAGTCCAGCATAGTTTTTATTTTTGTGGTTTCAATTGCAACTTATTTTTGTAGTGTTATGATTGAGTGTATCGCAATGAGCATAAATTATGTTGTTGCAAGAATTTTGGCAGCTTTAGAACATGGACGTGGTCTGTGAAAAACCTTGGTCTAGTTCTGGGCTAGACAGGCCTACAGCAGCTAGGGATCACCGCGTTTCATTTCCAGTGTTTTCACAGTCACCTACGTAATGATCTCAAAAAAAAATGAGATATATAACCTAGACCTGTGTTCCTGTAAACACTAGACTGTCTTATTGAATTTTGCACGAGAATACTTGGCTTGGACAACAGCAGATCAGAGTTGAGTACTTTTTTCCAATGAATCACAATTGTGTCTTATTAACTCAGCTCAGTGTGTATCTCTGAACGACTTATAATTGGTGGAATCAGTTGCGGCATGTAGAGGTATATTTTTAATGCTTGCATGAACATTTCTTTTGTTAGCATATCAATTACTACTTTTAATTAGTCTCAATGACCTTTGACCACATTTTTTTTTGTGAGCAATCATTTCGTTATCTATTTTACAACTAATAAAATAATAAAAAAAATAAAGTTTTTAAAATAACTACAAATTACTGGATGACCCGACTTATGCTGGGCAGTGTACTTTATTGCTACACTAAGATATTGCAATTAAAAAAACAGGAATATAATGGCTACTATACAAAAATAAGTGAAGTATATTAACAAATTGAAACATAGTGGATTGTATGCTAGAACTATACACTTTGTAAAGTGAAAGCAACAAATAATCTACCAAAAATGAGCAAAAACATAATCATGAGACCTGAACCTTTTTCTAATCTTTCTGTAGTAGCATTTACTGGACGAAACGGAAAAAATAGGATCTTAAAAAATCATGTATTGAAGAAATATAAGCATATAAGAAATAAAATTGTTAAAAATACAACTGAATATAATGTCTTTTATATTATGAATATATTAAAATCAATGAACTATTATATTTATTGTTTTCAATTTGTATATTTTGTCTAAACTTATAATTCACTTACTTGTAGGTGGTCTCATCATGTCATATGTACTGGGATGTATACTCTGGGCCATTTTAGGGAAAGCATTCATTGGCATTTGCATCATTTTAGCCATGTCGGGTTTGTATTCTTCTTTGAAAGGTTCTTGTTTTAGGGCTTCTTGTTTAAGTTGTTTCTCCCTTGATTCCAGCATTGCAGCTGCTGCAGCCAGATCTTTACCGCCTCCTATAAAAAAGTAACATTGCAATAGTTTTATTAAAAGGATATAAATGAGTTACAATAGTGCTGGGACAATATAACTTGGCCAAAATTGATGAAACCGTATTACATTATTACATAGTTAATACTGTTCTATTTTCTTGAGGCAACTTGATATACTTCGTATATAAAAATCTATTCTGGGTGAATATTTGCCCATCTTAGTGCTCAAGGTAAAAAATTATTATATGCATAGTAGGTTCTGTGAAGAGGAACATAAAAAGTTTGGTTAATTGTGTTCTATGGAGAGGTACATATAGACCAACCTGTTCAAGCAGCTGAGGACACAAGACTGTAAAATTTAAATAGGACATAAAGAATCTTTGCATTTTTAATTAATTGAAGGTTATACAATGAGAGAATACTAATTTGGGTTTCAATTTGATCATAATTTACTGGATTTAATTCCAAAGGTATACCCTGTTTATATGCTACATATTTCAAGAACTTGTGTTGGACTGTCTCTAGATGAGGTCTAACTGAAGAACAATATAGTAATTTAATCACTTCAATATTCTGGAAGTGTCTAGTGCATCTTTTTATAAAGCCAATAATTTGTGAATTGGAAATTATTGACATATAATGTCAGTCAAATAAAAGTTTGATACATTTGATTTTTAATGTCAAATTTTGTATACAAATATATTTATTTTCTAATATTATCTTCATCATCATCATCCTCTGATGACGGAAATGAACAGCGAAGGAGAAGACCACGCTGCTGGCAACTGCAAAGAAGAAACCCTTTTGTTGAATTTGATGATGTTAAAACTAGGTTTAGAGTATCAAAAAATTCAGTAGATCATTTATTAAATTTGATCGGTAACCATCCGATCAAATTGCATCCTGTAAGCAACAAAAAAAGACCCATAGATGTGCGAAATCTTGCTCTTCGTTTTTATGCAACAGGATCGTTTCAAATATGTATTGGCCATTGGCATTGACAATTATTATTATTTTGACAAATTAATCAACCAATATCAAATATTATAGGTTATGTATATGATTACAGTGAAAAATAGTGCGATGTGCCTGGCCAAACACCTAAGAGGTGGAGGCCAAGAGAGGTGTCAACGAGTACAGTCTGTGGAAAATCATTACACTTTGAACTTATTCGACAAATAACTAACTGTGGATTAAATTTTAAATTAAATTTTATTCGACGATTAACTATTCAGTGATTTATTTGTTATTGGTGAAACCGGCCCTAAATGATATAAACGATAAAGAAGAGACAATAACATTTACCATGGAAAAGGAATATAATAACACGCTACCTTTCCTGGATGTTTTAATCTCTAAGAACGATACTGGATATGAGACTTAGGTGTATAGAAAACCAACACACACCAATAGATATTTAAATTTCAAATCAAATCACAATATTAATGTAAAAAAGGGAATAATTAAATCCTTATACGATAGAGCCAAAATTACTTGTTCTAACGAAAATTCGTTCTTGGAGGAGAAACATTTGTTAACATCTGTTTTATTAAAAAATGATTATCCTTTATCGTTTATAAATAAGGAATTTTCAACAATCGATCGAATAGAACAGAACATTTTAGAACGAGATCCTACAGCATACACAAGGAATAATACGAGGAAAATAACAATACCATAGGTATTTTGAGAACGATTTCCGAAGTGGAAATTGAAATGTCAATAAACATATTTTTATCTTTAATTGTGGCTTATTCCCAGTTAAATAGTAATTAACCTAAACAATATCTAGACTATGTACAGGAAGATTTAAGGGAGATTCTTCTTCTTGTAGTTCCTTCTCCTATAGGAGTTTGGCTATCATCACACCTATCCGTACCTTATTGGATGCTGCTCTAAAAAGATCTACTGAGCTGCAACTATACCACTCTCTTAGGTTTAAGAGAGCGAAATTAATGGAGATCTTAAGGGAGATTGGACTAAGGTAATAGAGAAGACAAACACTTAATAGGGAATTTGAGGAAGCCCAAGGCTCTAGAAGGACTGTAGTTCCAATTGATGAGTCACATAAGAAAAAATTAAGTCAAGTAGTAGAATGTATCTATCTAGCCTGGAAAAACATTTCCAAACAGTGATATCTTTAAGTCTCTTTACATGAAGCAAGAAAAGAACCATTGGCAGGAATTTTTAGGAAAAAGAAAGACACTGCTATAAACCAAATGCCTTTGGCAGCTAATATATTATATCATCAGTTTAATGGTATTAATTTGACCAATGTGGAGCAAATTCGTGGTACTAGTTTATTGATAATAAAATACCCAGATGACTCAGCAAGTTTAATGGCAGAATTGGCATATTACAGATCTAAAGACAGATTTTTTTCACAATCATATGTTTAAAGGTCCATCTATAGATTAGAGCCCAAGATTTAGTGGAAAGGAACCTGTTTTGGGAACAAAACTAAGTACATTAGTGGTTAAAATTTTGACAATATTAAAACTATTGGACCAAGACCAGGTATCAGCAATGTTCAAATATAAAGAAGAGAACCCATCTACTTTGCACTACCAGTTGAAGGAGGGTTGTGAAGGAATAGGTAGTATTGGAATAATGGGTCGGAGTCGTCAGAAGATGAAAATTGTGATGGCTCTTCTTCACTATTACCTTTTAACAACTTGTCTAATGATATTGCATCATCTTTCAAAAATAGTGACTTTATTATTCTTTACTACAATTTCCTCTCAAGACGATCAAATTTTGTATGGAATAATGGTACGCAGGTTATCGATTTTTTAAGATGGTTGTTATTAAAATGATTTTTAATGTTAACAATTTTTTTAGTGAAAGGATTTATAAATTTGGATTAATTATTTTGTTGTAAAATAACTTTTCAAAAGTTTTGAATGGAGTGTTAAACTTTGTATACCTTCCAGCCCAAACATTTTTTGTAAACTAGTTGGTAATAAATGAAGAGTTTTGTATACTTTTCATTTTTTTTTTTTTTTTTTCATTACTAAGTTTGCAATATTTGCCAGAATAGGTGAAGCCATGGTTACTTTGGAAATCTGAAAATAGTTGTTGGCCACATAAAAATTTAAAACAAAATCTTATATTGTCTTATGGAGGCCATACACGTTAAGGTTTGCATGATGGTTTTAACCTTGCATTCATAACCAACAGGTATAACTGAGTTCCATATTACACATACATGTTAGGGTTTGCATGCACAGTTTTGCCATTAACTCTTCTGTTAAGCTCCATGACAGTGTGTGCAGGACGCCTATGGTACTTTGTGCGGTATATACCTACCAAACTACAATGAACAACAACAATGTAATGGCTGTACTTGGCTTAACACTTTCTTCAGAAAAGAAAAGAGGAGAGATCATACTGAATGGTCTAAATGCTGGTTATTAAAAAGAAATCATTTCTACCATGTAAATTTGATAAATGAATTGAGATTTAAACCAACAGATTATAAAAATTATTTACAAATAGATGAAAAACTTTATTTGAAACTATTATCATTGATTACTCTGTTAATACAAAGACAAGATACTATTATGAGCAAAGCAATATCAGCATATTAGAGACTAGCAGTAACGTTAATATTTCTTGCAACAGGAAGAACATACTAGTGTTTCAAATATTCTGCTATTATATCACTTCAGGCTTTGGGCCAAATAATACCTGAAACATGTGATGCTATGAGAACTATTGCGGGCAAGCTCGCTGGATGCCACACATGCTAGAGTATGCTAGTAGGCAAGCAAAACCAAGCAGCATAAAATATAAATATTCATATTTGCTCAGTTGCATGTACATGCACCGATAACTATACAGTTTTATCACATACACGCTAGAGCTTGCCTGTCTGTTATACATGCAAGGTTAAAACCATCATGCAAACCCCGTATGGCCTTCATAAAAAGTTTTCAATGGAAAGACAAATAAAATCCATTTTTATTATAATCCAGTATTATTCCAAATGACATTATTGATTCCACATTATTCTGACTTGGACTTATTCTTAGTCTAAAGAAAATAAAGATATATAAAGCATTAGATGAAGGAATAGATAATATATACATACAATAAAATATCGTTAATATAAAGAGGTTACATAAAGAAATCCAACAGAATACATCTGATTGAAGAACCTCTTACGGTAATGTATATAACCATAATGTAATATGTAAAAATTGATTGTTAAAAATGTTTGCCAAGTTGCCTGAGAAAAGTATTAACAATAGATGTGATTAAATAATTAGTAATGAGATGAGATTAAAATTACTAAATAGGACTACTTACCTGGCACCTCAATTTTATCAGGATCTTCATCTTCCCCAAAATCACTATCAGACATATTTTCTTCTTCATCCGTCATCTTTTTAGACTAGCAAACAAATAGTAAGAGTATTGTAAATCTTTAATTCTGTAATGCAAACATTTAGGTGTTAAATAATCTACTAAGCAAAAAAAATAAACAAGCATACAGTTAATTTTCTATATTTTAGCTAGAAATTGACTGATTCAAGAATTCTTAGTACCAGGAAGGGTAATTCATATATTATTAAAGCTCAATATAGAGGCATCAAAAATTCATAAGGAGTTGTTAAGTAACAGAGACTGAAATTTTTATTTCAAGACAAATATGGCGTTAACCAACGCCCTAAGATTACTGAATAAGATTTCTAAGCTCTATCAGAAAGTTTAAACAATCGTATTCAAGCTCTACTAAGCCCAAAGACCTGAAGGAGAAGTTTTTTTTTGCACTTTTTGGTTATGAATTTTTAACGCAACTACAAGCAAGAAAAAAAGAATAAAACGTAAAAAACTACTTAATCGATAATTTAGAAAGGCGCAAATTGCATTTTAGCTTCATATTAAGCACTACAAAATCAATTTAAAAAAGAAAAATGAAAAATAAACAGATCAGGCAAATAAAGAAGGATCTTGGAAAAATGACATTACCATTTTTTTACTCATTCGCAGACATGCAGAAAGTATATAAAGCGACTAATATACTTAAAATAGAATAGCTCTGTATTCTAAATATTCACTGACACGATTATTAACTTACAACTTTCTTAGAACGCGGCATTATTTTGTTTTAAAAGGGAGAACAACGACGATACTCAGTCACGCTAGTACGCCATTCGACATCCCAAATTGTACTAACGCTTACCAACATTGATTTCTGGTGACAAAAGAATATCCAGACACTAAAAATTTAGGGACTTTTTATTAAATTTAGTTACAAGCTTAACCACGAGATGGCTAAACGAGAAAAATTAAGGGTGTGTCCAGAATGCCCACGTTTTAAATTTAAATTATTGAAATAAAAATAGTTATTAATAAATAAAATTGTCGTATTATAGAAATGCTACACCTTTTAACATATAAATACTAATAAAATGGGACATTTTTCATTAAATTCTTGTAAATTTTTATGGAATGGTAGTTCATATACATCAAACAAATAAAGAAAATTTTAATATTTTATTGCAATTTTTACATTATGTAGTATAGTTATAAAATAGTTGTGCAAGATTAAATAATTAAAATATCATTTTTACTGATGTGTAAATTAGGTTGCCTACATGCAGGATTTGCTTAATTTCTCAATTTCGATGACGCAGCCGCATTATCAACATTTTTTACCAAAACATCAATATCAATAAATCCTTTTAAAAAGTATTAAAAATTAACTTAAAATCTATTTTTAGCATATTCTGCAAGTAATTCGCAATGTACGACGAAAACATTTTTATATTTGTGCCAAACATAATTGGTATGTAAAAGTCTAAATGTTATATTCAAATTTAATTATTATTTTTTTAGGATATGCAAGAATTATTTTGGCTATCGTTTCCTTTTATTTTATGCCAACAAACTATATTATTGCTTGTTCATGTTATGTAATATCAGCCCTACTAGACGCTTTTGATGGACATGCTGCAAGGTAAGACAAGCAATTTTTCATATTTCTAGGATACCTGTATCCTGCTTGAACTGCAAGTCATATATAATTTGTATAACTAACCAAGGTTTTTAAAAGAACAAGAACAAGTGTCATATGTACATATATGAAGGTTTCTCTAATAATGATAACAATAATGAATAATTGAGAAAAAAAAAACGAGAATGTAATAGAAAATGGAAGAAAATGTTCCCTAAAAGAATTTAAAAATTAGGCACATATTTGTATAAAATTTTCTACTCTACCATGAAATGCAAACTGGGACATTTTAGTTTTAAAATCCACAAGGAAAAATTCCTGTAGCTGGCTGTATACCACGTATAACAAAAAGAGGTTAATCTTTGTAAATGGGTATATTTATTTAAAAAACCCTTAAAAGGGTCACATCAATAAAACAAACGTTTTCGGACTACACAGTCCATCATCAGGTTATTAAAATCGAAAATGCTAGGTCATAATGCCTGAGCCACCAAAATATTAGGGTAAAAACCCTTTAAATTACATTTAGTTATGAAATGTTGTACATTGTGTTATAAAATAACTGTGATGTTCTATATTAAATTAAATTTGACTAAAGGTAACACATGGCTCAATTGGGTTCCAGAGCCGGGTGAGAGGGAACCTCTGCACTCGGAGAACAACGTGGAACTGATTCCACAAATCACACGGAACAGTCTGACAATAGAGTACTTATAAGGTAAAACAAATTGATACTAGAGGAGTGGCTAAAGGCCTTTTAATGCACACTGCATAAATAGGCTGATCAACTTGATTGCAATGCAAGAACTGTAGAAGAATTAGTCTAATATCTGCTTGAATAGTCTAGGGTTCCTCCCTAGGTCAGTAGCAATAATTCTTATTGCAATGGTTTTCTTATTTTGGGAATTTACCAGCACAAAATTTGAAAAATTTTATTTTCCTGAAAATTTTATTAAAATAAAATGAATACTCCAAGTTAAAGGTCACTTATATTCAATTCCTAACATACTTAGTCAAACAGAGCTTAAATCTTACAGATTTTATATCCACCAGATCATAAAATTAACTAAAGTTATTTCCCAGTATCTGAATTCTGTTAATACGAGACAATTTGCCATAATTTTTGTGATAGTGTTTTATAGAAAATAAAGGTATGTCTCTAAGAATTCTAGTCCTACATCTTAGTTGCTAAGACTTAATAAATAAGAACAGTCAGTGGTATGGTTAAGTAGTTTATAGAGAAAAACTAGATCACATTTAGTTCTGTAGTCTTCTAGGGAACTGATATTTAGCCTTGAACTTAGTTCCATCAAAGACATGTTCTTTAAGTAATTCATAAGCACAAATCCAGAGACTTATTTTGAATTTTTTCAACGGTGTAAATATGTTTAAAATAGTACAGTCATCATACTATAGAAGCATAAAACAATGCTACAGATGAAAGTAAGATAAAATACTCTACGTCTGTACTGAAAGATCTCGAGAGTTTCTTGTGATAAAAACCTAGATTGAGGTATGTTTTATTTAACAAATTGTTGATGGAAGGGATAAATGACAAGGAACTGTCAAATAACACCCCAAATCTCTTATTTCAGTCACTTTTAACAGAAGGCTTTTATTAATATGGTAGTCAGAAACAATATTATTTTTAAATTGCTAAATTATTATTATCTTATTTTTATTCAACTGCAGACCATTGTAAAGAGACCAATTATATAGTGAAGTCAGGTTCTTCTCGGATACTTAGACAATCAGTGTTCACGCCTCTTTCTAATTCAAGTTTATTTTATGCATTTTTACAATCCGGCTCCAAGGACCATGGATTGACTTGATATGCAGTTCGCGTGTGCCGCTGGTAAATGATCAAACTCCGTGTGAAAAACTGACTTTATTTGAATTAACAAGACATAAATATGACAGCTAATAAGTATAGAAATATCATTAATAAACAAGTTAAAGTAAACCTTGTGGGTCTTACCTTATGTACAAGTAACTAAAGTATTTTTATCTATATTTGGGTATCATATGCAGCAACTTCAACTTATTAGTTCTAGGTGTTATTATGCAATTTATTTAAAGTTTGAAATGAATTGTTTATTTTGTGATATTGACGATTTATGTAATTTCAGTAAATTGTAATTATTATTGTTATTTTCTGACAATTTTCAGTGACAATAAAGCTTAATTCTAATTTGAATTCTTTTATACATTATTTATTTTAGATACTTTAATCAGAGCACCAAATTTGGGGCTATGCTTGATCAACTGACAGATCGTTGTGGAACTATGGGATTGGTGGCAGTACTGGCACATTTCTATCCAAAGTACATGTTTCTGTTTATTCTGTCTATGTGCATTGACATCGCCTGCCATTGGATATATTTACATTCGTAAGTTACTGGACTTTTTTTTTGTTAACTAGTGAATGAAATATTTCTCACTTCTATGTATAATTAAGATAATGTCTTCAAGTTATTTACTTATTAAATTTGATTGGTGTCCTCCAAATCTCCTCATAATCTCTTTATAAGTTTCATCCTTCAAATCTCTCAATAAATTTCATTCTTTTTGCGTCTATCAAAATGTATTCACTGTGTGCAAGTACTTGGAGGGGATACAAGAAAAGGTCGTGCGCGTGAAGCGGTGAAACCTTGCATTTTTATTAGCACGTTTCACAAGTACTATCATTGAAGAAAATAGTATTTTGCAAATCAACTATAAATTGTAAAAATACTACAAGAAATAGTCAATTCAAGTTCTATTGGTTTCCAAATTATAAGCAAAAATTAATGAAAAGAGAAAGAAGAAGAGAGAAGTAGATTTCTAATAGAAATTACAATTGTAATAAATAGGTCGTTTTATTTGCAATTTACATATGAGTAATATATTAAAAGTGCTAATAATTTTGCTGATCTATCACACTAGGTGTCGCTCTTCCAAACTTGCATATAGTGAATACAAATATCGCTGGTACATCAAACCAATAAAAAATAATGATCTAATAAATAAATGTAACCAATATATACATAAATTATTATAAAAATGAGTAAAAATATTAAGTGATTGAAATGAATTTTAAAAAAATATATTAAAATGTTAGAAGAATCAACTCTTTTAAATTATTTCAATTATATTATTTGGAAATGGGAGGAGATTTAGTAGGATTTAATTATTTATCTTACGCCTGTGATATACTTAAAATGATAAATAAATAAAGAATATTTAAAATTGCTGATGTATAATTATTTAATGTTAACAATCTAACTATTTATACCTTTTTAGATCCATTTTGCAGGGTAAAACAAGCCACAAGTTTGTTGACATGTCAGAAAATCCAATAATGAGACTCTATTACACCAATAAAAATGTGCTGTTCGTAATGTGTGCCGGCAATGAAGCATTTTATGCTGCTTTATATCTTCTTCACTTTTCTGAAGGCCCTATCAGTAAGTACATTGTTGATTTTAAAATTTTTCTTATATTTTATAGAAATATAAAAGCTTACAAAAGAAATAGTTTAATATTATTTCTAGCTTACTGTGAATTTATCATCATCATCAATCTCTTTGGTGTTATCATAATTAGGGAAGTGGAGACGAAAACGGTATTATTAAATTGTTTTCCTTCATGGCCATCAAAGAAAATGGCACTTTTGTACGCTAACCACTTGGTTGGGAAATCTAAAATGACTACAAAACTGGCTGCGTTGAAGTAACAGAGTTTTCTTGGCTGTATAAAACGCAGAGTTGCTGGTCCCAGGGCCGTTGGTTAACGGTAAGTCCAAGGGTCTTCTGCAAGTCAGAGGTTTCTATGGCAACTGAATGATGAAATGTGAAGTCGGCGAACTTCAGCTAGTTTAAAATTAATATTTTCTCATATATGTTCTTTGTTATTTCCTCATTTATATAATATATTATATATATTAAATAATATTATATAATATTTTTGTCATAATTTGGGATTAATAAAACATGAGTTATTCAAACGTTCCGACTAATTATCAATGAACCTTTTATTATGTATAACGTAGACTACATCTTATACTGTTGTGAAAATACCTATGGATTCTATCTGCACTTCCAGATGTGAACTGTGCTAGTGTCGTAGTAAAGGTGTTTACGATTAATTAATTCAACTATAATATATTTTGGAAAATTCGGTGATATCGGTTTCATTATATTATAGTATCCTATAATATCCTACTTAACTATCTTAAAGAAAGAAAACTAGATGAAAACGTTATCTGCGAAAAAATGAAAACCAGGACAGATAAGTACAAAAGTTCATTTAAAATTACTGTTCCAGAACTAAAAATACCTCATTTAATGCAGCAAGAATTATGGTCGAACGGTGTAATTTTTATCCATTTTCAGAATGTACAGAGGCACCCCAGTGTCAAAAGACAGTCTACGGCACACACCAAAAGAAATTATCAGTAATCCACTTACATACGCAATTAAAACAATTATTGATGCCAATAATTTTATATTAGAAGATCATGATGAATGCTTTGCTCTTTGTTTAACTGAGCACCGGAAAACAGAAGAACAACTTCGGGACTACAATGTGCGGAATTTTAAACTGATCTCTTCATATTGTAGAAGCAGTTCACAGAAACATGGTAGCTGTGCGGTATACATCTTTATAGTTTCTTTATATATCGTCTCTAGATATTTCTAGTTTATCAGAAAGAACAGTGTTTAAGTGTTCCGCTGCAGAGGTGCGAATTAATTAATTTTCTAGGACACTGATGATGGAATATGGATTCCGAAAACGTTTTGTCTGTTTAACTTAGCCCATTTGAGTTCTATTCAAATATATACCTTTTACAAAGGATTTTTAATAAATATTTGATTCTCTTGAACAACGATAAATTTAACAGATAATTGTTAAAGATGTTCCAAATGAGTCCAAATGAATATTTTATGCATAAATGCAAGTAATAGTTCTTCAAAAATATTTAAAAACTAACCGAAATGTCCATCTTTATTTCGTCTGCCGACGTTGTCGGCAGCTCATATAGGTTCGGACACGATTTAATGTTTACATCTCCCTGCATCTCCCTGAATGAATTTTCCCTGAAATTTCTCTGAAACTCCCGTTTCAGAGAAAGAAATAAGTCACATAATAAATAACTTATTAAACAAGCATAGCTCTGCTTATGATGAAATATCAACCAACTTAATTAAATATGTTTCATCGGAGATTTCTCTTCCTCTTTCTTTTATAGTTAATGCTTATTTCAGGCAAGGTCAATTTCCTCAAAGTTTAAAACTGGCAATTGTCAAGCCACTACATAAAAAGGTGATGTTACTAAGATGGAGAACTATAGATAAATATGCCTTCTTCCATCATTCTCAAAAATATTCGAAAAAGCAATATATTTCAGATTACAAAACTTTTTTACTACAAACAACTTATTTAGTAGTTCACAGGATGGTTTTCTCGTAGGGAGATCTGTTAAGACAGCTACCTATGATTTTATATCCAAAATTTTAGAAAAACTGGAGGCAAAGATGAAAACACTAGGTGCTTTTTTGGACCTATCTAAGGCTTTCGATAGCCGAGATCATATTCTTTTATTATAAAAATTATATCTTTATGGAATACAGAGGCTGGCATTAAAATGGATAAAATCATTCCTCACAGATAGGTCGTAAAAGGTATGCTTGGAGAGAAGGAGATTAGGCATACCACAAGGGGAGTGTCTTGAGGCCTTTTCTCTTTTCGTTCTACATAAACGACCTTCTAAATGTGATCGTTAGTAGTTCCTCAAACCTTGTAAATTTCGCTGATGACTCAAATGTGCTTTTCTGGGAAGAAACACTGATCACAGTGGCAGAGCAAATTCTAAGCAAGGCTGAACAGTGGTTCAGTGGAAATCGGTTGTTGCTTTATACTGATAAGACAGTTTTTGTCTAGTTTTAGCACCAGCCAGTCACGAGAACAGTTTC
Organism: Diabrotica balteata; assembly: GCA_918026665.1. Classification (NCBI taxonomy): domain Eukaryota; kingdom Metazoa; phylum Arthropoda; class Insecta; order Coleoptera; family Chrysomelidae; genus Diabrotica; species Diabrotica balteata. The sequence goes on from OU898278.1 coordinate 20,644,542, forward strand.
CAGATACAATTAATTTTTTATCACAAAACACGGAACCTGTTAGATCAATTATATTTCTTGGTCTTCATATTGACCAGAATCTGAATTGGAGGAAACAAATAGAAAATACAACAAAAAAACTGAATAGAGCCTGCTACTTATTAAGAGTGTTAAAGAGCTATATAGACCAGGGGATTTTACTATCAGTAAACTGACAAAATAACTAAAAAACAACTTTATTCTGTTATGCGATATGGAGTAATCTTCTGGGGTGCTGCAGTAGATAGCTCAACTGTATTTATAGTCCAAAAAAGGCAGTCCGGGTGATCCTAGGACTAAAGGCGGGAGAATCCTGTAGAGGCCGATTCAAATTACTCAATATATTCACTTTCTCAGCCATCTATATATTTGAATGTATTATATTCCCTTTTAAAATTTTTCTTTGTTTTATTACTTGCTTCCCAATTATAAATATACAAGAAGTCTTAATTTGAATTTTCCACTTAACATATTGTCTATAACAAAGAGAAGTCCTTTGTATGCATATGTTAAATATTATAATAGTCTACGATCTGATATTCAACAGGATAGAGCTTTTAAAAGAAAGGTTTTTCAACACCTAGTTGAAATTCAGCCCTATACTGTGGCGGAGTGCCTGGCCTATCCTTCTCCTTGATCAGCATATTTAATTTGTAATTAATAATGTGACGTTATATTATGTTTAAAAATGTATGCAAATAAAAATTTACTCTACTCTCTTCTATTATTGATACAGATCGGTTATTTTTTAACGAGAATCATATCCAATGTACATCTTTTAATATAATCTGATTTCCTTTCTAAAATCTGTATATTTTCAAAGTCGAAAAAATGCTTCTCCCAAAGAATCTTTAGCTAAGGTTTTAGTATTTGTTTTATTGCCTTTTATACTGTTTTGTGTGTAATAATTCGTCTACGTAAATACTGATGCGTTTGTCCCCTATATGTTGATTTACAGACTTAATCATTTACTTTATAAACTACATCTGATGGTACGTCTTTATTCATAATGGGTTTGTATTTTAAAACAATCTTTATGGGGTGTTTTTGGTAATTTATATCCAAAATTTATTGTATATAACGTATGGCAATGATATATAGTTTTACATGTATTAGTGACACCATTGTTGCTATTGTCTAGCAATAATTCTAAAAAATAACTTACATAACAATAATTTAAACAAAATTTTTGGATCTTCAACTTTCAGGTAATTCTTTCCTATATACTGCTACTTTTCTTATACTTTTTTTACAATTTTAACACTAGTTAACAATTGCCAAATAGTTAACCAAACCATAGGCCCCCAATGATCGCAGAACTAATCTATTATTATTCATTTTTATTATAAAAATATTAAAATCATTATATTTGCAGTTGCAGGTTTGGGATTATGGAGGATCATCATATTCCTTTCAGCGCCAATATGTTTCATTAAGACAGGAATTTCCCTTCTTCACTGTGTTGTTGCCTCAAAGAATTTGGCGATTATTGATATTAACGAGAGAAAGAATGCTGCTAAAAAAGCATTTTAAAAGAAGTCAATTTTCCCAAGGCTTTGTTTACTTAACAGACTGGAAAACATAGTGTGTCAGTACCCTTAATAGAAGATTTGTGACCAAAGGATAAATAGTTGCTCCATTGTAATGTTGTTAACGTTTGTGTTACGTCATACTGTCGTTTTTTGAGGTTAGCTCGTCTTATTTGCTCGTGTATTCATTTTAAACTCTTTTCAACCATTTAATATTAGTTTTCAGCTATTTTTAGCATTAATATTTTATTTATAGCATTTTCACCTTTCAATTTTAACTAATGGTAAGGTGAAAATGACAGCTATTGAACGAAATTACACATCTACTTTCACTCATATTAATATTTTTTTTATTTTAATTTAAGATATAACGTGATATGAGGCATTTCGTTTTTAGAACATTCCTGTTATAGATTATAATGATTATTTACTTTGTTAGGCAGTATGTCCAGTGAGAAAGTATACATATTAGCAATTATTTTCATTAGATATTACCAAAAAGTGCGTATATCATTCGAAAATTTGACAATTCGCCCGCATACACTTTTCTAACCGAGATCGTAAACTTATGAACATTTTTGGTATGAGTTGCGGGAAAATATTCTCAACTTCATTTCGAATAATATGGTTTAATAATGTCGTATATTTTCATGAGAAACTTGTGTTGCTGGATCAACTAATCAGAAAAAAAAATCACATGGGCTAAGTTCGAGTGATCTATGGGGTCAAATTATGTCTTCAAACCTTGGTAAAAATCTTAGGAAGAAAAAGTACGCGTACAACATTCAATGGCTCCCTTTTAGTATGAGTATTGGTTTCATCTTGCTGAAAATTGTCTTTCTGTGACAAATCACAGAAAAGGCGATCGAGTACAATAAACCAGCATATCTATGTTTTGTAGACCTGACAAACGCTTTCGATTACATCCAAGTCGAAGACGTCTTACATCTACTGTATAAAAGAAACAAAACCAATCAATATTATACAAACCATCGAAATTATCTACTTCCATAATCGAATACAGGCAAAGATAAATGGAAAACCAACACAGTGTATACCAGTACAAAGCGGAGTCAGACAGGGCGACTCGTTAAGCCCACTTCTCTTTAATATAATAATGGATGAAATAATACAATCAGTACGTAAAGGTCATGGTTACAGAATGGGGAACAAAGAAATCCAAATATTATGTTATGCAGACCACGCGCATTAATCGCCGAGACAGAAGACGAGCTCCAAAGATTAACACACATCTTCAATAAAACTGCCAAGAAATACAATATGATAATATCAGCATAAAAATCTAATGACATCTGAACACCCACTACGATGCAAAATCGAAATTGATGGGAAAATAATAAAGCAGGAAGCAAGGTTTAGATATCTTGGAATAGATATAACTAGTTACGGGATGTTGAAGAATAAGTACGACAACAAAGCTTAAAAACAAGTAAAGCGGCGGGATCTCTTAATGACACAATCTGGAAGAACAAACACCTAAGAAAAGACCCAAAAACAAGAATCTATAAAGCAGCAAAACGGAAACAGAAGTGGATCAAACACATTAGTAGAATGGCAGAGGATAGGATAGTACGAATAGCACGAGATAAGTCACCAAATGGACGAAAAAGTAGTAGCAGACCAAGAAAAAGATAGTGCGATAATTTAACCAATTTAGGAGGCTAATATTGAAGAAGAAATAGGCTTAGAAGGCTACATACTAGAAGGAAGAAGAAGATTTTTACTCAATACTTGCATTTTTTAGATTTTACAATAATGGAAATGCATTTTTTGTAAAAGATCACATTGTGTACTGTGTATTAAAATATTCTTAAATTGGCCAAGTACTTTTGTGCAGACCGCCGTAACTTAACCCATTTGTTGGCACGTTGAACATTGTCTTCGGTTGAAATAGTAGTCATAGTGCCCGGAATGAATTGGTGAACTCGTTCTCCTTGGACGGAACTTTATTAGACAGTTTTTATTAAATTTACACTCTTGGACAGCGAATATTGTACAACATGACCCATCTAGCATAATTCAATATTTTTAAATGTTATAACAGATTCTTCGAGAGGCTTTCCACAAAAAAGTTTAGAACCGTATTCAAATTTGAATCTGAAACTTTTTCATTGGGCACACTGTATTAATGTCAGAAATATTTATCAGTACAGTTTTCTGTATTATACTACTCAACGTATGACACATAGCATCGCTATCTTTATTGTCTCTAGTTGCTTGACTAAATCTAATATATTTAACAATATTTTTGGAAACATAGCTTTCTTATCGCGGACTACGGACGGAATACATTCATCGATGCAATGGATCGCGCAGAGGCGTGAAAAAATAAAACGAAAGTAACGACAGATCGCGCGACCACACACTACCTGGAGTAGCAAACGCAGTCCCATGCGTGTTTGTTAGTAAAGTAAACCATCGCTTCGTGCGTAGACGATAACAAAGCTATGCTTCTCTTCCTCGGCCACTCTTTGAGTGCCACATCTCGTTTTTTATTTAGCGAGGTGTTTTAATGGTTGTGTTAAACTATATATCTAATATAATTATGCCATTTCATATTTTGTATTTACGTTGGAAACTTTCTACAATACTTTAAAGGTCCATATCATACTATCAGTGAGCCACCTGATTTTTTGATGAACTTGGCTAAAATTGGTAAAAATTCAAACTTTGCTAGATATAAAAGATGCTATTAAAAATATGTAAAAGAAAATTTCAATTGTAGATTGATTTATATAGGTTATAACATTAGAATTTCATTTTTTAATCAACTTTATTCCTAATTTAATTAACAGATTAACACGTTAAGTCCCGGACCATCACGATATAAGTTTTCTGTCAGACCGGAACATTTTTTAAATAATTTTGATATAAGAATGTGTATAACTATTTATTTCTATTCTAAAATAAAAAATACACTTTTTTAAGGAAAAAACAGCATGTACCAACACGGTACACACTATTTATAATTATTTTTGTAGTTTGTTTTAATTTGGACGATGTGTGCATTATTGGCTCACACCAGGAAGATAATCAAATACCTTCTCCCTAAGATATTTTAAGTTTAAAAATACAAAAACAATTTATTTTTTCAAAGAACATTTATGAATATTCACAAAACACCGAACACACATATATTCTTATAACACCTTCCCCTTTTCTCTTTCTCGTCCAACGTATGCAGAATTGTTAAACTGTTTTCAGAAGTTGTTTGTGGCATTAAAAGACTGAACAATCTGTTCACGGAACTCAGTAATTGAGAGATGTTTGCCGGTTACAGATTTGTAGAGAACTAAGCGGTATTTGTTAGTAATTTCACAGCCAATTTACGATACCACTTTATACTCCGTCGAACAGGGGAATTATATGCAGCCTTTTGGTCCGACACGTCGATAAAATATTTTGCAATAGTCAACAATGGTCGATGGTTTGGAACAGGTCCACGTTTTGTTTGAACATCTATCATCAAAAGAATATCCTTAGTCGTTAAAAACAAAACGTCCCGTTTATCTTTCCATTTTCCTATAACAACTTTTGTATTACTGTATAGATATTTCATGTCACCTATTTTTCATTTTGCATCGACTACCGATTGGTTTGTGGTCTGTAAGTTTTGCAATTTCTTCCTGATTATTCCTAAAGTAAAGGATAGTTTGAACTTATTGAGATCATCTGGATTTGGCACATCGCTTCATGTTATTTTATTTCTTGATACAACATCGCCAATAACAGCTTCTAGACTAACGTTTGCAGATTCAGCTTTTTCTACAAAGCAAAAAAAGTAAACTACAAATAGAAATTGAGCATTCCTAACTTACCTATCCTTCTTGTATCAGGCTTCTTTTGGTGAAAACTAGGACCTGCAGTAAATTCTTTGCAATTTTATGTTTGCAAATTTTAGCTTTTTTCTACGAGACTCATATTCACTACTGCACGAGTCTGAAGAACCATCAGTAACATTTTCATTGTACACTGGATTAGCATCGGAATCATAAAACGTACTTTCAGGCATACTGATATCAATAAAGTCACTCTCCTCAGCAATTCTGCGAAGTTCGTCTTCCGATAATCCTTTACGGAACATTATCTTCTTTTTTAGTTCCACTTTTTAACAAAAAACTGAAGAGAAAATAGTCTTAGCCAGCAGGGATTAATTACAGGGACCCGATCCGTCAACTGCGCATGTGCAATCTTTGAAATGACATCAAAAGTGACAACGAGGGACAATCCAACAAACTCTGAGCAAGATTATAAAAACGATTAGGAATAAAAATAGGAAATTTTACAATATTTTGTTTGTTTTGTTGTAGTAGCTTATGGAAATTGTTAACTTTGCACCAGATAGTTTAAAATATTTAACGTAATACATGTTTGTGAGTGAAGATAAGGATTATAATAAATTATTATATAAGTATTATTATAAACTTTTTATAAAAAAAAACCCTTTATAATGCCTGTCTCTTTGAAGGAAATACGCCAGAAAAATGGAATAATGCCATTATGATAATATTGCATAAAAAAGGAGATGTAACAGAAATTGGCAACTACAGACCTATCAACTTATTATCTCATTTATATAAACTCTTTATGAGAATAATTACTAACAGACTGGGACCTAAGCTAGATTTTCATCAACCTCTAGAGCAGGCCGGATTTAGGAGTGGCTTTGGAACAAATGACCACCTACAAGTAATAAAATCCTTGATAGAGAAAGTTATAGAATACAACAAGCCATTGATATTAATATTTGTAGACTTTGAGAAAGCATTTGACTCAGTCCAGCATAGTTCCATGTTAAGAGCTCTTACAGAGTGCAGTATTGACCATAGGTACACAACTCTTCTTCGAAATATATATGATAGCGCAACAGCTGCTGTAAAAATGTACTATGGTGACACAGACACATTTCCCTTGGAGAAAGGTATTAGGCAAGGAGACACTATCTCTCCTAAACTATTCACCGCCCTATTACAGAGTGCTATGAGAAAAAATAATTGGGAAAATATTGGATTAAATATAAATGGGGAATTTTTGAACAACTTGAGGTTTGCAGACGACATAGTCCTTATTGCAGATCAGGTAGATCATGCATGCCAACTTCTTCAAGACCTTCAGAGCTCTTGTGCACGAGTTGGCCTTAAAATTAATTTTTCCAAAACACAATACATGACCAACCTGGTACTGGCAAAAAACATTTCCACTAATGGCACGCAAATTGAACAAGTGTATTCCTATAAGTATCTGGGCCACGAGATTAAATTGGGAAGAGACAATCAAACAACAGAGTTAAAAAGGAGAATAGGACTGGCATGGGCAGCTTACGGAAAACTGAGGGAAGTCTTTAAATCAGCTATTCCCATGTGCTTGAAGAGAAAAGTTTTTGATCAGTGTGTACTTCCAGTTCTGACATATGGAGCAGAAACATTGACACTTACCAGAAAAGTAATTAATAAGATACAAGTGGCACAGAGAGCGATGGAGAGGTCAATGTTGGGCGTATCACTCAGGGACAGAGTTTCGAGTCAGATAGTAAGGAGAAAAACTGGTGTGACGGACGCAGTTGAAAGAATTACAACCCTGAAATGGAACTGGGCAGGACATGTTGCTAGGGTCAGAGATGGAAGATGGACAAAGAAAATTTTAGAGTGGAGGCCTAGACACGATGCTTATCGTAGTCGAGGACGTCCTCCAACAAGGTGGTCGGACGATTTAAAGCGCATCCAGTCTAACTGAATTCAAGTTGCTCAAGATCGGATGCAATGGAATTATTTACGGGAGGCCTATGTTCAGCAGTGGACGCAAAATGGCTAATGATGATTATAAACTTAAATTTATTTATTGTTGTTAAACAAAGTATTAATGAACTAAATTTAAATGACATATTACGGTTAATGGGTTAATCTTGTATGGGTTGGCAAAATCGTTGTCTTCAGGTGGATGTTTTCAAAAGTTGTCTCGTTCTAAAACGTGTTTAAAATAGTTTAATTCTTCAATACTCTTCCATAAAAAACTGAAGTAATGGCGGACATAAAACAGAGTGTTTGTATTTTTTCAACAACTTTCATAATTTCTGTAAAATAAACTTCATTAACGTAGAAGTCCTTTCGACTTGAAAAAAAAAAGCAACTGGAAATCTTCCAGACACTTATTTAAATGCACATTTTCTCCACATTGCATCGGCGTAGAAAGCATTAGACTGATTTGAGAAAATTTTACCACATTCAAAACAGTTCACTGATATATTTACTAATTACTTAAATAGAGAACTATTCAAAACAATTTTTATTTGACAATGCAAGATACCGCTTAAAATTTTCATTTGGAGGTTCGAAATATTTCGAATGCAGTCGTTTCGCACATGCGCAGTTGACGGATCGGGTCCCTGTAATTAATCGCTCCTGTCTTAGCCTCGTTAGGCGTTCGAACCGATACTAACTGAAGTATGTTAGAAATTATAACCTAACATGTTTGTGAACACGTGGTTTATCTGGTCCCAGATAAAACGAGTGTGTGTCAGTGTGGTACACATGGGGCTTAACGTGTTTTAAACATATTCTTCTTCGTTCTATTCGTTATATTACCATTTATAGGTAATTCCCTCGTACACGTCAGCAATACAAATTCTCGAAGACACTCAAATAAGCGTACACACTATCGATTTAACTCCGACATTTCGTAGCTGAAATATTCTCTGAAATTCATGATTACGTTAATCTGACTGGTATCATTTGTTTCTCATGTAAGAATTTTATACTTAAGCGAGACCATACTCAGTCACAGAATAATAAACAATCAGAACGTCCACTCTCAGATGCCGCCTTTGAAGTTTTTCAGCACGCGCGCCATTTTTTAGAAGGAAACACATAACACAGACATATGATTTGTGATGTTATGTAATTGTTTATATTTATGTTTAATTATATTTATATTTATGTTATTATATTTAAAATTGTTAAAATAATTGTATAGTATGTCTATGATTGCCGTAAGTCAATTAAACCGGGTTAATTTTTTTATGCACACCACATAAACAACACTGGTTCCCTCTAAAACATGGCGGAACGTCTGCGCGAAGGTGATGCGCGTACTTAATTTTCCATGGAGAGTGGGAATTCTGATTGTTTATTATTCTGGTGCAGAACGATAATTTGAATGGACCCTAAAGATATAGATTAAAGATATAGAGGTGAGAAATTTTGTGGCGGTACCCACTTTCGCCTTCAACTGTAGTAAAAAACCGCTCGAATTTATAGACCCATAAATGTTTGGTTCTAATAAAAAAGGAAATTATAATAACTTTTTTTTATAGAAACTATATTATTTATAAAAATATCCAAAAAGATTATTAAAATGTATCAAAACGTTTTCAATCAACGAGTCCTGAAAAGCAAGAGTTTTACTTTAATTAATGAAAAAGGCTAAATATTTTGACTGTTAATAAAAAAAAAAACATATTAAGTCTTAAATTAAATTAAAATTGATAACAATATCGATGATGACACATTTAACGACAAAATTGTGAAAAAGATTCCTCCAAATTGGCGTCATCTTTGTGTTATATCTGTAGTTATATGATTATACATTAGTATAATAAACTGTCAATAGTTTATAGACTATTTCATTATTTTTTATTATTATATTAACTCCAGTATGACAGCCAACTTGAATTTTTATTAATCACATGTACCAAATATTAAGTTAAAAAAGTGATATTAAATTATTTCTATTAGGATGTGTATATTGTTGATTTGTGATATTGTTCCTAAAATTTACCTAATATGTGTTAAAATAAAGATATATTGAAAACATTAAATAATGTTAGAATTTATATCTTATAATAAATAAACAGTCCTTATTGTGCATTTATGTAGTAATTTACTACATATGTATATTTATGTCAACAATAAATATGTACTTAAAAGTTTGTGTTATTTATTAAAACCCGATACTTGGAAATAATTTTTTTTCAAACTAATTTTCTATTTAAATCGGGATAACTCGTATTAAATTTGTATGGTCCTTTTAAAAGTTTAAAGCCAGAGATTTTTCTTCTTAAACCCCCGCTGTGTTTATTGTTTGGTTTACCGCTTACCAAAATTATGCACAAGTCAAGGCACTACATTTGTGAATGCACCATACTTTTACGTACTCAGTTGGTTCCACTATTTTTCGCACAGATAAGTATTTTTGAATTTCGAATTGCCTTTACACACTCTAATATACAAACTGAGATATTCATGCGAAAAATAAATGTGAAACGACTATTTTAAAACGCTCCCTTATGTTGCCACCTATATTAAAACATAATTGGCAAATAATAAATTAAATTAGTCATCCGAATTAACGCGCTGTAATTGGTGAAATGTAGCCAAAATCGCGTGCCCATCATGAATTCTAGGGAATTTTGAATTCGATCATTGGCGGCGGGTAAGAAAATATGTTTTCTTGCTTCTCACTTTACATTGTAGCAATAGAATAGAAATAGTAGAATATTATATTTCTGCTTATAATAAAAATACCACATTAGATCTAGTTTGTAAATAACTTTTCATTCACATTAATAATCTGTCGACTGAGCCGAAGTCGACTTTATACCTAAATATGTAAAATACTCAAATTAGTATAGTCTTTTTATTTCAGAAGGATATTCAACTATTTATTATATCAATAGACAGTACTAGCAACCGCAGGTGCTTGTTTGGACTGTATCTACATAATGTCTTCTAAAAACATGCCAAAACGTGTTTATTTGGAAGAAGTAATACATCAAGACATGCATTACATGAATAATATTATTAAAAATACAATACTCCCAACAATTGATTTTCTGCGTTTACAGCAGTAAACAGAAAGAAATGCAATTATTAAGATTTGAAGGTTATTTCTGAGAAAAATTTAATTCTCTTGAGTGTCAACTATCCGAGAAATCTATTTCAGCAAAATAAAGACACAATAGCTGAATTAGCAGATTGCTGCTACTACGAACGAAGCAATTACTTTCATTTTATAAGCCTCAATAAAAAACTGAAAATTTCGCCAAACTGAAATACAAAGTAAACGTTCAACTTGCGTGGTATGGAATTAGAATAACACACCCAACAAAAGGAAGAATGGTACTTGAGAAATAAGCAATGTTAAATATTTCCGATGCTCTGATTTCAAAAGTCATTTTTGAAATCGGAGCACCAAAAACATTTAAAATTCGTTATTTCTCAAGCATCATTTTTTTTTTCATTTTGTTAAATGTGTTATCTTGGATAAAATGAAAGGCACAGTTTTATTAATTAAATCTTCCCCAAGTACTTTCGCTTCCTAGATCATCTTCAGGTGCATTTCGTCAATTGTTTGCTATCCAATAAGTGCAGAATGCCATAAACATACAATTGTACGTAAGACTACACTAAACAATGACAGTTTAAAATTATTTAAAAAAAAATTTTGTCGAAGCTATGTACATTATGGTCGGCAACAGGAGAGAGAATGGCTCCCCCGGCATTAGCGGAAATGTTAATTCTTATTAAGTTATTCCTTAACATTATAATTAAAAGGCACAATAACTGAATTGAAGTTCCTGGGTCGAAAGTAGGGTAAGGACCAGAATTTTAAACATTTAACAAGGGAAATAGGTTCTAAACATGAACGATACAATGTAAAAGGACTCAAAAATACAAACAAAAATAGAGAATATAAACATCAAACTAGAAATCAGACTAAAATATGAAGAGTGGAAAGGATGCAGAAACATCATGAAAGAAGCAGCTGAAGAATTACTAAACAGGTAAACAAAGAAGAACAAGAACGAATGACTGTTTTAGAGAAGAATGTCACATTATAACATACAGAAAAAACAGAATATTTACTAATTCAACAGGGCACATAACCCGACAAGTAGAGGAGGAATATAAATAACTATGTAAGGAGGAAAAGAAAATCCACCGCAAGATATGAACAAATAACTACAAGATCTAAGTAAGCCACTAGAGACGAGAAAATTTTACCAGAAACTAAACAAAAGCAAAAAAGAATATAGAATTAAAACAGAAGAAATGAAGATAAGAAGGGTAATATATTGCCAGAACAGCAAGAAAAACCAAGATGGAATTCCTGAATGCGATCGAAAATGTTTTAGATTATATTAATATTTTAGATGTTCGTTTTTAATATACCATTTAACGTTTTTTTTTTAATATTGCTTTTAATTATGTTCTTAATACGCCATAAGCTAAATAAAAAATAAATTCTCCGTTACTTATACGCTTATTAGTAAAACTCATAGGGACAGTTAAATTATACGATAACTTAAGGGATCACGCGTATGGCTCATTTCTTTGCTGGAATATGGTCAAAATTGATGGTCTATCTATCTATACAGCCCTAAACATCCATCCTTTGATATAGGCCTCCTCCTCCTTCTTCCATGCCTCTCTATCTTGGGCAATTTGCATCCATTTTGACCCGGCGTGTTTCTTCAGGTCATCTGACCATCGCATTTGTGGCCTTCCCCTTTTTTGTTTGTGATTCCATGGTCTCCAATGTATAATTGTCTTAGTCCATCTTTCATCTTTCTGCCTTAGGGTGTGTCCGGCGAACTTCCATTTAAGCTTTGCTACTTGGGTTGAGACATCTGCCACTTTTGTTTTACTACGGATCCATTCGTTTCTTTTTCTGTCTGATAGTTTAATGTTCAGCTTTTGTTTTTCCATGGATCTTTCTGTCTTTGCTATTTTTTCCATATTTTCCTTTGTAAACGTCCATGTGAGAGCCATATGTGAAGACAGGGAGTATACATTGATTGAAGACTCTCGTGTTTAGGTATTGTGGGTATTTTGAATTCTTTAGAATATAAGACAGTTTTCCGAACGATGCCCAGGACAATCTTATTCTTCTCTTTATTTCTTCGGTCTGATTTTCTTTCTTCTTCTTCGGTTCTATTCTTGTTTGTGCCACTGTAATTATTAGTTCTTCTGGTTGATTAGTCATGGTTTTTGTTTCACTGTACCAATTTTTGTCGATTCTCTATCTAGTTCTTCCATCATTCTTTGTAATTCTTCACTTTTTTCTGTTAATAATACAATATCATCAGCATATCGTAAATGATTTAGATTTTGCCCTTTTATGTTAATTCCCAAGCCATCCCAGTGTAGTCGTTTGAAAACATCTTCTAGCGCTTGGTTGAATAGCTTGGACCAGATGGTATCTCCTTGTCTTACTCCTCGGTTCATTTTAATAGGTTCCGTTTGTTTCATTAGCTTAATAGTTGTTGTTGCCTTGTTGTATATATTTGTAATCAAGTCGATATATCGGTAGTCTATTCTGCTGTTTTGTAGGGAATTCTGTACTGCCCAGTGTTCCACACTATCAAATGCCATCTCGAAGTCAATAAATGCCATGTATAGCGGTATTGTTCTCTTGCCTGGTATCCATCTAATTTAGTTGTTAATCTATTTGTTAATATTTTGGTTAATAGTTTGTACATCACATTTAGTAAAGTTATGGGTCTGTAATTCTTTGGATCCTTTTTATCTCCTTTCTTAAATACTAAGTGTTATTGCTTCGTTCCAACCATTGGGTATTTGTTTTGTCATTAGTATTTTATTCATAAGTATGTACAAAACTTCTCTAGTTGTTTTCCCACCATGTTTTAGCATTTCTACAGTCACCCCGTCTCTTCCTGGCGATTTATTATTCTTCATCTCTTTGAGTACTCTTCTTTTGCAAAAATTGATGATACTATACATTAAATAGTCCAGTTGACAACCAATGCGCAACGTTACCATATAGTAACGTCAGGCTTTTAAGAGTTAAGTAGCATAACCACCTCAGATATTCGTTTTAGACTTAATTCGACGATCTGATAAAATCATTTCATGAACTGTATCTTTGTAAATCTGCTTAGCTTTTAGCACCTTCAAATATAGGTACTTGATCTCGATACTCCAATTTTCACAATTTTGGTCGACATCTCTTTCTTAATTTTTCTTACGAATCCCTGGCGGATTTCTTGATGTGAAATTGACATTTCTAATAAGTTACTCTTCGTTGCTATGATAACCAGTCTTAGGCTACCTAGATACCAATATCTCTTCGTATTTTTAACTGTATGAAAATAAACAATACTTTAGGAAAAAATCAACTTTATTTCGAAGGTTTATAATAAAAAAATCACCTACTTCTAAAACCAGTAAAAAGCAACAAAACAAGTATTAAAAACAGAATAAAAAGTTGCTTATCCAAAACATTTAAAATTTCGGTGTAGAAATCAAATAAATTATAATAAGTGAACATGACAGTGAACGTACATATCCTCAATTTAAAAATACAACGTAACCGGTTTATACAAAAATGTTCTGAAATAATCGGTCGTTCAATAAAAAATCTCAAGAAAAAACCGAAAACGGAGGTTTACAAAATCAATAGCTAAACTAATAAGGAGCAGAAAACTGGATAACGAATATGAAAGTAAACATACAATTAGACAACACTTAAATGAATTTTACATGATTAGTTTAGGTGCCCGTTCAGGTGTAGAAGTGATTGTATTTACCTATACAATTCAATCCAGTTCTTATTTAAGTTTCCTAAACAATTATGCCAAAATCTAAATAAATACGGCTTTTAACCAGGTTCACAAACACGCTGATAATCAATTAGACGCTGTCAATCTATGTATGTCAATCAGAACGCTACTTTAATGGTAGTCACAGGACGCTCACTAAATGATTTTTATTTGTAGTATTGAGATCCGCATCAAGATATTTTTAATATTTTTTAACTGTAATTAATAGAATTTGGGTCAAATATTTTGTACTGCTTATCACTTTATACAGTACAACAGTGGGCAATATTTCTGAACTACTCGGATAATTAAAACTAACGCCATGTATCTAGAAATTTAAGACGAAGCTAAAAATCAATAGAGCCTTTGTATTTGGTTAAGAAAAAACTAAATACAAAGATAGACCAAATGTCTAAAATTCACTTTGTATACAGTCTAAAAATTATTCAAAGATGAGCCTAAAACTCAAGAATTACAGCAATAAGATCGATAGTAACATACTAAGATTAATCTTCTTATAGCAAGAAACAAAAACAATAAAGATCTTCGAAAGAAAAACAAGAAGAAACTTAACAGAACTAAAAATATATAACAAATATTTGTAGAGAAATGCGACCATTAATAGCGATAAGACTAAATATAACACGGGCCAGTTGGGCGAATAGGTTAGATTGTTATTTTCGTATTGTTTTACGGCATTATCTGTGTTAATCACGAAATAACATTTTGTTATGCATTATGCACTTCCTCATTAACCACTTTTCAGTAATATTTGCAAATATTAATGATTGACCCCGTTATTTCTTTCTTGCGGACGAATACTGCACTACCATTTGTAAAAGATCAAGAGACAGACTTGTACAAGATAAAGTACATGTAGAACCATTTTACACCATGTAATAGATAAAAAATATGATGATGAAGGGAACAGTTATAGGAAGATATAAGAAATCACAAATTTGTGATTTCTAAATCACATAATCTGGCATAAATAGAATTTTCAAATGAAAAGAACAAGTTTCAACGTATGTGTATAGTTAATATGTACGTTTTCTAATTAATTCATATCTTCATATCATGAAGTATATCATATTCTTTGAAAAGTATATATTATGTTTTGGATAAGCTTAAGCACAATAGTTAAATATAATACTTAAATATATCATTGGTTTCTAAACTTAACATAATTAGCTGATATGACGGGCACTAAAAAATAATACTAGCAAGAAGTCTATGCAAGATATTAAATTATTAAAATGTTGTAAAAAGATACAGTAAACATCAATATTATAATGAGGTGCGCGAAATGATGTATTTTCGACTTGATATATCATCGGATTCCTCCCATCGACGATACAATAGGAAACTCAACATTTATTCAGTGGCGTATATGCGAATTATTAGTATTCTAATCGTTTACATTTGTGAATATCAAAATAACAGCTATAGAAATGTTTTCTTTCGTCAGTGCATTAAATAACTTATCAAATAAATCATTTTTTACAATTATTCAAAAAGTTAGGTAGATGCACTAAAGGATGTCAAAATAAAACATCTTAAGCAACAAAAGAGTTGACAAAAATAGAGTTATCTTGACTCTATGCTCTATGTTGACTTGCAGTTCCAACTAAGCGATACTAGAAGAAAAACTTCAATGTTTTTTCGTCTTAATGATAATTCAGAGATTCTATGACGATCGAAGATTTCTGAGATGACAATTATTTAAAAATAGTTAGAATAAATTTCGAAAAGCTATTAACGTAGTGAGCCAAAATGGAGCTACGCACCAAGGCATAGTCGCGGCAATATATTGTAGAACGCTCTAAATTCGGCGAAGTTTGATCTCTTCTTTTTTATCCATTGACTGGATGCCTGTGCAGCACACCATAAGCGTTTTAGTTGGGAAGCAGTTCCTTAGTAGAGTGTTGTTTGCTGCAATTTAATTATTTTGAATAATAGTGATGTAAAAGTTCGTTAGTAGAGTATTTAATTATTTTTTATAGTGATGCGTCCGTGGGATAACGTGGTTGAGAATATTTCGTACGATAACAACACTCATTGAGTAAAGGTTGGGTTCCGAATGCTTTAAAACTACGTGGAACGAAAATATTGGATTGGAATGTCGGCTACCATAAGAATATGGAAGCTAATATTTTTGGAAGATGGTTTGAAAACTTGCTGATTCCAAACTTGGAGTCAAATAGTGTAATAGTGCTTGATAACGTTTCCTATAAAGAACAGCTGAACTGCAAAGCTTTTAATGGAAAATTATTTGTATTTCAAAGATTATTATCAAAAAAACCACTTTCTACACACGAAGCAATTTAACAAATTATATTGAGACCTCCTCTTTTTTTGTACAAATACCTTTCCTAAATTTGATAATAAGGTAATTGAGGTAATTTAAAAAGAGTAAAATATATTACCAAAGAAGACTGACATACTTGCATTTTTTGCTGAATATTAAAATTTGTTAACTGTGTACTTACGTTAATTTTAAATTAACTCTGTTTATAAAGTTCTTTTAGTATCAGTAATTCTAACAACAAGAGGCATTGAGGAGTCAAGGGGAAAAACAATAATAGTTCATTTTTGGTCAAAATTAAGATGACTGAGTGATGAATACATATTATTTTCGGATGGTACGGAGTAAAAGGGAAAAACATTTACAGTCCTTTTATTACACTAAAACGGTATAATGGAGAAGAACTATCATAGTCCGCGCACTGTGAGGGAATAACCGTCAGGGTCCGAAGGCGCCCTCTCTCTGTCTCAACTGGTCGGGTCGGGTGCAGCATTTCTGTGATTCTTTCTTAGTTTAGCAACTTCGTTGGTGTGTTCTACTTTGCCAGTTGATTATATTTGAACAGTAGTAAAGTAGTCAGTACATACTGATTAAAATGGAAAGTAGTGGTAGCGATTGTAGTGATGTAGATGTAGGGACTGCTGCTAAAAAAAAGTGTTCGTGACGTTATGAAACTTCTGAGTGCCACCACTCATGAGGTAGGGCCAGATTGCAAGCGCGAATCTTCGTTGTTTTAGTAACATCAATGAATCCGAAGGGCGACGCATTTTGACTCAATTAAATGAACTTGCTAACTCGACGATCAGAAATCGGTATTTAGGTGGTCTGATAACTGTTCACTCAGTTATACGTCGACGAATTCGAGTGGATACAGGGGCAGCTAATCTTGCTTCTTATTCCTCTCGTGTTAGGGGTGGCCCTGATGGAGACTTTCGTGATGTGCAAGTATGTTTCAAAGCATTCTTATCCATTCATGGAATTTCTGCTTTAAGAGTGCAAAGAATTCGAAAATCACGGGCCTCAACTGGCACTGTACCATTAGACGCTAGAGGAAAACAAGGAAATAGGCCCCACAAAATTTATTGGTTCTTTGAAAGAAACTTGAAGAACTCAACATAACTAAGTTACATACTATGTACTTGGAAAAATCCCTATAATAACTTATCGTATGACAAGTATCGCGAAATTTTTGAAACAAAGTTTAATATCGCATTCGGTTTTCCTAAGAAAGACACCTGTAGCTACTATAAGTCTATCCTCTTTCCTAGCAAAAACGTTGGAAAGATTGATAGACAGGTATATTAGGGACGAAGTGCTGATGGAGAATCCACTTAGCGATCGCCAATATGCATACCAGCCAGGAAAGTCAACTGACTTGGCGCTGGATGATCTTAACAGACTGCTCTCAAAGTCGCTAGATGACAAGGAGATAGCGGTGGCGACGTTTCTGGACGTGGAGGGAGCGTTTAATAACGTCTCCTTCGAGTCTGTAACGAACGCGCTTAAAAGGAGAGGAGTTCCTGCCTTCATATGCGAGTGGACAAAGGCGACCTTAACAAACAGGATCATTGTGTCCTCGTTAGGTGAAGCCACTATAGAAGCGAAGGCAGGAAGCGGCTGCCCACAAGGAGGAGTTTTATCCCCATTACTGTGGGCTACGCTTATGGACGACCTACTTAATACACTGTCCAGGGAGGGTTTTTACTGCCTGGGTTATGCGGGCGATTTGGTAATTGTAGTCCGAGGACGCTTTACCAAAATAATTTCGGAGAGACTTCAAGTCGCTCTGAGGATGCACACATTCAGAAAGTCACACAGAAGGCCACTATGGCCCTGAACACATGTAGACGAATGTGTGGTGTAAGAATTGGGGGTTAAATCCTAAAATGAATCTCTGGTTATACACAAGGGTTATAAGGCCCATGATAAATTATGGTTCAGTGGCGTGGTGGAACAAAACGCAATAGTCCGGGGCGATTCGATTGCTTAGTAGCACACAAAGGCTTGCATGCTTGAGTGTTACAGGAGCCATGAGAACAGCCCCAACGGACGCGCTAGAAGTTCTGCTAAACCTACCACCTCTACATATATACATACAGAGTGAAGCCAGATCAACAGTACATCGGTTGATCCAAGGCCAAGCTCCAATAAGTATGATGCAGGGAGCTGATAACTTAAGGCTATACCAGGACATAAAGGCAGACCCGTTCTAGGAATGCCTGTAGACCGAATGGTTACGAGGTATAGTTTTAACAAAAATTTTGAAATTACAATACCAAAAGAGAGGACTGGGAAACTGGTCCGCCGCTAACAGCAAACTCAATATGGTATACGGACGGCTCAAAACGGATACAGGTACGGGGGCTGGAATATATGGCATAAAACCAAGGACGGAAGTCCGGGTATGTCTAGAAACATACGCGACCGTATTTCAAGCCGAATTAGCTGCTATACACAGGTGCGCTATGGAACTAATCGGCCGAAATGTAGATAACGACTCCATCGTTATCTATTCGGATAGTCAAGCGGCTCTAAAGGCTCTCAGTTCGGTACAGGTCGATTCATGGCTGGTATGGAACTGTTTGGATGTCCTCTCTCAGGTAGGAAGTCGAAACAGGTTGACACTTGCCTGGGTGCCGGGACATAAGGGCCATCGTGGCAACGAGAAGGCCGATGAATTGGCCCGAGAAGGCGCATCTACGCCACTGGTTGGTCCGGAACCCTTCTTTGGAATCGCAAATACGATAAAAAGGGCAGCCATACACAAATGGGTGCGACAGAAGTCTCTTGAGTGGTGGAACAACTCACCAGGACAGAGGCAGGCCAAACAGTTCATCAAAGAACATTCGGCTAAATTTACAGCAGACTTACTTTCGCACAGACGCAGGACTGTCAGAATGATAGTGGGTCTGCTCACTGAGCACTGTAGACTCAATAAACACTTGAGTCTCATAGGCCTGACAGAAGAGGACACCTGTCGTTTCTGTCTGGAAGAAGAGGAAACCGCTCTACACGTTCTGTGCCATTGCGAAGGTCTCGCACGAATGCGGTTTCTAGAACTCGGAGAGGAAAAACCGGAAGCACCAGGCTACATGAAAAGGCCACTATCAAGGCTGTTGAGTCTCATTAAGAGGACCAAGCTAGATGAAGTGCTTTAAAATAAGGGGGGAACACAATAGATCTGCAAAGGTCGCAGTGTATCAGGCTCTATTGGCCGCCCCATTTTTTACATTCTACGTTCTACTATGGGACTATGTAGAGAAATTACAAGAAAAAAACAACGAGAAACATCTTGCGAGAAGTGAAAAATTTTATTCTGTTACCGAAGCAATAAAAAATTACCAACCCCTATTGTGACCTCAAACGATGTCTACTATAAACGGCAACTTAATTTTATAAGCTTTAATGTACATGTATTGGCCGATTCTACCTCTTTTTTCTATACTTATGACGAATCATTAGCAAAAAAAGGGGCTGATGATGTGTGTTCGATGATGCATCACTTTGCGTATAACGAACTGTCATCTCAGGTTCAAAATTTGATAATATTTTGCGACTCTTGTGGAGGGCAAACTAAAAATTAGTTTTTCGGTTCCTTCATTATCTAGTTCAGACACAAGGACGGTTTGAGTTTGTGAAAGTAATTTTCCCATTAGAGGATATTCCTATCTAGAGTGCGAGCGAAACATGAGTTTAATTAATGATAAAGCTTATACGGAAACACCGGATGATTGGAGAGAAGTCCTCCGCAACAGCAGAGAAAAACCGAAACCATTCCAAGTGGTGGACTGTGGAAAAGATATCAAATTTCTGAATTGAACTAAGCATTTCTTCAACAAGTATACCAAGAAATGCCCAATGCCTACGAGACCTTATCGAGTGTTGGAAATCAGAAAAAATAGCCCTCAATTTATCTTTCACACGAATACATATTCTGGATTATTTGCAAGCTCGCTGTTTGAATGCAAAGTTTAGGAAACTCAAAAAGAAATTAAGGAAAGCTCATAATATCATAACTCCAGAAGTTACTAGCCACAATTATCTCGAAACTTTGTACAACGGCCCACTTTCGGTCAAAGCTGCTAAGTTACAAAATCTCCACTTGACCAAGTATTTGGAAAACCTAAACTCTAGAAAGTTCTGCACTGATTTACAAGGTTCTGAACATGTGGGAAACTTCGGAGGAAGAAACATTTTGTGACGCAGAAGCTTGAAATTACTGGGGAAGAACATTCATGTTCCATGCCGGCCACTCAATTTTTTGTATGATATCTCGCAAATAAAATATTTTTTTGTCTTCTCTTGATTTTTCCTCTGCAAACATGTCAACGTACCAATGAAAAAATTTACCAATTTATACGGTTGAGTTTTTGAGTTGAGTTTGAAAACTGTTTTTGTGGACTCCGATTATTTTTCCCTCCTCAATTACAAAATCTATTCTACATGAGTTATCAATACAACCATGCAGTAAGAGATTTAAATAAAAAATGGTAAAAATTAATTTTATCACATACTATATGTTCTGCTTTAACTGTTATACTTAAGTAAAAAATAAATATTTTTAATTACTAAATCAACCAGCCGCCGTACTATATCTTACAACAGAACTATCAAAATTTGAGCGTTCTACTATATCTTACCGAAACTATAAAATAATTTTCTTATAGCTTTTTAGCTTGTTTAAGACGATTACTAATTAAAACTCTACAACATTCTTACATAGACTTCTCCAACAAAAGTAGAAACTTCTTTATTTCCTCACTGATTAAAATTATTTAACAAAGTTGTACAAAAATAGATCTCAATGTATTTTTTCTAAACGCTATTTGATGATTTTTCAAAAAACTGTCCATACATCAACAAATATGGATCTTGAAAATAATTGATCATTTCAACAAAACTTAACTAAAATAAATATTGGCAAATTGTAAATTGTTGCAATGAATAAATAATAAAGCCATAGTTGCAAATGACAAACTGTTAACTGAATTAAACTGTTTTGAAATTGTGTTTCATTAGTAAGGATCGTCGAATTAGTCTGAAATTTGAACGGTGGATTGGGGTTTACTTACTAGTCACTTTACAATGCATATTTTTCCACAGACACTCTAGTTTTTATATATTTCTCATTTAAAAAACATTTTACAAACTGATATTTTCACATCCATTTTAAACTGCACTCTCCATGATAGCTGCTTTTAACGACTTGCGCATGCGTACTGCACGGGTTTTTGAACCAATGTATTCTTATTTAAAATTTAAATTCAACATATTTACTCCACAAAAAAACGTATACGTGGCAACATTGTTCATGCGCAGAATTTTTTATTCAGTGCGCAAACTCCCTTAGTCCGCAAAAATAGCCTTAGTTACAAAAATTTTTATAACCAAGGCTATTTCGTGTTTTGATAACACGTTCCTCTTGTCAATTTCCGATTTCCTAAGTTTTATTAACTTTTTTTTCAATTCTTGTTAACATTTTTTAACTTTTCAGATATTCCATAATAAAACTCTTCATTTTTCAGTTAAAAAATGCGCACTTTAGAAATCTCCGCTAATGTAAACTTTTATATCAATTTTTTTTTTTAATTCTACTTCTGTATTTAATATCATAGTTAAAAAGCATAAAAACTTAGTTTGCTGATAGATAAATTGGAACATTAAGATGTAAACCTACCATATTCACTTCAAAATGTCGCAACCGATCTACAAGACACTATGATCTTTGATTCGCCACGTCTACCTAAAGTCTGCCCTGATATTATCCTCTTAGTAGCTTCCTAATTTTTAGTATAAGTATCATAATTGGGGGTCAGTTTACGATATCATTTTTCCAGTATTGACAAGAGAAGACTGAGAAGTCTGACTAGTATCAATAAAAGAAACTGACTCAAGTCAGTTTTTTTTATTGATACTATTTGTTATTATTATACATTATATTATATATCTGAACCCTGCAGTCAAAATTGGACAAATCCAAAAATTAAGAAAATGTACTTTAACGGTGGGTAAAAACCTTGAAAACGAGTCTTCAGAATAGTAATGTTCAATACCGGGCCAAATCCATATTAACGCTTATAAATTGCCTATAAAAATCAGTGTAATGTTAAAATTGAGTCAAATCATTTCAGTTTCAATATTCGGCAAGTCCATTTCGAAAAATAGTAACTCGGGACTTGCTCACGTGACTATACTATTCTGAATCAGTTATCTGGTACTTGTTGTCGATTAACGAACACGCGGAGAATTTTTTCTAATTTTCTGTTGTAAAATAAGTTAATATTACTGAAATATCGATAATTCGATACAGCAAACAACGCCAAACAAAAGTAGAAAAAGGACAAAGCGACAAGAAGATACTAAATGTGTAAAATTGCAAAGACAAAGGTAAGAGACTTTCCATCTTACAACTGTATACTAAAAGCAGGGCTGTACTCAAAATTATTTTATACGCGAAACTTTTTGCATTAAAACATTAGACCAATTTAGGGATATACTAAATCTACGTAAACAGATATTTGTTTTTATGTTTTGTTTGATGTTATAAAATATACAACAAAAAATCCCGTTTAAAATAATGTCTATAATAGTTTTGTTCCAACCCGTCACAAATACAGTTCTTGAATGGTTATGAGTATGCTCAGTAACGAAAAATGTGTTACTGTTCATACTCGTAACCATTCAAGAACGGTAATGTGACGGATTGGAACAAACTTATGATTTAATAATGGTATAGGTCTGATTTAATAATAAGTCTAGGTGTTATATGTCTATGTATATAATACAACCTCACATAACCTTATTCTAATCAACATTTTTAATATTATTGGCTCCTGTCAAACAATACTGGACAGAATAGACAATCCTTATTTTTGTTTTCTTCATAAAGATTTACACATATTGATTAATAGTTATCAGTTTATCATTTACAACATCATGGAACGTACACAGTCAAATAAAAGATGCAACAAATTATATTAGTCCCTATTAATTTTAATAGGGACTGATTTTTCGAAAACAAGATCAGTTTTTGAGGGATAAACTACTTTTAGTTGCTCCTGTTCGTCTACAGTCTTTACTTGCTCCACCTCCAAGTCCTTCTCAAATAACAGCACCATGTCTTTGAGCAGCGTATTCAGTACGTTTTTACAAGAGTGCAGTGAGAGAGAACTGGTAACCTCGATAAACATTCTGGTTGTTGTCACTTCAATCTGAAAAAATAAAGATGTGTAACTGCAGGATATACATATATGTATAATATAACAATCCAGCAATAATAGTTAATGTGCATGGATGCGACTCATTATTTTAAAATGAGTTTGATGACTGGTCTATGTCACCAACGTTGGTGTATGTGGACCATGTCACCAACGTTGAGGTTCTACAGCGCATGAGAAAAGAAAAAGTTAATTTAGTGAAACAACGTAAGCTTGAGTGCCTCGGGTACGTGATGCTGAACAAAGAAAAATATCGAATTCTTTAACTCGTTATGCAGGGTAAAGTATTTGGCAGGAGAGGACCGGGACGCCGTCGTATCTCGTGGTTAAAAAACCTAAAAAACCGACAATGGTTTGGGATGACCTCCGCGGAGCTCTTTCGCAGAACAGTCAACAAAACCATGATAGCCTTAATGATCGCCAACATCCGGACCGGATAAGGCACTAAAGAAGAAGAAGACTGGTCTATTCACTGCCTACAGTGCCTACACACTGGCAAATTTAAAGGAGCAGGTATAAGATAATTATTTTCTTCTATAAAATACACACTGTAAATATTTTACACAATCTCTCGGAATGAAGTTTATAAAATGTTGGAATGGTAAATATAATTCATAATTTCGTGGACCTGGCGTAATCATTTAGTGACGTCGATCTACGAACGAAACAATGTTATCAGGCATTGCTAAAAAGTGCAGTTCTCTTCAGTGCGTTATCATAGCGAGACAGAGTCGAACTAGTTTTTGTGTTAGTGAAATAGCAAATGAACAATCGTTCACAATTCAATTAATTGATAACTTTGTATTTAACTTATTTCGTCTTAAAACATAATACCAGCAGAAGTGGTTCTAATTTATTTAAACAATTATTTTTAAACAAATTGTATAAATCAATTTCATCTGCCCGGACAATTTGTTTTCGGTTTTTTGGATCATTCTGAATAAAAAAGGTTTATTGTAATTTTTCTCTAAAGTTGAGCATTTTCAACTTACAAACAATTTAATACTGAAAAAAAAAAACGAAAAATGACGATTTTTAAGGCTCAAAAACACAATTATTTTTGAATTCACCACACCTTCTTCTATTAGTTTCTGATACTTTAGTTTGGGCTTTTTTGATTTTTAAAACATTGTTTTTAGTTGTTCACAACCTAAAAATGGATTTATACAAAATTGTTTAATAAATTAGGACCACTTTTTGTATGGGCGACCTCTCGAACATTATTCTGTGGTATTTGATGCAAAAAAATCTCATGGGAATATTTTTTCCAAGGAATTCGAGGTTTTCGTCTCGTATAAACATATTTTACTGAATTTAAAAACCAAAATCCTATTATTATTCTATCATACATTGATTTGTTATTTATTTATTTGTCTTCTAGATTTTTTTCAGTTCTTAAAAGGTTTATTTATAAGTCAAATTAGTGCAATGTAAATATTTTACATTTTTACACAGCAATTCTTATCGGCAGTGAAGACGGGAAGTCGTAAATTTTTATTACATCTTTCAATGTGAGATAAAATAAAAATGCTATGACTAACTGGAATGTTTAAGATTAGACAAACATAATATGTCATGTTCATTGGAAATACTCGATATTATTAGCACCTGCAAATACTACCCTGTCGCCTCATTTCCTATGAAATTAAAATGGTGCATGTTTTTAGGGTCCATTTATTTTTTCGGGCATGCGTATTTACGAGGTTCACGAGGTTTTGAAACATTTCTACCACGGTACTTTTGGTAGAAGGTATTTTTGTTACTTTAATGAATGACTACGACTGCAGTCATTCGTCTTCTCATATTTATGATAAGGCTATCGATCAGTTGTTGAGGCAGTTTACCCCATTCTCTGTTTTGAATAACAAGAATTCGTGCCCAAGTCTTCTGTCTATGATGTCCCAGACATGCTTTATTGCGTTCAGATCTGGAGAACACGCTGGAAAATTAATTGTTATACTCACTTGTAATGAAAAGTCTCTA
The DNA here is from genome assembly GCA_918026665.1 of Diabrotica balteata. Taxonomy (NCBI): domain Eukaryota; kingdom Metazoa; phylum Arthropoda; class Insecta; order Coleoptera; family Chrysomelidae; genus Diabrotica; species Diabrotica balteata. The sequence goes on from OU898278.1 coordinate 20,670,171, forward strand.
CATGATGGGTGTAAATTCAAGTCAATAATTCAGTTAGCCCATGATCCAATGAGACCTAATGCTGTTCCTGCAGATCGATATTATATTTTTTTTTTAATTCCGTTAGCTTGAATATTAATCTGGCGGAAACGTTTCCAAATAAGATTGATTCAGGGGTGGAAAACTGTCAGAGTGGTCAAAGGTTAGTAAAAACTTACCAGAACACTTTTTTTATTTCAGGTATAAGTAGAGTACAGTGAAATTGTAAAAAAATATTTTTTTTACCATAAATTTTAACCTACAGAATTATTGAATTCCCGCAAGGGGTAGTTGAAGAGGTGAAAAATTACTAGCGTGATAATAAATTCGTAAAAACCTAGCACAACACTGTGGTATATTATAAATAATATTTTTTGGAATTTTGCTAGCTTCAATATTAAGCTAGCGTAATCGCTTCCATTAGAGATAGGTTTGAGGGTGATAATAAATTAGTGAAAAACGGGTGAAAAAATATGGCGTGGGTTAAATGAGATTCCGCTCATATGTCCCCGCTAACTTTAGGATCCTCTACTAACTCTGGTGGGTGGATGGTGATTTACCAAACATTCGAACAACTTCCCTGTACATTCGAACATGGTTGACCGTTGTATACGGTCCTAGCAATATCAGTAGGTATTAAGTCACCCAATATTAGTTGCTTTTGATTGCAATAAGAACACAACCGACTAAAACAAATTTAAAGAAAAACCAATTCCAATAAACCCACACAAATGAACTAATCAATTAAATTCAAAAAAGTACTTTTTATCAATGGATAATATTACTTTAAAGGTGGAAAGGTGTAAAAAAAATTGCATACCTTGGAAATATCTGAATTTGTAATAGGTGGAAATGATATGACTTCTTTATTTGCATTTATGACACATGGATATTGCGGCTTTCCTTCAATAAGGTACAAAAATTTGTGAATTCCACTATATGTGCTTCTCTTCTTTTCCTTCCTTAAATTATTAGCTTCTGTTTGAAGTTTTGTAAACAGCTCAGCACCGCTCATTACAGTGGCTCTGTTCAAAGGTTTTATCATCAGTTCAGAAGGTTGAGAGGTTGAGTAGATTAAATCGCCTGGAGGCTAAAAACCAAGAAACATGTTTCCAAGAGGGCCACCGTCGAAATATACTAATACTTAAATTTGATTTTAAAAGAAACTTTCGATAGCTGAAATAACATTTTAGTTGATTTTTACAAGAAACTTATTTTACAAATTTCAACACAGAAAAATATGATACAAACTTACCAATTTACTGAAATCATGAGTGGCTATAGTTGCTACATTCCTTTTCTCACAGACTGTATCATGGAGCTTGTTTTGTAATTGAATAAATTTCTTGAAAGATTCCTCGGTAAATGACACATTGTTGATAATGCAGGCAGTAAAATGCTCTCTTACCGTTTTAACCCCATTTTTAATAATCACCTACAAGTTTTAATGTATTTTTAAGTTATAATTTATCTTTAAAAAGGCGTACAGTACAAGAGAGAAGTAGATTGTTGCTCTTGTTCTGAAGTGGAAATCGAAACGTCAAAAATAAACTTATTTTAAACTTAAATTGTGACTTATTCCCAACAAAAATGAGTCTATTGCATCAACTAATGAGTTTAAATTCGCTGTAGTCCAGGGTTTACTCTTCTTTGGTAATGTTAAGAAGAGTGACTCAAGCCAATCCTCTGCTATTAATTATAACGAACCTAAATTCTAAATATTATGATTAAATTGATATTAGGAGAACAGTTAACACTCTCATCGATGAAAAAATGAAATATATGCAAATACATGCTTGGCAGAGGAAGGCAATGGATATGAATGACTGAGAGAAATTCTTAATAAGGATAAAGTTGATCAAATGGTTTGAAAATAAAAGTAAAGAAACTAACCAAAATTTTACAGAAAATTTATCTTAAACATTTGTACAACGCTATAAAATATATATATATATATATATATATATATTATATATATATATATATATATATATATATATATATATATATATATATATATATATATATATATATATAAATTTAGATTTTCATTTTTATAATTAATTTGACTGTTAAAGAACTTACCTTGAAATTATTGTTATGACTCTTAACATTAATAGAGTACTTATAATCTGTAACACTATTATCATCATCCTCATCATCATTTTTACTCTTATTTTTCTTTTTAGATTTTGCTTTGCTCGCAACATCACCATTAGTTGTCTTTGGACAGTTCTGTTTGACATAATCTAAGACTTGTTTTGTTCTACATTGATCAATTAATTTCAATAGACGTCTGTCTGAGATAGGATTAGATTTTAAATTTAAGTCTAAAAATAAATTATGCAAATTACAGAATGTACTTTACTAAAATGAATACACGAAGAAACTTTTCTAAGTTCTAAAAATGTAATATATTAAGAAATGAACCAAACTGTTTAGTAATTTGTAGATACAGTTAATCTTTAAATCGAATATCTAAATATTTTTGAAAAATTTGAGTTAAAGAAAAATATTTTGCATTATTTTAGCCCCCTTGTTAATAAAAGAGATTTGGCCTTAGATGGAATTTTTTACATCTGGATATCGTCGTTTGCATAACAAAGGATTTTTATTAGTTTTCTGTTTGGGTCATATATCATTAACTTGCTTTTTAACTTCTATGATACTATATTTACTAAACCGAGGAATATCGGGAATATGTTACCTCCCTGTCAAACTCCACAGTTATTATATACTCCTGATATTAGTTCATTGTCGACTTTAATTTTAGTTTTGTTTTTTGTACTAAGATAGTTTTTCTTTTAGTAATTTTAACACATCTTAAAAGTTTGTCAAAAAAATGTAATTTTAGCTTAAGACTAAAGTATCTTTATTTTTGACAATATGGCCAATGATTATTAATTAATAAATAAATTATTATTAATTATTTAGAGTTATAATACCTTTAAAAACTTCAGCAATGTTTATTTGCATTAAAAATATACACTATAGCACTTATCATATTATTTATAAAATATACTATTATCAAACCAATTTCTATTATACACTGATAACTTTTAAATTGCATCAACATAAGTTTGTAATGCTGTAACAATGCATTTAAATAAATAATTAATTTATTTATTTATTGTGATATTCTTAATACAAATGAACAATATTATTATCCTCAATTTATATTGCTTCCACGCCTAATAAATTGATTTAGCCTAACTTACCTATATACTATATGCAATATTAGGTTAGGTTAAATCAACTTATTTTCATCACTAAAAATTATGGTATAATTTATGACCAATCTTTTTGTGATATCCTGTATATAATGTTAATAAGTATTCAATATGTATATACAGAAATTTAATATACTAATTGACAGGGAAGAAATCAGCAGACTAGGTGGTTTAAACCTTGTCACACTAAAATATTTATCTGATTTTTTAGAGAAATTTAGTTCTTTAAAGAAGTTTTTGAAAATTTAAGTTTTATTTACAATTTAAGTTTTATACAGATTTACATCCCACTTGAAGTAGGGTTTACATGAGTTGAATAGCTGTTCAAGTTAGTTGAGCAAGTAACTGGAAACTCAAGAGCAGTAACTTGAATTGTGTAGATTCAAGATTGTGTAGAATTTTGAACAAGCAGCCAAGCAAGTCAAATAACTTGAAAGCCATCCAACTTACTTATTCAAGAAGGCACCTCCCAGAACCAATATATTTCAAGAAGGCACCTCCCAGAACAATACAGTAGTAGTGGGACCATACTTGAATGGCTTACCTCACACTTGCTTCATGTAAACAGTTGTTCAAGTAAATATATACTTGCTGTTAAGAATTGGTCATGTGAAGTAGATTTTTAAGTATTTGAATTTTATTAAAAATATTTGAGGTGGAATGTGGAGACAACATTGAAGTTTGTGATGAAGAACAAACATGTCTTTCAGATATATCTAATAGTCAGTATAGAGATAAACAAATAAATGAGATATTCTGCTATTAATAAAATAGACCAAGAAATGAAAATAGATTATTTTGGTCCTCAAGACGTGAAGAACAAAATTAAAAATCTGAGAAGGGCATATTCCCAGGAATGAGCTACAATTGCAATTTTTGAATACTTGAATTCCAAAAAAGAGATTAGATCTTTGTAAATGGGTATATTTAAAAAATCCCTTAAAAAGGCTACATCAATTACACGAACGTTTTCGGAATAATAATTCCATCATCAGTTTTTAAAATGCAAATTAACATGCCTGAACCACCAAAATATCAGGGCAAAACCCCTTTAAAATACATATGGTTACAAAAGATTGTACATAATGTTGTTAATCATATTTTATGTTTAATATTAAATTAAATTTGACTTCAGGTAACATACACCCATGTTGTAGGTGAGTTCCAGTGGCCGGAGAGTAAACCTCTTCCAACAGGCTTCAGCTGGTAACTGTTAGTTAAGAGTTAGTTTTTTTTAATAAATTAATTTTTTTGTAATATTTCGATTATCCATTATAGAGTACAAATACTGTAAATTGTATACCTAGATTTTCATTTATTTATCTGTATGAAATGTATTCCCCAGTTATGGAATATTTTATTTAAAGCACCACAAAATTAATATCACAGAGCTTGAATATGTTTTCAAACAATGCTTAAATAACATGTAAGTAGATAAGGTATTTTTTACTAAAAGCACAAAAGAGATGTTTTAATAAAATGTTTTTAAACATGAAACTAAACTCTTTCATTGGGGTATATATTAATTAAACTGAACTTATAAAAAATATGCTTAGGGATTTCCCAGAAAAATATCTGATAGCTAAAACAAACAAACAACAAAATATTGTAATAGATAGTATTTTATTTGTGGGAATCCCAAGAACATAAATTGACTAGAGAATTAGAAACAAAGGAGAGGCACAGGCACAAATTCAATTAAGAATTGAAGATTATAATTTTTAGTCTCCTACTTATAAATATACATTAACAACCAAAGACAAAGACACTAAGAAATTCTAAAATTGTCTAGTGTTCTACATCAAACCGTGTTGTTTTATTGCATGAACTATACTTTTAATATACACACCAAATTTGTTCAAATAAATGTAAACATGCTTACCTTTTAATTTATGACATTCGGCAAGCTCCCCAGGAAGTGTTTTTATTTTATTCTCACTAATATCCAGCAATTTCAGAAGAGGTAACACATGTATATTGTTTGGAATTTCTTCAATTTCATTTCCATGTAACTTCAGCTCTGATAAATTAACTAATTCCTCTGAACAAACTCTCGGGAATAACTTTAATTTATTATTAGAAAGATCCAAGACCGTTAATTTAGTATTCTTTGTAAATTCAGGAAAAGAATCAAGTTTGTTCACGTTCAAATTTAACGTGGTTAGCGGTAAATCTGCAAAACCATCAGGAATTGATGTTATTAGATTTCTCGACAAATCCAACATTTTAAGTTTAGTCAACTTAGCTATGTTTTCATTTGCCTGTTCTAACTTATTGGAATGCAAAACCAAAGTCTGCAAATTCGTTAGTTTGCCGATATCATCAGAAATTTCTGAGAGCTCTGTTGCACTAATATTTAAAAAGTTTAAGCCGTCTAAAGTAAAAACAGATAAATCCAAACCATTTTTTGCAATTTTCGATGCTATTTCTTTTCCAGAAAGAACAAGTTCGTGCCTGTTTTCAATTTTTGCCTGTTCTATTTCTGGCCACATTTTAACCACTTATAGGTTACAATAAACAAAGTAATACAATTCTAAAATATAAATCTGAAAATAAAACTTAGTTTACATTATTGCTACTTCAAACAAAATCTATAACTCACCGTATATACACCTATTAAAATCAAACACAACTTTATAAAATCACAGCCAATATTGTGTAAAATTTCGAAAATTAACTCCGAAGGATATGAATTCTGAACAACGATTTATAACGGATCGGATGGGATAACCGCCGGCGCGATAAAAAACCGCCTCTATTGACAGATAACCTGAGAAAATGTCAACATGAAGTGTACTTTGGATTTTATGTTTCATGGTGTTTTAATACATGGGACCATGGGACATTTTTTGTTCCATCGGGACCATGGGACATTTTTTGTTCCATCGAAACTTTAAAAATGCAATCCAGCATTTGTACATCATAAATAATAACTAAATCAAAATTTATAAAATAAATACGTACAAATTATTAGGTTTTAAGTTTAGGAAACGATACAAACTTTTAATTAGTTTATATTTTTATAATTTTTAAAGTTCCAAATAAAAATTAAACAAACGAGAAATATAAATTATTATCTCTATTTGTTAACTCTTATTTATACTATATATGTATATATATATATATATATATATATATATATATATATATATATATATATATATATATATATATATATGTATATATATATAAGGATCACTCAGACGAGTGGTGGGTTCTTATATCGGTCTCTAGGTGGAGAAATAAAAGACAAAGTTGATAGGCTACTTTATCTATTTTGAAGACGTTTCGCTTTCGAGTTTTGAAAGCATCATCAGTTCATCTAAAAAATTATTACAATATGAGAACCACACAATCATGGAAACGATGTTAATTGTTACCTTAAAAAGATATGTAGCAGTCAATGTTATTAACAAATATGTGAATGAAACTAAGTAAATGGACATAGTACGCTGATCTTGTATAAACAGTTAAGCAACTAACAACATATATGAACTTGTACATATATGAACTTGTATATGTTGTTAGTTGCTTAACTGTTTATACAAGATCAGCGTACTATGTCCATTTACTTAGTTTCATTCACATATTTGTTAATAACATTGACTGCTACATATCTTTTTAAGGTAACAATTAACATCGTTCCATGATTGTGTGGTTCTCATATTGTAATAATTTTTTAGATGAACTGATGATGCTTTCAAAACTCGAAAGCGAAACGTCTTCAAAATAGATAAAGTAGCCTATCAACTTTGTCTTTTATTTCTCCACCTAGAGACCGATATAAGAACCCACCACTCGTCTGAGTGATCCTTATATATATATTGGATTGACGGTCGTACTCCTTTTTCCGATATATATGTATATATATATATATATATATATATATATATATATATATTATATATATATATATATATATATATATATATATATCTTTGACTAGAAACCGGTGGAGCACAATATGCATATAAATAGTTTCGTTAAATGCAGAGATATGTAAGAGAGTTACATATCTCTGGTTAAATGTCATCGAGTTTGTTTCTATTTTATGTCAATGGTTTTAAATTAGAGAGGGGTTACTTAACGATTTTGTGTACGGTTAGGTTTGTCAATTATTTCAGACTTTAGGAAGTATTTTTGTTCAAATTTTATTTATTTATTGGTCTAGAGAACAGCTTTTAAGAAGGTGCTGTTTGACAAATATACCAAAGAATTAATTACTATTTATAACTGGGAATAAGCCACAATTAAAGATAAAAATACGTTTATTGACGTTTCAATTTCCAATTCGGAATCGTTCGAATTGGAAATTGAAACGTCAATAAACGTATTTTTATCTTTAATTGTGGCTTATTCCCAGTTATAAATAGTAATTAATTTACAATGCCACAAGAAAATAGCTTCAGAACTATACCAAAGAATATAGACGCATATGCGTCTATATTCTTTGATTATATTACAAACTTATGGTCGATCATTTAAAACAATCATAAACGCAGTCAATTAATAATTGTTCATCATTAGAATAAAACATACTATTAACGTTGTAACTTTCCGTCACAGGATTTGTCTAGCTTTTAAGTCCTCACAAAATTTCGATGCAAAATTTAGAAGTACTATTTCATAGATATTTTAAAACTATCATTCATAGATTGTCACTTGTCACAGTGAAGTAACAGTTGTGGTAACAGTGACAAAGTAGCAGTGAGAGAAATAGCAGCGCATCTCTACTGGATATGTACGAAAAGTGTAAGTGTAATGGCGGACTGCAAAAATGTGGATATTGGACAGAAAAAAACTGCAATATTAAAAAACAGTGTACAGTGTAGGTAATGTAAGTTATCTAAGTGATGTGCAAACAAAATAAACCCAAAATGTGGTATATGTGATAAGTGGCTGTTGTTGTACAAGTAACAATTTTATTTTGGTTTAAAAATGGCCCCATCTCCTGAAAATGATAATACTCCTAAAGCCCCTGATAAAAGTGACAAGAGTAAATCAGAAAGAATTGCTACTTCGGATAACACAAAAGAAAACGACAAAGACGAAAAGGTACGTCAAATTTTAGATCAGTTATTATTTTTTAATCCAGTTTTGGTTACGAGAAAGTAGGTATACACCTATTTGTTGTCATAATTAAAAATATGCAGATTTCGTAGGATCCGACTAAAAGCTCTATTGACTTAATATATTATCGTGTCTATAATTTACCTACGAATATAAGAATACTTGACAATGATTTTTATATAGTAAATTTTTGTAGTTAAGTATATTTTTATACTCATAATCTCCAACCTTTGAAAGAATTGCCAAACACTGTACCAGTTTTATGTATATTGAAACCAGGAAAACCTAATTCTTGCGTAGTTTTATATTTCTTGTTTTCTTGTAACCTGTCCTTTAAAAACATAATATTTGAAGGGTAGAGTGATAGTTGTCAATGAATTCCCAGTTTTCTTATAGCATGTGTTTCTGATATCCTAGCAACTGTAACTACTGATATTTAAAATAACTTATTACTAAATCTACTTTGATTTAATCTGTATATAAAGTAAATTTAATAATAACAAGTTTAATGTGCTAACTTTGATTGAAAATATGATGGTACAACTTAGTTTTATTTGGGATGTATGTTTTGATTGTTTGGGACTATCTCAAGGTCTTGTTTTAAACATCTATTCTGGACACAAGAATTTCTTTGAATCATTCTACATCTGATGCTTTGTAGTGTTACAATCTACATGAGCACATACAGGGAGAGTATACAAGAGTTTTAAAATTTCTGCCAAAAAGTACATATTGAATGGTAATGTCATTGATTAGGTCCCAATGTTAATCTGTAGATTTGATTTTTCATGGTTTCTTTTCACCAACAAACTTCTTCTATTGCCTTATTCTATTCATATTGGTCATAGCTAATTAGTAACAAATTTCTTCTTCTATTGTAGGCTATTAAAATCAGAACTATTTTTCATAGCAATTAGTTTAAAACACTCTATAAAATACTTGCATAATTTTGCATCTATGAGTCATTCATTTCTCCCATTTACCTTTCCTTGAGGGACAAGTTGTTGGAGGAGATATTTCTTGTGTCTCACCAGATGACTAAGGTACTTCTGCCAGTAAATGCAATTTATTTCTGGATTTGATCTCTGCTGTTATGATCATGATTTATTGTGAACCATCACAATTATGTGTAGAGGCAAATTGAACTGAGAATAGAACAGGAAAAACAACTAGAAATTGTATCAGACAATTTTAGAAGCAAAGTTGTTAAAAAAAATCAAGAGGAGCATCAAATAATTATTATACAAATTTTTGTAGAAATAGAGAATGGTTACTTTTGGGTGATATAAGGTATAAACTAAAGAGAGGGTCAAAACATTTGACATAAAATGACAGAACAAATAACAACAAAAGAAATGCAAAGAATATACAAGCCTAAAGAATTTCTCTCAGTTGTCCCTATCCATTATCTTTTTCCGCCAAGCATGTACTCCCATATTTCTCATGTCTTCATTGATGTTATCAAGGAACCTTGTTCTGGATATTCGTCTTCCTCTTCTTCTCTGACCAATGGGTCTATCAAGGAGGGTTTTTCTAGCTGAGTCATTTTGTTCCATCCACATTACATGCCCTATCTCCTCTTGTAATTTTAGAGGCTGGGGGAGCAATTTTACAGTTAGGTTCTATGTCTTACTAAATGGCATATATATATATATATATATATATATATATATATATATATATAAAGTATTCAACTAGTGAAATCCAGAGGTTTATTCGGTCAGTCAGGTTGGCAAAATAAAAAACAGAAGTTAACTACTTCATAAGTTTATAGAAGATGTTTTGCTTTATACTTCTAAAGCTTCATCAGTTCTAACTCAATATGTAGTATTAAAGATGTTATTGTATATGTACTTAAGTTTACTCATAAATTTAGAACTAACTTAAAAAAAAATTTACAGGAACATGCAAAAAATAGTATTCGCAGAAACGAAGATTTACAAAAACTTTAAACATACATTTGGCTTCATTTAGAGATGGTTCTCCAATGAAGACAAACAAAACACTTGTGTTTTACATTTATTTTATTATTTTTATTTCGTTTATTTTAAGAGGGCTTAAAATAAACGAAACAAAAACTAAGTACATGACCATCAAAAGAACACCTGACAATGAAAAATAATATAGCAATACACAAGTATACTATTGAATGTGTGGCTGCCTTCACATATTTGGGCACAGAAATCAATCAGAAGAATTCCGTAAATAGCGAAATGAAATTAGCTAATAAAAAATTGATGACATCGAAATTATTAGACAAAAGAACCAAAATGACTATCTACAGAACTTTTATTAGACTCGTGGTAACCTATGGTTGTGAAACCTGTGTAATAACGAAAAAAAAAGCCCAACTCAGGACATTCGAGAGACCAATACTGAGAAAAGAGGAAGACGGCACATATAGAATCAGGAGAAACGACGAGGTTAATGAACTGAATGAAGGGTATGACATTGTAAGATTTGTGAAAAGTCAAAGACTGTCATGTCTGGGACATGTTCAGCTACAAGAAGACATAAAAATGACAAAGAAGATGTTACAGTGGAAGCCGATAGGAAAGCAGAAAAAGGAAGGACCATGACGAGATGGTTGGATGACTTGGAAGACGACCTGAAAACCATGAATATAAGACAATGGAGGAGAAGGGTCCAAGAGAGATCTATATGGAAGGATATAGCCAGACAGGCAAAGACCTATCCAGGGTTATGATGCCAAAAGAAGAAAGAATCACACTCAAAAAGAAGTGGCCCATATTTTCAACTTTTGTCAATGTGTGATTAAAGGGGCTTAGAATCGTTTCTAGGAAATTGGTAGAGCTAATATGCGCCACGGAGGTGATCGAAAAAAGAGCTATATCTGGAAGACAGTACAATTTTATTATTACGACAGCTAGAAGAAATCATACATGAACTACTTGTAGGCTTCGGCCAATTACTAATATTGACTTCAGTTTTACCACTATTCACTGAAGATTACAGGAAAATAGATTTGAGCAATATGATGTGTTCGACATCTCCAGATAACAAGAGCCAACGTGGTGAGCCATAGAGTTTGGACTATTCACATTAGCACTAGATTACAGCACAATGACGTAACTATTTGTTCACGGAGGAGTTTAGATTTGTTTTGTATCATTCAGGTCTTGGATTCTGACTAGCAGGGAGAAAACTCAAACAAAATATGGTTCAAAGAGTTGTAGGTATCTGGAGGGGTATCTCCACTCTACTATCTGGTATGGGTTTTCTTTGTAGTTGCACACAAAGCCACTTATTCTTGACAAGACAAACAAAGAATAGCCAAAGATATGCTGCATTCGTTATTCATTCAATTGTTGGCCAGTTTGCTCATCAGTTCGGCCCAAATTTTATTCTTGCCAATGATAATCTCACCGACACGGCAGACTGGCCCACCGGCCTATTGGCCGGTGCGCCTTTTGCCTTCGATAGCATATATCCATAAAAAAATGTAACATTGAAACATTTTTTTGAAACTACCCAAAGATAATGCACTTATCGATTTCGCCGTTTGATCGATTTATTGGTTCAATTGAGCATGATTTTCTTACCAAATACAACTCGTATTATTACGCACAAATTACCTACTCTCTGTACGAGGAGGTAGTTACGCAAAATAACGAGGTCTCGTGATTGGAATGAGTATATTCTAAACCCTTTAACGAAGATCAGTTGGAGGCAAGTCTGGTACCAGGAGCCGCGATAGTTCCAACTCCAATAACGTATATTAAAAATGTTGCGGTTAAAAGGCTCGTAGTCGTCTCTATGTCCCACGCCGTAGGTTCATCGTATGCGGTGTCAACAGGCGTATCGTAGGACGTTCTGCCGGTAATTTCCACGTAAAAATCAAAACGTCAAAATAAACTTATTTTCAACTAAAATTGTGGCTTATTCCCAATAAAAATAGTAAATTATTTTATGGATTTAAATTAAACTTAAAAAAAAAATTCGTGAATAAATTGATTTACTTAACAGGTATTAGAATTTTAAAAAAGTTTAGGAGGAGAGGGTATGGCGCATTTGATTAGAATTTAGGTTGGCTGGCGCCTTTTTAAGAGTTTAGGTCGGCGTCTTTTTTATGGGCAAGTTCGGCCTTGACTCACCGAACAAAAGTTGTGAACTTAGCTCTAGAATAGCTCGGTTTAACTCGTATCTAGTGATCTCCTCGTTCAATGACATCTTAATCTTTGTGATCCCTAGCTAGAAACACTTAAAGAGCTTTCTGAAGCTCTAAGAGAAGAATATGGCGCTTTGAAACAATGGTTCATATGCTCATTGGTTCTGAGCATATCTATAAAAGTACAGACAGTCTGAAGAATAAGAGGGGCGTATATTGTATTAAAGATTCACCAATAAAATTTGCAATATATTTGTGTTTTTTTATAAATACTAATTTATAAAATATTGCTGAAATCTTTTTTCAATATATTTTATCTTTATGATAGTGTGCAGTTTTATTTTTAAGGTTTTATAAGTCTTTTGGGCCAGCCTTTATTTATAAAATACAATTTAAAAACATTGTCGCTTATATCTTGTTTTATTTTGAATAGTTCGACTTATACACTCCAAAGGACGTGCAATTTATATATTACTTTATGCCATTACTGTGGTATGAAGAAACTTAGAAATACTGATATTTGAATATGTCAACAACTTGGTATATTTAGATGCATTAATTACTAATAAAATTGGGAAATCAGAATCTAAAGATTAATAAAAGTCAACAGATGTGTAGGATCTCTATCGATCGTATTTATATCGAAAAATATAGGGGTATCACGCAAGTTGAAAGAAAAACTATAGAAAACTCTATCAAAATCGAGGCCACTGTTGAGTATGGATCGTAAATAAAAAAAGACCAAATTTATGCACAATTAACACTAATTGTGCAATAAAAACAGAATATGAATAATAGAAATTAGTGAATGTGGTCGTTTAACACTATAAAGCGCGACTGTTCCAATTTTGACCCATTTCGAAATCATCTCTCTGAGTAAATCTCTAGTATAAATTATTTTCAATTGATACATACTAATTTATTAATTACTATTTGACTGGGAATAACCCACAATTAAAGTTAAAAATACGTTTATTGACGTTTCAATTTCCACTTCGGAAATCGTTCAAAAATGGTATTTTGAGAACGATTTCCGAAGTGGAAATTAAAACGTCAATAAACGTATTTTTATCTTTAATTGTGGCTTATTCCCAGTCAAATAGTAATTAATTTAAAATGCCACAAGAAAATAGCTTCAGAACAATACTAATTTATATTGGAATTTAGGGGTTTACTACTTATAACTAATGGCAATAGAATGAGATTGTCGAAATACATAATACAGTCTGAATGGAGGGGATACAATACTTACGTTCGCCAGATCGTCCATGGCATCTCGATCTCGCGTCGTTCCGTTTCATTCGAGTTTGAACTAGTGAAGTGGTAGTACGTCTTTTTTTACTTTTATTGACTACATATAAAGTGTCGTGACCATGAATAATCGGCCTTTGACTCATCAACAACTTGTTGATACAATGAATGAGATTTTAGAAGGCGAATCCGAAGGCGAAGTATTATACTCTTCATCTGATGAAGAGTGGCAACAACCAGCCAAGTTGATTCTACGCCGATGACGACACGGAACCGATAGTTCCTCAGTCTGAGAGTAACGTTGTTGAGGGTATGTTATATGTTCTTATGTGATAAGATGATGATGCTATTTCATACTTTTATGTATTTTGTCGTTCTGATGTAGAATGTATTTTTTTTAGTGAATAACGACAGTTTATCCACAGAAAGCAGAGGACGTAGTCGAAGAAGCAGACGTGGAAGTAGACGTGGCCATAGTCAACCACCGGTCAGAGCAGAAGGATGTAATTATGATGTTATTTCCCAAATTCCTGTTGGCTCAGAAATTATAGCTCCTGATGGTACACTTTGGAAGATCGAAGCATTGTATAATGCATCTGCTGGTAAAAAAGCACATCAAAACGTGTTCAAAGATATTTCCAGGCCTACACTATATGCTAAACGTCGTGTCGATGAAACGTGTAACAGTGCTTGGAGACTTCTTATTGACGATAAAATTTTAAAACATATTACCGACTGTACTATTCAAGAAGCACGCCGAGTTCATTCAAACACTTGGTCTCTAACAATAGAAGAATTAGAAGCATGTATAGCTATAATATATGTACGAGGAGCCATGGGTGCTAAAGGTGTAGATTTGAATTCGCTGTGGTCCGATAAGTGGGGCAATCCTTTTGTAAAAGCGGCAATGTTACGTGACGTATTTCGAGAAATAATGAAATATTTAAGATTTGATGTCAGGTCTACATGATTGCAAAGACTGAAAGACGACAAGTTTGCATTAGTGTCGGAAATTTGGTACAATTTCATTGCAAATTCACAGAGCAGCTACGTTCCAGGACCATAAATCACTGTCGACGAGCAACTGTTTCCATCGAAATGTAGGTGTAGGTTTACTCAGTGTATTGCCTCAAAACCCGATAAATATGGTCAAAAATTATGGAGGCCGTGGACAACTTTTACCCATTACTGTGTCACAAGTAAGAGCAGCTTTAAAGGAAATGAAGAACCATCGATCGCCTGGTGATGATGGACTCGTTATCGAGCCAATAAAAGCAGGAGAAATTTTATTAAAATCAATAAGCGAACTGTTTAATAAATGCTTACATGCGCGTACGATTCCAAAAGACTGGAACAATGCAGTAATAGTCTTGTTACACAAAAAAGGTGATATTACTAAATTAGAAAATTATAGACCCATCAGCCACTTGACACATATGTACAAACTCTTTATGAAAATCTTAACAAAGAGGCTAACACCTAAACTTGATTTCTATCAGCCCAAAGAACAGGTAAGCTTCAGGGCAGGATATGACACAAATGACCATTTGCATACCATAAAGATCTTATAGAAAAGTGCATCGAGTACAACATACCACTGGTTCTTGCATTTGTCGATTACGAGAAGGCTTTTGATTCTGTAGAGTTTGAAACAATAATGGAAGCCCTAAATCAAAGCCGAATAGATTACAGGTACACGACACTAATCAAAAACATCTACGAGAACGCTACATCAAGTATACGACTACACGAAGACACAGAAAAATTCAGCTTAGAGAAAGATTAGATCACCTAAGATTTGCAGATGATGTTGTATTAATCGCAGATAATTTACATGATACAGTTTCTATGATGCATCCGCTTAAAACTCTGCCTGAAAGAGCAGAATTAAGGATAAACTTTGAGAAAACTAAACTTATAACAAATCTCGTAATGAGTGGAAATATAACTATTGACAATAATACCATACAACAAACAGACACTTACAAATATCTGGGACACGAAATCGAAATAAGCAGAGACAATCAAACACATGAAATACAGAGGCGAATAGGCCTAACATGGGCAGCATTTGGCAAATTAAGACATATTCTAAAAAGTTCAATTCCCATGTGTCTCAAGCGAAAGGTTTATAACCAATGTGTTTTAATATTGTTCTGAAGCTATTTTCTTGTGGCATTGTAAATTAATTACTATTAAACTGGGAATAAGCCACAATTAAAGATAAAAATACGTTTATTGACGTTTCAATTTCCACTTCGGAAATCGTTCTCCGAGAACGATTCCCGAAGTGGAAATTGAAACGTCAATAAACGTATTTTTATCTTTAATTGTGGCTTATTCCCAGTTTAATAGTAATCAATGTGTTTTACCTGTACAAACTTATGGAGCAGAGACTTTAACACTCACGCAAAAATCTGCGAATAAACTCAGAGTTACACAACGAGCCATGGAATGTGCAATGCTGAACGTGAGCCTTCGAGACCACATAACAAATCAGGCAAAGATCAGGACTTGGTCATCGAAAGAACCACGACGCTTAAGTGGAACTGGGCAGGGCACTTAGCCAGAACACAAGATGGATGGTGGACAAGACGTATTATGGAATGGAAAAATGGCCCAGAAACTATAAAAGAAGCCGAGATCGACCACCGACTAGATGGACCAATGATATAAAACGTGTAGCGGGAAACTGGCTACAAGCGGCCCAGTGTAGAGAACACTGGAAAGAACTGAGGGAGGCCTATGTCCAGCAGTGGACGCGATTGGCTGATTGATGATGATGGATAAAAACAAACTACATTGTCAATGCCTTTCCGTATTTAGGGAAAGACGAAGTGAGACCAAATAACGAGCGCCTCGGTGATTATGTGGTAAAAAAGTTGATGCAACCATATTAAAAAAAACGGAAGAAATGTTACGTCAATGTTACGACATTTTCGTCACGTCACTATCACTGGCTGAATTTTTGAAACCGAATAGTACTAGTCTCCATGGTACTATGAATAAAGCTCGATGACTTGTGTAAAGACCATTGATAGACTTCTAAAGACTTCTAGACGTCTAAAGACTTCTAAAGGTGATATTTCAATAACCGTTTATCAGGCCAAAAGCAACAAAAATGTGATCATGATTAGTACAATGCACTCGGATGTACAAATTGCATCTACTGAGAAAAAGAATCCTGACACTATTAAATTTTATAATGAAACAAAATATGGTGTTGATGTAGTGGACCAAATGGCATGCAAGTATTCAGTGAAAGCATCATCTAGGCGTTGGCCACTTCACACATTTTCAATTTACTGGACTTAGCTGAAATAAATGCCTGGATCTTATATAAATCATTGAATAAATCGCAAATAAGTCACAGAAATTATATTCTAAATCTAGGAGAAAAACTCTCAGAAAAATACGCAGGGACTAGAGCTGCTGTCAAACGAACTGCCATCCCAGATGAAATCGATGAACCTCAAAAAAAAGCGAACACGTTGTGAAATCAAGAGTGCTCTGTATGTGTAATTTATATGTTCATTATGTAGGTAAGAGCACTATCTAGTAATGTTTTATATTAGATTTTCACTTTGTTTATTACTATTATTAATTATCAAATAAATATATGATATTTTGTTTCAAGTTTCCTTTTACATTTTCGACTTAAATCATACGGGCCAAAAAAACCCGTTCGCGCTTATAGGACTGTCAGAAATGTCAGCGCTTCTGTGTTAAGTGCATATCCAGGGAGATTGTTGGCGCATATCAAACTGACATCAAACCTGTCGATCACAACAGACCAGATTTGCAAATATGTACTAGAAAAAAAAAACAATGAATTTAATGTGGCTACCTTCTATATTTTCATTAATTTTAAATCATCTTATGAACAAGCATACTAAGAAGAAAATTATATGACGGCGAGTTTTCGAAAAATTAGTAAGACTGGTGAGTACTAATTCATAAAGTTATCTGCAAAGTACAAATTATATACCACTAAGTTTTACAAACGTTTGAAACACCTACAGGACCGTTCCTAGGGTATCTGCAGCCGGATGAGAGAGAGAGAAAGAGAGAGAGAAACCTTACCACAACAGTAAGTTGGTCATTATGAGTTAAATCAGGAGACGAATCTAAAGTAATTGAAAGATATTTGCTAGTTTTTAACAGAAATATAATTTCGTGTCTTATTTCCTCTCCTAAGAGGAAAATTGGTTCGTTTTAAATATGAACACCTAAATAATGATTATTAAATAATTAACAAAGAAAGCTGTATTGAATAGATGGGTAGAAAACTTTAACTGGGCACTTAATATAGAGAAAGAAGAAGAAACGGCAAAAAATGTACCTTTTTTAAAGATCGTCAAAAATACAAACCGAGATAGTAAATTGCGATAAGATATGTCCAATTAATAATAAACAAATTTTATTTTAACAGAAAAATATTGCTTTTTAAAAGTAAACGACTTTCATTGCTTGCTCCTATTCTTTGTTTTAAGTTAAGAAAATAACATTACGCTTATGGAGATCAGTGTTGCCAAACTCTCAGACACTCTCTTTTGCACGGATGTTCAAGATATTCCCTTTGCTTAATTTTTGAATTTTCATTTTCAATTAACATTTAACTGTAAAGTCAGAATAACTACTAAATAAAAGCCTTATTATCATTATGTAGTCAGAGAACGACATAAAATAGCTTACATACGCACATCGTATTATTTTAAGTTGCAATTAGTAATTAGATATACGTATTCCAAGCGGTCAATATTTTCTACTGATTTCTATGATTCATGGCATATCGTATTCTCACCGAAAAACAAATAAACTGTCGTTACTATAATTAAAATAAGATAAAATAAAATTATCTTTTGTAAATACTATTTATCTAATTAAAATCATTTTCCCTACTTTTCATCTCTTGTTTCGAATGGGCACTTTTGGTCAATTACGTTAAAAAACATTAATTTAATTCATGTTTGTGGAAACAAAAATACAAATTATACAATCCTAAATTGTGCTTGTGTGTGTCGTGGCAACGCCGCGTTGCTATCGTCCATAAGAAATACATGGCCCTATCTCCGCAATGTTA
This sequence comes from Diabrotica balteata, assembly GCA_918026665.1. Classification (NCBI taxonomy): domain Eukaryota; kingdom Metazoa; phylum Arthropoda; class Insecta; order Coleoptera; family Chrysomelidae; genus Diabrotica; species Diabrotica balteata. Next base: position 20,688,952 of record OU898278.1, read on the forward strand.
TTTTCTAAACGTGGAACGTAGTATAGACTCTTTTGATGTGTGTACGATGAAATATAAACCTTTTTATGCAGTAAACAAAGTAAAATTAAAAAAATATATAACGACTTTTACACAGATTCACATTCGACATAAATCCTGAAATGCTGCACATTTTGATAACGCGAAGTACCAGTGACCTATTTGTAGATCAGTAAAATAAAACTTATGACGAGTCAACAATTTATATTTTCGAGATTTTTGTATGAACATGTTTATAATAAACATTATCGTAAAATGGGGTGAAATTGATCACTCTAAAATTATTCATTCAGAAATATGTTAGTAAGTTGTAACATTCACTACATATTTTTTACTAATATGATTCAACAAGATCTATATTAAATATTTCTCCATAAAAAATTTTTTTTGATTAAGATTTTGACTAAAAAATGCAAACAACGGGATGAACAATTTCGTACCCTAAATGGGCGAAATTGATCATCCCTTTTTAAGTGAACGAAAATAGCATATAATATGTAATGCCGGTCGATCATTTTAACCCCACATATAATTTGCTTTTCTGTAGATTTATTTTATTCGCACAAAAAACAAAATTATGCTAATACGCCCTAAATTAGGTTTCACAAACAAAAGTTATCAATGATATTAAAAAAAAATTGAACCAAAGAGCCATATTCATTAAAAACTAATATTTTCTACAAATTCATTCATCATGAATTCTTCTTCTTCATGTGCCTTGTCCGTTCCGAACGTTGGCAATCAACATGGCTATTTTGACTTTGTTTACGGCAGATCTGAATAGTTCATCAGATGACAATCCGAACCATTGCCGCAAGTTTTGAAGCCACGAGTGTCTTCTCCTCCCTGGACCCCTTCTGCTGTCTATTTTCCCTTGAACGATCAGTATTGAACGATCAGATCATGAATTCAATTCATGAAAAGTATACTTTAATATGCTTAAATCAAAGAATGATAAAATTGGGCTAGTACTGCAATGTACAAAACATAATTTTAAACATCTTTGAACATATGCATATTAAGTTTAAAGTGATATTCTACATATCCATTACATCAACCCGTTTTTTAAACATACAAGCTGTTTCTGTTGAGTTACGGAATTCAGGATAGCGCAAAATGGCAATAATATCGCTCACTTCAACCGAAAATTTATCATGTTCGACCAGTTTGAAGGCCTTTTTTACTTCATCCGTAGATTTATATCCTACAACGTCTATGTCCGTTTCATTGGCTTTTTGAATTTTAGCAACATAGCGATAGTATTCTTCCTTCTTCCTCCCAATACCTTTACTAACAGAAAAACTCCTTTGATGTCATCCTTGTTATAGGCAAAATATTTAACCCCATAATTATTGTCAGACTCATCCAAGTTAGATGTTTCACTGATGGTTATTTTTCATTGTCGCTTTCAGTTTGATCAGATTGCTGAACTAACTTTTTCTTGCCTCGACATTTAGTTTGGTTCGATTAATATTTCGCCTTGAAGGTCCAGCTGAATAGATTTTCTTCTTTAGATAATATACAAAATGGTTGTCGATTTCATCCTCTATTTCTTCATCTTTTCTAGGTAACTTTTTAAAATTCCCTCGGGGAGAAAGGGTAAATTTCCGTGGTTGTAAAGCAGGAAACAATAATTCGTTTTATAGGGCTGTTTTCGTCCACTATTTGTTTTTTGTCCATGTGCTGAAGTGTAGTGTTTAACAAGTTTGGAAAATATTTCTTATCTATTGTGGTTAATGTTGGGGAGACAGTTTTGCCATTCACTAAGAGTTTCCCTCTAAGCAATCTGAAAGGGGCGGAAAAACCGACATCAAGTGGTTGGGTCAAATGTGTTAACTTTTTGACCAAACATCTAAAGCCCACAATGTTTTGTTCGCATAAAGATATTACCTCATCGCTAAAATGTGAGGAAAGGTTCAGAGCAGCATCTGTCAGTACAACAGGTGATCTTTTTGGACAATTTTTGGTCCATTGTACGCACATTTTTCCTGCTTTATAAATTATATTTTATATGGTGGTAACAGCAATCCTGAAGTCGAAGCACACATCGTCATAGTTGTTGCTGCTTTAGTAAAATTAAAAACCCGTTCGGGATATTTGGTACCGCGTTGAAATATCATTTTCTTAGATACCCTTCCGGAGTTATTTTGTATATTGGTCTCGTCGTAAATAAGTTATTAGGTGGGATATTTTCTAATTCTCTACGCAGAGTATCGAAGTAGCCCACGAAAATGTTAACTCTAGGTCTTTTAATATTGGTCGCCACTTTTTGGGTAACTTCTCCTTTATTTCGTCTCAGTAATGAATATACCCAGTCAGTTCCAGGTAAATTGTTTTTGAAAAGAGGCACTTGTCGACATTGGGCATCCAAAACACTTTTGGCTAAATAATAATTTGGCTCTCCACTATTTTTCTTCCATGTCAGCCATTATAGTGGTTATTAAGGGTTTCATAGGGAATTTTATATTCTTCGGCAGCGCGACGTAAGGACCATCCTTCCTCAAGAACTTTCTGGTGGGCATTTTCCACCCTTATTTCGTCATAGTCCTTATATGGACAAGTACCAAGTTTTCTTATATAATTTCGAACCATTTTTTCTGAAAAGGAAGCACTAATTTAAGATTTCTTCAGAAACCATATTATCAAATTCGCCTCCGGTGAAGATCAATTTCCCCCCAATGATCTGATCAAATTAGCCCAATTGTGAATTTTTTAATTTCTCGCGTAAATTATGATACCCTGAAAAATAGCGTGTTTACATATGTGTTGACAGTGAACATGTAACTATTAAGATAACTACTTAGTTAAAATCGCACATTTTTTGTAGTTTTTTCATCGAGCAAAAAGACAGAAGAGGGAATATAAAGGTCGTGGGGGCAAAAATATTGTTAGACGGGAAGTGCTATTTTGAGAGGCCACATTAAACACGGAAAGAGAGTCACTTTCCTTGTTTAAGAAATCAAATTTAGTTGGGTTATGTTATTGTTTGTCCCAAATGCTACCAAGTTTTTTAACAATTTTGTCACATTTTAGACTATTATTATTATTTCATTAAAACTTTCTCGTCTAAAGGCCAGTTTTCACGCTACATCTTCTTGTACGTTTTGTGGGTCATATAAAACGTACGACAAAATGTACGTTTTGTCCAGTGTATACACACTTCGTTTTTCCTTTCGTTTTCTACCTCATTTATAATTCAGTCTTGAGTTGTATGAAGTTTGTTTAGTGCTTTTTTATTATGGAAGAAACACGGCTGCTTTCTTTCTTTTTTTCAACTATAACGATACCACGACTTAGGAAAAAGGGGATGAAGAGACAAAAGACAATATGGTCAAAAGAGTGGCTTCTGAAAAGAAGCCAGTATTTTCACGTCTCATTACTAAAAAAACTGAGAGGCAAGCCAGATGACTGGCGCAATTGAATGAAAAACACACAGCAACTCTCAGATATCTTGCAACAGGACGCAGCCTCAAGGACTTGGAGTTCACAACCATAATATCCAAACCAGCGTTAAGCAAAATAATTCCTGAAACCTATAATGCAATCTATTTGGTTTTAAAACAGAACTATTTAGAAACTTTTATACAATTCAATAAATTCCCCGAGAAAATCGTGGATGCATTGCCGGAAATCTGACATTATTAGGCTTTTTTTTTTGGCAAAAATGAAGCGAACTGCAGTGGAGCTAGTCCTCAACTGAGTCAAGATCGGACGACTTGTCTGAACATGTATTTTCACGGAAGGTTTTATCTTGTCAGTTCTCGCAAAACTATTCTTCTCCCATCATTTCTGCGATCTGACCTTGGATTTCATTTCGATTCGACAAGACGTACGTTTTGCTGTTTACATGCCACGTTTTAATGTATAGCATTTGCCTTTCCAACAAAATTTACAATAAGATGTAGCGTGAAAACCGGCCTTAAGACTCATTCAGAAAAATATTTTATAGCTACTTTAAATTTGGCGTCTTTGCATTTCCGGATATTATGTCCTCCATATTAAGAGGCAACTTTATGAATTTTGGTTTTCTTTTCATAACGATTAGGTTCCCTCTTTTGTCTTTTTGCTCGATGAGTTTTTCTCAGACATTGGATAGTTAGGAAGCTAAAGAAACTTATCAAAAACATATCCATAATTAAAACAAGCATTTTTCATAAAAGAATATTTTAATTATTTAATTAAACAATCACAGGTTTCACGTTAGTGTTTACGACACGTTAAAGCGACGTTGTCAAACGTTTGTTAAGCTTCGTAGATTTCAGGGAAAATTAAAATATTCAGAATCATTCGCAATTATCAATTTCGACCCTTTTACGGTACTTAACAAGAATAATACAGTAAACGATTAAAAAAGGCCGATATGAATTTTTTATTATTAAATGTGAAAATCATTTCATCCCGCGCTCGCAAGGTACAGTTCGCGACCAATCAACAATCCAAATGAAGCATCGGCAAATTAAATTCATATGGAAAATACTTGGTAATTAAATTCATATGGAAAGAAATGTACGTTTGGTTGCTCATCAACTAATATTCCGTTGATTTTTACATGTAAATATTGTAAATCGTCAAACTTGGTATCGGCTTGCCGAAAACCGGAAACGTGTCTTTTTAAGAATTCACACGCGGATGCATGTCTCCGATTTCGGATCATTAATTAGAAAAGTGTCTTACGCAGGGATCACTTAACGCTCAGATTGGACGAATTCTTTTAAAACCTTAGATAAAATTTAGTCTGGTCGAATTGGTCGAATTCTTTTAAAAACCATGAATAAAATTTAGTCTTTATTATCTCACAGATATTTTTTTATTTCACAGAAACAAATGATATTAACTGATTACCTGCCACAATTAATTGTTGAAATACTGATTAAATTAAATATTAAAAAAATCTATAATATCTATAAAGGTGTGGGTCAGCACTGCCGACCCTGACCGGCCGCCACTGGTTAACATAAGAATAGATGAAACAATTAATATAAGATTATTCCAACGGCCAGTTCAATTAGAGAATCGAGATTAAACGAATGAAGTCAATAAGAAAAATGGGTACACAAAGAAGAATGTGGTACACAGTTGCATGGAATACATAACAATGAAGAATTGAACAAAACAGACAATCAAGTCATCAACAGACAAGTCATCATAAATGTTTTAGCGTTCTTATCTTTAATTCTGTTACTATTAAATATAATTGATCTTCAACTAAAATGTAAATTAATATTTTCCTGGGCATTTATCAATGGATAAAACAAATATTTGTCCTTGCCTTCTAATGTCAATAGAGCTTGACAATACTATTTAAGTAATGAATCAGGATGTAAACAGTCTCATATTTCTTATAAATAACTTTTTATGTTGTCATTGTTCTAGACATTATCGAATTTGAACGATGGGGAATTAAAGGCACTCCTGGATGAAGCTATTAACTACAAGAATCCTAAGGATAGGGAAGGAAAAAGTAAATTGTTTAAGGTAAGTAAAAACGTTTTTTTTATTATAACTTACATTTTTAACCTGCCTTAGGAAAAGCTGAAAATGTGATTTAACTTTTGAGAAATGGAAATATGCTTACAGAAACCTGAAATCTGACATCACTATCCTAAATTTTGATGTTTCATTTTAATAGCACTTTCAGGAATTGTATTTGCACTTCCGATTGTGTATTAATAATAATATTTGCTTGCTATTACGTCTATAAATGGTGCAATGTCGGAAAACTAAAAACATTAAATATCTTCATATGCCCTTTTGTTGTAAAAAAATCAAACGAGGCGAATTTTACGAACATTTTTTTATCATCTTCAATTGTCATATTTCTCTCACCACTTCCCAATTCGCGATTGAAACAAAGTATCTGACAAACCAGACAGCTGTTTATTTGAATAGAATTAATAAATTTTTTTAGTAAATTTCAGCATTATGACTACGTTAAAGTATTTTAAATCAAATCGATATTGTTCTGTTCCTAAACGCAATTTAAGATCGACAAAAGATATTTTCCCATTTCTCTTTCCTAAACTGAAAAACTTAAAGAAAAAATGGTCTGATGCTTTAAAGATCGGAAAGAAAGTAACACCTTATATGTTCGTTTGCAGTCTACATTTTCTTAGCATTGACTTAATTTTGGCAAGTTAGTAATTAAATAATAACAATTTCCATTTTTAAATGATAAAAATAACTCATCTTAAACCAAACTAAACATGCAAAAGCAATGGTAAACATTAGACTGTTATGTTTGTTTATACCATTTATATCGGCCATGACATTGCTATCGACCTGCCCTCTACATTCAGTTTCAATCGCGAATTACTATCACCAATGTACTTTAAATAGGGGAAGGGGAAGTACGGTACTCGCCAAAATAGTACCGAAATTTAGACATCTGCGGCTGTGAAATTGTCCAAGTAGTATGTACTTAATTAGACTATGGACTTTTACGTCATTAGCATGTTCTATTATTAAAACCGTCATAAATATGGTTCTCAAAACTGAGGAGAAAGTGTTTATAGTAGAGCATTATTTCCGCTCATACGGAATAATGGTTCAAGTGTCTGTAAAATATTAACAAGTGTTTAACTGAAAGGGGACCTCCAGTAAAATATAATGTTAGCACTCGTTGAGAACTTTAGTAAGGCTGGTAGTGTGATGTGTCTGTGTTGTATCTTACAGTGTCCAAAACGAAACCTTCTATGTACTACGTATAAACGTAATATCAGTGAAACATTCACACGTAGACTGTTAAAATCTTTTGGTGGTTGTCCTTACCACATTTAATTTGGCCAAAGACTAAATGTTGGTCGCTACCTACATGTACTGAGTTTAGCCATCTTACGTCGATTATTTTCGATGGATGTATATGTCTGTTATAACATAATCTATCATAGATCTTCATCCACGGGTGTTATTAAATGTACATTAATGTGTTCTTTGTGGTCAAAAAATGTGTTTATTCTAAGTTCGTTATTCGTGTAGAAGTTTATCATCAGTTCCCCATTTTCGTTTTTAGCATCCTCGTTATGTTTTTGGTTGATTCCGGGTGTAGAAAATTATTTATATTTTCTACATAGTTTGTTTTTATTGTAATAATTAAAGTCTATACGATCAGCACGACATCCCTTCTTCGTGCTGTTTCGTATCTTATGAGCCTGTCAGAATTCTACATTAAGCTATTCGTTCAAACCCAACTACCCCTAACGCCACTTTTTTTTTTGCCTTCTCCAATAGAAGGACGTAAGTCACATCATTTTTCAGTTTCTCAAATAGAAACAAGATAGTTCTCACGCTTCTCAAATAGAAGCAGTTTTTAAATAACATATTTTATTAAATAGTTAATTAAACTAAATTCAGTGTTGGTGCATCAAATATGTAAGTACCTGAAATTATTCTTTTATGCAGAAGATAATCTACGGTTTCGTGCCAACATTTCATGAATGCCGGTCCTACAAATTGCAGGGTTGCCGGATATTTAATAATCTACCTATTATCTTTATTAATTACTATTTATAACTGGGAATAAGCCACAATTAAAGATAAAAATACGTTTATGGACGTTTCAATTCCCAATCCGGAAATCGTTCTCAAAATACAAACAGTAAATTAAACAAATTTTTTTTTTGTTACATAGTGAAAAAATTCTTCTAATAATTTAATTTTATCTGACTCATTTATATTGACAATTCAGACATACATTATGCATTTTAAAGTAGACGACTTTAAAATGATATTGCCAATATTGTTGAGTTGCGCTCCTGGGACGACTTTACTTATAAGATAGTTCATTCGATTACATGAAATCAACTTTAACTTGAGAATATCCGCCAGAAAAAATCATAGCATGTAATTCGTCTTTAAAAAGACAAACACATGACATGATGACAGTATATTTTTTCCTGGTTTTTCCCTCATAATTTACTATGGAATCACTAACAGGAGAATTTTACTGTCATCATGTCATGTGTTTGTCTTTATAAAGACGAATTACATGCTATGATTTTTTCTGACGAATATTCTCAAGTTAAAGTTGATTTCATGTAATCGAATGAACTATCTTATAAGTAAAGTCGTCCCAGGAGCGAAACTCAACAATATTGGCAATATCATTTTAAAGTCATCTACTTTAAAATGCATAATGTATGTCTGAATTGTCAACATAAATGAGTCAGATAAAATTAAATTATTAGAAGAATTTTTTCACTATGTAACAAAAAACAAAATTTGTTTAATTTACTGTTTGTATTTTGAGAACGATTTCCGAATTGGAAATTGAAACGTCAATAAACGTATTTTTATCTTTAATTGTGGCTTATTCCCAGTTATAAATAGTAATTAATTTACAATGCCACAAGAAAATAGCTTCAGAACAATATTAACTTTATTGTTCTATAACTTAATATAAACAGTAGTGTGTTTAAGAACATTGTATATAAACATTTATATTTTATTATTATAAAAAGGGTGATTTGTTGGCTATTCTGCTTTTTCTATTTATTTTTGTAAAATAATGTAATAAAAATATTTCTCGCTTTTATTATTTTAATTATTCTACTGTTACTTTACTAGTCACTACATTATTACTTATCCGCAATTTTGCGACCTATGGTCGCTGGTGCTTCGAGGTTTTATTTATTTTTTATCTACCAAATGTAGGAAGGTGAGATCATAATTTTTCAAATATTTACTTTTAATTTATCGAACCAGCTACCTCACTCTTTCCCCCCTACACCGGGTATTACTTAATTGCCTATTCGAGCTTTAAAAAATTCCCCAATATCACTTCCCTCTGACTTGATCTACTACTTGTGTTAATTGGTCATAAAACGTTTCCCTTGTTCTTTTTCTTATACAGAAAAAGATTATCAAAGATCGCTGGGAGTGAAATTAGAAAACGATAACATCGTGGAAAGCTGGGAAAAACTTAAAAATAACATAATTAACGCAGCAACAGAATCACTTGGAGAGAGGAAAGTAACGAACACTAACATATCAAAAAAGAAAACACCATGGTTTTAGAGAGGAAGTGAAGACAGAATGTGAATAAAATAAGAAAGCCTTTGTAATACAGAACACAACAGGCATATAACCACTATAAACGAATCAGAAATGAAACAAATACTTTAGTTAGACAAATAAAAAGGGAACAGTGGTAGACCTTCTCAAAATAGATGGAACACGACTTCTACGAAACACAAAAAGAAATATGGAGAATAATCAGAGGACAAAGAAAAGAGATGAACGAAATAATAAAAACGAAACACATTCAGAAGGAAACATGGGTAGAGTATTTTCGATTTCTATTTGCTAAAGGTGGCGATAATGAACCACCAACACCAGAGGTGATGATAAACGAAGAAATAACTATTAAAGAGGAAGAGGTAAGTAAGTAAAGAGTAAAGTAAGAGGTAAGGAAATTAAAAAATAGAAAATAACCAGGAGAGGACAGCATACCGAACGAACTCCTAATACCTTTCTTCAAAAAGGAAGACAAATCGGACCCGGAGAACTACGAAGAAATTTAGGTAGGAAACACAACACTAAAATTAACAATGAAAGTGATAACAAATAGACTGAATGAAATTATAATACTACAAAATACAAAAATTGTATACGAAAGCTGTACTCTTCATCATCATCATCATCATCTTGGTGCTACAGCCCTTAGAGGGCCTCGACCTTCTCAAGCTTTCTACGCCATTCTGTTCTGTCCCTTGCTTGAATATTCCAGTTGCCGAATCCGATCTTCTCCGCATCTTGTGTTACCCCATCCATCCATTTCAGCTTTGGTCTACCCCGTCGTCTCATTCCTACAGGTTGCGCTGTTAGAATCTTTTTTATCATGTTCGATTCAGGGGCCCGGGCTACATGTCCTGCCCACTGCAGGCGGTTTCGCTTAATTATAGTGGTAATATCTTTACCACCAAACGTATGCTTGTAGATATTCTGCAGTTCGAAGTTATATCTACGCCTCCATATTCCGTTCTCACAGACCGCTCCAAATATCTTGCGTAGCACCTTTCTTTCAAAAATGGATAGAGCGGATTCATCTGTTTTCGTTAGCGTCCATGCCTCTGATCCGTATGTGAGAACGGGGACTATCAGTGTTCTATACAGCCTTATACGAGTTGTTTGAGACAGACGTTTGTTAGCTAAGTACTTTGATAGACCATAATAACACCTGTTAACACCTGAAAGCTGTACTCTTCACCTTTAAAACGCGTTTTGAATTTTGTCGACCCTGATAAGATATCGGTTTTTACCATGGAGTTGATCCAAATTTTATTTAACATTGATTTCACGCGCGGAACTGACATTCAAAATCGTCGGTTCCTTCAAGCGTCGTTTCTGAGAGAACGGTTGATTCTACGCAAAAAGTGCTTATAAACATTTTTGTTCAAAATTATCTCAGCTACATTTTTTTAATATATTTTTCTACTGCTACAATCCCGGGGATAAAAATGGTAAACTCGCAGAGTTCTTTAAGTACTTTTATAGTTTTAATCACAACTTGATTAGCGATTGTACGTATTATCGATTTAATCTCCGGATACCTAAATTATTTGCAGGATCTTCTCATTCAAGCCGAAGAAACTGAACGCATCGCTCGAGCGACTAGTGCTGGTGGATCCGAAGAAGCTCGCCATTACAATCCTTCGGCAGCCCGTCGCCACCACGGCCGCCACAGCGCTGGCGCTGATGGCGGTAGCGGTAGTGGTGGACATCACGGTGGAAGAAGACATCACGATAGACACCGGAAACCGTCTTCCATCTCGGAGAATATGATGCATGGAGGCAGCTTGGACAATCTGGCCAAGGAAGAACTGTTTCTGGAATCACGGCAATGTTTGATTCCGAAGATGAAGACAGTTAGTACGAGGCAGAGAGAAGGGGGTGAGTTTTTCTTTATATTGTACAATTTGCAAGGAGTTGTAATAACTTAGCCGTAACAGAGCTCAGTTCTGTTTTTATAAACTGAGAAAATTTAGTGGTTATATTTTGACAATTGCTATTTTTTTGCTAACTGTGATTTGTTTATTTGGCGAAAACTACTATACGCATAGTGTGGCTAATTAATAGTCTACAGTCAATCATCATAAGGAGTTGAAGAAAAACCAGAAGCTGTAACTTTGTGGATTACTTAAGAATATGACGGATAAATTTTTTATGATGGGAAAATCTGAAAATAGGGCGTTTCTCCTTATACACTCTGGACAAAATCTCCCTGTGAAAAGTGTCATAGTATTTATGATCAGTGTCAATTGACGCTTTTCATAGAATGTGAAAGGGAAGATGCCCCAGTTTCAAAATTCCGATCATAAAGTCTATCCCAGCCACATACACACATGTGTTATCATCAAAGTCAGGCAAATATGCAGGCTAAAACGTATGATATATGCGCATATATATGCATATTATGTATGTCAAATATGCATGTATATGCATTTATTTATGTCAAATATGCATGTATATGCATATATTTTTTGTGTCAAATATGCATGTATATGCATTATTTAAACAAAATGTGCACTTCATAAACCGTTTAAATATAATAACTTTATAAAATATTAGTTGAGTGCTTGATATTATAAAATAAAACAAACCTTTTAAGCAACTATTTTAATTAGATAAATATATATTATACATGACTATTTATTTAAAAAACAATATGTGATAATATGTTTTTCAAAATTTTCTAACAAAAAGTTTTGTCGCCTATCTGTATACATATGTTTGTATATAGAAAAGCTCCGTTCTACATCCACCGAAGTTATAGGAGCGTATTTAAAATTATTTAAAACTTCAGCCTCTATATTTAAATGTTTCATCAAACACCCCACTTAAAACATTTGCAACCTTAGATAGAAATATGAAACCAGTATTTTTATCTATGACTGACTTAAATTTTGCTAAAATGTCTTTGCCAATTTGACCCTCAACAATTTTGCAAGATAGTTCAAATTTTTTTATTACTTTAACTGCTTCAATTATTGCTTTAACTGATTCAATGATAAATTCGTATCCTGTAGCTGAAGGATGCAACTTGGCACAAAATCATAGTTTGATTTTATGTATGAAAGTTGCTGTGGTAGTAATTTATTTTTCAGTAATTCTTTGGAAACTGTAAGTGTTTCGGAAGAATCGTCAGCTAATTCCATTATTACTGGCTTCAATTCAGAAAAATGTTCTGCATAAAACATTGCAGCCTCTAACCAAGTTCCCCATCTAGTAACAATAGGTTTTGGTGGAAGAGGAAATATTTTTTTCATATTTGAAATTAAATTATTAACAAGAGGAAATTTATTTCTAATTTCTTCTGCGACCCTATTTAAACCATGTGCTAGGCAAGTTGTATGTACTAAACGTGGATAAAAAATTTTCAAATTGTTTCCTACTTTAACCATGTAAGGTGCAGCATCTGAAAGAAACAGCAAAAATTTTTCATTGGGAACAGCTAAAGGAAGAAAAAAATTTGTTAAACTATCTTGCAAAAACCTTGTAACTGTTAGTGCGTTGGTTTTATCCATCTGCTTGGAAGGAATTAAATGCGATTTACAAGCTTGTTCATTTTTAAAAGATTCAATTAATAAATGTGCGATATAACGTCCAGAAGAATCAATTGTTTCATCCACACATACATAAAAATAATTGTCTCCTATATCTAATTTTATTTTACTCAGTACAGCAGAATAAACAGAATCGACCTCGTTTCTTCTTAAGCTTCTTTCACTCGGAATATTCCATTTGCAGTAGTTTCCAAGAAACATGCGCAAATTTTCGTTCAATAATTTTTACAAAGGTATATTTGAGCTTAACAATGATTCACACAAATCATGGTTAAATATCTCTTGCTCATTTGATTTCCGATTAGTTGATTGTAAGCATCTAGATATCGAATCTTGCTTTTTCTCTCCCGATTCTAATTTCTGTTTTTTGCCGGTGTGTAAAGCCGTTTTGCAATGCTGAACTGTTTGGAATTTTTTTTCGCATGGTATCTGCAAAAAAATCCTACAGTAAACTAAATAATTTTTAGATCGAGGGTTATTAAGGCATTTATAATGCCTGGTTGCACCAACACATCTTAAGCTTAAAACGTGCCTTAAGCTCAGCTTACGAAACATAAGCTTTATACTCGAAAATGATGGTGCAACGTAAGCGAAACAAAAAACGGCCCTATCTAAAAGCTGAGCTTGGCTAAGCTAGAGATTAAGATTTGTCGGTTCAACCAGGCATTAAATGTGTAACAAAATAACTTAACCATCAAAAATGCATATTTTTTTGTTTCTGATTTAGTCTACTCGCAACATAAGGAGTCCCGTGGGAAATTCTAGCTCGCCGTGATTTAATGGTGGTATTATAGGTTTTTTGGGTCGCTTAATCTAATGGAAGTGTTCTGGAAGCCCAAATATTACCCTTCTTCTCCTTGCAGTAACGTCTCCTATCGGAAGTTGACTACCATCACAGCAATTTTAACTTTGTTGGCTGCAGCTCTGAACAACTGTATTGAACACATTTCTCTTTCCCCGAGATTTTTTCTTAGATTGTGAGTCTTAGCAGGGAGTACTTTTCTCCTCTCGTTATGTGGCCTAGGTATTCCAGTTTTTTGTTTGTATGCTGTATGGTAACAAATTATGGTAAAATTAGGTATTTTTCAGGTATTATTAGAAGCCTGCAAAAAAATGATAGTGTTATCTTCTCTGGTGTATTTCTGCTCGCTGAATCGAATGCGACTAGTTGCGATTACTCAAAATATATTCTTATTTTGTTAATAACAAAATAATTGTTTATTCGCCGAAATGCTCGAAATAATGAGCTCTCTACATAAAGTTTGTAGTCTTTTTCATAGCTTTTTTAAGAACAAAATTTTAGGAAAAATTACTTTTTGAGTTATTTACGAGAAATCGTCTAAAACGTATTTTTTTTTTTTTGAAAAATGAGCATATTCACTCGCAAATAACTCGAAAAATATTGACTTTGTAGAACAAAAGGTGCTTAGAATAATTAATCACTTAATCAGTTTATCCACTTCTGGACTTATTTTAAAGGTATTGTTTTCACCCCCGAAAAAAGAGGTGAAACTCACCCCCAGGGTAAAAAACACATCGGCACAATATCAGTTTTTTGTTTGACATGTTAGATTACGTGTATGCCAAATTTAATGTCAACTCAAGTGGCTTTTTAAAATTTAGAGCTAAAACCGTGAGTTAACGTACTATAAAAACAGCTATTTTTGCAATAATTTATTAATAACAAAGTAGGGGCGCGGTTTAATTCATCACGACTAGTGATAATCGATTTAGTATAAAAATACTATCAAAAAATTTCAAACTTGCGGTAGATAGCGCATTATTTCGAGCTTTTCGGCGAATAAATAATTATTTTGTTATTAACAAAATAAGAACATATTTTGAGTAACCGTGACTAGTTAGCTTCAGTGACCAAAACCACAAGAAAAGACCTGGACCTTAACACTATCAACTTCTTTACTAAGCTTCTAATAATAGCCCTTTATTGGGGGTTTAAAATAAATATACCTTTTACACAGAAGATTTTCCTTAAATTTTTGTAATTAATGGTATACAGGCAGCTACAGGAAATTTTTCCTTGTGAACTTCTAAATAATACTTGAAAAATACTTAATTTTACCATAATTTGTTAATAATAATTAAACGGGTAATATTTGGGCTTCCGGTCCACTTCCATTAGATTCGGAGACCCAAAAACCCTAGAATACCACCATTAAATCACAGCGAGCTAGAATTTCCCACGGGACCCCTTATGTTGCAACTAGACTAATTATTTTAATGCAATTTAAAATATTCAGGTTTACTTGTTAGTTTTGTAATTGTATTTACTTACAATTTTACTGCATGCTGAGCAAAATAATTTTCCCATATCAATGACTAATTCTGGATATGTCTTCATCCACGCAGATACGTTCACTTCTTTCGACATTGTAACTACACTGGATAAAACTTTTTATCACACAGTACACTCCAAAAGTAGGTACAACAGTAACTTGTATTTAACAACTCAAGTTCAATAAATAAACTTGGTTCCAATTTTGCTTACCTAAGTAAATAAAAGGCCAATAATAAACCCCAATAAACTAATTTTTGGAAATTTTTGCCTTCTATTTTAAGGTATCCATTTAAAAAGTGTTAAGGGATTAAGATAAGAATAACATTTTATATTTTGGAAATACCAGGTGCTTATGAAGGTATTTTAACCATGAATCAACAAATAAATTCATTTTGAAAACCTAATATATGCACTTTATTTTTAAATTTACCAATATATGCAAAATTCAAAAAAATACACAAAAATATGCAAATGCATATGCATATGCACTCTTGCATATTTGCCTGACTCTGGTTATCATCTTCCTCAGCTTTTCCCTTTTTAGAAGTCGCTGTTTGTTACTCTTTTTCGCCACTCTTTTCTGTCCATCGTGTCTTCTTCACCTAAACCTTTCTCTTTTAAGTCCTCTGCCACACAGTCCTTCTATATTCTCTTTGATTTTCCTATACCCCTCTTTCCTTCAGCTTCTAGCAGCTCTATCTTTCGCCTCACATAGTTTTCATTTAAAAATCTGCCGTGACCAAACCATTGCGATCTTTGTTTTTGAACCTATTTGAGACTGTAGTCATCTTGTAGGCTCGTTCACGTCGTCTTGATCTTTTCCCTTATAGTCTAACCCAACATCCACCATATTTTTTCCTGTACCCTCATTATAGGCCACACTTCACCGCCTTACAGAGAATCCATCTCTCTCCTGATGCCAACTAATACGTAGCATCGCTGTTAAAAAAAATTTAAGCAGTTTGTCCTTGTATCGTGTATGTAATGTACAATTTTATGTTTATGACATGCTCAACAAATTGTGGGATAAGCCAAATTTGAGGAAATGTGCTTGAAGATGCTCTAGGAAGCGAAAGTACTCGGGCAAGATTTAATTAATAAACTGTGCTCGATATCTCTGCATTTCATTTGATCGAAGTTTATTTATTCGAGCATTCCTTTTAAATTGTATTTTTTATTGAAAATATATAACAGCGAATCTCCAAATTTAGATTTTTGCACGTTAGGAGTGGCGTCATTCGTATAAATGCTGATCTGGCAATCTCTTTGAATGACTAAAATAATGTAAACGATATGATCCAGTCCAGTTCTGGACTGGAATGATGTGAACTGGTGATGTGATACTGTGATACCGTTCTACTGTATATATTCTACTCATCATTTGTCACAATACTTCCTTTCCTTAAATAGCCTTCCAAATCTCCAAAGGTATTCTATAGGTGATTTGTGGGACCTACTTTCTTACCATTTTTCATCCTATTTAAAGCCTCGACATGTTGTATGTTTGGTTGAGATATTGGCTGCGAAACCTACGGTTTCATTCGCCTAATCATATTTGACTTTAATTCTTTAATTAAAAGACAAAAAAAAAAGAAATTAGTACTAAAAACGATATTATATTCAACAAAAATACATTCATTATACAAGATTCAAGATATAGAATAAACATTTAGCGGAATTCGAGTCTTAAAAATATTATGTGTACTGATTACAGATATAATGTGTGTTCAAATTATTATCTGTCATAAATTGCGTCATGTGGTTGGTCTATTACAAATCAACAAACAGCTGATTTTACGAAAATGCAATCATACAGGACCGGACTAAGGTTTATCTTGTCAACTGAATGTTCGAATTTTGGAGAGATGTATTTTTTCCGACGTGTAGATTTTACCTAGCAAAATCGCAATTTTTAACGCATTAAACTTTATCTATACTACTTGATATATGCGAATATACAGGGTGACTCTTTTGGAGTTTCAATTAGAGGTTTGTAGATTAATTACTATTTAAATGGGAATAAGCCACAATTAAAGGTGGGTTTGTGGTAAGCCACAAAATACGTTTATTGATGTTTCAATTTTCGCTTCGGAAATTGTTCTCAAAAAGTGGAAATTGAAACGTCAATAAACGTATTTTAACCTTTAATTGTGGCTTATTCCCATTTAAATAGTAATTACTTTAAAATGCCACAAGAAAATAGCTTCAGAACAATACTAGGTTTAGTAGGTATGCCCAATTAATCTAAAATATTTAGAATATATTACCAATTCCGGTTATACCGGAAGATGAATAAAACTTCCTTATCATAAAGGTGACTTTTACTTTCTAAATTAGTAAAAACAATTTTTAAATATTACAAAAAAAACTAATATATTTGTGGTCATATTTTTTTCTATTCATTGTTAAGTAAGATTTGAAGTAGGTATACAACATTTTTTGTGGCACTTTTAGTTGTTTTTTACCACTGCAGAGGGCGTCTTAAAAAGATGCATTTTTTCGGGGACACTTTGATAATATGTAATAAAATAGCCGTATTTATTTTTACCTCTAATCAGCGCCTCCTGATGCATATTGGGTGACCTCACTATCCAGTAAAGGTATACTGAATCTTTTTTTTTTTTTTTCAAAACTATTAGTTTTAATCCAGGCTTTTTTTTTGATTTAATAATAAAACTTTTTGAACATAGAAATAACACTAAAATAAAGGGTATTGTATAAGGAAAATAATTAAGTATTTAAATTTTGGTGGATGCGGGGTTAAATATACTGCTCATTTTTTCTAAAATATATGAGTGATCGATCTTTTTTGCACCGTTCGATCGGTGCAGAAATGGAAAGGAAAGTTGAAAATTTATTTGCTAATGAAAACAACGAGGATGATGGTCAAAATATCTTTGGTACCGATTCCGAATCTGAGAAGGATTATGTCGAAGAACAAAACTCAAATACTGATGATACGTGAACAAAGTGAGAGTGAAATAGATCATGAACCAGTTAGAAATGTTTCAAGTTTACTTGGTTCCAGACGATGACCACTAAGAATTTTTTAACATGCTTGATGCAAGTGGTATAAATGCAATGGCGCTATTTTTTCTCGCAAATCTCCATTGGAAAGAAAATGCATCTAATAATAGATCATTTCTAAAGTCTTTGGGAATGGCTTTAATTGAACCACTAATGCAAGAGAGACTCTAAATATTTTTTTTACAGAAATCACTCAGGCTAACAATGTGTGACATTCTTCAAGTTGAAGACCTTCCAACACAACATCCCACAAGTTTAGTAAAGAAAACTAGATGTTATTTCTGCAAAGGAAAAGATGAAAACGAAGAATGCATGCTAGGCTTGCCATAAAGCATACTGCATGGAGCATAGAGCTAAACGCTGTTGTGAATGTAGTCACCAAAATGAGTGAAATTGAAATACCTGTCTAAGAATGAATATGAGTTTTATAATCAAGAGTTGTTAGATTTTAGTTAGAAAGACCATTTTGTTGTTATTAAATTAAGGTAAAATATTTTGAATTATGTTTCTGGCTTTTAGAAAATGTTTGTTAACTATTATTAAATATTTTTAATATTTTGTTCTTTTATATTACTTACTAAAATTAAGAGAAAGAAAATAAAATGATTGATTTAATTATTCTTGTGTATTCAATAGTAATTAGACAGTTTCTAGAAATCAGAAAATATTTACTTTTTTTAATTTCTTCACAAAAAATAATTGGGGTAATTCCAGGGTTAATTACTATAATATTTGCTCTTGACATTACACAAAGTCGGTAACGACCGATACACATCGATAGACTTTATAATAAACATTCTTTCTTTCCGTTTTCGCTTTGCAGACATTTTTTTGCCGTACCGCGATATTTACAGCAAGAGTGTTATAAAACGAAACTGAACCAATATTGCGCATTATTACTCACAGACGCCGCAATATTTACAATATTGCTCAATAAAAATCAAAGCCATGTTGATTGATACAATATATTGCTCAATCATTCAATGTGATCTATACAGACGATCTATAGTGACGATATATTGTACAATATAAATTATTGTCCAATATATTGACAATAATATTGACCATCTAGGGGCCGCTTTAGAATCTCATGATCTTTTGGATTATCTGAAATAAAACATAAAACAAAAATGTCAATATAGACCTGTAGTCCATTGCAATGGACGTCATATTTTAATGTTTGTTATCGACAAAAAACAATAAATCATCTATGCCGAATAAACAGAATAAGAAACATGATATTTACTTATGCTTTTCGGGGATCGTGGGTTCGCCATGTCACACTATCTTTAAAAGCACTTAACTCGGCTGATTCAATTATAAATTGAAATTTTTTATGACTATAACTGAGTATGCAAAATAAAAAATATGTTGTCATCAATTTACAGGAGTTTAATTTTATTATAGGGCTTACGTAAATGTATGTCCGTTGCAATGGAAAGGGTTAAAGAACATAATATTCAATTTTGGGCGGAATAACAAATGCCTAAGGTGATTTTTACAATATTTATAAACAAATAACGTTTTTGCTTTATTTTGCAGCTTTTCAAACAACAAATTAGTTTTACAACTTTTAAAAATCGCCATTTCACAGCTTTTTTATGTTTTAAAAGATAAAGTTTTGTAATTTTACCTCAAATAATAAGCTTTTCAATAGTAAGCAAAAAATCGAAAAATGGCGATTCTTACACTAAATTGTTAATAATTACAAAAAGACGCCGAAATTTATACGAAAAACGTATAGGTTTACTTTATATAGACCTATAATAACTAAAAAAATGTCAGAGATCTAGATTAGGCACAGTCCCGAGAGAAATCTTATTTCTCCGGTCTATATCCCGCATACATAGTGTGACCAACTCCAATTTAATCGAATTCGGGACAAGGTTAAAAAAATACCTGAAATCCGGGACTTTTCAATGAAAATCGGGCCATTTTTTATTTTTTCAAACAAGGACTGACCATCACTTTATTGATTATTTAACATTTTTATGTTGACAATGATATTTTTGATAGGATTAAGCCATAATTGGCTATAATAATTATATTTCTGTTAGTTTTTAACGTTTCGACTTCCAATCCGGAAATCATTCTCAAAAAAGAAAAAATTAGAAAATCAACTGATGTTGGATTTTTATGTTAATGCAACCTTAGGTTAACATAAGAATATAATTATCATTACAACCAATTGTGGCATAATCCCATAAAAAATATAATTGTTAAACATGCCACAAGAAAACAGATTCAAAACATTTAAAAATCAATCCATTCATATTTTAAATTGACCTCAACGAACAAAATAATTCTTTGCACTGCTTATTTTTTAAAATGGTATTTGTTTTGCGATGAAATTTGCTTTAACAATGACGGCGACTCTTTTTAAAACTTATAAAAATCAACACATTCATATTTCAAACTAAATTTTACGAACAAAATATTTTTTAAGGTTTCAATGCCAAGTTGCGATTTTTTGGCTTTCCATATGTTTGTAATCAAGAAAAAACGCGCCTGACATTCGCAGAACTAAACAGGTAAACAAAAGATGAATTCAATAACTCGTGCAAAGCGTTTGTACGGAACGTGATTCTTTTCGAAGTGGAGGAAGCATTCGACCCAGCTTTGATGTGGTTTTAGTTTTGTGTGATTTTTGTTCCAAGCTGTAATTTTATCACTGGTCACAACTTTCTTTACATATCCGAACTCATCAAATAATTCACCATCGTTTTCTTCTACGCTAATCCAATTATTCTCTGCCATGAATTTATTCGTTGCCTTGACTTCATTCTAATTCGGCTCGGTAGCGAGTGTAGTCCATCCAAATATGAGTACATCTTCAAACTGTGATTTCCACTGCTCGAGATAATCGATGCAAGTTTCATAAAATGAAAGGGCTATTTGCAACACTGTTTTTTTATCAATACCGAGGTCCGCGTCTGCTTGGTTTATTTCGTTCAATACAGCTGACAACAGGAACTGTGCATCCACTCTTATTTTCAACGACTGCAGGAAATCGTCCAAAGCCTGTGTCATTTCAATCTTCACCTTCAATTCTTAAGACTGACCGATTGAAAATATTAGCCTATAGAAAAAAAAAACAATTGCCATTCAGGTTAGATTCAAGTCATGAAGTGATTAAAAGGAATTTTTGAACACGTTTCTTGAGATGGTTTTACATTATGCAATTTTCATGCTAGACAAGAGCCAAACAAGACAGATTATGCAACAGCGCATGCCAGTGGCGCACCCGGGGGGGTTTGGAGGTTAAAACCCTCCCCAGGACCCTATTCCGCCGACACTGTTACTCACACATTTTAAGGACTTAAAATGGTGGAGGTAACATAAAAAAATGGTCGGTGCCCTCCCAGAGATAAATTCTCTGTGCGCTACTGGCGCATGCCCACGCGCTATTTTCATGCAGTTCCTGTGCTATAGGAAATATTAAAACGTGTTCAATTTTTCATACTATTTTGCTGCAAGTTACTATCAAAATGCATGATGCCAGTATAATATTATTTATTGGATATAATAATTTGTGATTTATATTTTAATATATTTAATGCTGGACTGAAATTTACAAATGAAATATCTAAAGTTCATGTTGTGGTATATTGGCAACAATGAAAGTGGTATCAAAAATTGCACAGAAATAGCTCTAATGTTAACAGGCTAGGCAAGAGATATGCCATGCAAGACAGACTTGCATAGCCTAGATGTAAAGCTGCTTTTACCTGATCAAGAATGAACAACAACAAAACTTTTGAATATGAGTCCTTGAAAAAATCCAGAAAATAGGCCTTTAATCCATCATAATCCAACTCGTAAGATTAATTGCACGCATGTGAACATTTCCAAAAATGAGATTTCCCATAACCAAGAATTTTCTGGTATTCAACGTTTGCGGTTTCACAAGTCTTTCAAATGTGTGACACGAACAATGAAACGATAAAAAATATGTATACATTTTCACCATAATTAATTCCACGTCAAATGGTAACATATTGCAACCAAATTGCAAAGTGTTGTGAATAATGTGAGCCACACAACCGACTCCCATCAAATTTGGATTCACCTGTGATTTTAGTTTGTAGTAAACATTGTTTTGACCCCCTCGGTTTTACCACCAAAATTAGTATTAGTATTATCGCCGCAGAATGAAACTAACTTTCTTGAGATGTTGTACTTTTCAAGAGTATTCCTCAAGAGCTGCATAATAATATCAGATGTTTCCACATCTAATGGAACGAAATATCTCACCACAACCGGGAACATCTTTATGTTTCCATGGCTAGATGCATCGGTAATTATACTGATGTATATTGCGTTGTTCATTGCATCAACCAATTTATTTTCGATGTACGGACCAAAGACATTTTTAATAATTGCCTCACATTTAGTACGAGCTAACAGAAATTTGGTCAATTCAAAGCAATTTCGAAATATTTTCGATGAGCAATCGGCTGAGCGAAGGGTTTCATTTTCCTTATTCATATGATACGCCCAAACACCTTCCCGAGTTGCTGTCTCTAAATCAATATTGCTCGATGTTGCTGTTGTCTTGAAAAATTCAGTCAATTTTTTGCTGCTTGCTGCGGAGCTAATACCTCTTTGGTGTTTTTCACTTGATGTGACTCACTACATTCGCTCTACCACTGTGGGCGATCGAAAATTCGGATCCACAAGTATCACATTTTACGTCACTGATACTTTTTTTTTCAAAAATGGGAATTCTTCTTGCAATGTTTTATTCATTAAAAGTGCACTAACGTTTTCTCTTTTTACTTTCTTGATCTGGTTCCATATTAACAACAGAATGGAATGAAAAATGTAAAGTCAACTAAACAATGCTTCGGACCTTCGTAGATTATCACTAATCTATTTTAGGCTTCAAACTGATTAGTGACATAAAATAAATGTTTATATAAAATCATATTGCAACGCAGCAGATTTGATCTTGGTTCAAAGCACGTAAAGGTGGGTACACATATGCTCCGAATACCGTCTCGAACCCCGTCGCGTACAGCGACGCGATCAACAAAAGTTCGCGACGTTGTTACAGGGGGCATTGAAATAAGTAACGAACCGAACACCGCTCCGTACTTTGTACCAAACATTTTAGCGTTCCAGCAGTAATTGAGTTGAATTCGCATGTGCAAGATGAATGCTGCTGCAGCAGCCTACATTCTTATGCATTATTCAGTTAATAAAACGAAAAATATTCGTGAAAGGAGATGGTCCATTCCATTTTGATGAACTCAACTTTAAAAACACCGTTAACCTTCAAAATAACAGACTGACTATTTTGAATGACTGGAGATTCGATAAAAGATTCGCAAGCTAGTCCAAACATGAATTCGCGGTGTACATTGCCGCGCTCAAATTTCTTTTGATGCGTAGGTATTTTACCGACAACCGATGGATCGCTTCGATGTACGTTGTTGACGCGTCGAGGTACGGTACGCGGTTGCATGACTCCGTCCACACTTAAGAACGCGACGGGGTTCGAAACGCATTCGGAGCATATGTGTACCCACCTTTACGGTTTGGAAATGAATCATTTATTATCAGCAATCATTACATCGTTGAGACGTTGAATGCGGCACACCTTGTTCGGCATGATTGATATGTATACAGTACATCAATTGTTATCATTTTTGAATAATCTTTTCGGAAGTTAAAATACAGAAACGAAAGTGCACAGTTTGTGTTTTCCTATAACATAATACGACGATAAAATGCATGCGTTTTGGATGTGGTATTAGTATTACACTCTAGAAATTTTCGTCTTTTTTCGTCCCAACAATTCAATTTGATGTGAATTCTTAAAAGAATGACGTATTTAAAATTTCAAAATAGAATTTTACCAAAAAGTTTAAAATTCGGATGGAATGGAAGCCTTGTCCGGGCGCCAGGACACGACTTCGTAATTCGGGCCATGTTCCGGATTTCTCGGGCTAGTTGGTCACACTACGCATACACATTTTAGAACCTTTAAAAACCTAAGATTTTTATGCAAAATCTATGATTTTATCACAGACAGATAGAATTTTTTTTAAAACCCAATTTCTTAAAAATTAGTTTAAAGATCGTTAGGAATGGTCTTTTGAGAATTTGTAATTTGTAAAAAATTTTAGATGACACCGTTATGACCAAGTACATATATTCGTATACTCGTATACTGTACAATTTCAGATGAAAACAAATAAAAACCAATTTCGATATACGCGTAAATTTTAAGCAAACTTAAATTAGCGACGATGTTGGTGTTTGGTCAATATCAATGAAATTCGAATCACTCGAAGTAATTTAAATTTTGAATGGATGATGATACTACTGCGAGTTACTCCTTTGATCGTATTACATGGCACTACATTCATAGCAATCGATAAATCATTTTCACTAATGAATTTATACTCAATAGAAAGTGCAATGAAAATTTACCATTACTTCAACTATAATCAATTTAAAACTTCAATTCAATTTAAAAAATAGTTATTTTGTTTTTTAGGAATCAAAATAATTGCAAATAATATTATAAACTTATAACATATATCAAATCTACATACAATATGCACAGTCAGTTAAGAACAATTGCCATTAGTCCAGTCTTTTTTTTTTTTCAAAGACACCGAATACTTACATTAAAATCTGGTCACTAAGACCAATTATCAATTTGTTTTTAACTTAATTACTAATAAAAACTTAAAATTAGGTGTCTACAACACTTTGGTCTGCTTTTCACTCGCTCACTAAACCAGTTCAAAAGGTTTTGTCCTTTTGAGTCTTCTCTCTAGGTTCGTATTGTCGGGGAGCTGGATAGCCTCGACGTTTACATGATGATGGAGTCGTTGTTCATGACTCCCTGCAAATTTCTTGATTATCTGATTGACGTCTTCCATCTTGAGGTCCCGGTGAAGATCGTTTTTCCTAAAGTACAAAGAATACCTGGATTACTTTGATGTTACTAGGCTTGGCACAGCCCCAGAGTTGGCAGCCATAGGTCCATACTGGCCTCAGTATTTGTTTATAGACTAGGAGTTTATTATTTATGGATAGAGAGGAATGCCTTCCCATCAACGAATACATTTTCTTGTAGCGGATGCCTAGTTCTTCTCTTTTCTTCTTCACGTGAGCTTTCCAGCGAAGCTTCGCATCAAGAATGATCCCCAAGTACTTTGTTGATGTTGCAATAGACACTTGGACATCATTTATTCTAATTGGAATATTATTATTTCTCTTATTGGTAAAATTTATATGGACTGATTTATTCTCATTCAGTTTAATTTTCCATTTTTTGGTCCATTCATGGATTTTATTTATTGAATTTTGTAGTTTTTTCGTAGCTTCTTCTACTGCTAAGACAGCAGTGTCATCTGCGAAGGTAGCTATGGTGTCGTCTTCTAGTTCAGGTATATCACACGTGTATATTAGTTATAGGACTGGACCCAATACACTCCCTTGTGGAACACCTGCTTCAATATCCTTGAGATCAGTGTGTGCATCTTCTTGTTTGTCAAATATTTGACCTCTAAAAACGAGACAAACAAGCTGAATTTTGCTGAAAATGTAAATTCTGGAAACATAGATTTACCAAGACTTACGTTATCGTATCCGGACCTGTCATTCATAAAATTTCGGCCCAGTATAGGGCTACGTCAGTTCCATCTTTCTTGGCTAGCCACATCGAGGGTACATCGATGAGGACAGTTTCTGCATGTAAGAAGATGTTCAATGTTCAATGTGTTTCTCCACAGTCACAGTTCACATCATCTTGGTCGATTTTTCCCCATTTTGCCGTTTGATTTTACTGTAGCGACCCCTGTTCTTATCGTATTCATAGTTTTCCACGTTTTAAAGTCTAGGGACTGGCTGGTCCAGTCAACCTGGGGAAGAAGAAAATACTCAGGCGGTTCATCCTGCACTGTTCCAAGGAAGCTTTTCCTAGATTTTAGTCGCTTTCGTGGTGTTTGTATAGATCATGCCGCTCGTCCGCGATTTGTTTAATTTTCTCTATGTTCTCTGCAACGCCTCTGCGTGTTGAAGATTCTGCAAAACCCGCTGCTTTATATAGATTTGAGAGTGGCGTTGGTTTCATACACCCCATTACTATCCTGCATATCTCATTTAGCGCAGTATCAACTTGTTTGGTGTGGGCAGATCTGCCTCAAAACGGGGCACGCATATTCAGCAGTTGAGAAATACAGTGCCTGTGCCGTTGTTCTTAAAACGCCAGGACGTGCGCCCCCATTTACTTCCCGATAGCTTTCTCAGTATGTTGTTCCTAGTTGTTACTTTCCTTCTCGTTTTTATGCAATGTTGTCTGTAGGCGAGGGACCGGTCCAGAGTTACTCCAAGATATATAGGTTGATTTGTGTGTTCTAATGTATTACCATTCCAGGCAATTTGGAGTTTTCGCTTATCTTCCTTTGCGCGAAGGTAGAAATCGCAGACTTTGATTTTAGACGGATTGGGTATTAGGGAATTCTGAAGGTAGTACGCTGTCATTGTTTTTAAGGCAGTTTCGAGTTTCTCCTCCACTTCTTCAAAACTATTTCCTTGAGCACATATTGCAAGATCGTCAGCATAGAATAAGTGCTTGGTTTCGGTCCTGATAGGTTGGTCGTTTGTGGATATATTGAAGAGCATTGGTGCTAAAACACTCCCCTGTGGGAGGCCGTTTTTTTGAACTCTCCACCTACTTACTTTACCATCCAGCATAACAAAAACACGTCTGTTTTGCAGTAAGGAATATACGACCTTACCCAGATGGTGGTCATTGAGAGTGTCGTATAATTTGCCGAGCAATGTTTTAAGCCTTACTGTGTCATAGGCTGCTGTCAAATCTACGAAAGCAGCCTCTGTTATAAGTTTTTCTTCAAAACCCTCTTCAATGGTTTCTGTTAGTGCGAGGACTTGACCGGTGCAAGATTTGCCAGGTCTGAATGTCCAAACTACTCAAATCAACTGTCGTTTGCCTGGTCGGATGAGTGTCACAAACAGGCTACTTTTTTTGTTTATTGCACTGGCCTATTATGACTTTAATTAAAAAACTCACACCAAACGATTAGGTAATAAATATTATGCAGAATGTATATTCTATTACTTAGAAGACGACCGTTCTGAAGATATATTAAACCGCCATCTTTATAGAGATTTAGTTACCTTAGGAAGCATTTTTCCCAATTTCCGGAATTTGTAGTTTAGAAACCAAGACTGTTTTTGGACACCCTGTATAATGTTAACTTTGAATTTAGAATTGTGCGTTTTACAATTTTTTTATTCTAAATATAGTATACTCCCCCTTATTAATTTCTTTGATACATATATCATTCGGTTCAATGAAAGGGACAATACTCATCAACTATTTGCCTATACAGTTTGTAAAATCAAGGTATTACTATTTTAAAACGTATACTAATTCTATCAATAATGTCATAAATATATTTATCATTTCTTTAGAAATGGATGAGAACTTTCTTTTTAATTAGATTGCAGTTTTTTATGTCCGTCAATCAAACACTCTTTAAAAATTACTGGACTGGTTAAATGGATTATAATATGTAAAATAGGCCAAATGATATATATTTACTCTTAATATAATAACTTTACATAAAGTTAGCGCGCAACGACACTGGTTTGACAAGCGATCATGTTCTGCTCTGGCTGTGGTTGTTTTTTGGATGGTTTGGTCCACATGTTACGTGATGGTTAGTCCTTGATCCATTGTGACTCCTAGATATTTTGCTTCTCTTTTCCATTCGACGGGATTGTTTTGTACCTACTGTAAGCTGTTCGTCTGGGATTTCTCTTCTCTTTTTAAACATGACTGTTTGAGTTTTTTCTATGTTGATGGCTATTTTCCATTGGATACTTCATTGATCTATGTTATCCAATGCTGCCTGTAAGTTGTTTACAGCTACATTAATGTTTCTGTGTTTAACCGCAATTGCTGTGTCATCTGCATAAAGACTGAGAAATGTTCCTGGTGTTCTTGGAACATCGGCGCTGTATTTTGTATACAGTAAGGTGACAGGACCGCTCCCTGTGGCACTGTGGTCTCCAGAGCTTCGTGCTGGGACAGGACTTGTCCTATCTGAACCCTAAACCTCAGCCGCCCAAGTACGATGATATTAGTCATGTCATGGCTCCGCTGCATCCATAGCTTCTTATTTTGTATGTCAGTCCTTAATGTCATAATCTGTCGAAGGCTTTGCTTACGTCCAGGAAGGCTGCTCCTGTATACTGGTTGTCGTTGAATCCAGCTGTTATGTACTCTGTGAGTCTGAGTACTTGTAGTTCGCTGGAATGTTCTGCTCGAAATCCAAACTGAGCTTCTGGGACTATTGGAGTCTGCTTAGTATGACTCTTTCTACAATCTTGCTGACTGCTGAAAGTAAGCTTATCGGCCTGTAATTTTGCGAAAACGTGTTTTTTTTCCTGGTTTTGGAATCATAATAATGTGCGCTTTCTTTAATCGGTTTGGAAAGAGTCTGTATGTGCATTTGTGATGTTTGTTAAAATTAAATTTCATCTAGACCAGGTGCTTTTTTCGGTGAACTATTTTTTGTTAGTTCGTTTATTTTTTGTGGAGATGTGGGTGTGATTATATCTTCTGCTTCTTCGAGCATTTCTTGGTGTTCTTCGACTTTTTCGATGAAGTCTACGTCTTTGTCTTGGTGATAATTTAGTGTACACTTTTTCTCTCTCGAAAGTTCTCCTCATCATCTTGGATTTTTCTTCAATTGTGTAGACGATGCCATTTTCTCCATGTAATGGGGGAATAGGTTTTATGTCATTCCTTAATGTTCTTTGCAATTATTTAATTAAAGTTTCCAATTATTTTGCATATTTGGACCCTTTTCATCGATTTTTTTATCCCATCTTCGGCTTCTGTGTTCTGCCAATGCCCTTTTCACTTCTCTGTTTAGACGATTTGCTTTGTTTTTGTCTTCCTGGTTTCTTGTTCTTCTGGTTCTCTTTTTACCTCTGTTTTTTCGTTAATCATGTCTTTTGTTTTCTGGTTTATATCTCTAAACCTTCCCATGTGTATTTCTAACTCTTCTTCAGTAGTGCTGTTTCTTAGAGCTTCTTGGATGATATTTTGAACTCTAGGACTTTTTCTTTTATTTCGTGTGGATTTTTGATCACTGGGATGTTGGTGATTCCAATACTCACAGGTCTTTTGTAGTTTGATTCCTTTGTTTTCTTTCTTTTTCCTGTTGTCGTGCTGTTTTCTTCCCTCGCTGTGGAAGTTTTGGATCGTCCTGTCAAACATTGGGATAACATTCTTATATACTTATTGACTAGCAAATTTGATAACGCTACTAGATGCTCCAGAGAAAACAAAATGAATGCAAACGAAATTTGCACTCTTTCCCACTTAAGTGAATTTTTGGAAGATAAGTGTCGAATATTACAATCTAGAGACTGAAACCAAATAGTCTGTAAATAAATTTAGTACCTTTAAACAAAGGGAAAAACATTTGAGCCACACTTGCGTTTTCAGATACAATTAGCGTAAACATCTATGTTTAATTCATCTTTATTTTCTGTTTCTGTTAAAAACAATAATTATAAACCCCATTTTTGATTAGACGTGTCGACAAGGTTTAATTTTAACACGTTCGCGACGAAGCAGACTTCCGAGATTTTACCTCTCAGCCGTATTTTTTTATATATATTTTAACTAACAGTATGTATTTTGGCTATTGTCAATATATTTTTTATATGTTTAAAACCATATTTTTCTATTTAAAAGCTTTTTTGTATATACCACCCGTGGTGCACGCCGGCTGTAGTGAACATTGTTCAAGACTTCATATTGTGTCCACTGGTGTACCACCAGTGGACACAATATGAAGTCTTGGGTGTCGTAGTATTTTGTTGCATTTGTAACGTTTTTTTTTCCCTGTTTAGGTTACTGTTGAAGGTTATACATGTAACCGAAACATATACGCAGGTTAAAGTGGTTCAAATATACCTGATAATGATTTTAGACATTCCTACAATATTTGCATGGGATTACTTGAGGGGCTTTTGTATGAAGGAAGGATATATTGATAATTGTTATACTAGTGTAAATTTATGTTAAAAGCTTCTTCAATGTAAAACATATGGTTGCGGAACTCTTAGATCTAGCAAAAAAAAAATCTCAAAAATATATACTACGATGTTTTAATTTTATTAAACCATTTTTAATGCAGTTTTGGCCTTTATTTCTGACCATATAAATTATGATGTGCTTAAAGGACGGCAAACCCATATATTAAAATTATACTTTAAGTGTGTACGCATTCTACACAAGATATCTATTAACCGTAAGATTTTAGAGAGTTAAGAAATGAAAAGGTACCGTGTACCACCGGTGGCCACAAGCGGCTTAATGAAAAGTTAGGTATGTACCACAGGTGGTACACTTTGTCGCGAACGTGGTAAAAACTGTACTTTAAACACTGCTTTCAATTTTAAAGTGTTTAGCATATTAAAATAGTGTGGTTGTCCCCACGATTTAATCAATAAAAATTTTCGAACAATTTGAACCAACTTTAATATTTTATTTTAGAAAGTCACAATTTTTAAGCAAACATATTCTCTATGGTTTACACTTTGCTGTCTGCATAATACAACACAAACACGATATTTTCTGATTTTTCGCTCCCCTATTGTCTCCTTCTGATCGTCTGAAGTTTCTGTTATCAATCGATACCAGAAATATTTCAATATTGTAACTTACGAGTATGTTACTAAGATTTTCAACAAAATAAAGAAAAATTGCACTTCACAATCATATTAAAATATTTCAAAACAGAATTACTAAAATGAAAGTTTTTTTTTTTAGATATGATTTAAACCGTACTTGAAAAACTACTAACTAAAATTTTCATAGCAGGTGTTGATTTATAGAAACAAAAGAAAAAGACGATTTTAGACGGTATCGTGTTAGTTTATTACGTAGATATCTTTAATTATATATCCAATTAAGTAGGTGTAAATTACTTTCAGTTGTAGATAAAACAATACCGATAAAAAAAGTGGGAGTTTAGTTAACGTCTACCATTCTCATGCAATATTATACCTACTATTTAACAGGTGCGTCGGCATACAAGGTTAGACAAAAAATTCTATGAGTAGAGAAACGTGTAGGAGACCCTACAGATACAAAATATCTCTTGGAAGATTATATACATAAAGTTCTTTTATGATAACAATGAAATGACGTCACACAGTGATCAGGTGCGTCTTTATCAAACTATTTTTTCATTTCCGATATTCTTCTTAACCCTCAACTGGCGTCGTGGTTTATTCTGCCGTTAACTACGTCCTGGGATCTACCGAACCCCATTTTTTTTGCCAAAAAAAACTAAATTTTTTGCCAATTCCTCTCCTATAAGTGATGTAGTACCACTAAGTGCCCCCTTTTTTTATTAAATGTATGTTTTGTCCTTTTGAATATGTTTTGTTTGTCCCTAAGTGTCTTTAAGTGTTTTAATTTTTAATTTAAATATATTTTGACATCTCAACATTTCTGCCCAAACGGAGACCAAATCAATTTATCATAATTTGATAATTACAAGTTGGGAGTCATTGCACACCCACAAATTATACATCTACCTTAATTTATTATCATATAGCTCTCTTGTTTAATAAATATTTCAATAAATGAACACACATTTCCAAAATATACCTATTGAATAAATGTAAATAGCTTTTTTCTACTCTCTTACTAGTAAATTGTATATTACCTACTATTTGGATGCTAAGTAAATGCATCATAACAGATACTGACACGTAATGACTAGCACGTAATAAAAAAAATTACGCTTCAGTTTTATAAAAATGTGTTGACAGATTAAAAATTATTAATCTGTCAGTGTAAATATAGTGGTAATTTAATTTTTATATTTATAAACGAAAATAATGGTAGAAAAAGTATAGTACACAACTTGAGTTGTAAGCTTATTACATGCTTGTAAAATTACTGCGCTCGCCGCTACGCGGCTCGCGCGCAACTTTTTTACTCACATGTAATAAGCTTCTTACAACTCTCGTTATGTAATATACTATTAACACATCACATTCTTTTCAACAGGCAATTACACAATACCTACTTCCTAGTTTATTTGTTAGTATCTCTCCCCACAAGAATTTACCCTCTAATTGTTAAACAGTTACAACAAAACCGATGATCACTCATCACCAGCTAATCCAGGATAGTTTGAATTATGTTTTCTAAATCACTAATTAATAATAAAAGGTTGTTGGTGGTAGAATTAAATAGATTGTGAGTAAGTCTTAATCTTATTATTTCTTTTTACCTATATTATCATTTTTATATCTTCGTCAATACGGATGTTCGAGTACAGTGGGTAAGGTACAGCCACCAAATTTAACACCCAGTTGCGTTTGGCTCTACACATTGATTAATTTTAAAAAAGCTTGTTACAGTGAGATTATACTGCAAGATGGGCATCCTATTATGAAAATACAGGACTTGTTCATATTTCAAATCCCATGAGTTCAAATTTGTTGTCGTGGAATTATTTTTTAGTTCGCTTAAAAAATGTTTTTGTTACTTTCTGTAAATATTTTGGAAGTGTTCGTGTGAAATAAGCAATTATCTATATTCACAGATATGACAACCGCCTTTTAATGTGTTTTGACGAGGTGGTATTTTTGTGGTTGTATTTCCTATCCATAAATATGCCCTGAATTATTTTTTGTAGTAGACAAAAATAAATGTTAAGATGTTGATGTCATGACTTTTTGTTTGTTATATTTTGCCAATATTGGTGTATACTTAAGTAAAAACAGAAAAATATTTCAACAAAATAAATAGTGACGTTGATGGACCATATATAGGACATTCTGAATTAAAAGTTTTCTGTCCATCCATTCGTCTTCTTTAATAGCTCTATCTCTCATTATGTGCCGTACATTTTCTTCTCAGGCAACTGAGAATGTAATTTAAAGCTTTCTTTGGCCATCTATCTTCATTCATTCGCTTCACGTGACCATACCACACTAGTTGTCTCGTTTCAATTCTGTCTACACTGGAATATACAGTATTTGTCCTCTTTCTATCTTCATTCCTGATATGATCTTTTTTTGATACACCACACGCTCTCCTTAAAAAATCCATTTCTACTACTTATATTCTTAATCTATCTTTTTTCGTGATCTGCCAAACTTCTGCCTCATAAGTCGTAATAGACTCTACCAAGGTTCGATAGATTGTCAATTTCGTTTCTTTCTAATATCTTTAGACCATAGTAGAGAGTTTAGAATGTTAACCGTTTTTTTTTCACTGCTGCCTTCTGTTTTCGATGTCTCTTTTGGATAGTGCCTTCTTTAGATATTATAGATCCGAGATATTTATATTCATTACATGTTTTTGTATTTCTAATTTCTAACTCTGGATCTTTTTCATCATCTCCTATTTTAAGATACTCTGTCTTTGACATATTCATATTGAGGCCCCATTTTTCATATTCTTTCTTTAGCTTTCTAAATATGTAGTCCATGTCTTCCTCATAATTTGCTACGACTACCTGATCATCTGCGAAAAATAAAGTTGTTATACATTTACCACCGCCTATATCTATTCCCATTTTGGATATGTGTTTCCTCCACTGCTCTAACGATGATTCGCAGCATCCTTGTTTAAGCCCCTTTGTTATTGGAAATGATTCAGATATAAATTTTCCTTCTTTAACGACACTTCTTGCATTTTTGTATACATTTGCGATAGCATCCACATACTCTCTACTGAGACCTACTTTCGTCAATGTTTGAAACAGTTTTTTCAAAGGTACCGTATGCCTTTTCTAAATCTACAAACAATAAGTGAGTAGATAGATTCCTTGCCTTCCGTTTTTCGATTACCTGCTGCAGAACGAATATACCATTAGTGCACGATCTTCCTGCACGAAATCCATTTTGTTCTTCTATGTCTTCGTATTCTGATTATATTCTTTCTTTTATTATTCGACCGTACAACCTCCCCGCTGAGCTGACAACAGTTATTTATTATTAAACCGGTTTTATAGCGTTCTACGCCTTTCCGTTCCTAATCGCCACTCTTTTCTATTATGGCAGTGTTCATCTCTTTTAATTGACAACAGTTATTCCCTATAATTAGAGCATTTGCGTTTATCCCCTTTCTTGAATATTGAGCTGATGTATCCAACATTAAATCACCAAGGATATTTTGTCCCTTTAAGTATTTGTTAAATAGTTTAACCAACATCTCATGTAATATTTTTG
Source organism: Diabrotica balteata (assembly GCA_918026665.1). Classification (NCBI taxonomy): domain Eukaryota; kingdom Metazoa; phylum Arthropoda; class Insecta; order Coleoptera; family Chrysomelidae; genus Diabrotica; species Diabrotica balteata. The sequence continues at coordinate 20,723,113 of OU898278.1, forward strand.
GTCCATACTTTACCAACTCAATTGGGATGTCTCCAGGTCCTGCTGCTTTACCGTTTTTTCGATCTTTTGAGGGCATCGCTTAATTCTACGGTTGTTGTCTCAATTATTTGTGTATGTTTGGATATTATTTCCCAGTTTTATTTAACTTGAGAGAGTATAGTATTCATCTATCTATACTATCTATTCATCATTTTCACATTTATACCCCGTATATATATTTGAAATATTTAGAATTCCTAAGGAATTTCTAATAAAATTTAATTGCCCAATGTCGATTTCGTTGATTTCGGCCCACCTCTAAATATATTTTTATAACTGTCCATTAAAAACAAGAGAAATATGCAACAACGTAGATCTTACGTTCCATTGTTCGATTGTTCGATTGAATATAAAAATGTGTCTGAAGAAAAAAAAAACGAAGTACGTTTACAATATGTGCCGCGATCGTAACTTGGCAATTGACCAGACTTGCCAACGATTCTCCGTTTCACAGAAATATCTGTGGCGCTTTCTACGTGATCTAAAAGAGTTTATGCGACAATTTGTTACAGTTGATGAAACACGGAGACCCACCATTATATGCTCGAAACAAAGCCAGTGGAAACGTAACAATTCTCCGCCGCCAAAAATGTTTTCCGTCGCATGACGAAGTATTAGTCACTAGATTTTTATTGTCCCTTTATCGAAAATTCACAAAAAGAACATATGTTTACAATTCGTTCAGTGCAGTGGTTTTACTTGCCCTGCGTTCATTAATTATTGACGAAAAACGAAAAAGAAAATAGGTATAATATAAATTAAAGAGCAAATCAAAAGTAAATTGACAACAACGTTGCCAAATTTCGTACTTTGTCAGCAAAGCTGTGAGTTCGTAGGTTTTATAAAATTTTCTAATTCTGATCTATTTTGATTTTGATCTACTTTCTGATCGTATCACAAAAATATTTTGTACCATTGGTAAAAAACTTTTTTACTTAAACCCTATATTACCAGACTTGTTTAGCCGCACGTGATTACCGGACTATCGTTAATTTTACTACCTATAAAAAATGCCTTGTAATTACAAAACGTATATTTAAAATCTGAACAGGAGAGTCTTTATCACTATAATAACGAATAATATATAATAATAATAATATTTTAAACGAATAAAAAATATAATTGATTAATGTTTTAAACACTCGGTCCAAATTTTTCCACGATGCTCACCGCATATCACATGCTTGCATACTTGTCAATATGTAGTTGTCATTCGCTGTTTTTGGCTTAGACAATAAAAGCAAATTTTTCTTTCTTGATATGTGGGAACTTCTTCTGCAGCAGGTATCTTTAAAATGTGAGCTATATCGTGACGAATATTTCGACGCAAAGTAGCGGTTGCGAATATTTGTCTCATCCATGGTTCGGAAAGAGACTGGCTCAAATCAACCACATACTGGTACCGAGAGACGAGCTTTTTTCCTTGTAAATCAGTTGTCCATGGTTACGTTCCGATTTGATCCATGGACAGATTTTGTTAGTTCTTTGACATAATGCTCTACTAATGGCAAACCATTGGTATTAGTTTTCTTTCCCAAATAGGGACTTGCATCCAACATACATTTACTGGAGGATGAGTGCGGCATATTTCAATGAAAATATTCCATATTATAGATATATAATAAATAGAACTCATAGATAGATATAAATACCTGGGACGTGAAATTATGATTGGCAGGGATAACCAGACTCATGAACTGAAGAGAAGAATCGGCCTTGGGTGGGCAGCATTTGGAAAACTGAGAGAAACTTTTAAAAGTGAGCTGCCCACATGCCTAAAGAGAAAGGTATTTGATCAGTGCGTCCTCCTAGTCTTAACGTATGGAGCAGAAACACTTATCTTAACAAAAGCAGCAGCTACCACTGAGAGTCACGCAAAGAATAATGGAGCGGTCCATGTTAGGAATAACTCTGCGAGACAGAATCAACGAAGATATCAGGAGAAGAACCGGAGTAACTGACATCATCGAGAAGATAGCCAGACTAATATGGAGATGGGCAGGACACATAGCCAGAATGACAGATGGGCGATGGACAAAGAGGTTATTGGAATGGAGGCCAAGAAGACAAGAGAAGCGTCGGTCGACCACCTACAAAATGGACTGACGATTTAAGAAGACTCAATAAAAACTGGATAAGAGCGGTGCAAGATAGACGGGGCTGGAAACATGAAGAGGCCTATGTTCAGCAGTGGACTCTTGAGGCTGGATGATGATGATGATTCCATTTTTCGCGGATATGAGTGAAAGGATCTTTACTTGTCTCTCTTGCCTTATTTGCTTTTCGTCAAACCTTATACAATTTGAGAAATTACATTATCGTTTTACATTCCACAAGAAATGTAAAGCGATTACAACTTATACTCGCTATACTTTTCTGAAATGGAGGTGTTAAACATATATTTTGCAGATAAATGGTTATCGTTTTTTGCGGCAGAAAGGACAAGAATTGCAAGTAAGGCTCTTAATTCTTGAATTGATATTTGAGACACATTTTCATGATTATTATGTTTCTCAGCTTGTCTAATAGCGGCTTCCCACGGTCGGCGATATTGCGGACGTAAGCGGACCAGCCCGCACCACGCACCGTGGGAAAGGTCTCGTCCGTGGTAGCACAGGCGCGTCCGTGCTGGTGCGTCCTATCCATCTAGAGTCGGTAACATCAAAGGTGCGGTATATGCTCGTGCAACGCGATTCTAGCGCGTCTGTGTTTTAACAGACAAGTGCAAGTCAGAAGTTTTTCATTCGCTGACACGAGTAGTTGTCTGTAGTGTTGTCAAAGTTGTTTTGCAGTTTTTTGCTAAAAAATGGAATGGACAAACGAAGTTATTTTTGATTTTTTAAATTTGTATCAAAATGAAACAAATTTATGGAATTCTACGGCACCAGAGCATAAGAAACGGAACCGATATATACGATGTATGGAACCGAATAAAAAATCAATTGAAGAATAGTACTATTTCGATTAAAGAATTAAAAAAGAGAAATAATTTAATGCCGACATACAAAAGGCAAAAAACAAAAGTTGGAGAATCGATGGGAACTGGAAGTGGGGCTGATGATGTTTACAAGCCTGAGTGGCCTTTTTATGATATAATCAAACAATACTGTCACGGACCTACACAGACTGTCACGGACCGTAGGAAGAGCTCTGTCTGCGGTGCGTTGTCGTCCGTGCTGATCGGCTGTCCGCGATGATCTGTAGAATCGCCGATCGTGGGAAGCCACTATTACAATTTCTGCATTTGTATGTTGCAAAATAATTTCAATTAGCGTGTTTGGAAAGAAATGTAAGAAGTGTTCATTAAAAGTATTACAGTTTTTAGCTGTACCTCTGGGACCTGATACGAAGTGAATAAGATTCGTAGCAGCTGTCCTTTTATTTATGTGGAACTTCGGTCGACCCTTTATGACCATTCTTACCCATAAACTTTTTTCGTTTTTGGGCCACTACATACTTTGATTTTCCAGATATCGACTTGAAAACTTTTTTATCAAATTTTAACGATTAACCAAATTTAAACTAAAGCTGGTACATGGTAAAACCATGTACTCTACCAACTGTTCAAAGAGGCACCGATCTGATAATTCGTTGACTTCAGAGACTTGGATGGGCTGGTCATGTAGTGAGAATAGAGACCGGAAGATTGCCAAAAAGCGCCCTAGATAGTAAAATGTAGACCGCAAGACCAAAAGGAAGGCCACGGAAAAGGTGGTAGGATCAGTGGCAGCGGACGCGCAAACTTTGTTAGACGTGAGAACCTGGAGAAGATCGGCGTATGACCGGCAAGGTTGGAGGCATGTGTTTTGGAGGAGGCCAAGGCTCGATTTGGGCTGTAGCGCCCTTGGAGAGAGAGACTAAAGCTGGATGAATACAACTTCACAATTAGATACGCCAAACGACCTAAAAATATTACGGCAAGTGCCTTATCACGGATTGAAATCACATTAGAAGAACTAAACCGACTAAACAAAGACACAGAAAGAAGCATATAGATGTCAACGAAAGCACAAGCTAAGAGACAAGAAGAGATACAGATTTCGAAGTACAGACCGAAAGGACTGATCGACCGGACCTTGTTAAAACAGCATTGCAAGCATTATTGAGAGACTCTAGATATCAAGAACCTCGATCAGCGGCATCACTGCGAGTTCTTCACTGGAAGACTTGGTACAAATGTGCGCGCAGGAAGATATGAAGGAATTATTAATAATGAAAACTGATAAGAATCGGCTAATTCTTAATGAAATACGAAAGGATCGTAAAATATTTAAGGAAAAAGGTATAAAAATGTGTATAGTACAAGACAAACAGAACATAGCAGATTGGAAATTAAGAATAGTTATAGTTAACGATTTCCACACGTTCCACAACAGGAAGACATGCAGGAATAATTAAAATGTATCAATATATAAGGAAGTATCTTTTTCTGGATCGGATTACAGAGATATATATAATATAGGTAAAGAAATAATAATAAGACTTACTCACAATCAATTTAATTTAACAATCTGACGACCGGTTTCGCTTTCTATAATTTGCAAAGCATCTTCAGGTCGAGATACAAAGTTAAACTAATGCTGCAATAAAATAAACCCAATTAGGGTGGTGTCTCATAAAGATAAAATAAACAAATAAATAAATTAGTTCATACAAATTATAGTAATTATGCCAATATTACATGTCTGTGGTTTTCAAAATGAATAATTTGAATATATAAAAGGTAGTAACAGACAAGGTAAGGCCCACAATTGGTATAAAGTAGCAATCTTTTGTTGTAATAAATTAATAAATGAGCAAATAAATAAAACAAAACAAAACAAACATTACTTACATGCCGGTACTCTATTAATTGATGGATGGTAGGTCATGGTTGCAAAAATCATGTATTGTTGATTGGAGAACTTTAATGAGCTATTGCAGTTGTTTTGACAATAAACGGAAGTTCTTGAGGAGAACAGATTTGATCCAATGAATTAGAGATAGGTATATTGTTGTTGTTTGTCAGATGAAAGTGATGTTCTTTACTATTGTATTAATTAAATTATTTACACTTATAACAGAGATATATTTTTTGGAATGTGTGTTATTTATTGTCAATCAATAAATAACACACATTCCAAAAAAAAATATATCTCTGTTATAAGTGTAAATAATTTAATTAATACAATAGTAAAGAACATCACTTTCATCTGACAAACAACAACAATATACCTATCTCTAATTCATTGGATCAAATCTGTTCTCCTCAAGAACTTCCCGTTTATTGTCAAAACAACTGCAATAGCTCATTAAAGTTCTCCAATCAACAATACATGATTTTTGCAACCATGACCTACCATCCATCAATTAATAGAGTACCGGCATGTAAGTAATGTTTGTTTTGTTTCGTTTTATTTATTTGCTCATTTATTAATTTATTACAACAAAAGATTGCTACTTTATACCAATTGTGGGCCTTACCTTGTCTGTTACTACCTTTTATATATTCAAATTATTCATTTTGAAAACCACAGACATGTAATATTGGCATAATTACTATAATTTGTATGAACTAATTTATTTATTTGTTTATTTTATCTTTATGAGACACCACCCTAATTGGGTTTATTTTATTGCAGCATTAGTTTAACTTTGTATCTCGACCTGAAGATGCTTTGCAAATTATAGAAAGTGAAACCGGTCGTCAGATTGTTAAATTAAATTGATTGTGAGTAAGTCTTATTATTATTTCTTTACCTATTTGATATGGACTCACACAAGCAACACATTCATGATATATATAATAATGAATATATGCGACGACTGCCAAATATATTGGCGACGAGGGGATACGAGAAACGATCGTGCGCGAGTAGCGGAGAAAATTTGAATTTTTTACTGCACATTTCATAGATTTCATAAATTCATATTGTCAATTGTCATACTTCATATTCGTTTTGTTTATTTACACCTTCTGTCACTGAAGAAAATGGGATTTAGGAAATGCTGTGTTATAAATTGTAAAAATACAACAAAAATTGTCAATTTAAGTTTTATTCATTTCCAACTTTGAAGCACAAAGCTACTACAAAGAGAAAAGTGGATTTATACCATAAAAAAGCATAAGTAACATAACCTAAATTATGCATTATTCTTGCGCCCGATTTTAAAGTCAGTTTGAAATAAATAATAAATAAAAGTTCACTTTTAAGTGTAAATTTTAGTTTCATAACACTCACTTAGAGTTCATTTTAACCCAAAAATTAAGTTTAATGTTTAAATTTTATTTTTTTGAAGTTTACAAGAATGCATCAAGTTCAAGTTTTTCTGAATATGCATTAAGATATATTCGCTGTCCAAAAGTTTACATGGAAAGAATTTATTGTTCAAACCAATATGATGATATCATGGGCTTAACCTGCTAATTTATGCATTAGCATTATTTATGGTAATTAATTTTTCTTAATTCTTCCATTCTTTTTGACATTTGCCACTACTAAATCTTTTCTCTTTGACTCAGTGCTTGGTTGAAAAGTTATTTGGTGATTTACTTTCTTCTATCCAGTTTTTATTATTGAATCCATATTAACAATAATGCTGTAATTCAATAATATATTTATTTGTATTTACGCTACATCAACGTTTACCTTTTAATAAAATACCGACATAACCTCAATCTTACTTTTTCTTCTTATTCTTTTTTGGGGCCACGTCCTTGAGAGTTATTCGGTTACCTCGATCTAACATGAAAACGCAGTAAATTTTGCTGATTTACGACACCAGGTGTCGCTGTTCCGAACTTGCATGGTCCCAATAAGCACTCGATCGTGACCAACGAACCCGTGACTATTATATCGACAGCCAACAGCGCTTTTGACACGATACATATAGACCTGGTAGGCCAATTTAAGATAGATGACAATGGGAGCAGTACAACTCGAATTAAGCAAATACGAAGTATTTGTAGCCAATAGTAAGCCTCGAAACAGTAGCCAAATTGGTAGAAAATTTCATTCACCCATAAGGGTAGTAACAGACCGAGGCTTAGTGTTTATGGAATATTTAAGGAAACATGTTGTAAAAGATGTGCCACAGAGTTTTGAACACTATAGAGGGATTTTATAGCCAATTATACAAAAGACAGCAATGTATCCGGAGTGGATCATTACCAAATATAATTAATCAGAGATCTGACATTCTACCGGATATAACACCCAATGAAGTTCGAAGATTAGTGCAAGAAATGAAAAACGATAAGGAATATCGAATATTTCCATATGGAAAAATAATATCAAACCAATAATATTGTCAGTTAATGTCAAATGTATTTTGTAGTATTTTAAAGCTTTTGGCCGTTTGTGCCGTTTGCCGTTCAATAATTAGATTTTTTAATTCTGGAAAAACAATTCGGAAATCGCCAATATGTTGCAATTGTCACGCTATAGTGTAAGGAATATAGTTAGAAGATACAAAACTGCAGGTTCGGTCGTCACAAAACTTAGAAATGTACGAAAAAGTGAAGCAGATCGAAGGGCATTAAGACGCATTATAGTGAAAAATCGACGAGCAAATTATATGGAATTAAGAAGTCACAAAGAGTTACAAAGAAGTCTATTTTTATGCAGTTCTACTACGGTAGAACTTTTAGTGATAAAACATCATTTCTCGGTAACATTTTAGATTGCAATATGGAATGAAAATATTTCAAAGATCTATTAGTCTAGTCGTCAGAAAATTTATCTCTAAAAACGAGACGAGCAAACTAAATTTTGCTGAGAATGTCAATTTTGGGACCCGAAAAAGATTCTATCCCAGGGCTTGCCCCTAAATCCCCCCTCGTAAAAGTGGAAAACCGGATAACATTGATTTGCCAAGAATCTGTACATTATCCGTAGAAAAAAAAAATGTTCACCCCACTAACCTTTATCACACTTATTGTAACACCTCATTTATATTATTCAAACATAATATTCTTCCAATGACCTAAAAACCGACGCATATGTAGTTGTCAGAAATTTACAGGAATTTAATTTTGTTGTAGGGCTTACGTAAATGTATGTCCATTGCAATGGACACCAGGTCTGAAAGGGATAACTGAAACCAATTTTACATAAGAAAAGTGGCGGGGTTCTTTTTACTGTTTCATAAAGACAGGATATTAAAATAATATAGAAACTTCCATCAAACGAACATAAATTTAGGTAAATTTATCAAAATTATCACGTTTCATAACATCCTAAATCGCAAGTACTAAAATTCTCTCTGGCTACCTAAATTTACGTCACCATCTGACAAAAATAAACGTAATTTTCATCGTAAGATCATTCCGTCGTACATTTTAATAATAATGTGAAAATACATATATTATAAAACACGATGTTGATTTTTCTATATCAAATATAATAGATCTAAGTAAATAATTATATTATACGAAAAATTATTGAATGGTGGGCGACAAACATCTTTGTAATTCAATACTAATGTTTCAGTGGCGTATCGCTACTACTCATACAACTCAATTTTTACTCAAAACAATCGCAGAATGGAAAACAAAAATTCAGTGTTATTAGTACAAACCATAAACAACGGTATAGTGCAACGCTTTCGTAAGTGAGCGTCGCGGCGCTCCGGAGCGTCGTTAAAAGTAAACAGGGGCGCCGTGAGGCATAAAAATAAAAAAAGAATTTCGAACAGCAGTATTATGGAAAACGTAATTATACATATTATTATGTTATGTTTAGCAATGATTTATCTGGACATAACAAAATTCTTGAACGATAAGAAAACCTCATTGGAACATAAAATCCCGGAGACCGCTTCAATTACAAACGTATAAAGATCTGTTACTAAAAATGACATACAGTTGGTACCTTCAGTGTAAATATCGATGCACGTCAGAGATCTAAGTTGACATTGTTGCCAAATTACAAAAAAAAAATAAAAATTGCTGAATTCAATTTAAATCAAATATACCACATAATTATTACAGAAGTGGATACGACAAAAAAATTAATATTTAATGTAAATAAATAAAAAAAATCGAACTAGAAATCAAGAATTAAGTATAGTCGGTTCGCTAATCCCAGTCCGAACTGTTTAGTAAATTTAGTAATTATTTTTTTGCAAAGTTAGTTACTTTTTGACAGACTAGAAGTGACTGGAAATTACTATGTAATTAAGCACACGTGCTCATAGCGTATTTCATTAGAGTATTATTTCGTTGACCTTCTTTGCAAACTTTAATAATTCTAACAAAAAGAGAAATCATACGATTTCTACCTGGCGAAATCGAATTCAAATATCAGCCACCGTGCTTCCTAAAACTTGCGAAGCAAACAGCTTGATGAATAAATCGGCAAGGGAATCTAAAATTGCATTCCAAATGCCGTTCATCATGGCCAATATTCGTAGTGAATTCGATTTCTGGTACTCCAAACAAAGTAAAGAAATAAAACACAATGACGGTATTACATTTTGATTCGATACAGAGCAGCGACAAGCCGCATATACGTATTTCTACCTCTTTAGGTCTCCTCAGTACAAATTCATTCATTCATTCATTCACACACATTCAAAGTTTTAGGAAGCACGGTGGCTGATTTTGAATTCGATTTCGCCAGGTAGAAATCGTCGTTTGAAGGACGCGTCCTACCTGATCGGAGCAGTATGGAAGAGCGTAAAAGAGCAGAACTTGAAAAAAACGCGGAATAAAGTTTTGTGGTTAGTGGAAAATGATGAAATAATGGAAAAAATAGAATATGCAAAAGAAAAACAGAAAGATAAGTCTGATATGATAGATATGCTAAACAAATGCTAGGATGTGATGAAGAAAAAGTTCAATAATGGATGGATTTCGACGATGATGATCCCGGGTACCAAATTATGCAAGATAGTGAAATTATACAGCAAATTAATAATAAAAGTGACAGCACATCTAATTTAGCACCTCATCAACTGCAAGTTGCTCGTCATGTAAAACTGCTCTTCGATCACTGCCAGAGAGCAGAGTAGGTAGTTTTTGTCATATTTTTCGTCGAAAGACAATTTTGTCTATCGTCCCAAAAATTTCCAATTTTATATATCAGGGATCCGGTTATAACTGTCAAACGTTCATGAGGGGAAATAGTGTTTTGTTTTTGACAACAATTTTTTGTGCGATTATATGTCTATGCTCAGATAATTTCTGTAATCAGGTGGTTTTACTGTCAATTCTTCAATTAAATGTCTGAGCGACAATTCTTGCCATTTTTATATCCAATTTTTAACCCAAACTGTAGGGCGTTTTCGCTTATTTTTTAAAATAAAATTTCAGACTCCGAGAAAGACATAGTACTTCAATTCTCATTCAAACACGACATTTTTGCTCTATAGTCTATAGAACATCCCAGAGGTACTTTTCAGTGCGTCACAGTTTTTCGATTTCTTTTTAATGCATTAAGTTGGATATGACGGAGAAAGCGGTAGTTCGGTGATTAAACAGAACTATATTGCAGCGTTAGAAGAAGCTTACATACATAAGCGGTTCTTTCCTAACCTACGTTTGATTCGTTGATATTTAGATGCGCGCTTTCTCTAGCCAATCAAATACGCCTATTACTGACAGTTGACGTAAAATTTCGTCCATGCTGTCCATTTTTTGGAAGTGTTCCAACAGCAAGTGACGGCTGTCGTTCAGGTCAGTATTTGCAAAGAATATAGACGCTATATAATATATTTATATTCTTTGGTATTTGTTTTGTATAATTTTATTTTGTATTTTGTTTTACATAGTATTGTGTTTGTGGTTTTATTTGTATTTGTACAAGATGACAAGATATACGGAAAAAGAACAAGTTCTAATATTAAAATTGCTTAAATATTTTCAATTGGAAAAGAAAGCTGGACAAACATTATTACCAATTTCTGCTGTTCGTGAAGTAAGTTGAAAATTACTCTGAAAATAAAATTGTTTTATTTACTGTTTATTTCAGCGTAATGGGGATATTAGGTATTTGTATGGTATTTTTCAAAACACCATTCAATACACATAGTTTTTTCACCATATTGCGACCTTTGTATTTACTTGACCTAGTGGTTCAATGGTATCATAATTGGATAACATAGAACACTATTGTCATACCATTTCACATACAACATTTCACTAGTTTTGTCAAATCTATAAATCATACGTATTTTTCTTCATTAGCTTTCTCCATTACTGGACATTTTACAGTTCCTGTTGCCTTTATATTTTTTTGTTTCACAAATATCATTAGTTGATATTTCATGAAATATTTATCGAAAAAATTTCAATTGTTGATGGTTCAGGCAACTGTTTCAAAATATCATAAAATATTATTTTAGCTTCAAGTGGTCTATTTTAATAGTACCATTTGTTTTTTTTTTTAGGCAACAAACGTGAAAACCATAATCATATCCAGTGGAATCAGTTATCATCTAATTCTTATATTCACATCTGACTGGCTTCTCTCTAATTAACTGTTTAGCTAAGTTATGACCAAAAAATATTTAATCATGGAGTTGTCTAAGGAAATCTCTTTATGCAAACATCCCCACTAGCAGAATTTTTCTATAATTGTATCTGGAGAAGAGTCTAATTTTGTACATACAAACGTACAAAATAGAATTTTATTTTATTTATGTAATTAATTTATAAGTAACCTAATAAATTTTGGAAAACAGTTTTTTTGTGTTACTTATACTATGGCCAAAAAGCAGTAGTGAGAATAGAAGATATAACATCAGAAGAAATAGAAGTACAAAGAGTTGTTCGACAAGGGTGTATACATAAACCAGTATTATTTAATATATACTCAGAAGACATACAAGTAGGGCAATGGATTAACGAAACGGAGGCATTAGAATTAATGACATGATCATAAATAACCTGAGATACGCTGATGATACAGTTCTTTTAGCCGAATCACATGAAGACCTACAGATACTTCTTAATTAGGTGACTGCAGTAAGCGAAGAAGAATATGGACCATCACTCAACAGAACAAGAAATATATGATAATAACAAAGACAACTTAGGACATTCGTGAGATATATGTACAGAATCAGCCTATTGAAATAGTAAGAGAATTCAAATTCCTAGATACAACTATTAATGAAAACAATGACAGCTCTCAAGAAATACGAATCAGAATCAAACAGGCCAGAAGCGCATTTACAAGAATACAAAGGCTTCTCTGCTGTAGAAACTTAAACCTTAAGTTAAAATACGACTGATGAGGTGCTACGTGCTATCCGTATTATAATACGGGATGGAAACGTGGACACTGAAGAAAATTCACGTGAAGAGACTGAAGGAATTCGAGATGTGGATGTACTGAAGAGTACTAGAGATCTCATAGGTAGATGGAATAACCAAAGTTGAGGTACTGTGACGTATACATAAGGAAAGAGAAGTACTAACAATTAAGAGGAGAAAAGTGGGATATATGGGTCATGTGATGGGAGGAGATAAATATCTAACACTCTAGATCATTATGCAAGGAAAAATTAGGAGAAAAATATCCATAGGAAGGAGACGTAACTCATGCAATAACGACTTATTTAGAGCCGCTGTCTCATAATTAAAAATCGCTGTGATGATTGCCAACTTTCGACGCGCAGACAGCCCCTTGAGAAGAAGATACAAAAATTCAATAAATGAATAATTTTTTCGTCAATTTCAAATTTTTTCATATTTACACATTGAATAAACAATATTGTTTACTTTTTAATTATATTAATATACGGGATTACGCCCTGTGGCTAAGTACGATCCTGGCATCTGTCAGATTCTTCAAAAATTATATGAAATAATTCTCAACACACTTAATTCGTTCTATGACGTCATATTTAATAACGCACTGAAAAGTACCTCTGGGATGTACTTTATTAACACCTACAAGCCGCGAGTAAAACCGACATTCTTCAAACCCCCGGTATAGAATCGTACGTAAACCACCCTAGGCAAGAGACAAGGTACCAGATATTTAAACTACGAAACAAAGGGCTGACATTTACTATTCCTTAATCAGTTGAAGATTTATTTTGAATTTTTACTATTTATAGTTAGAGTTAGTAGATCCCCATTAAGTATTAATCCCTTATAATAAGTTTTTATCTAACATATTGTAATACAATACGCGGCTTTATGTAGGTACTTCGACTTAAATTCCTCGAACTGAAAGACACTTTTGTCTATACAATCAATGCTTAGCAGGCGTAGTACACGTGTAAATTTTAATAGATAAATGTATGTATTAACTATAATAGTATAACAGATGTCGGTCATTATCTGGAATAATCCCTAGCAGAGCTTTTAATGTGTTAAAAATAATAAAGATAGAAAATAATAGAATTTAGTTGGGGATTGACCAAAGTCGTGACATTAGAGGGTTGAAAATGTATGTGTGTGCCTGTTTATATACGAGAATATAGTATCAATTAATAGAAAAGGATTAACCGCAAATCTGGTACAAAAATGATTAAAGAAAAATATGTATTTTACGTATTTCTGACTTATTGTCAATATGTTAAAGTAGGTACAGCTACGTTAAAACAGGTAAAATTAATTCACGCAAGCGAGGATCGCAAAAGATCCACGTTCTGAAGTTACAATCCGACAAAAGGGAGACAAAAAATAATATCCCTTATCCTTGGAAGCTATTAAGTAAATAACCAAAGTTATATGCTTTATCAGAAATAGGTACATAAGTTAAATAACTGGTTTATACTTATCGTCATTCGTTAAAAATGATTAAAATAATTTTTTCTGCAATCGTCGATTATTTATTTTTAATATTTAATATATTATTTTCGGGACGAATTTTTTTTTTCACTTTTGAAACGATTTTTTTACTATTGGCGACGTGCAAGTACTTGGATGTGATACGAGGAACGATCGTGTGCGAGTAGCGGAGAAATCTTGCATTTTTTACTGCAAATTTCATAGATTTCATAAATTCATATTGTCAATTGTCATATTTCATATTCGTTTGTTTATTTACACCTTCTCTCACTGAAGAAAATGGGATTTAGGAAATGCTGTGTTATAAATTGTAAAAATACAACAAAAAATTGTCAATTTAAGTTTTATTCGTTTCCAACTTCGAAGCACAAATTACTACAAAGAGAAAAGTGGATTTATATCATAAAAAAGCATAATTAACCTAACCTAAATTATGCATTATTTTTGCGCCCGATTTTAAAGTCAGTTTGAAATAAATAATAAATAAAAGTTCACTTTTAAGTGTAAATTTTAGTTTCATAACACTCACTTAAAGTTCATTTTAACCCAAAAATCAAGTTTAATGTTTAAATTTTATTTTTTTGAATTTTACAAAAATGCATCAAGTTCAAGTTTTTCTAAAGATGCATTAAGATATATTCGCTGTCCAAAAGTTTACAGGGAAAGAATTAATTGTTCAAACCAATATGATGATATCATGGGCTTAACCTGCTAATTTATGCATTTATGCATTAGCATTATTTATGGTAATTTATTTTTCTTAATTCTTCCACATAATTCTTCCATTCTTTTTTGACATTTGCCACTACTAAAGCTTTTCCATTTGACTCAGTGCTTGGTTGAAAAGTTATTTGGTGGTTTACTTTCTCAAATCCAGTTTTTATTATTGCATCCGTATTAACAGTAATGCTGTAATTTAATAATATATTTATTTGTATTTACACTACATACAATGTTTACCTTTTAATAACATACCGACATAACCTCAATCTAACTTTTGCTTCTTATTCTTTTTTGGGGCTAAGTCCTTGACAGTTATCCGGTAACCTCGATCTAACATGAAAGCGCAGTAAATTTTGCTGATTTACGACACCAGGTGTCGCTGTTCCGAACTTGCACGGTCCCAATTGGAACGATTTTGAGCATCTATTCAGCATGCAGCTTGCAAGTTGGATCGCCAACCTTCGGAAGGATACGTCGTAATAAGAAAAATAATTTACTTTTATATATATATATATATATATATATATATATATATATATATATATATATATATATCCCGTTTATAGCGTAATCCGCCTTTGGGTTCCCGTTCGCCAAGCCTGTCTATTCTGCCAGTCATCTTCAAATAGATTTCTTGCTGACATGGCTTTTGAAATTCCTTGCATCCATGTGGTTGGTGGTCGTCCTCGTTTTCTTTTCTCTGGTGGTACCCATTCTAATATTTTTTTTGGTAGTCTTTCTTCCCCATACGTCTAACATGTCCGTACCATGTCAGTTGTTGTTTTTCGATGTCTTCTATAATTGATCTTTGTACATTCATTTGATTTCTTATGTCCTCATTTCTCACATGTTCTAATCGAGACTTTCCCGCTGCTCTCCTCCAAAAATCCATTTCAACTGCCAAGAGGTTACCTTTAAGTTTTTGTGATAACTGCCATACTTCTGAGCCATACACGATTACTGGTTTCAATATTGTGTTATATATTCTTTTTTTCGTTTCCGGTCTTATATTTTTCTGCCATAGTACTGAATTCAATGCACCTATAACTCGTTTCCCTTTGGTTATTCTGTCTTTTATGGCTTCATCAGTTCTTCCTGTCTTTGTTAGTTTTACCCCCAAATATATACATTGATCGCATTTCTTAATTTTCCCGTCTTCTAAGTCGAGGTCATCTGTAGTATTTTCTCCTCCTATGCAAAGATATTGCGTTTTTTGTAAATTTACTTCGAGGCCCCATTTTTTGTATTTTTTTGTATTTTATTTACTTTTAATATAACACATATTTTCCAAAATTTCGTTAAAATTCCTTTTGTTTGACATAGTGTTGTATTTTCAATATCACGTAGTTTATAATAGATTATTATCTACAGATATTTCTGTCATCCTAATTTAAAATTCCATAGTTTAGTTTTTATCTCACAATAATATGCACATACCTCTTAAATTATCTGTATTTAAACTAAAAACCTAAACAAATTGTCTAATCCTTTTCTTTTTCGTGTGTACACGCACTTATATAAATAAAGGAACATTTCTTTGACACCCCGTAATCGTAAACTCCAATACTCAACCGGGCCAAGGTCAACACAAGATGTATTTATTGATCTTGAAAGTGGAACGTAAAAGGAACAGAATAGTCCCGAAATGGGTAGTTTTGCGTTTTTCCAACATAATAAATTTAATTAGTTATTCGTCAATAGGGTGTGTGTAATGTATATATCAATTAGGGGTGCCGAAAGTGGGTTAAATAGTTTTTTAACCTCGCCAAAACTAATTAACAGTATAGCAAAAATGGCTTCGTAAAATTATGCGAGAATATTAAGATTGTACAACGTGAGTAAACAAAATATACGTCATGGGGAACCTCAGAAATATGAAGTTCAAATAATTCGCAACCTGATTATTTCTGCTGTAGTTGTGGAAATATTTTGTTGATTGTGTCTGTTCTTTATATTATCTTTTCGAGTATTTTTCCGGTTATGTTATATTAACCCGTAACTGGTGAGGTCCATTTTTTGTTACGTGTATTGAGTTGGGGTCAAACTGTCCCCAATTTCTTTTGCAAAATTAGACACTGAAATTTTTTTATATTAGAAAAAAATAACTTCAATAGCTTTAAAGACGTTTACTTTGTTATAACATAAATTTAACAAATATTTGAAATACTTATCACGCACAAAAGAAACTAAGAAGACTAAGAAACAGTCTCAAGAACGAAGTTATTTTGTAACTATACTAAACATTGTCATGTAACAAAAAAATGAGGAACAAAAAATTTTTTTTCTTCTTAAAACATAAACAAACTGTCAATCTAACCTACCAACACAAAAAAATACCCAAAAACAAAAAACGTCATAAAGCTATAATCCATTCTTATAGGCAATCTTTGCAAATGTGTGTTTCAGTGTTTCACACTTGTGGCATATTGGCACTTTGCAACTAACTATCTTTATTTTTCTATCCGCAGCCCGGATAATCCGCACACGGATAATCGAGGTTCTACTGTACACGGTTTTGTAGCTAAAAACCCAAAGTGGCTAATTGTATCAGAAATATTGTAAATCTGGCAACGAGCTAGATAGGCTAGGATATTCAAATATGGATGTTTAGGGCTGATCATAAAAATCAGTCATTGTGATAGACATATACATGCAGCAATGGTCATCTTTCTTCTTCTTTCAGTACTCTGTCCGATTATCGAACGTTGGCGATCATATTGGCAATAATAACTTTATTCACAGCGGCTCTAAATAAATTAGCGGTGGTTTCTTGATACCATTCTCGGAGATTTCGTAGCCAGGATGTTCTTCGTCGGCCTGGGCCTCTCCTTCCGACGATCTTACCCTGTATTATGAGGTCTAGAAGGTTATACCTCTCTGGATGTCTCATTACATGACCGAAATATTGTAACTTTCGAATTTTTTCGAATTTTAGTTTTCTTTGGATAATCTAAAAAACATATATCTCTTTTTATACACTTTTATAATTCAGTTCTTCTATTTTTTTGTTTTAATATTAAAGCTAAAAATGATAAAGCCAAGCAATTACTATGTACTTGTACACTTTCGTAATTAATTTCTCCTATTTTTGTTTTTATATTAATATTAACGCTAAAAATGGATTAAGCTAAGAAATTACGATATATGTATACATAAAAATAATGATTCTGACTAATACGTAAAATACTACAAAGAAAAAATATTACCGACTGTTGATTAAAAAGATTTCAAATAACAAAGTAACTCTTTAAACAATTTGCACAATTAGGATATTTTCTAGAAATGCGTCAACCTTTGTATTTACCTTTTTTAGTAGGCACTAACAGATGTTAGCATTTTTTTAATTACCACATCGACCTGAATTTTTAAAAACACGCGAAGGAAACAATACGAGGCCTGGTTTAATACAAACAGTATATATTTAAGATTTTTTTAATAATAAAACCAGGTTTGTTGTCAAAAATAATCTTTTATTACACTTTTGTATACTAATGTATACTTTTCATGTCATACCTTTTTATTTTACTTATATCTGTTGTTTTATGGCCGGCTTCTTCTTATGTAATAGCCTACATTGTGAATAATACAAGTTCAATTTGTGTGTCTTTGTCAATATTGTCGTTCGGTTTGGTATAAACATGTATAAACAAATATATTGTTTAAATGGATAAACATACATTGACGTTAATAATTTAATAGTAATTGTGTATGTGAGTGCTGGGAGACCACTATCATAACGTTATTTTCCAAAATGGACATCAGACACGCCATCTTCCTTCTTCGCAGCGACTATAAAAATACTCATCCTCATCGCATTTGGAGCGACGATCAGGATCGAATATTAAATAGAAAAATCCTACGCACAACTATTTACGTTCATATACTTATGTCATAAACGCGTTTGACATCACACTTCATTTAGTAGTAAACTACCTGCCGAATTATATCACTATGTACCAATTATACGCGATATATTTGGTACAGAGATTTGTACGATATCTAATTACCGTTCTCTAAGCTAATTTCTGTTGAAATTCAAGTTTCTGTCATTCTGCTTTATTTTCCTACATCATCTGAGTGTTTTACAGGCATATTAAATATTTGCCAATCACTAAAATGCATTATATAATGTGTTTATAGAAATTTTAGTGTTTGTGTGTGTTTATTTCTCTGTACTTATTTTTTTTTAAGTGCCATCTCCGTTGCGGAGATTGGCAATCATCATGACTACTCTAACTTTCGAAGCAACTGCTTTAAAGAGTTCTTTTGAGCCACAACTATATCACTTGGTTAAGGTTTTCAGCTAAGATAATATATTCGTCTGTTCCTTACACTTCTACCCTCTTTTTTTTTCCTTGGATTATGTACCGTAATAATATATATATATATATATATATATATATATATATATATATATATATATATATATATATATATATATCCGGGATATACCAGTTTTCTGCCCTTTTATTGTCGTTTTAAATTAACAAATTCCCTGTATATGTTATAAAAGTAACAAAAGGGACTTAAAAGTGCTTTAGTTTATTTTTTTTTAAGCTGTGTTGTAAAGAAATCAAATAAGTGTGTCTAAAAGTTTGGTTGTTTATATTTTTTTGAGGTCAAATCCTGTCGACTGGACTATTATACAATTATTTTTTTATTTATTTTTATTTCAGGAAACACGAAACTTATTTGTTGCAGTAAAATTTTATAAATGAATTGTTTTTAAGGTACCTACTATAATAAAACCGTCTATAAAATATTCCTATTTTTAAACACATGTTAACATTGCTGTCAGTCCTAAAAAATAATTAATTATTCATAAATAATATTCAGAAAGGGTCAAGGTTAACTTTATTACTTTTACGATTTACTGTTTAATTAATTACTAGAATATTATATGAAACACATTTTTATAATATCTGTTTAATTGCAAAAGCTTTTTTCCATGGACGTATAAGCTTTTTTCCGAACGAGTGGATATTTTTCGCTTTGTTGTACCCTTTTACGTTGAAAGGTAAGTAATGCCAATCCGTCTTGATAGTTAAGTCAAGACACGCACTCTCGTCCTTTTACCTCACTCATATTTCACATCGGTCACTTTTCTACATTCAAGTGAAACTCCTTTTTCCTTGACGTGGCGCAAGCTTTTGATAAAGCATGGCACGCAAGACTTAAATATAAACTAAGCAGGATTTTGCCAAGTAAATACACATAGTTATTGAAATCATATATTTCAGATAGGTTGTAGGGTTAAGTTCACACTCTTTCACCTTAATTGAGAACTCATCAGATAGTGCCAACACTAAAGACAGATGAATAGCAGCACCTCTAAGCCAATTTCTAGATTAATAGATAGTATTAGATTAATAGATAGGCGATCTTGCCAATGCCGGATTTAGTTCATGGACCGCCGGGGGCTAAGTTATACTAGGCCGCCACTCTCCAGTATGTATAGATGCATCTTAGGTTAACAATTCATTAAAACTGGGCTGCACATGGTACGTATTTTGCCAAACTATTCCTAGATTTTATTCGGGCTTGGAGACCGTTATAAACGCCAGACATGTTATTCGAATTGTCATACGATTGTCTCCTGCATTCATGGATATTTATATTCGGGTTGGACAAATTTTTTACAATGCTGGCTTCCATATCTTCGGCTTTGTGGCTAGTGTTGTCTAAGAACTTTATGAACCTCGTGACAGGTGTTCCGGTGTCCGAGCAATACCTAATGTTTGAATTTGAATTTCTTCTTATATGTGGTCAGAAAGCACTTGCAAAAATTCAAAACAAATCGTTTTGCAAAAATTCAAAACAAATCGTTTTTGATAAATAAGACACTGAACCACAGCCTTTTGAAGCATATTTTTCAATGTGTTCTTTTAAAAGGGGATCATATTCCGCCAACAATTCTAGTAATCCAAGGTAGTTGCCATTATTCATCATCAGTTGGCGCTACAGCGCTTCGTGAGCCTTGGTCTGCTTCAAAACATTCTTCCATCCTTCCCTATCGAGTGTCTGCCTTCTCCAGCCCGTCACTCCAATCTCCCTCAGATCTTCCTGTACATCGTCCAGATATCTGAGTTTAGGTCGCCCTCTTCTTCTTCTTCCGACCAGCCTGTTTAGCATAGTTATTTTAGTAGGATCACTCTCAGCCATCCGCATAACGTGGCCCACCCACCTTAGGCGGTTTATTTTGATGCTCTTCACAATATCTGCATCACCAAAAAGTCTAGAGTTCAAAGTTATATCGCCTTCTCCACAGACCCTGTTCGTTTACTTCGCCATATATGGTCATCAATACTTTTCTTTCAAATACTCGTAGTAACTCTTTATCTCGGGTCGTCATTGCCCATGTTTCCGATCTGTATGTGAGCACTGGGCGTATTATTGTTTTGTTTGTTTAGTTGCCATTGTTAGTAAAACCAAATTTTTCGTCGGTTCCTCTAAAAGGTAGTCCCATACTAGCTAAGCATTTTATGATACTTACGACTCTTTATAATATGTTTCGCCAATATTTGGTCTCATGTTCAATCTGTTGTCGCAGATAATCATCGGTCTTTCTCATACTCAATGAATTTCTTGAAATATAATTTTTAAGATGTTTTAAATGAACGACTGACCTTTCATGACTGACATATTTTCTTTAGTCCAAAGAAATTTCCGTCAAATCCAGTAAAAAGGAAAAAGTGCAATTTTCGCTTGAAAAGAGTCGACAATATAAGCAAAATAAAGAGCCTGTGCTTTTGGAATAAACCAGTCACGCCGATTGTTTTTACCATTCTTTAAAACTTTATAGAATATTGATTTAGTGCGGTACCTGTTTTGTTTTCCTATTTTTCTTTTTGAAGATTCTAAGTCTAAAGAATTAAGATCCTGTGTTTTCAATTCTTTCAGCACTTCATCTACACAATTTCTTGGACAGAATTTTGGATCTTGTAAATCAAGTCGATAAACACCACTTTCGACTAGAATTTGACGTTCAGGAAAACTCTTTTCAGGACGAAACTCGATATCACAAAGTGAGTCTGAATTTGCTGTAGATAAATCATCTCGACGTGATGAAGATCCTGCTGCAAATTTTATTTTATTAAAAAAGCAACTAAAACAGTCAAATAAACCTACATTCTAAAAACATCTTAAACTGTTGCAATTGGATCGTCTTGAAAAGAAGTGCTCATTGGTATACTATCTTGCCTGGATTTGGTAAAAAACAGCTGAATCTTGGGTGTTATTTTTAATACTGCATTTACTTTTTGTTGTTTTTCTAACTTTTGCCGTTTTCAAAATGCACGTCTTTCCCTTCCGCTCATTTTTTAGAAACGTCACGAAAACACTTCACTGGCACATGCCCAGTCTGGAACACATAGCCGTGTGATAGTGTTTTTTTTATATAGCCCTTTTTCTACCCGAATTGTCGAATAAAGGCCTCTCCCATTTCTCGCCATTCATCCCTGCTGTGTGCTAGGCGTTTCCACATTGGTCCTGCGACTCTTTTGATATCGTCGCTCCAGCGCATTTGAGGTCTTCCTCTTGGTCTCTTCGCATCGTACGGTCGCCAGTTTCCGACTTCTTTGTTCCATCTACCATCTTCGAGACGTTCGTTGTGTCCAGCATGATAGTGTTAAGTTTCGCCAATCTGTCGAGTTCTTCTCAGCATTCCGACACTAGCCTATAGTCCATCTTATGGCTTCTAAGAGTCGTTATTGTCTCTTGACTCACCATCATCAGTTGGCGCTACAATCCTGAGTGTCAAAACATTCTTCAAACACATCGTCCATATATCTGAGTTATTGTCTCTTGACTATCTGTGCATATATTGATCCGATTCAGTTCGAAAGCTCTCATGTTTAAATCTGCTAGTAGAATTTTTTTTTTCTTATTGCTACCACTACTGAATATTCATACACCCGAGCCTTCTGCAGTTTTAGACCTTTATGTGTGCCAGATATAACTCTGCAGTCTGAGTTGTGTGGTTCCCCTGCTCATCCCTCTTAAGGGCACATTTCCGCTTAAAAACGAACTTCAGCCTGTATCTAAATAAGTCATTATCAATTCGGTAACCCTGATTTCATGTATGGTACTATGTCCTGATCTAACTATAATGTATAAAGTATAATGTACAGGAGGGAGGTCCAGTAGGAAGGGACCACAACCTCTATACACCCGTGACTCCAATGCAAGCAAGTCTTTACACCTTACTTAGTTTGAGGATGGCACTTTTTTATTCCACCTTTGGCTACAATGCCACTGTGCACCAGTGCTTCTAGTCACTGCTCCCTTGTTTATTCGTTTTATCTGCTGATTCCAATTAAGTCTCGAACCTATTATTACCCCAATTACTTTATTTTCATTCACTGTGTTTAGAATTGTACCATTTAGGCTTAGAAGATCGAATCCCTCTAAATTCTTCCTTCTGGTAAAAACAAAAAATCTTAGATATGCTGTAGTGTAACTTCATTAGTATAATTACACCTATAGAGGTACATACAATCATACATTCTTCCTAATGACTTCGTAAATGTGCAAATCAATGTTTACAAATAACTTTTCGAAATACCCCTGTATGTTAAAATTATTCAAGGAAGAAATATTTCATTTCAAAAGAATTTTACTTTAAAGTTTCCCCGACTTTCGTGGAATGGTTCATGAGTTTTTTACTAGAGTCGAATTTCGAATTTCTACCTTTGTTATGAACAAAAACGCCCTTAAATAGAAAGCAGCTGTGACAACACTGAGAAATCATTTTACAAATACCGCGACATCTGATGTCAACGTATAGGAATCATACTAAAATTCCATGCAAGTCCGTGTTTCTGTCTTTGTTTCACACGTAGAAATGTATGGAAGTTGTATTAGGGTTCATATTTTTAAATTGTAACAACTGGAAATAAATATACGGTTCCATACGCTATCAGTAAACTGAAACAGAACGATTTATTTTGTTATGACTGGCGGTTTCGGTTTATGTTACGTTATTATTCTACATCTCTAGTAGAGGTGCTTTGCTATTTCTCAGACTGTTACTATTTAACGTCTATGATAATAATAATAATTGTTAATTTAAAAAGCGTACATTATAATATAGATAACAAGAAACAAAAAGCATACTAAATACTAAATAAACATTAAAACTAACTGAAGTAGAGCTACCATAAAAGTAGCACTCTTGTACGTGAGACTTAAAAATATATATTCAAAGAAATGTTTAACCCTAGAACCACAACGTGAGGGAACTGGAACATAAACCACAACGTGGGGTCGCCTTTGACCCTGATGAAAACTTATTCAAATATGACAAATAAAAAAATGTATTTGGTAATATTTAATTTTTAAATCTTTTATTATATGACAGTTTAATGTTTCTACAGTAAATACCAAAATAAGAGTATGGTTAAAAAATAAACAACAAAATAAAAATAACCATTTTTTAGTAGTAAAAATAACATGATAAACAAATCTGACCAATACAAAATATTTAAATCAAGATTAAGATTTACATATTTTACAAATGCTAAACTGATATTCTGCACATATATTTTTTCCACAATGAGTACAAATATGGCGTCCTTTACGGTCATGAGATCTTGGAAAAAATTACAACGACGTGAACTCTTTTGTGGCTCTTGGAGTGGTAGTTCATCAGGGTAGTTCGTCAGGGTATCCAAGGTATTGTTTCAGAGATTGTCTTAACTTTCTTGGCAGTCAGTTATTTTCTACTCTTTGCTTCATATAATCTTCCACCAAAGAATCAGCTAAGTTTTTGAGAAAAGTAGAACGGACGTTACAATTCGGCAATGTTTGAAATTGATGTAACACAACAGAATTGATTCCCGCAGCATCTAACATTCCATACAGAATCCTTAAAAACCACCTTCTCGTCTTTCGAGCAACTCTCTTCGAATGACAGAGTTGATCAAACGTATCGACCCCACCTTTAGTCGAATTGTAGAACATTGTAATTTCTTGCTTTTTTGTTTCTGCATTTAATTCGTTTCCAAAATGCCTAGAACTTATAAGTAGAACACATTTTTTCTTTTCTGAAACATGGGATACTAAAGTTACATCTTTTGAAAAAGCAAACGATGATGAGGGGATTTCACTGCGTTTTACATCTAGAAATTGTACCGGTATTTCTCTTTTATTTTTGCGGAAAGTTCCTACCATGGTAAGTTTATTTTCAAAAAGTTTTTTTGCTAACTCGATCGATGAAAACCAGTTGTCGATTGTTATACTACGATTTGTTCCTGCTATAGTTTTCGATAGTTTCATAACATATTGCGTTGGGATAGAAACATCTTCAGGCCTTTTGTTTGGATCTTTTCCTGTAACACGAATTGCAGAACACATATAATTAGTTTTGGCGTCGCACATCATAATAATTTTAATACCAAATTTGTCTGGTTTGCTAGGTAAGTACATTTTGAATGGGCAGCGACCCCTAAAGTTTAATAGCTGCTCATCTATAGTTACAGATTCCTAAGGAGTATACAAGCTTTCGCAGGTTTCTTATTTCTCTTATTGGTGCGAATTTATCGACAGTTTTTCTTTCTGTTCGAGTTGTTTTGTAATCAAAACGCAAGCAGTTTAAAAGAAATTCAAACCGGTTTTTTGTCAGTGTATTGCGAAATATTGCTAAGCCAAATTTTTCTGACCAGATGTCTTCGAGGGAAAGATGTGCTTGTTTTAGAAGTCCTGCAAAGTATAAAAGCCCAAATAAAGCCCTAAGTTCTGCTTTATGTGTTTCTTGTATGTATCATTGGTCCGAAGTAAATTTTGATTTTTGAATTTCTATTTCTCTATTTGTGCTGTTGACAATTATCTCTAAAATTTCATCGGTAAAAAATAGCTGCCATATTTCTTTCGGTTTTTTAGTGTTTTTACATTTTTGTTTTGTGCCAGGTAAATGTACAACTAATTTTTTTTTGCCGAGGTCCTCGTTCTCTTCGAAATTAATGGCTGCGAGTACCACTTAAAACCATTACGACCAAAAAATCCAGGACGGTCATCTGTAGCATCTGTTTCCATAGCTTCCTCATTATTGTATGTTCCCTCCTGTAATTCTCTAATAGTACATTCATCAGATGCAGAATCGTTGATTAAGACATCCTCGTCTTCGCTATCGTTTTCATCTAAGGACTCCTCGTATGCCAGATCGTCATTCTCGTCTTTGTACAACTCTTTCCAAAGCTCTGTTTCAGTAAGAGGACGCCGTCATTTATACTGCAGTTGGAATGCACTTCGTTTTAAATTTTTATCAGCAATTTTCCTACAATAAATCATTATTTAAACAACTAAAACAACAAATAATAAATTTAGCTTACCGCACAATATTGGGGTCAAAACCAATTCAAATACTTATTATCCGCGAAAACGAAAGTCAGTTCAAAAAATACGTACACACACCAGACCCTACAACTAAGTGTCTTAACTGCGCGCAAGCGTGCGATTAAGAAATATGAAACTGCAGGGTCACGGGCGACCCCATGTTGTGGTACTAGGGTTAACAAATGTACAAATATAAATAGTTATTTACATATGCGCACTGACAAAGATACGTTAATTTTAATATTAATTTAGTATGTGACACAAATGTGAGTACGTGATATTAATTGCAGTAAATTCAAGAAATGTAGTTGGTAATCAAAGTCTATCTAGATATTTATTATTTATTACTATTGTCCATTAATCAGTTCTTCGTAGAACTGTGTTGTTTTGTTTCCAATCCATCGTTTAATTTCATATTTATATCTATGTTTTTTATAATTTTTAATTTATTTTAAATTCGCTGATAGACAATTGTATAATTTGGGCCCTATATAACCAACATATCTCTGGAGTATGGATCTATTACATTTAGGTGAAACTACATTATTAATTGAATATGTACCTAGTTTGATGGACATGATTGTTAAAGTTTAATATTATCTTTTTTCTTGTATGTGTATATGAACTTTGTAACAGAATAATTTACGTACAGTTAAAAATTGACTTTCATTATAACAGCTTGCTAGAATATCTTAAATTTTCCCATAAGTAATTCTAAATAGCCAATTCTGAATAATACTTATAGAATGCAAGTAATTATTCCGCTTTCCACCCCATCCTAAAAGGCCATAGGTAGGTTAAGATTGTATTAAGTGCATAATAAAGAATTCGTAAATGAGTTATTCCTAAAAATTGTTTTAAAAATTTAAATCTTAATAGGAGCCCTCTTAATTTAACTACTATATTATTTGCTTGAGTATTCCATCGTAAATGTTTATCAATTATTATACCTAGATATTTAATCTCGTTATATGTATATGGAATTTCATTTTTTGCATCGAAAGAGAGTCTCTCTCCTCCTTTAACATCAAATTTAGTTGGGTTATATTATTGTTTGTCACATGGAATCTTATTTATATTGAAGTTTTTTAACAATTGTGTCGCATTTTAGACTATTACCTTTAATAATTAATTAAAACTTTCTCGTCTAAGACACATTCTGAAAAATATTATATAGTTACGTCGGAAAATTTAAATTTGGCGCATTCGCATTTCCGGATATGTCCGCCATCAGAGGCCACTTTTTTGGTCTCCTTTTCATAAGGATTAGATTCCCTCTTTTGTCTTTTTGCTCGATGGTTACACCACAATAATCCTATTTTTTTCCTGAGCAGTTTTCTAATTATAGTAATAATTATTTGATTTTTAGGTTGAGTTTACCGAAAGTACAAGCTGATAATAGCCGCAAATGTCAAACATGGAACAAAAAATTTTAGTATAGCAGTGTTGACATGTTTTTATAATGTAAATGCTGTATGCTTCAAATAATATAAAAAGTGATAAGGTTTTAGAAAAGTACATTTTGCTTATATTATGTTATGAATTCTGCAATTTTTGATTTATATAAAACAAAATTGAGTAAATATTTGTTTCTTTGGAGTTAAATTGCAGTTAATTATTAGAAATTTTTTTAGCAATTAACCTTTGATAAATTAGGGAATATATTTGGCAATCGTCAAATCAGCAGTTGCCAGATATTTGCAATTAATATTGAAAGAGACAAATATTTACCCGTTAGTGCTTCATACATAGTATAATCAAAATGTACTTTTTAAAAGCTTTATCTATTTATATTTGAAGCATATAACATATACATTATAAAAACATGCCAACACTGCCAAGCCGAAATATTTTTGACATTTGCGCCTATATTCAGCTTGTACTTTTGGTAAACTCAACCGATTTTTATGTTTGCTCAAAAGATTTTCCCGTGCAATTAAAACTATGATATAAAATTGGTGTAGTATGATTGTGATGATGTTAATGAAGAATCACAGACACTACAAAGAAACCATTGCGACGTGTCACTGTTACTGGAAATCACAAACAATCCCGTCTCTATTCTGTGGTTCTTTGATGCGCGTTCGTCAGTTCGACATAACCTCAATTTTTTTTATCCGTCGATAGCTATTCGTAGCAGTTTTTAGTTGGTGTGGCGTTAATTTTTGTAGATTAAGACATTCGCGAGTGTTTCGATCGTTTAAAATGATTTTGCAAATGTGCAGAATACTTACCAATGTGAAATTAGACTAAAAGTGTTTCGGAACTAATGTGAGATATCGGGAGGTTTACAATTGGGGAAAAAGTTAAACGTCACGACGAACATCCTTACTTGTTGAAACACCGATTGCTCTGATTGATATGGAAACTGTGAAATCTTTTAGCGGAAATTCGTTCAGATGTGAGTTTGTTTTTGCTATATTAATAAGTACTGCTGATACTACTCAACCCCAATGTTCACTACAATCGATTTTCATGATCGTGTCATCGTTTCAATTTAGTCCATTGCATTTTTATTTTAGCAGCAAATTATGCAACCGTACTCTAAGCTACTTTTTGTTATCTTTTATTGCAATTAAAAATAATATATTTGCTTGTTTTCAAGTGTATTGGGACCAAGCCTTTGATATACACACATGGCATTCATCTACAAAAACAATATTCCTAGGAAAAAACAAAACCAGAGTTCACAATATATGCCTATTTTGCTTAAAATAGTCATTTTAATTAGGTAGCAAATGTTTTTCTGTATATATGAAGTATATCATAACCTATAAAATAATGAGTAGCAGTTTCTGGAACATTTTTTGCACTTTGTCAAAACATTTTATCCATTCAAAAATGTTGTTGAAAGCTATTCATTTTTGTTTATGCGTACCAGAGAGTTTCGTTAATAATAGAGTTAATTACAAAAAACATACAATTTGAAACTAGGTAGATGGTGATAAAAGGATTACTTAATTGAAAATTGGCAAATGTATTGTTTTTCATGTCACTGTTTTAATGTAAGGTTCACTTATATACTAAGATGTCCCATATGAGGAAAATTAGCACTCTAGAAAAGCATCTACAATAATATTTCAAACTGTTTAAGCCCAAATGAGTCTTTTATTTTCCTTAAATATATTGATATTGTAAGCGAGCATAAAGTAACAAACTGTATCTACAAAACATGTACCTATATTTTTTGTGGTAAAAAAGTAAACTTTTTAGTAGTTGTTTTTACATATTTAAATAAAATTTAGAATCACAATATTTAATTTTCATAAACCAGTTCTCAAAAATATGTATTAAATATGGATGGAATACCTTAAATACTTTACTAGAAAAAAGGTATATTTTACAAAGGCAGCATTTTTGCATCCTTTAGAAAACCAGCCTCTTGCTATTTAATACTCATCACAGTAATTTTTTCCAAAAGAGTAAATTGAGGTTTATAAAGTTCATAACAGTAATGGTAACAAAAAAATATCTTTGCCAAGGTTTTATGCCTTTAGGTAATCCACATATAAATGTGCCATCCTTTTTTCAAGCTACAGTGGTTTTCAACAAAATCATTTAATAAGAAATTTTTTCTACTTAACTATTAAGTGTTTTGTGTACACATTTATTCATATAAGGTTATTTGGATGTCCTACAGATTTCTGATTATAAAACATTGTATCCATATGTTTTTATCAAACTATCATACTTTTCCCCAAAATCAGATTATGAGTCTTTTGTAATGATTATAAATATTGTAAGCATATCAAAATTTCTGCTAAAATTCAAATAAAAATTCTAGATCCATTATATACACAAATGTTCTATCAAACACAAATATTAGTTAAATTATTGGCAAACACATATAGATATAGCGTAAGTGAATTATGGACATTTCTATACAAATAAACTGCTTGCAAAGTAAAAATCCAGGCAAAACGTTTTGAAAAACAAGTACTAGAGTACAAGATATCAGTTGAATATAAAAGAAAATATCTGCATGCATTTTCCTTTCTAAAAAACCACCATTTAGTGACAAGTTTAAAATTTACGGATTTAAAACAAAAGCAATTATCTTTGTTAGAAGCTTCTAGAAAC
The DNA here is from genome assembly GCA_918026665.1 of Diabrotica balteata. Lineage (NCBI taxonomy): Eukaryota > Metazoa > Arthropoda > Insecta > Coleoptera > Chrysomelidae > Diabrotica > Diabrotica balteata. The sequence goes on from OU898278.1 coordinate 20,753,012, forward strand.
CAAGAAAACACATAGTTCTTAGTGACTTTATATGTTCGTGTTGGAAGGAATTAATCTGAGACAAATAATCAAAAATCTTTAAAAATTGTGTTACATAATACTTGGAAGGCCTCCCTTATATTTCTGATAATATTCATACATATTTCTTAAAAAGTTGTGTTTACAGGTTATCTAAAACTTTACATGCATTATTTAATTTATCTTTGAGACTGCACACATTCCCTGGTAACTGACATGACAGTTATATAACTCCTGTATTTAAAAACAGTGACAGACAATTAAAAAAAGAATTATAGTTCTGTTGTTGTTATCTGCCATCCTTAAACTTATTGAACTAATTCTTAAGAAATATCTCACTGGCATTGTAGAAAGCTCTAGATTAATGAGTAATTAATCAGTGATTTAGGAACGGCAATTCTATGTCTTCAAATCTTGTTTTGTATTGTGACTACATTGTCAGAGCTTTCAAGGGTGGGTACCAAGTGGACTCTATTTATACTGATTTCTCAAAGGTCTTTGACACAGTAATCCATATTTTGCTCATCTTTAGATTAAGATGTATTGGCTTTCCTGAGTAGATTCTTTCATGGTTAGGTAGTTATCTTGATGAAAGAGTTCAATTTGTTTTTATAAAGGATTCACTTTCGATTCCTATCTTGGTCAGTTCAGGGGTCTCACAAAGTTCCCACTAAGGCAATAAAGTTTCAAACCTATATGATTTATTATATCCTTAGCAAATCTAAAAATACTCACATTAATACAAGCCTACTCTTAAGAGTGTCTAAAATAAGAGATTTAGGGGTGTTATTTGACATTTCCTTGTCATTTATCCCTCACATCAACAATTTGTCTTTTGGTACCCATATATATTTTATTTTTGTCAATAATATCAATGTTATGGATCTATAGTACTATTTTAACCATTACACCCTTGAAAAAATTATTTGCTCCATATTTGTGTTTATAGATTAAACTTACAGAACATGTCTTTAGTAGAACTAAGGTCAAGGGGCTAAATATCAGTTCCCTTTAGGTTAAGAACCTAACCTAACCTAGAAGACTACAGAACTAAATGTGATGTAGTTTTTTTCAAATATCAGTTCCCTTTAGGTTAACAACCTAACCTAACCTAGAAGACTGCAGAACTAAATGTGATGTAGTTTTTTTCTATAAACTTCTTGACCTTACAACTGACTGTGCTGATTTATCAAGTCTTATCAACTTTAGATGTAGTACTAGAATTTTTAGAGACATGCCTTTGTTTTCTATAAAACACTATCACATAAACAATGGCAATTTCTCTACTATTAACAGAATTCACGCACTAGAAAATTACTTTAATCAATCTTATGATCTGATGGATTTAAAATCTATAAGATTTAAGCACTCTTTGACCCAGTATGTTAGGGATTGAAGATGAGTGACATCTAAATTGTAGTATGGAGTCATTTCATTTTAATAAGATTTTCAGGAAAAGTGGTTTATTTTAATTTAATCATTTGTTTAGCATTACTTAATCATTATTTAATATTTTTTAGTATTTTCGTAAAAATAGGGATATGGAAAATCTTCTTCCAGTTCTAATGGACAGCTGGAGTGTGACTTCACAACAGTCATATTGTTATTACTTTCCAAACAAAAGTTGAAATGTCCAATCTCAAGACTTTTTAATTTCTATAAAGTTAACATTTTGCTTCCACTGCTGCTTTTTCTTTTAAGTATAGTGTTTTTTATGATAATACCATCATAATTCAGTGTTCTATTTCTATGAAATATAGTTTAAAATTTTAAATTAAAGAAATTCTAACCTTACTTTATTGTTACATCCATTTTATTGCTATTTTTATAAAACAACATGTTTTATTATTTACACAACATTGTAAAATTGTTGTAGTAACTATTAGAATACTTAGATATTGCAAAAAGCGGAAAGATGCTGTTAAAAAAATGAAAAAATAAGGAAAAATACAAATTGTCCACACTAAACAAGATTTGTTTGGAAAGTGAAACTGACAGATGTCAATAAAATCTACTTCATCACTCTGGCAGTCTATTGACAGAACTTTTTGTAACACATCTAAAATTATATAAGTTGCAATATGATACTCAATACTAATTTATTAGCATATTCTATATTTTTGGAATTTGTCAAAGATCAGTATCATTAAAATCATAGTATACTTTTACATCCATTGCATTTACAGCCACTGTATTGGTATTTTTATATAATTTACAACTTGACTATATAATTTGAATTTAATCCTAACAAATGTTTTTAATTTGCTGAATTCTTGCTTTGATAATTTCATTTTTTAACCTTTTTTATAAATCATGTTTCTAATAATATATGCAAAAGTATCTCCATATTATTATACTTCTTGTAGAGCCATACCCTTTTTTTCCCTAGGCTGCTACTCTGCATTAAAGCAATACCGTAGTTTAGGAATTTAAGGAAATTTAAACATTTTGACTGTCAGATATAAAATTAAATTAGTGATAAAAATTATATGAAACTAAAAAGGAAAAGGTACAAATGCATAATAAGTTCTTCTCTTTCTAATAGAATGAGATTCTCAATTAACACATCAATTAACACAGTAAAACCTCCATTATCCTATTGAATATCCAGAAAAATGTAGCTGATCATACAGTTTTATTATATGATGCACAGTGAAAGATGTGTCACTTTTAGTCATATTTTAGAACAGAAGGTACTGACATAAGTTGACTGATAATGATTAAATTTCCTTCAATTTTAGCCATAAAAACAAAAAGTTAGTTGGAATTAAACAAAGATTTATGTACATGAATTCTCAGATTTTTAACAAAAAGCATATTGTAAAAGTGGTCACAGAAAAAGATTTTTCCTAAAACAATAATCCCACTACATCACCTAATTTTTACTTCATATGGTTTTTTCATACATTTTCACAGGTTAAATCTAATGTTTTTAATTTAAAAATATGTATGTATTAAAATGTAATTCACATTACAATTAATTGAGCCATTGAAAACCAGAGTGGTCTAAATCAGAAATGCTGGTATTCTAGAAACGGTAACTTAATGTTAACATATTGGCGTAAATGGGAACATAAAAACTGACTGTGATGTGATTATTTATTTATTTTACAATAAATTGGTAAAATAATCACAGTCAGTCTCTATGTTCCCATTTACACCAATATGTTAACATTAAGTTACCATTTGTAGAATACCAGCATTTCTGACTTAGACCACTCTGGTTTTCAACGGCTCAATTGTGGTTTAATTTCATTTAAAATAATATTTAATTCATATAGTTGTTACATAGCAAAGACCATATAACTGCAATATTTTGTCTTATAATTATGTTATATGTAGCTAGATATTAATATTCACCCTTATTTTCTTTTTTAGGCAGCCTACCATGTGATGTAAACTCCAGTGTTATTAATCCCAACATTCATTCTTTTATTAAAGAAGTAAAGAAAAGTCAAGCTGCTATTAAGGATAAGGAATACACCACTGCAGATATTGAGACAGATTCAGAAAACCAGAGGCTTCTAGATAATGATGTTTTAGGGCAAAACTATCAAGAATCACAGGAGATCACTATTGTTCCGAGGTTTACAACAAAAGCTACGTTACAAATTGGTGAGTGATTTGTTCCAAATAATGTATCATAATCACAGGTCTTTATTGTTATTTATTTCTTTGTTTTCTTTTGTCGTTTTCTTTATTCTTGAAAGTTCTCATTAACCCTAGCAAATCAGAAGATTCTATAATCATTGTTAGTGTTATTTATTGGTAAATCAATTATACTAATAAGGATCACTAATATCCCATGAAAATGTCTTCACACTTAACACTAGATACCAATTTAAATGTACAGTATGTACCAGAACTTATAAGTAACCATCATCAAAAGAAAACTGAGTATATTTGGCATCTTCTTCTTCTTCTTCGTCTAGCCATTCACGTCCACATCTGAACATAAGCCTCTTCAAGTCTTCCTTTCCATTGTTTTTTTATATTTGGCATACAGTTTACTAAATTCCAGAGAACCATAGGTATTTCTTCAAGCCTTTGTTCTTACTAACCTTTTATCAAGTACCTTTATGTATTTATGTTTATATTATGCATTTGTATTTAGTATATATTGTAAAAAACTATATGTAAATAAACAAAACATTTTTTTCTTTTGAATCACCCTCTTTTGCTTAGGTAGAAAAAGGTTCATTTATAATGAATTAATAAATTTTTTGTATTTGCATGGTTGCTGCTCACTTTGGATGTGTCTCATTCATTTTAGATGCCTTAATTTTGAATATCTGACTACATTTTTTCTACCCATTTTATATTCCTTGTTTTGTTTGTTTTTTTAACTCTACTGCAGGTGTTCTAGAATCGTTTTTATTAATTTTGTTTTTGAAAGTCCTTACAATTTATCTTTTCATGATAAGACATAGGGTATGGTAATTACTGTTTAGTGGTTAACAAAAACATCCATTTTGTTCTTATTTTTGTCTTCCAAGTATCTAATAGTTAGAAAAAAAAAATCAGTTTTCACTTAAATTTGCAATAACATTTTTGTTTATGATGTCATTTTAACTCACAAAGTCTTATTTCATAGCTTATATCATCTACTTAGTGCTTTTGATACATGTATTCCTCACAAAATATTCCAAATGATGTCTTATCTATAGTTTTTGCTATATAAATGGATTAATGAGCACTTCTTGATGTTTTAATTCACATTTAACATGTCTTATTGATTATTTGTAAAAGTGTTATAACTGTGAAACTTCTTTCTTATAGCTGCTACTCCAGTGGATGAGCCGATCTCCTTTGATTTAGACACCATTGCTGATAGCAAGAAACCTCCTGAACTAGTAGATCCTAACAAGGTGCTGCACAGCAAATATAGTGTCTTTTTTCCTACATATAGAAGTACAGAAGATAGGGTAAGTGTTTAATTTGATTTTATTGTGAAAATTTGTCAATTATTTTATACAGGATTGGATATGTACTTTAGATATTTAATGTAGATATAATAATATATGGGGTGTAGTAAATAAGTGTGACAAACTTCAGGGGGCGATTCTGCTTGAAAAAATAATTGCAATTTGCTATATAAACATATTACCAAAGAATATAGAAGGACAGTTCAAATTGGCGATTTCGTCACGGTTGTGACTGCATAAACTCAAACCGTGGCCGCCAACTTAAAACCATCATGAAATATGTAGTTAGAGGGAAGTGGAAAAGGAGTATGAACGGAGCGATTTATTTAACTTTTGCATCTATTTGTAATCAAATTTCGTAGCCATTGATTTGCGAGCTGTCTTTTTTCACAAAACCTTTATTTTTAATTTATTAAATTGTTTAATTTTAAAATATAAAAAGGTATGATAGTATTTATTTTTATATTTATATATATATATATATATATATATATATATATATATATATATATATATATAATATATATATATATATAATCAATAACCCTTCTACCCTAAGGTGTTGGGTGAGGGAATTTATATTTATACAATATTAGTATTTATTTTTTTTATTACATGTAAATAAAATTTTATACCTTTGAATTAAAAATAGGTTTGTTCTAACACTATGAAAAACCGTAACATAACTTTATATTATACTGTTTTTCTGCCCAAAAATTTACGAAACATTTTTAAAAAATTTTAAAATTTTTCAACCAAAAATTTGATTTTCTCAGAACTTTTTATCAAATTTTTTAGACAATTTTGACTTCTGTCCTTTAATTTGCAAGATTATGCATTCCACCAGGGTATTTTCCCATTGAAATTCCTCACTATATAAGAGTTATCTTTATGCGCTGACATGACAATTAAATTGTATGGTGGCCATGTCTACGTTCAATGTATGGCTTATCATTCCTGTAATCCTACCCAAACAATATTAAAGGTCTGCTTGATATGTTTCCCAATTTGTTTTACGAGGATTACCATAAGTTTCCTTGATATGCTTATTGCCTGTCTTGATGGTCTGAACACTACACATCATCTAAAGCATGCTATTTAACAGTTTGGTATTTGTACTGCCCCAGGTCAGATGGTAGGCATTCATATCATAGCCAATGATTAATTGCAGTTCATTTTTCACGCAATCTCTCACTAACTGTTCCAACTCTCTTGATGATTATTCTGTATCATCATATGGGAGGTATGCTGATCTGAGAACTATCTCCTTCATAACTCCTTCCTCTAAAACCTTTCTTTTCACTGTCATTCTGTCTGTGGAACAGAGATCATAACCAGTCTTCTGTGTTAAGGTCTTGATTTTGCCTCTTTAGAGGGGTCCTGATAGTTTCTTCATAAAGTTTTTTTCTCGGGGACGCGGGTGAGGACTATGAGGCGCTTGGGCGTATTATTTGGAACAATTATATTTAAGTTTACTCCCTACCACAGTAGAAGTTCATTTTGACCTCAGATAGGAACCTAAATAAGTGCTTGCTCCAGTTTGTTAATGATCAAATTTGCTTGAGCCCGATTTAGTTGAGTATCAGGATGGTGTCTGTGTGCTACCACCATTCTGAATACTTTTGTCAGGGTGCTTTATCACCTAGTCTGCTCGTTAGAGCACCTTGGTTTCTTAGCAACTCTGTTACGAGAGGGGGTGATGGTATTCTCCTGAAGTCTCTTTTTAGCGTCGGATGTTGCTGATTTGGATTTCTTAGTATTTACAGGTCTATGTCCCAGCAGCCACTTTTGTCTTTTTCTTAACTTCCTCTGTTGAGCTCTAGTGAGGCGTTATTTGAGACTTACTTAATTATTTTTTAATTTAAAAATCCTAAATTATACTTCACAATTTCGAATTTTCAAATTGTAAAAAATAATTCTTTGGTGTATATGCTAAAAAGCAATTCTAGCGTACTAACAAGATCAGGAATTGTTTTTTGATCGAAACACCTTACAATTTTTTGAGCTCTCTCTCCCTGTGATTGACTTTTAATTAATTTTATTTATAGTTTATAAGAAGACAGTTTTAATTATATTATTTGTAGATTTGTACATACTTCAATTAAATATTTGAATCATAATATTTTTTCTAAAAAGATTTATTTATTAAAAGGTAAAATAATATTATTTTCTTTAAACAATTCTATAAAAGGCAAAAATTTAATGCTATTCTACGACCACGCGGCATCTACATATAAAAATATCTAAAGTTGCATTTGTTGTTCCACTCTTTCATATTTTAAAAGCAATAATAGCGCTGACATGACCGCTCCTTAGTGGTACTGATAACACCGAAAATGTTCTAAAATTTTTAGTATGTTTGGATAATTTTAAATTTTAAAGATATTTTTATTATTAAAGTTAACAAAACACCATAAATAAAATTTTAATTTATTAAAAATGAAATAAAATAAATGCATACTTACCTTACATTCCAGTAAATGATTGGACTGCACAAAATATTTTCAGAAATTATTGTCGATAAAAGTTACTAAACTAACAATTAAAACTAAAAACTATAACAATTAATTAAAAAAGAAACAAATTTTACTGCACTTTTGCAAAAAAGATTTGGAGTAGAAACAATCTGAACAAAGAACTGTCAAAGAATAAAATTTAATTGCTGAAATTTTTAGGATGATTAGTACAACTTATTTCAGACTTAATCTTGTTCTGTGTCGATATGACTCATAGCTTTTTAAAAAATCCATTACCTGTAGCAGTATTTTTTTTTTAAATAACGAGAAGTTTTAAATTGTGGTAAAATTAAGTGATGTCTTTGAAACGTTTTTACAAGCGTATTAGAATGTCAATCAGTTTTTTAATTAACATTTACCTTTTCAAATAAGTGGGATATTACATTTAAACGATAACACAGCTGGAGAGATACACTATAACTCATATTTTTCTGAGGGACGAAAATAATGAGCAATCAATTAAGATAGTTAATTTATTAATATCTATGAAACAATTAAAATAAAAACTTATGATATTTTAATTTACTTCTGTTAAAATTAAAAAGTTGAAGTTAATAAACAATTGTAAAAAAGTATTTGTCCGTGAAATGCTCTTGTCATTAGTAGTATAAACTAAAACATAAAATAACGGACTTAGTATATTTCAAAACAATAACATATTATTCATGTGTTATCTATTCATATTTACGACACTAATTACGAACCAATAAAAGTATTTTCATGTGTAAATCAATGAAACATTTATGAAAATTGCTGTAATATTTAGGTGAGGTGAAGTTTAGTCATCAGTTTCGGTCGTTGTGATATATTGAGACAACTATGTATCGCGTCGTGAGAAAGAATTTTTGTATTAAAATTTTTGAATAAACAAAAAAATTATTGAAAATTTATGAGGAAATAAGCATTTTTATATAATTTTTAATAAGTGATAAAATCATGTGAAACTTTCCCAAATTGTGAGTTTTTATAATTTTGAAAACTTTTTAAAACTTTGAAAACCCTAAATTTTCCAAAAATTACTGGTCCGATCAAGTCCATCTTATACATACACATATATAATGCAACAATTAAGACATAACACGAACACTTTTATAAAAAAAACCTACAACATATTCTGCCAAATCTAGCATATACAGATTATAATCCCAAGAATATGCTAGTCAGTTTTGACGAATCTTTAAATAATTTAACACCTTCTCAGTGGGAGTTTCTGGAACAATGCATCAAACTCTTTACTGTTCGAAGAGATTACTAAAATACCAGCACAAATATTTCCTGCATCTCCGAAGTGATTCCACTGGTTGATTCACTGTTGAAATAACTAGAGGAGGAAGAGACTTAAAATATACCTCCAAATTTATTGAGAATGAAATCTTCAATACAAGATAAACTTAGATTTGATGAAAATGACAAGTATCTGCTGCATAAATTAAAACAATTTATTGTAAAAAATAACAATTGTATAATTTTAATTAAAACTATTTTAAATTAAATTTTCAAAAAGTCCACCACTTTCAGCCAAGCAGTAGCCCAATCTATTTTAAAATTGCCTTTAGTGTTTAACAACATTTTGGGGTGTTATGCTTCGAAAGGACTGAATGATTTTTTGACGTAAGTTGTCTAAATTTCCTGTACGTTCAAAAAGTCCAAAAGTACAAGATCAAGAGAGCAAGGTGCCATTTTTATGGTACCTTTTGTACTAATAACTATCCGGAAACAATATTTAAACAATAAAAAATCTAGCACCTCCCGTGCATTTTGAGGTGGATAGCCATCTTGCTGCAACCAAATTTCGTCCATATTAATAGGTAATGCTGGAACTGCTGGAAATATGTGATTTCTCAGGAGATCTAGGTAGTTATGACGACAAGTAGTGCCCACAATGAAAAATGGGCCAATTACGTTGTCACCGAACATACCAGCCCAGACATTGATTTTTTGACGGTATTGTGTTTTGTAAGAAACACTTATGTGCCTATTTTATTTAGAGTACCCTACAGTAACAGATGGATTGTGATGGTCAGCTAAAGAAAAAGAAGACTGATCTGTAAACAAGATTTTATTCATGAAATCTTGTCACGACTAGTGCGTTTCATCATGTCCTCACAAAATACCATGCGTCGTTTATAATCAGCAGGGAAAATTTCGTGAGTTTTTGCAATTTGTAGCAATGGTACTTGTTTCTTGTACAACTGTACTCTACAGTTCTAGCACTAATTCCAGTTTCTCTAGAAATTAGGGTGCTGTTACAAGGAACATCGATTTCAGCCAGACTACATACGGCAGTTTCACGCTGTTGCCGTTCTTCAATAATTGCACGAGCTGGTTGATTTTCATCTTCGTCACTATCCGTGCATTTTTTACATTTCTTAACATTACCAGTTTTTTCAAATTTAAAAATAATGTGAAGTCTAGATTTTTTGGTACAGGGCATTCGAAAGAAAACGAAAACCTACCGAATATATTATCGGCACTACTTCCAGAATAATGCCCTTTAATAATTTGAATTTTATGTTTAGTTGTAAAGATTACGATTTTCCTAACTTGAAATATCCATTTCTTTATTCTGTTTTTTGCAAATAAATCCAGAATTATCTAATGGATGTTAAGAACGAGCTCTTGGTTGGTACTAATTTCATACTATATTCGTTCTCTCTTTCCATATAGCAGATACTGTTCTTTTCGTACTAATTATGCATGCTATATGCAGTTTTCAGATTACCACAGCTATATATCGTACTTTACGCTTTTCAGTCATAATGGACACTGAGCTCCGTTTCCTCCTCTTAAGCTGTTTACTATCTGCACTGCACTATCTCTAGTTTTCATAGTATCGTCATTGCTTTTGCTCAGTCGGTGCAAACGCAAGAGTACTTTTGAAAACCGCTTATACTTTTCACAGCGTCACTAACTGCTTCAAATATATTTATACCTTTGGTCCCATTTGGTGTAGTTGTAGAAGTTCCTCAGTTACACAAAGATCTTCACTGATGCATCTAACAAAAATTAATAGCTTATTTGTGTCAGTAATATCAACAGATTCGTCCAGGGCTAAGGAGTAGCACAAACAATTACGAACTGTGTCGACCATTTTTTTAAATACATTAGTATTCAGCTCATCAACTCTTCTAGATACAGTTTGATGGGAAACTGAAACACATTCAAAAATTTTGGCAATCTTTTCATCTCCAAATCGCGCCATTTTAACGACACACCGCTTGATCATTTCTCCATTTCTAAATGCTTTTTTACTTTTGACAAGCTCTAAACATATTAACTGTAAATATCAAGCTGGATTCATTGCTTGAATCAGAAAAATCCAGAATCCAGAAAAATCAACAATTGACCAGATTCATTCAATAAGACAGATTCTCGAGAAAACATTAGAATTCAATATTGAAACCGATCACCTATTCGTCGACTTCAAGGCCGCATACGACAGTGTCAAGAGAACAGTGCTATACCAATCAATGCATGAGTTTGGTATACCAGAGAAACTTATCCGACTAACGAGAATGACAATGTCTAACTTAGAAGCCACTGTTAGAATACAGGGAGAGAGTTCTAGATCCTTTGAGATAAAGGATGTACTCAGACAAGGAGATGCTCTGGCTTGCCTCTTTTAATATTGCCTTAGAAAAGACAGTCCGAGATACACGAATTAGGGATGGCGGTACTATTTACAATAGATCGATACAAGTCTTAGCATATGCTGATGACATTGACATAGTAGGGCGTAGCAAGCGAGATGTTGAGCAATATTTCCTAGAATTGGAAACAGCGGCGAAACAGATCGGTCTAGTCATCAACGAAGACAAAACCAAGTACATGTTGGTTACAAAGGATCCGATAGCAAATGAGGAACGAGAAACAGTCTTTGGAAGTCATACCTTTGGACGTGTTGACAACTTCACATACCTTGGGTCGCTATTGACTGCTACCAATAAAACAAGCGAAGAAATCAAAAGACGAATAAATCTTACAAATAGGGCATACTATGGACTCCAAAAGCATTTCCACTCAAGAAAGATTCAAAGAAGAACTAAAATTATTATATACAAAACATTGCTGAGGCCAGTCCTCACATATGGAGCAGAAACATGGACTCTAACGCAGAAAGATGAAAGACTTTTGGGAATATTTGAGCGTAAAATACTCCGCAAAATATTTGGAGCTGTAAACGACCAAGGGCAGTGGCGCAGAAGATATAATTTTGAATTGTATCAGCTCTTTAATGAGCCAGATGTCATAACGTTCATTAAAACACAGCGACTTAGATGGGCTGGACACATAATACGAATGCCAGAAAATACCATTGCTAAAAAGTTAACCACAGGAACACCTGTAGGAAAAAGAAGCAAAGGCCGACCGCGAATTAGGTGGTTAGATGGAGTAGAAACCGACTTACGAATATTAAAAATCAGAAGATGGCAACATGTTGCCAAAAACCGAACAGAATGGCGACGAATCTTAGAGCAGGCCAAGATCCACAGAGGATTGTCGAGCCAAAGATGATGATGAAACATATTAACTAAGATTTTTGTTTATTAAATTAAGCTTGTAAGTTCTTTTACAAGAGTATTGCGAGCTTCACCTTGATATTTGTCGTGTTTTGTTTTGTGCTGAGTTTCATAATGCCTACTAATATTGTATTCTTTTGATACCGCGAGTACTTGACAACAAATAATGCACTGAGGTTTGCCTTTTTGATTCGATGAAAAAATATTGATTTTCCCATTTGCATTGGAACGTACGATTCGAAAATTTTGCGTTTTTTTGGCACTACTCATTCTGAATTTAACATTAAATTTTTCGCCACTGTTAATTCAACACGACACGTGCAGCTGACTGAAGTTAACTGTCCGCTCATCGGGAGTGGGTGTTCAAGGTTAACAACTTTCTTAAGATTACGGAAAATTAGACAGGGTTGGAACAGGTAAAAGTTATCAATGACAATATTTTTGAAATGTGTTTGCGGTGGCCGCAGTTTAACGAGCCCTCGGCCGCATGTGGCCCGCGTGCCTGAGGTTGGACTACACTGACTTACGTCCATGCACGCTTCGTTCTTGGATAGAACTTTAGGCACATTAATAAAATAAAAATTTCCATAAATTTAATAAAAAAAAAGCTCTTGAAAAAGAATACAGTCTATATCATTTAATACGTCATGTTTTGTTGATATTAGTTGAGATGGTGGTTCTAAATATCCATTATTTTCAATTGTTTAAACGAATTATTGAAGATTTACCAAGTAAAAGCTTTTGGGAATATTTTTGTTACCTACAATGTTCTAATTGTGACTAGTTATTACTATTTTTTTTTTTTAATAGACATAAAGAATAACTAATATTTAAGCTGAAATGTAGCTAAAAGTTTTATCAGCGTAGATAATTTGTTTCTTTGAAAATTAAAATCTGGACCTGCCCTAAAAATTCCAGCCATACGTCACCTACTATTTGTTTACATATACAATTAAATTCGTAAATTGCACCAACAACATTTATCGCTTGAATTATCTAATCTAAGGTATGTATTATGCAAAATAATGTATAAAAACGTAAACATAAGACTGAGATAACATATATAGTCTCTACTTTTGATAAGTGTATCAACTCCCACCTACTAGAAACTCATTGTCATTTTTTACCAACCTTATAAAATAAAAACCAATTAAACTTTGAAGTATAATAAGTAACATATCAAGGCTCTGTCGTAAGAATCTATATACAATTATTATTTGATTGTGAATAATTGTAGTAGATTCAAAAAAATTTTACACAATGTAACAGCTAGTGCATCTGTCCTTCACAAAAGTACCATTTTTAAAACAGCAACTATTTCACAGTAGAATATTAATCATTTTATTCTGCTTATGAAGTGAAAACGTCAGTTTTTGTCTATAAAATGAAAAGACGCGGTGATATAATACGGGAGGCGACGACCGCAAAATTGTTTTGATGATGAGATTATTTAATTACATATTATAATTTACCATACATACGTGTTATTAAGAATAATTTAATATAAAATATTATTATCAGAGACCTTCAATCCCCGATGGGATTATGGCCAACACCCGGGAATTTGAAAATGCTATTTTTGAGGTGAATTAGTATTCATAGTTTGTTGTGTTTTTGCTGCTTTAGCAAAAAAATGGTATATAATATTAAAATGCCACAAGAAAATACCTTCAGAATAATATATTGTAACGTCTTAATGTTATTAAGACCAGGGCGCTAAGCAACACCACACTGGGGAGAACTTCCTCGAACATCCCTAAGGATATTCAAGAGAAAAACGCCCACCGCTCCATTCATCAGAATGGTGCTTTGCCCGACTGCTCAGCCCCGGGTTCGTTCCCCGTTCATTCTCTCCCCACACCAATCCCAGAAAGGTACAGGAAATAAAAAAAACTTACGAAGTCATAGTAAAGTTATGTATATTTATTAAATAATAATAAACAGAATTCATATTATTATGAATGTGAAACAAAAATAAATTTTTAAACTGAGACTCAAAAGATTCTGCCGATTGCCGGTATAAAATAATTAAGTATAAAAAAATACTCAGCTTTAGTTTGTTCTGAAGGAGTCGTTCAGTTCTCCAGGAAGGGTTCCGATCTTTGTGGAAGTTAGCCGCTGTCTGTGGTTGTTGGTTGGGTTAAGAGGGGTTGTTGGTTGTGTTAAGAGGGGTTGTTGGTCTAGATTATAGCAATCATTTTTTGTCCCCAGGTTGATAAATGGGTTTCAAATAATATTCTGGTGCATCAGTGGATTTAAGGTAGTGTGGGTGGTTGCTGATTGTTTTCCCAAGATAGTGTGGTTGGCTGTTGTTTGCTTCCCCAGGTAATGTGGTTGGCTATTGCTTGCTCCCCACGGTAGTGGCTAGAAAATTCATAAAACGTTCAGTTTTCTCCCAAAAGAAAAACCCGATCAGAAATAAAGCTGTGTATTCAGAGAAAAACGATCTCAGCAAAATCTCTGATCATAGTGTGACATTAATAAAAATAAATTAGAAAAAGATTTTATTACTAAGATATTAAAGAAAATAAGGTACATTATACAGTAAAAAAAATAAAAGTTAAAATGTTTTCAGCTTTATTTTAAGAAAGAAAATATCTGCTATGCAAAAGAAAACAAGTAAAAAAGAGAGGCCTAAATCTAGAAAAAGATACTTACCCGTGTATACGGCTAAGACACTAACCAATTTGTGTGACTAAAGTATCATTGACAGAATAATTGTAGTGATATGATTGAAAAGAGAGCGAATAAAAAATTGTATCGGCCTATATAGGATGGAACGGCCACTAAAAATATTTATAATTTAGTAAGGTCGCTTTGGAATAATATAGTTCTTGGGACAAGTACCAAGCCGAGCTTGGTGTCACGTTTAATTGGTTGATTGAAACGTTACAATATAATCCGTATCTTCCTCGTCATTTCTTACAATAACTTGATCATCTGCTAAGAAAATATTTGTTAGACATTGGTTCTCAATGTATACTCCAATTTTTCTGCGTTTTTTTCTGCAATTTGTTAATTAAGGAATTAAGGAAGTTCTTGGTGAAAAAATACATCCGTACCTCGGAGGTAAAGGACACTATTTTCTTACTTTTTAAGGAGAGCAGTTTTAACATTTTTTAAATTTGTAATCAGTAAATACTCAAATGTTTCTGATATTTAACCAAAATTAATATATTATATTAATTTTGGTTAAATATCAGAAACATTTGAGTATTTACTGATTTCAAATTTAAAAAATGTTAAAACTGCTCTCCTTAAAAAGTAAGAAAATAGACATAAGTAGTGTCCTTTACCTCCGAGGTACGGACATATAAATAAAAATAAATTGTTACCAAGACGAAGAACTCCATGGTTGTGTTGTACAGAAATGAAGGAAAAATGTAAAGAAAAGAAAAAAAAGCTTACTTGAAATACATGTCAACCAAAACACAAGAGGCATACCATAATTACAAGACCATTAGAAAAACAAATTGTAATCTAATTATAATTATAATTAGACAAATTAGAAACGAAACATGCACTTGTAAGAAAAATAAAAAAAAAACATCACTAGTAACGCTTTTCGAAAGAAATGGAACTTGATTTTTACGTTCTGCAAAAGAAAATATGGCGCTTCATAAGAGGTTAGAGAACGGAGGTAAAGGAACTAATAGAACCAAAACACATAGAAAAGGATACGTGGAATGACTACCTAAAAAAGCTCTATGCAGAGGAAGAACAAACGACGCTAAAACTGAAAACACCGGAAATTACCACAAATGAAGAACTTAATATCAATGTACAGGATGTTCGGAAAATATTTGAAATTCTGAAGAACAGAAAAGCAGCAGAGTGACAACCTTCCATAGAGGTATTAATTCGCCAATGAACAAGCAGAGTTGCTTAGAAAGAGGAAGAAGAAGAATTTGTTAATACCACCTGAATCATCTCTTTGGGTATTAGCCTGTTCTAGGATTTTTCTCCATTCTTATCTATTTTGTGCTTTTTTCCCCTGTTAGTCCTTGGATCATGCAGTGACTACCAGAACAGTTTTTAGCTATATTTTTAATATAAGTTGTACAGCCCCGTTAGTTATGCCACTCATGGCCCTTGCTCCATCGCTACAGATATCAATACAGTTGTCCCATGGTATTATATTCTCTTCAAGAAAAGAATTTAGAAGACTTCCGTTCTGATATCTAACGATTACAATTAATATTGTGAGTCCAGCTACGTCGGTTAAGACATCCCTTTTAAGGCAATTTTAAGACGAAAAGTAAATTCACTCTTTATATTGGCTGTTAAATCTATGATGGGCTGAGCTACCGTATCATTGAATCTTACAAAAAAAATCGGAACTGATGCATGACATATCCAACCTTTCGGGCGCAGCTGGGGAGGTACTGTCAGTGTCGTGGTAATTTTACTATGGAGTGGTCCAATGAAGTTGTTGAAATTTTTATCATTGTATAAACTACAAAACTTCTAAAGTTTTACCACCAACACTGATGGTGTACAACAGACTTAACCCTCGATATTCACCATCAGAATGGTCCGTATATAGTTTAGGATAGGTCGAGTGTATTTATCAAAAAGCAAATATTTACTAATTTCACAGTAACGTGGGGTGCCAACCGTAGTTTCTTTTCTGATCGTTAATATCGATTTTTTGGTTCTCTTTGCCGACGTAAACCAGCGAAGAGTTCCATTCCACTAGCTGACTGATTCCGGCTTAAGACTTCAGAAGGGAGATTACCTGTCTTTTTTTTGGGAATATCTCTGAAGCTGTTGATTAGAGGGTCAGATGTGATCAATAACATATTGAGTAGATCTCTATTGGTGGCAATACGAGACCGCTTTCGAGTATTGTACTCTTAGAATTTTCTGCCATCTTCACTACGAGCTTTTTGGGATTCTTCAGAAAATTGCCAAAATTTGTTATAGGGTTCAAATCTAAATCTGTAATCTTAGCACTGAACTCAACGTTCCCAAAGAATCTGCGGGCAGTAAAGACACAAAATGACGGAGATATCTGATGTCCCGTTTTCATGATCGACTGTTTATATGACTCGATGACTTGGAGTCCACATAATATGCCAAAGCCTCTTTTTTTTAGTTAAGTATCTTTTGTGCAGTCACTCGACCTTACACTTGACTTAGGTCGTCAGCACATGAAGCTACTAAAAAGAAACTAAACTAGTTGGTAATTAGAATTACCAACTGTTTGTATTACTGTTGTATTCGGGTACCACGGGTTGCTTTTGGTGGTGGTTCAGTAATGTTTTGGGCAGGGATTTCTTTTGATGCACAACGGATCTAGTGGTGATCGACAGATGTGCGTCAACAGCAGTAAAGTACATAACGGAAATCTTATATCATGTGATGGCCTATCCTGGATTTATTGGAAACGAACTCCAGCTAACGCAGTGTAATGCGAGACCACACACGGCAAGGATAGTAACGGAGTACCTTGAAGAGGTTGGTATCACAAAAATATACTGGCCTGCTCAAAGCCTCGATTTAAATCCTATTGAGCATATATACAGAATGCTAAAAAGTCGTGTTAGACGTCTTATACCTGCTCTAACAACACTTGGAGAGCTTCAGATGACACTCCTCCCTCAAGAAATATCTAAAACGTTATTAATTCCATACCAAATCGAATGAGGAGTGTTATCCAGAATTGAGGTGACAATACCCAGTACTGAAAACGGATACCAGCTTTTGTTTGAATATACAGTTCATTGTTGTTTTAAAAACTAAGTTGATTTTTTCAATAAATTTCCTATTTTCCTTAAATTTTCTTATTTTCAATTTATTTATATTTATATATACAAAAAAAATAAATGCTTAATTTTGTAGCAATGAATAATAATTTCGAAAATATTTTAAGTATTTGGACTGGCTCGTTTTCGATGACGCGGAGTGTAGTAAAATAAAAAATAAAGTTAATTGATGAATAAAATCAAAGGAAATGGAAATAAAATCATTATTAAAAGAAAAATAACAAACATGTGACGTTTATAACGTTACATTGGTTTTATATTAGGCAAGTAAATCGATCATTTGGGACAACTTTTATTACAAAAACCTTGCCATTTCAATTTCCATTGTAAAGCCATTTTGTTGGCCTCTATATACATATGTATCAGCCATCCTAAAACATTGCGTGCAGCAAATTGATCGGTGGCTGATTTTGTAGCGGTCTCTACGACTATTAGTCATATTGTTGGAAACTAATTACTATTTATGATAAACATTTATGTAACGTCAATGTTAGAGAGGAAAGGTCAGCCTACCATTATACACGATGTCAGTAAGGATCAATGAATAATGTGTAGTAGTTAGAACAGTGAATAACTCTCTGTGCACTTTTTTATTTTTTTTATTTTTTTGTTGATTAAAAGGTTATTTCGGAAGTTGAACGTGTTCGAAAATACCATCGAATTCATAACTTGCTAAAAATTCTCGTTTGTGTGTTCGATTAAATGATAATTGAACGAGAACACAGTGGTGATTGTGGATTTTGGATAATTAAACCGTTTAGTTTCCCCTTTGTTTCTAATCAGGAACTGGTTATAAAGGACGGTAACGGTCCAAAGGTAAGTTATTCGATTATTTAGTTATTTTATTACGATAAAAGATATAAAATTCCAGCGTATATTTTTTTAATAAGCAGCTATGATATTATATTATAGAATAGAATATATTAATAGACTATTAAATCATTTTATTGTCGTTTTTGAGTGAAAATGTAAGTTTTACTCTATAAAAAAACACGGTGATTTGATACGGGAGCCGGTGACTACAAAACGCCTCGCGTTTCATGTCACATTTAAAATAAATACATTTTTCGATCCAACCACTAAATAGATACCACATGTATAAATTATTAAAACAAAATAGTAAGTTTAAAGCAAAAAAGGGAAACACATAAATATAACCAAAGATATACATATTAACAAATATAAAATAAAATAGACAATGTAGGAAACACTCTGATTTGGATTTTTATGCTGATTGTTAATTGATAGAGCTATAAAGTTCGACCTTCTGTAGAAAATATCCAAAAAAATTTAATGTAAATCCATTTTAGTTTTTTCGTGGCCTTCCCCTTTTATTTTTTGTGCTGGTATCCACTTCCAAACTTTTGATGGTAACGTTTTTCATTCATTCCTCGTAGGTCCCTTTGCCATTTTAACTTGTTTTAGCTAAATTAATAATTTTCGTGTTTTTATTTCCATTCTTTCTCTTATACGAGCCCAAACAACTAACAACTATACGAGGTCTTGCTATCAAATACCGAGACTGCGCGCTCAGAAGGCGTCCTAGAGGGAAAGAGTGGGAAACGAATGCCGCATTGGATAGCTGGAAGTGTCTCTTCCACTGTCTTCCAGTACGAAAATACGTGGTTGTCGTTGTAGTAGTATTTTTTCTGTAGAGGTAAGAGAAAAGAGAGTTTCAGTAGAGAAAAAAACGCTGCGAGAGCGAGTTCGTAAGAAATGGCCGGAGTTGTGGAAAAATAAGCCGTGGATCTTGCACCAGGACAGCGCACCTGTACATAACGCACTGTGGCATTCCAGTCGCCGTACTCTCCTGATTTAGCACCCTGTGACTTTTTCGTGTTTCCGAAGATCAAGTCTGCCGTAAAAGGAGTCGATGGAAGAGGTGAAACGAAAAATGGCGTAGCTCCTAAAAGCTCTAACAAAAGAGACTTCCAGCATTGCTTTGGAATGGAAATATATTGAAGGAGAGCATTCGACTCTAGAATAATTTTTAAAATAAAATCTTTTTCATAAGCAGTCTAGTTATTTACTCCTAATAGCCAGACCTCGTAAATATGTTGAACAAGCAGTTATTTTTCGAATAAAATGCCAATTTACCGAAATTCTCTTATTTAAATATAAATTGTAAATATGGAATTAACATTTTTTATGGTCTTCTTCTTGTAGTGCCTATCCGTTTCGGATGTTGGCGACCATCATAGCAATCTGCACTTTACACACTGCTGCTCTAAAAAGATTTGTGGTTGTTGTATTGAACCACGTTCGTAGATTTTTCAGCCAGGAAATCCTTCGCCTTCCTGGTCCCCGTTTTCCTTCTACTTTTCCCTGCAAGATTAGTTGCAGCAGTCCATATCTTTCGCTGTTCCTCATGATGTGACCGAGGTATTCGATTTTAGCTGTTTTTATTGTGGTTAACAGCTCTTTTTCTTTTTTCATTCTCAACAGAACACCCTCATTAGTAACGTGGTCGGTGTACGATATCTTCAGGATGCGACGATAAAGCCACATTTCAAAAGCCTCAATTTTCTTGCAGGTGGCGTCTGTGAGAGTCCATGACTCAACTCCGTACAACAGTATAGGAAAGATATAACATCGTAGTAACCTGATTTTTATGGGCATTGATAAATCATGACATTTGAATAACTTGGCCATTTTTTGAAATGCAGATCTTGCTTTCTCTATTCTACATTTGATTTCTATGGAATGGTCCCAATTTTCATTGACGTTCGTACCAAGGTAGGTGTATGTTTTTACTCTTTCTATTTGTTGACCGTTTACACTGATTTGTTCAAATTGCTGTTCCTTCTTAGAGATCATCATGCATTTTGTTTTCTTGGTGTTTAGTGAAAGTCCGTATCTCTGACTGACCTCTGTGATTCTGTTCATTAACTCCTGGAGGGCTTCAGAGCTGTCAGCAAATACTACCGTGTCGTCCGCGTATCTAATGTTATTGATTAATTCTCCGTTGATTCGAATTCCGGCTTCAACATCACCCACTGCTTCTTGAAAGATTTCCTCAGAGTATATATTAAACAGCAGTGGTGATAGTATACATCCCTGACGGACGCCACGTTTGATTTTGATGTCGTCGGATTCTCCTGCCTCTGTCCGGATAGATGATGTTTGATTCCAGTACAGATTGCTGACAATTCTTAAATCACAAGTGTTTATTCCAATATTGGTTAGTATCTCCATCAGCTTGTCGTGCTTTACTGTATCGAACGCTTTATGGTAGTCAATGAAGCACGCATAAATGTCGCAGTTCACGTCTCTACATCGTTGGAATAGCACTTGTATACTAAAGAGAGCCTCTCTCGTACCCACTGCATTCCGAAAACCAAACTGTGTACGGCTGATTTTTTCTTCGCACAGTCTATATATCCTTTGATGTATGATTTTTAGAAATAATTTTAACATATGACTCATTAAGCTGATGGTTCGGAAATCACTGCAGGATACGGATTTTGTTTTCTTTGGTAAAGTAATAAAGGTCGACTTAAGCCATGTTCTTGGTATTACTCCGCTTAAGTATATATCATTAAATACCTTTGTTAGGTGTTGAATACCGTCGGTGTTAAATAGTTTTATGAGCTCAGCATATGCATTGTCAGGTCCAGGAGCTTTGCCATCTTTTAGTTGTAATATGGCTTTTTGCACTTCATCTGATGTGATTGGTAAGTGGTCATCACATATGTAAGATGGAGGTTGTTCGGATCTAGTATCATCAAAGAGTTCTTGTATGTATTTTGTCCATATGCGGATTTCTTGATTTTTGTCTGTGATGATATTCCCCTGTTGGTCTCGCAGTTTGTTAGCTGTGTTGGATTTCTGAAGACCAGCTGCTTGTTTCACCTTTTTATGCATGTTAAACGTATCATGTTTTTGTTCTAACAGCTCTATCTCTTCACACTGTGATTTTAACCAATTTTCTTTGGCCTTTCGTATTTCGGTTCTTATTTGTCTCTGAATCTTGTTGTACATTATTTTGTTGTTCTTTGATTTTCTTCTTTCTTCCATAAGTTGCAGTATATTGTCATTCATCCAACTTTTTTTCTTATCTTTCTTTTCTGTAAGATGTTCTTCTCTGATCTTGTTAAATGTTTCACATATATTTTGGAGTGATTCTTCGGCATTATATGTTTGCTCCATATTACTTAGCTTTTCTGAAAGAATCTGTGTGACTGTTTCTTTTGTTTTGTTATCTTTTAGTCTTCTCATATCGCACTTTTTGTTACTATTCTTTTTTGTGACCTTCTTGAATCTAAACCTAAATTTACCAACAACCGGAACATGATCTGATGATACGTCCGCACCGGGGTAACTCTTAGCTGATAGGCATCCATTACGAAATCTTTTGTTCACCATTATGTAGTCAATTTGATTCCGTATTACGTGTCCTGGTTGATCTTGCGGGGAGACCCAGATATACAAGCGTCTTGGTGGTAGTTTGAAGAATGTATTTAGTATTGCAAAATATTTTTTATGGTATATGGAATTATTTTTTCCGCAAATCGCCAGGAAATTTTGACATTCCTGTCAAAATTTCTTGAAGAAAAAGTCAGGACTTCCTTACTGTAAGGAAATGTCATTTCCTTACTGTAAGGAAATGATATTTCCGTACAGTTAGTGTTCTACATAAATGATAGAAAACACATTGCTTATAAGGAATTAATTTATATTTTGAAAACATCAAGTCATTGCTGAATACATTTTTAAGATCAATTTGTTATATTTACAGTAATTTGACAGTTAATACAATTATTGAACATTGGAGGAACACTCTTAGAACTATGAGAAACATTTTGGACAACATGCAGGGTGGAAGTGTCATTTTGTTGAATATTTTGTACTGTGAAAATTTTATTTGCCACCTCAACCTTATTGTTAAGCGATTCTTCGATATATCCTTCAGCAACGTTTGATGACTTCCATCCGCCATGCCTCTTTAAACTAGTTATGTCGGCACCAGAGTCAACCAATATTGTTGCAGAAGACCGACGAAAGCAGTGACCAGTATATTCTGTCGGATTTACCAAGTTCAAATAAGTAGCAATTATTTTGGGCATTTTTCTAAATTGATGAATTCCTACCACTTGTCTACAACCCTTTCCGCTTTGATATTTAAAGAAAAATCGGTCACTGTTCATATTTTCTGGTCTTAACGAAACATACTTTCGATAAACATTCAAATAGATCTGATTAATTACAAATGATCTTGGTTTGTTGGTTTTCGAATCAGGTATGCTGATTAAAAGCTTAGATTCTAAGTCTTCTATATCGTGTACAGTAGTGATGTAACAAATGTCATTTTTTAACATTCGCGAATGCGAATGCGAATATATGCCAGCGACATTCGCGAATGCGAATGCGAATATTCAGTTTTTTTTTTAAATTGGCAATTTTAATTGTCTCCGGCACTGCCGACAGTCTCATTTGCGCGAGGTGTGTAGGCAATTGGAAAAAGTCTGTCATTTTTAACTGCTTTAAATTGTCCAATATCATTCTATCATATTTGCTAAAGTAAAGATGTGAAACTGTTGTATTTATTGTAAAGAAGTTTATTGTAGGCGGTTAAGTTTATTGAGGGGTCGTTTAAAAAGGTATTTATTTATAGTCACGTCCGGGCCAAAAACGTAGAAACCATGTTTTTCGATCTTATTTTCTCTTGTTATAATCAAATTTCTCAGTTCTCAGCAGAGAACTAAGTTCTCTGGTTATAGTTCCAATAAAAATTTCACGTGACACAAGTCACTCCACTTGCCCTGCTCTGCTCGTGCACAAATACAAGTGAATTTTTAGTTAAAGTGTGATTAGCGATTTATTACTATGAGTAAATCAAATTATAGTGAAATATGGACTTATTTTTCACCACTTTTCGATACTGAAAGAGCTAAATGCAAGCTGTGCAATATTCGCAAAACATTCGCACAAATTTTGCGAATGCGAATGCAAATGCGAATATGCAAAAATATGCGAATATTCGCGAATGCGAATGCGAATATTCGTTACATCACTAGTGTACAGTCATTCGGACTAACTCATCCATTCTACAGGCCCCAGAAATACCAAATATTACAGCCACCTAAAAAATAAATAAAGCTATAATCTAAATAGAAATTAAAACCTTGTAAATTACCTTAATCATTAAATTTTCTTTATCTGGAGCTTCCTGGATAAATTTTTCAATTTCTTCCTTCGTTAAAATCTTAGATTTCTTTGCCCTATAACCTTGAGCTTGCCGTTTCAATAAAGAACGAAGTTTTGAGTATGTAGATATATCTACATTGTGTTTAAGTGCAAGGGTTGACTTCAGCATTGAATAATTGGCCCATAATGTTGAAGATTTCATCTTTAAACAAAGGTCTAGGAAGTATGCCATTACAACATTTTCTGAGAAAGAACTCGTATTTTTACTCATGCGATAATCCATAAAACGTCTGTATGCATTTTCGTACTTTTCTCTTGATTTCTTTGGCAATAATTCTAATGAAGCAATATTCACTGCCTCAACCAGCTCTGGAGGAGTCCCAGGAATGGAAATTTCATCATCACTTATCATTTTACTTTCGAGAACACCAGCAATTAAATTTATAAGCGTCAAGTTTGACAATTCAACCTCAATACGTTTCCATAGTAACCCAAGTAATTTTATTAGGAATTTCAAAGCACCATTTATTTGGGAATAAAATTATCGCGTTTTTTTTTTAAATTAATCAATATCTGTCGAATTTTAAACGATTTGCGGAAAAATAGTATGTTTACCTCGTAGGAAAAGCCACATTCCTAGACTCTGTGTTGCTAAGTCTGGGCTTGCGCCTCGACTTAGCAATCTTCACAGTCGTCCAGGAATGTTAAGCTTTTCCTACCCGGTAAACAATGTACTATTACGGTTTAACCACAGAATAATAAACAATCAGAAGGGACACTCTCAGATGCCGCCTTTGAAGTTTTTCAGCACGCGCGCCATGTTTTAGGAGGACACAGACATATGATTTGTGTGGTTATGTAATTGTTTATATTTATGTTTAATTATATTATATTTATGTTATTATATTTAACAATGTTAATATAATTGTATAGTATGTCTATGATTGCCGTAAGTCAAATAAACCTGGTTAATTTTTACATGCACACCACATAATTTCTTTAAAATCCTCCTAAAACATGGCGGAACGTCTGCGCGGAGGAGATGCGCGTACTTAATTTTCCGTGGAGAGTGGGTATTCTGTATGTTTATTATTCTGTGGTTTAACTATATATTTTATGTTGATTACTATTTAATTAATTGTTTGATAATCGAAAAAGGCTGACAACTAAATATTGGAACAAGAGGTTTTTAATAAATAAAAATAAATAAAGCATAACGTTGCCCTGTTTGTATTTATACAGACGCATCTAAAAATTCAAAGGGTACTGGTTGTGCCTTTCATATTTGACTACATATTTGACACACACCTCTCACGAATTGGTTTGTTTAGTTATTAGTTACTGTTACTCTTTCGTTGGTATACAGATTAAAATTTTGTTAGTCATGAGCCCTAGAAAGTATGTTTGACTATTGTAGGTGAGAAGAAAAGTGATGTTGAAAAGGAATTTAAGATTCCTCCGAGTACTCTCTTAACCATAATAAAGCAAAAGGAGAAAATTAATGCTGCTTAAACTGCTTGAGTACGGAAAAGAACTACTAAACGTGAATTTCCTCGTCTGGAAGAAAGTCTGGTCATTTGGCTAAGACAGAGTAGAGGACGAAAAGTGTCTATTAGCGGAAACTTGTTGGAGGAAAAAGCAAAAGGGTTCGCGTGTACTCTAAGTATCAAAAACTTTCCAGCAAGTGAAGGGTGGCTTCCAAATTTCAAAAAGAAGAAGTTGTGGAGTTGTGTCTAAAAAAATTTATGGGGAAAGTAGAAGTGTTGATGATGCAGTTTGATTAGATTGGCACGGTAAATTTTTAATACTGATGAAATTGGCCTATTTTTCAAATGTTTACCGGACAAGACGCTTACTTTTAAAGGTGAAAAATGTCATGGGGGAAAACATAGCAAATAGAGGTCGACAGTTTTACTTGCAGTAAATATGGACGGATCGCAAAAACATAAACCCTTAGTGATAGGAAAAGCAACGAAACCGCAGTGTATCAAAGGTTTGAAATCGTTTCCTACGGATTATCGTGCTAACAAAAAACTTGGATTTTGAATAACTTTACTTCTTTCCGCCAAACACAACTTCCAAATTGTAACCATTGGACCAAGGGATCATCCATAATTTTAAGATGTTCTATCGCAAAGATATTGTTAAGCTCGTTTTAGAATCCCTCGACAAACAGCTAACTGCAAATATCACGTTATGTGTTATTTTACTAATGACAAGGCATGGAGAGGTGTAACACATCCTAACAATTCTAAACTGCTTCAAAAAATCCGGTTTCTTAAAAGAAGATCGGAAATATCTTCCAATACTTATGGATGATGAAGAACCAGCAATAGAATCATTAGATGACATTAGCAGTGTGAGTTTTTCTGACTTTGTTCAAGTCGATAAAGATGTTGCTGTCTCAGGTTCAATAACCGATGGCGAAATTTTATCTGTGACAGATACGAATGG
Source organism: Diabrotica balteata (assembly GCA_918026665.1). Lineage (NCBI taxonomy): Eukaryota > Metazoa > Arthropoda > Insecta > Coleoptera > Chrysomelidae > Diabrotica > Diabrotica balteata. Next base: position 20,779,360 of record OU898278.1, read on the forward strand.
AAAAATTAACGATGAAGATGAGTACGATAAATCAGAACCTTTGGCAGACGTGTCAGTTAAGGAAGCTAGATCCTCATTCGATACCTTACAAACCTTCTTTCTACAAAACGAAAGTGATGAAAAAGCATTTCATGCACTTTTTCTCTTAAAAAAAATTATTGAACAGCCTGAGCAGCAGCAATGTGCTTTGAAGCAATCCAGTATAATACAGTTCTTTGGAAAGATTGACTAATTCACATTATGAATACGTACATGTAAGTACATGAATGTACCTCTAACCTTTTGCCATCGTTATAAAATAGCAGTTAATAAATAATTATTGATCAACACTTAATAATTCGAAGTTTTAATTATTTTCCCTATCAAATTTCGAACAATTTGAAATTTCAAACACTCAATAATTCGTAATATTTTAAGAGTCCCTTGAGTTTCGAATTAACGAGAGTCGACTTGTTAACTAAAGTAGCAACCAAAAGTTATTTAAATGTACATGAGGAGTAGAATGCACTGACAAGATCTAATATTCCTCATTTCTTGAGACCTTGTCAGAGTGTGGTGACACTCTAATTATTGGCTTGCTGCCTCCATTGGTTGCGATCCTTTGAATTCTACCTTTTATTTATGATTATTAATTCTACCTATATGTTCTCAGTCAAGTTGGAGTCATATACGGAGACTCGATATACGGCTGTATCTCATGAGAGTAAAAGAGATGATATTATACCACTCATATTTTTAATATCACCTTTAACATTGATAGAGAAATCATTAAGTAAAATTTAGGTTATTTCAATGATTTCCTTTTGAATATGTTATCGTATTCAAAATGAAATCATGATGAAGAACAGTACAGAACATTATCAAAGTTCATGGAATGATCTGTGGAATGGACGTGTTTAGTTAATACACAATGGTCTTATTGAAGGCGTGAATCACTTTTGTGGGGAGTGATCCTAGACTTAAGTAGTTGAGAAGTTTGACCAATGTACGATTTATTACATGAAGAACAGGGAATGCTGTAGATAATATTACTAAGCTTATCTTTTTCTGTTTTATCCCCAATTTTTGGAAAAAGATTAAATATTAATTGATCAGGTCAGCTTTACAATAATTAACATAAAAATAATGAAATAATCGTTAGAAAATGTTTAAAAATTTTCCATTCCTCGTGGAATATGTTCAAACATTTTGGGAAGGTCTCGTTTTAATCGAAATACTTCAAAGGTTTTGCAGTAATTTCCAAAATGAAATGTTCATAAAGACCGAAGTTACAGCAAGTTGTTCGTATAATCATCACGTGCAATCTTTGCAGCAAAACTTTGAACAATATTATACCCTCTTCGATAATTATTTCTTTTCAATTATTTGTCTCATAATATGAAATAGCATTGTTTTTAAAATAATTTTAGGTGAATCATATTTTAATCGTTTTCGTTTACTTACTAATTATTTGCTTGTTTTGTATTGACAATCGATAAAACGTTGGAATTTTTTATAGTTTCATTGTTAATCTTATCTGCTGTAATTGCCACTGGTGCCACTGAAAATATTGTTTACTAATACATAACACATTTAGTATGATGTTGAACATAGGTTTAGAAGTATTAGTCAACTATTCGTCATGCGTTATAAATCTTAAGAATATTGATTATTAAATGCAATAAAATTAACTGTTGTTATACCTATTAGAAATTTCGCAATGCAAAAAGTATGTGAAGCAATACAAACATTCGATATCGATGTCACTTTTTTAAAAACCAAATAAATCATTTTGTGCTAGGATACGGAATCAATCATGTGTTACGAATTACTGTAAAAAAAATGTATTCGGAAATGTATAACCTTGAATGTCGTAGATATGCAAAAAATAAATCAAAGAAGAAAGCAACAAAAAAAAAACTAAAACATGATCGATGGATTCGACCGTTACTTAATGGAAATTTATTTTGTGTAAAAATAAAACACTGAAAACTTTGTTTTCAAAACTTCCACAAAATTTATTATAAATAAAATCTTATCACTACAGCTGTTTCGGCAGAGTGCCTTTCTCAAGTGATCTATATTTGGTATGCGTTTACACTTTATAGTCTTTAAATGGATCATTTAGAGACAGAGATTTCAAAACATCTCATATTCAAACAGTTTTTATATTGGTGGAGATACGTAGACGATGTACTGGTATATTTCACAGGAATTAACAGACAACTCGACCAATTTTTATCCTATATTCACTTCATAGTCATGTTAAATTTACAATAGAAACAGAACAAAATCAATACATAAGTTTTTTAGATTTATTAAAAATTATCAGACTTCAAAGCAAACATGACTTCTCCATATCTCATAAACCTACCCATACTGACACGACTATACACAATTCATCATCCCACCCCACACCCCACACAACATAAACTGGCAGCCTATCATATCGTATGATACATAGATTAACAGAAATTCAGATGTCAAAATACAACTTTGAGACAGAATTAAATATTAAGCAAATAGCAGTAAATAATGATGGATACAACGCACAAACAATTAATAAAATTTTAAATAAAAAACTACACAAGAAAGCCTTGAAATTAGTATTTTCACCACCAGAGAAAAAGCCCAGTACCTTCTGCTCAATCACATATACAGGCAAAATATCAACAAAAATAGAAAAAACACATAAAATTGAAAGGAATAACACCAGCTTTCAGAACAAACAACCACTTAGGCAAATATATTAAAAACAACAAGAGCCAAAATCAAGAGCACTTACACAGTGGTGTATACAAACTTAAATGTGGCGACTGCCCAAAAACTTACATCGGTCAAACTGGTAGAAATTTTAATAAACGAATAGCAGAACATAAAAGGGCTTTCAATAATAGAAAAACAGAATCTACATACGCAATTCTCATTCAAAATAAAGGCCTTAAGCTATCTTTGTTAGAATCTATGGAAATTATCAAATTAATAAACAGATAGAGTTCTGAATGATCAACTTGGGGCAAACAGTTCTCCCCTCCTCAACCTATTCCATTAAAGACTATTAGGTGTAAACGCATACCAAATATAGATCACTTGAGAAAGGCACTCTGCCGAAACTGCTGTATTGATAAAATGTTATAATAAATTTTGTGGAAGTTTTGAAAACAAAGTTTTCAGTGTTTTATACGTCTTCACTCTTTTAATATTGTACTCTGTCCTTTGACTTTTCAGTATTCCTACTTATACTGTGTTCGCTTCCAAGACACGCTTTGTCAAAATATAAGCACGCCTCAGCTACATGGCGATTTTGTGTTCGTAGTTCTCTGGCGATATTTTGAAGATCCGGTCTTCAGGGTTGCAATGTTAAATTAAAGTCTAACTTTAGCTTAAACTTTTCTCTGTCGTTAATTATAATAATTGGTTTTTTAAAAATAAAAAGTGGTAATTTGTTTACCAAAAACAATTTACTCATTTATAGAAAACAAATTATTACGAGGTTTGTATGTTTAGTTTTGCATATAGCCGCTTAGAGGTCGCCACCAATAAAACCTTCCGTCACAAATGTAACTTCAATCTTTTATTGACATAAATCGAGAGTTGCATTGCGATACAACAAGTTGTGTAGATACAGTGGATTTTTAAAATTAGCAAGTCAGTCGAAAAATGGATCTTAGCCGAGAACATTTTCGAGATTTTATTTACAATTTTTGGAGAGGATTTTCCCAACAGCATTGTGTCGCTGAAATGGTTTCTGTGTTTGGGAATGAAGCATCACGCCAGTCAACTATTTCCCGCTGGTATTGCGAATTTCAACGTCTCAAATCTCAGCGACGAATCCAGGGCAGATCTACCCAAAACAGTAGTCACACAGCAAAACATTGATGCAGTTTGTCAGCTAATTAAGGATGACCGCCGTGTAACATACCGCTAGATAGAGGCCTCTTTGGACATTTGAAAGACTTCGATCCAAAAGATTATTCATGAAGAACCGGATGTTACGAAGTTGGTTTCCCGTTGGATCCCTCATTTGTTCATAGAAGAGCAAAAAGCCGTTTGCGTGAATTGGTGTCGAAAAACATTGGAATGGTTCAACAAAGGAAGCTCAAATAACGTTTATAGTATTGTTAGTGGCGATGAATATTGGATTTACTCATACAAATCGAAAAATAAATGAGAAAAATAAATGAGCTGTGGGTGTTTCACAATGAGAAAAAACCAACAAAAGTGATCCGTTCTCGAAGTTTGTCAAAGAAAACGGTCGCAACTAGAAGATCGACGAACGGTTACTTCTGATTGGTAAATAACCGTTTGTTTACCAGAATATCGCCAAACTCCGACAAAGCAACACACAACGGCGAATCCTCCTACATCAGGACAATGCAAGTGCTCACACTGCCGAAAAGACAATAAGAGTTTTTGGAGCTTCAAAACATCGAATTGTTGTACCAACCATAGCTGTGTACAGTTGTGGCCAGACTGCTTGTAAATAATCCACGTATTTTGTATTGCTACATTAATAAGCCAAGGAAAAATGCACCACCACCATTTTTTACCCCTTATACACTTATTTTATACCTGGCTATATTTTCGTCATGTCTTTTTTTTGTTTTGGAAAACTTTTAGATCAAAATTTCAGAAAATACTCTTGAAATGTACTACAGTGTACTAATGTTATAGATACATTTATATTACAAAATTTTTTCAAAAAATAACTCTTAAGAATATGTTTAAAATTTGAAAATTATCCCTATACTGCTTAAAGTTATTTTTTCTACTCTCTTACTAGTAAATTGTATATTACCTACTATTTGGATGCTAAGTAAATGCATCATAACAGATACTGACACGTAATGACTAGCACGTAATAAAAAAAATTACGCTTCAGTTTTATAAAAATGTGTAATATCACATAAGCCTTGTAAGTCAGTTGGTCGAGTTACCATTGAAACGAATTAACAGACGTTATTTTGACAGATTAAAAATTATTAATCTGTCAGTGTAAATATAGTGGTAATTTAATTTTTATTTTTATAAACGAAAATAATGGTAGAAAAAGTATAGTACACAACTTGAGTTGTAAGCTTATTACATGCTTGTAAAATTACTGCGCTCGCCGCTACGCGGCTCGCGCGCAACTTTTTTACTCGCATGTAATAAGCTTCTTACAACTCTCGTTATGTAATATACTATTTCACCATGGACCTAGTACGTTGATTTATTTATAGGTATGTACGCGACACATTATTAACAAGATGAGAAAAAAAGTGTGTTGTATATTTTAACTTTGTATTTAACATTTTGTTAACGGGAAAATTGTAGCATCAATATACTTCTTGTTAATAACAGTTATACATGTTTTAATCTTCATATTATTAAGTAGTTTCAGTATTTATTAATTAATTATTAAATATTCATTTAGAGTATAAAAACTCGGATAAATTATTCTTCTCGATATTAATATCAAGGATATTCGAAACGTATTTCTGACATTTGTGTTCCCGTCATTTATAAATTGTGTTAACTTTTAATGCATTCACGGAAAGCGGAGAACAATGTATTGCCTTGAACTTAATTTGTTTACATTGTTTCGGGTTAGGATTCAGGTTGCAAGTAAAATAAAAAAAAAACTAGGAAGATGAACTAAACTGTGAAAAATAAAAGCTCGGTACGTGTACCTACTATTTTATTGAAATTAACTGCCAAATATTAAGATTTTTTGTCACTTTGTTACATATTAGCTAATCCAAGTAAATAGATGATCCACTGCTAATACATCACAATAGCAGTCACTGCACCAGTGACTGCTATTGTGATGTATTAGGAAATTTCAGAGGAAGCTTTAACATGTCGGCTTGATTGCAAAATGAAAGCAAGCAAGAACACTAGAGTGTTCTGCTCGGAATCCAAACTAAGCTTCTAGGACTATTAATAACCTGTCTGTTTCTGATTGGAGTCTGCTTAGTAAAACTCTTTCTACAATTTTGCTGTCTGCTAGAAGTAAGCTTATCGACCTGTAGTTTTGTGGAAACGTGTGGTTTTTTCCTGGCTTTGGAACCATAATAACGTGGGCTTCCTTCCATCGGTTTGGGAAGAGCCTAAATACAATGGCTTTCGCTGGCAGATATTTTAGAGAGCTCTGTTTGAAATTTCATTTAGACCAGGTGCTTTTTTCGGTGAACTATTTTTTATTATTTCGTTTATTTCTTGATGAGATGTGGGTGGGATTATCTCGTCTACTTCTTCGGACATTTCTTGGTATTCTTCAACTTCAATGAAGTCTAATTCTTCAACTTAAATGAAGTCTACGTCTTCGTCTTGGTGATAATTTAGTGTAAACTCTTTCTCGAGTGTTCTCTTAATCACCTGAGCTTTTTCTTCATGGTGTAGACGATGCCATTTTCTCCATGTAATGGGCGATGGGTTTTCTGTCATTCCTTAATTTTTTTTGAAGTTTCCAAATATTTTGCATATTTGGACCCTGTTTATCCATTTCTTGTACGTAGTTGTCCTACCTTCGGCTTCTGTGTTCTGCCAATGCCATTTTCACCTCTCTGTTTAGACGGCTTGCTCTGTTTTTGTATTCCTGGTTTCTTATTCTTCTGGCTCTTTTTGGCTCTGTTTTTTCCCTAATCATGTGTTTTGTTTCTTGGTTTATACCTCTAAACCTTACCATGTGTATTTCTAACTCTTCTTCAGTAGTCTTATTTCTTAGAGCTTCTTGGACGATATTTTCAAACTCTAGCACTTTTTCTTCTATTTCTTGTGGATTGTTGATCACTGAGATGTTGTTGATTCCAATACTCTTTGACCATTTTGTTTTCTTTCTTTTTCTTGTTGTTGTGCTGTTTTCTTCCCATGTTCCTATTTCTAGTAATATGGGGTTGTGGTCTGCTGATCCTTCGTTTAATGTTCGGATATCTGTCTGTAGTCCTAGTTTTTTAGCTACTACTATGTCTAGATGGATGGGTTGAGCATCTCCTTGGAAATGGCTTGGCTCGATGGGCCCTATTAACATGGTATCCTCGTTTTTTTGCTAGAATTTGCAAAATGAAAAGAGCATCAACTTTTTTGTACACCGTAGAATTTTGGTTATCTGATTGATTGGTGTGTTGTTGTTTAATGTGCAGTAAAATATTGTCATCGTCTTTCTTAACAAAGCATTACCTGCACGAGAACAAATTGAAAATAAAGTCGCCCTAAATTAGGTTTTCTAATAAATTCTTTACGGGAACTGACCAATAAATTTCTTGATTGTTTGAATTGCATGACAACGCCTCAAATGAGTTCACTGTACTTGGCAGCATTATTTAGTGTGACTAATGGGTTTTTTTTTTTCGATGGTTAATTAATTGCCTCAGATTTTTTGAGGCTACAGCTGTTTTTATAGAATCAATTTCGCGTTTTTGGCAAACCCATAGTTTGTAAGATGCGTTTAAACAAAGAGCAACGTATTTGTTGCGATGTTGAGCCAACGATCAGTTGACTTATTCTGCATCTTCTATTTATTCATGATACTTATTCCAGAAATTCGGAAGAATTATGTACCAGCTTGTACAGGGTTATTAGACAGATAACATTTTTTTTGAGACACTTGGTAGTCTTCAAAAAGTACTTGTTCGTTGCCTGTAATGTAACGCTTCACACTGTATGCCATAAAGTCTGCAGCTTATCATTCTTCATGAAACCTCATTGTGTGAAGGTGTCTCTTAACGCATGTCTAGTAAAGAAGTCTGTTATGATTCTAAGCTGATTTCTGCTTATTTTCCGCTGTACCTACTTTAGCTGAGTTAGTCAACAGTTTTAAAGCAGGCGAAACACCTGACGAAAAGACACAAAAAAGGGATCACACACATACAACAAAGTAAATCCCAGCTTCAGGGAATATGAGATTCACGGAGTAAGGTGTTCTAAGATGTCACACATATGTCAAGAATGGCAGACCGTTGGGGAAGCTTTACTTGTTTTTGATCTTGGGTGCTCTGGGAAATGGGACATAAAAAACATAAAAAATTGGCATTTAAACAAAACAGTTTCAACATTAGTATTTTATGACAAGTTAAAAAACAAGAGTCATCATATTGCAGAAAGATAATATGGACACCTGCAATTTATCAATTTTATAGATAATTTTTGTTACCGGTTACAGTGATAAGGCATAGTTATTTATACGAGACATGGTAATACGATATCTATGAACAAATATGTGGATGAAGGGGTTTGTCAAACAATAAAACATATATGGATAAGGTTTATTTTGAAAATAATAATAAATAATTATTTAGATATAATTTAGTATGATATAATATGACTTTGAGGGTATACAAGGCAACTATTGAACACGGTGATTAATTTAATATTGCCCAAGTACTTTCGAACAATAGATCATCTTCAGGGGCATTTCGTCAGTTGTGGCCTATCCGACATAGTAGAATGTCATAAATGTAAAATTTGGACATAACAATACAAAATACAATACACTAAGACAAACAAACACTTTAAAATTTATAAGGAGAAGCTACATGTTGTATAGAAGCCGGAGACAGAATGTGTGATATAATATGCTTACAATAACTGTTGTTCCTTGTTGTGTTGCCAAGAATTGTATTTCGACTGCGTTTGTTTCTGGCTCAGCTTTTTACATTTCGTAGCGTAGATTCATTTTCTATAATATTCTAAACAGCTTTCTGTTCTTTTTTGTAGTTCACATAATATAAAGAATTTAACTGGTTTATGATGGTGCGTCGTCTACCTATATTCTGCAATGACTTTTCCATCTTTTCTCTATTATTGGTGTTATTCGCAGCCTATCTCCATATACTTGTTTGTTCAGTATGAATTTTCCAGGTCCTATTTGTTTAATTATTACACTAGTTTTCTAAACAAAATTTATATTATCGTCAATATTTTCACCAAAAATAACCTGGTCTGCAAATAATACAGTTGGAATATATTTCTCCCTCACTTGTACCTCAATGTTGCATTGCTTGTAACAATGATTTTTAAGCGTATTTAAGATAAATCGGGAGGGTTTAAAGATCGTTCTGAGGTCATTTCACAACAGCTTTTACGGAAATCGTCATACACATTACACAAAAAAATTCGCACTAAGCACTTTCTTGAAGTTCAAAAACACGCTCCTACAACAGGGGTACACCAAGGTTACATTGTCTCACTACCACCATACGCAATTTACCAACAGCTCCTTTCCAAACCCAAGACTGATCAATACACTTAAGTCCGCCACTCACGTTCCAACGGCGCAGTACGATTTTGTCGAATTCAATTGCAGTACAATAATGTTGACAATCGGAATGGAAACATACACGTACCGATTTTGCAGTATGATATTGAACCAGTGGACCAAATGGAATATTTGGAGTCTAGATTACTGAAGATCTAAATTCGGAATCAAAAATTTGACCAAGAGTGGAGCAATTGAGAAGATAAAGACATTTCTGAGTAACCAAAGACTCCGATAGCACCATTTTCACATCCATTGTTGGATATAGGCCTCTTCCAAACGTCTCCAGTTCTCTCTATCTCTAGCTGCTGCAATCCAGTTTGTTTCTATTCTCCTCAAGCCGTCGGTCCATCGGGTGGGTGGTCTGCCTCGACTTCGCTTGTCGACTCTTGGCCTCCACTCCAATAATCTCTTCGTCCATCTTCCGTCTTCCATTCTAGCAACATGTCCAGCCCACCTCCACTTTTGCTTATTGATTCGCAGTATAATAGTTCGCCGGCGTATCTCCTCATTTCTCACGCGATCTTTCAAGGTCAGGCCCAGCATTGATCTCTTCATTCGCCTTTGTGTCATTGATCTCAGTTTTTCGGCAGTAGATTTCGTTAAAGTAAAACAAAAATACTATGGATAGATCATATTCCGAACGAAATGGTATTGCACAGAATAGAAAGAGACAGAGAACTGTTGATCACCGTTAATAGGAGAAAGACAGCATATTTGGGGCACATACTTAGAAATGATAAGTTCGAGTTGTAGCTGATTATGAAGGGTAAAATCGAAGGAAAACGGGCAACAAATATCTTGGCTGAAAAGAACTCGCGACTAGACCGAGTTAAACACACAGACTCCTTAACAAAAGCAGAAGATAGAGTTGAATTTGCAAGGGCCAACCCTCATTAGTGGAGTTGTCACTAGAAGAACAAGACATAAAATACCTCTATGTGGTGATCAGTAAAACACTACTGGACTCTAGATCTGAATGCCATTCTTAACAGTGGAAGGTAAAGAGTGAATCTCCTCATCGATATATGTTGTAAATTCGGGCGTACGCACACAAAAACTCCAAAAACTTCTCCATTGATTGAATAAAGGTAAATATTTTCTCTCAGCTCAGTCATGACATCACACAAGCTGTTATCTTTGGAAAAAAAATCTGCGTAAACTACAAACAAAATTCCTCCTTCGTGTCAGTCAATACATAATCTTTCTAACATCCCAACCATCCATGAAGACTTTTCTCACTGAGATGGAGTTACAGCTTTATAACTTTAACGAGTCCAAAACATCCTAAAAACTCCCTGCTTATCTCTCGCTAAGATATCCGTCATATGTACCAAGAAAAAACATCCGCACATTCCCACTAAATTGTTGAATTCTGTCAGCAACGAACTTCCTGAGAATACATTGATATATTGGAAGAAACTGCACTTTTTACCGTCATTAGATAAAATAACTCACTTCGAGATTTGCACGCGGACAGGGGTTATCGGATTTCTATGTTTTTCCCATTGGATTGTACAATGAGATGCATATTAGTTATATGCAACAGCATTGATTGAAAGTGCCATTTTGATTTCGTATTGAGTTATGGAGTATTTCTGTTACTAATTCTAATCCCTGGTTTGTGATTTTGGGCAGGGGTTGATCTTGCCTTTCGTCGGTGCTCTCATACATTTCGCGAAAAAAGGATTCGATAACCTCAAAGATTTTACTTTAATCAGTAATAATGTTTCCATCTTTGTTTTTTATTTTGTACATATTTTTGTTGTCTATCTTGTTCATATTTTTCACCTCAAAACTTTTAAACTTTTGTTTTCTTGAATTATTTTAGTTAATTCTCTTGTATTGTTTTCTCTTGCATCTTTTGGATATCCTTATTTAATTTCTTCATTGTTTTGTAGTTGGAGTCGTATTTTTCCGTCAGCTTTCTTCTTTTACCTATTAGCTCTTTGGTATTTGGGCTTAGCTTTTCTTTATGGGTCAGAACGATCGGGCAGCACTCCCTTTCCGTTTCTTTTAGAGCCTTCGTTATGCCATCATTTACTTGATCTAAATCTTCTTTTTCATCTTGCAAGTCTTGTATATGTCTGGTTAGTATATCCTCATACAGGTCGTTGGGGAATCCATTTCTTTTTTCTTGTTTTTTAGGATTATCTTTGTTTTTTCCAATTTGACATTTAATAGTATCTTAGCTCGAATTAATCTGTCGCTTCCTATTAAAAATTTGTTGAGTACTTCGATGTGTTTGTTGATTATTTCTTTTCTGTTTGATATGGTATAATCTTATTTCATTTTTGACACTGCCATCTGGGCTGATCCATGTCCATTTACGCTAAGAGAGAATAGCAACACTGAAATAGAGCTGGGTAGGTCACGTGACTCTAATGACAGATAACATATGGACAAAGCGGATACGGAATGTAGACCGAGAAGTAGAGGTCATCCACCAACACGATGGACTGCTGATGAATGTTGCCAGAAAAACTTGGGTGCAAGAGGCACAAAATCGAAACAGATGGAAAATTATGAGGGAGATCTTATGAGATAGAAATTTATCAGTGGACAAGGAAATATTTAATGATGCTTAATAGCAACTATACATACTATTTAGAATAGTATTAAACATTTTTAGTTTTCTAGAATGATCATTATTCCCTTCCTTATAATTTAATCATGTCAGACCGCATGTCACTGTATTAAAAATAAAATCTCTCCAATTAATAGGTACATTGAATTTAAAAAATGTATTGAACAAGTCTGTGACATATTTAAAGATATTTTTAAAACACAATGACTTGCTCTTCTCTCTACTTTATATTTCCTTAATTGGATTTGTATTTTTAAAACGAGTTATTTGTACAGCTAAAATTGTACAATTACTGAATGTCTCATCATTATTATTTATAACAGCTTATAATGCAATTATTACTATTATTTTCGAATCAACTCAGATTATTTCTTCTTGTTTTTGTTGTTTTTATTAAAAAAACAGTGATTCAACCTTTTTAGGTTATTACGTCACGCTTTATGATTGTGAATAATTCGAATATATTTCGTCTGGGTAAAAATTGTATTGTCTTTTTTATTGTTGCAGAAAGTTGATGAAAATGGAAACGCTCTCCATCAAAATACCAACACAAAAACCAAGAAAAAGAAAGCCCAGACAGATAAAAACGTGGTCGTTCTTACAGCTGAAAGTGTAAGTATTTCATCATTATTTGTTTTATACGAAGCTATTTATAAATAATGGTTTTCAATGTTAAAGTGAATATTTCTTATCGCTCGGTATAGTAGCCTGTAGGTTTTCTCACGCTTGCAGTATAAGGTACATCATGTATGTATTGTATATTATACAATACATACATATTCACTTATTACTCTGCTCATCGACTTTATGCATAAAATTTTGTAGAATATAATGATAATCAAAATGAAGTACTTAACCAAATTTTTCTAATTTCTTCCGCAATTCTGTTCATTCCATGTTCTAAACAAGTAACGTGTATTAAGTTGGTATAAAATATTTTTAAATTTTGCCTTGCTTTAACCATACAGTGTGTAAAAGCCAAATGGAATAAATTCATTATTTAGGTTACTGTCCATATTTATAAAAAAAAACCCGAAACACGTCAAATTTAAATTATAACTTGACATTCTTTAACGTGAAAATTCAACCCCTACCTTCAACCCCCTTAGAATGACAGGTACAACACCCAATTTTTAAAATAGGAAGTATAGGCTTGTGATATATAGTTTGAAAGGTCTTTTCATTCTCCATTCAAAAATGTTGTCGCTTTCAAATTTATTAAGAATAATTAAGATAAAATAAATTAAAATCATGTGGTTACCGTAATTCGCTAAAATATACTCAAAACTTATTTCCCGTTTAGGTCTTGATAATGAGAAAGTGAACAAAAACAATAGCAATGTGGTTTTTAGATGGTAACCATTAAAAAACTTTAAAGAATTTCCGTGGCAACGTTATTTTAACACGCATTATTAAATTATGGTTGAAGGTAGGGGTTGCATTTTTACGTTAAAGAATATCAAGTTATAATTTAAATTTGACGTGTTTCGGGATTTTTTATAAATATGTACAATAACCTAAATAATGAATTTATTCCATTTGGCTTTTACACACTGTATATGGTGCAACATCGGATAAAAAAGCAATAACTTATGGGAATCTAGGAACAGCTGAAGGAAAAAAATTGATATTTCTTGTACAAAATGTGATATTGTCGCAGAGTTGGTTTTTTCTAATTGCTTGCATGAAATTAAATAGGATTTTGGTGAGATCTGATCGCTTAGAACACCAATCATTAAATGAGCGATATATTTCGGTTTCGTCAACACCAAGTGAAAGTAATTGTCGTATACAGATTGAACGAAATAAATTCGGAACATAGGAATATAATGTATTTCGGCTCAATTCTGCTGTAGCTGGTTGGCCAACAAAAGATTGTCAAATAATTATATTATAAAAAATCCCATACTTCAGTGGGCTGCTGGATTCTGAACTCATAAAAATTGAAAGTTACACATAAATCTACGATTTATGCTGTCAAACCAGTTATAGTCCAAGAAATGTAGCATTTCACCTCGCAATTTTTTCGTGCGGCGTGGATTGACTTGAAATTTAACAGAAGGTAGGTAATAGCCTAAGGATCAAAATATATATCGAACCAAAGTGCGCCAAAGCCTAGGGGGTGGTTGCCACCCCATCTCCGGGGTGAAAATTTTTTTTACGTTTTAACTACAGGTTTCGATTAGAAAAGTGATTCTAAACAAAAAATGTGCTATACATTTTTTTTATAAAATGATATTTTTCAAGTTATTCGCGATTGAAAGTAACAACTTTTTAGACGAAAAAATCCACGTTTTTAATCGATTTTTCGCGAATACCTCGAAAATGGTGCATTTTATCAAAAAAATTGTAGAGAACAAATTTGTAGCTTTTAAAAAGACAAATACAATTACAAGTACAATATCAATGTTCAGCGGTTTTCTTCAAATGCCAAATTTGAAAGATTCAAAGTCAAATATCGGGAAAATGATGCATTTTTGGAAGAAAACTCACAAAACCTTTTTTAAAGAGCATAAATAGACCTATCATAAAAAAATAAGGTCAATACCTCATTTTTTACGAAAAAATCGAGGAAAACAACACCCTAACCACCCCCATAATTAAAATCGATCTTCACCCTTCTGCAATTCCCTTTGTAGATGTATTGTTAATACGTCCAAGAAGTTTGACCCATTTAAAATGCTTAGTTTTAGAAAAAGTACAGCTTAAAGCGAGAAACGATTTACAATTTTATATTTTTTACCCTTCTTTTTTTAAATATGCCCGAAAATACTGAATATATGAAAAAAATAAAAATTACCAAATTGTAGCTTTTTTAATGACTAAAATTATCCTTTATTTAGATTTGTTGTACAATGAATATTTGGCGAGATATAGCCGTTTAAAGCATCGATTTACGATCAAGCACCATCTTTTTCGAGCCCTTTAAACTCACCCCATTTAAAAACCAAGGGTTCCAAAAAGATTTAATTCACAGATCCTTGTAGCTATTAAAAACCTCTACAAATCGTATTTGAAGAAACATCTATCGTTAAAAATTAAAGGAAATACGTTAAAAAAACCAGTTAATTTTTTTCCGGAAAATTCCATTAGTATAGTACAGTACATTTCGGAGCATAATAATCTACAAAACCGGTATATTAGCTAGGGGGGCGTTATACATTCGAAATTTTAAGCGTTCTTATTTTGAAATCCCATAAGAATCCCAATCCCAACAGAATAAAACATCTGCTCATATGTCTATGGCTTGGCAATGAAAATATCAGAGCAACAGATTGGGGATGGTTTTCCAAAAATGGTTTGTTATTACCCGTACGCATGAACAAACAACCTGCATCCGATAAATTTTTGAAAATTATTTTCTGCCAATGCAAAAAAGGATGCGGCGTTTCATATGGGTGCAGAAAAGTTGGTTTATACTGTAACTCTACTGGTTCTGGGTGCTCAGGTGAAGGATGCAATAACAGTCCACCAATAATTGAGGAAGATGATGATGACATAGATCACGATGAAGATGTAATTGATGACGAATAAAATTAATATTATAATTGTTTTACCTATAAATGTAAATATTTTCAACTATTTATGTAAATGTATAAGAATATATGGTGCCTTTTAATGTTGATAATTTTTTTTGTATTTAATTCTACTTTATTCAATTTATATCTTATAAATTAGTTTATAAAAATCTTCAATGTTGTAAAGGGTGATTTTCAAAAGTTGAAAAGTTGCAAAATTTTGGCAAAAAATTGTTTTCACCTATAGCACTCATACCAATTAATTTTTAAGGGTTGAAAATGTATGAATTTGTATTTTAAAGTATAAAAAACTCACTAGTTAACTCATCCAAACAAAATTTCACTCATCTTGGGATTTGTAATATTATTTTACAATTTTTGAAAATTAGGGGTAGTTTTCACCCCTAAGAACAATCAGGGTTCATCGGCATGACATAAACTATAAAGCAGAGGGTGAGTTGAGCTTAATTCCAAATTTTTATGCAAGTCGTTTCAAGGTGAAATCATTTTCTTCGCATTACTAATTTTTTTATATTAATCTCTAATGAGGTCGCTTTTTAAGGGTTGAAATATGATGGAACTTTATTGAAAAGCACGAAACTATCATTATTTAATTAATTTAAACCAAATTTTACCCATATTCAGGTTTAATATGTTATTTTATAATTTTTGACAATTAGGGGTAGTTTTCACCCCTAAGAACAATCAGGGTTCGTCGACATGACATAAACTATAAAGCAGCGGGTGAATTGAGCTTAAATCCAAATTTTTATCCAAATCGATACAAGGCGAAATAATTTTTTTAGAATTAGTAATTTTTTACATTAATCTCTAACAAGGGTTGCTTTTTAAGGGTTGAAATATGATGGAACTCTATTCAAAAGTATAAAATAATCATTATTTAATTAATTCAAACCAAATCTTACCCATATTCAGGTTTAATATGTTATTTTATAATTTTTGACAATTAGGGGTAGTTTTCACCCCTAAAACCCTTCAGCGCACTTCGGTTCGATATAGATTTTGATCCTTGGGCTATTACCTACCTTCTGATAAAATTTCAACTGGATACATGCAGGACGAAAAAATTGCGAGGTTTTAACTTTTTTCGAGCTTCAATTCCTGAACTATTACGCCTCCTTAGACAAACCCGTCTTACGCAAACAACTTTGTTGCGAGACAGATAGTTGAACGATATTTTATACAATGTCTATTCCCAGGTATGGATTTATTTTTGTCCAAGTTTTATATTGGTCCACTATTTTAAATGCAGTTCAAACAGACATGTATTAAATTGTATGTTCCGTTTTAATTTGGTTCAATCTGTATAATATCATAAAAGAGAAAATTTTGCCGGCAATATTTTTGGCTGGTATGAACGTTTGTTGCTTGGCAATTTTCGCGTATTAAATTTTCATACCGAAGATTGTTCTGAGATTTTCGATCAACTTCAGATATGGTTTTAGAGAGTAATCCGTTAATTTAGTGTCAAACACCGTGCTTGACAAGGCTGACACAGCTGAAAATCGCTGAGAATGGTTTGTTATGTTATGTTTTTCTGTGTCTATTTAATTTTTTTCAGCCGACATTTTTGTCCACTTAGATATATATATATATATATATATATATATATATATATATATATATATATATATATATATATATAATGTTGGTATACAACGTTCTTCGACGTCTTCCGATTTCCAATCTCCATCTCATTATATCATTATATCGTTCCATAGATCGCCCTCCAGTTCTCTTTCCCTGATTTCTTTATCAACTCCTTTTCTATTCTCCGGCATTTTTTTTGTTTTGATTTGAGTCGTTTTGATGTCATCGACAATATTATGTGTTTATGTTATTATTTTTTTTTTGTGTGTGTTTTGGCTTGAACAATTGTCAGTCAGCCAGTGTCAATCAAGATAAGTTTATTAATGTAGTGTGCGTGTGTATGTTTGTGTGTGTAGAGTAATTGTCTTGATACTTAGCAAAGTCGACGTCATTGTCTTTGCTAAGAGACGCTAATTGTATCCGAACGTCTGCGGTCCCTCCGGTGTGTACCGATCACACAAGGATAGAAATTATTTTCATTTATTAATTTTTTTAATAAACGAAAATTTCCACCCAGGTGGGATTCGAACTCACGACCTTTAGGTTTAAAGGCAGGCGCTCTTACTGAGCCACAGAGGGGGTTATTCTCATGATTTCTCGGAATCTCTCGTTTGTTATTCTGTTGCGTCTAGAGATTCCCGCCGAGCGGCGCCAGAAGTCCATTTCTGTTGCTTTAAGCATTTTCTCTGTTCTGTCTTTTAGGCGACACACTTCGCATCCATTTATGTTGTGATACTTTTTATTATGGTGTTGTATATTTTTCTTTTATTTTCCTTAGAGATGTTTTTATTCCACAGTACGCTATTCAATAAGGCTATGCCTTTTCTTCACTGTGTATATCGTTCCTTAATTGCTGCATCTAATTTTCCGTCCTGAGTGATCTTTACTTCTAGGTATTTGTAGTCGTCACATCTATTAATTTTCGTCTACGAGAAGGTTATGTTGATCTCCTCCGATAGTCATGTACTCAGGTTTTTCCATATTCACTTCCAAACCCCACTCTGTAAACTCTTAATAGTTTTTGCATCATGTAACTAAGGTCTTCAGAGTCCTGTGCGATGACGACCTGGTCATCCGCAAAGCACAGAGTGTACAAAGTTGAGTTTGTTCTTCGGCTTCCATATCTTGGTATTCTTCTTCTATTCGATTTTTTATTATTTTCTCATATATTCTGCTAATACTTCTAGTAACTGCAATTCTTCTATAGTTTTCAAGTTTCGATTTGCTCATATGCGATTCTTTCCATTCCTCGGGTATTTCATGTTTATTTATGCATTCCTAGAAAAGTTATCGTAGCCGTTGAATTAGTATTTTGGGTCCATGTTTGATGAGTTTCGGAGCTACTTTTCCTGGGCCAGGTGATTTGCCAGTTTTTAGATGTCTGTATACGGTTTCGACTTCTCTCTCATTTATTCTGCCTGTAATCCTATCAGCCTGACACCTGGTAGACCATAGTTCTCTATCTGTTTGAAGGGTTCTCTTGTCTCTGTTAGTAAATCTTTAAAGTATTCTTCCCAAGTTTGCGGTGATATGAACTGGATAATATATTTTCTGTTGTTTCTTAAATTTTTTAACAGTTTCCAGTTTTCTGAACTTTAGCTTCCACCAATGTATGTATTTAGCATGGTGCACTTTTTTCCTAGGATTCATTTTTCTTTTGGCATATTTTTCTTCTGACCATCGCTTGCATTATTTTGTATTCGATTCTGTCTTCCACATTTCTTGTGTTCACTCCACTTGTCTACTTAGATACAGTGTTGATTCCAAGTGGACAATTTTTGAACCAAGATCCGTCCTTCCAGTTGGGGTGAACGGTAAGGAAGAGTCTGTCTTATAAAATCTTTGGTCCCCCTTTTTCCAATAATTTCAAAAATATTGCCAAACTTTATCTTACGTTTATATTTATTACACTATTTGTGTATTACGTTTTCCATTTGTAGTTCAACAAAATGTAATCTAATTACCTACTTTAATTAATTGGAAAATATCACATCAATTTTATTTAGCAGAAAATGCGTACATTATTTTTGTTTACGGATTTTGTGACGAAATAATAATCGCTTATTGTAGGGACCCTATTCATTGATGCAGCCCAGTTTACGAAGGATGTAATAAATAACTCACGCAACTCACACATTTGGTCAAATGAAAATCCTCATGCAATCCGGGAATCTCGTTTGCAGTATAGATTTTCAGTTAATGTTTCAGTAATTGACAAGCAACTAATAGGCCCTCCCTTTTTTAATGAACCAATGACAGGTGTGGTGTACTTATTTTGCAATATATTTTTCGTAATCTACTAGCCAATGTATCTATATACAAAAAAACTTCACCATATTTATCTGTTGTTGCTTGTCAACATCTTCATGCCACATGCCACGGAAATAGGTGGATAAGACGCGAGTGTCCCCATGTATGGATGCATTCCAGATCCCTGACTTTAACCAACTATTCTATATGAAGCTGATTGAAAGAAATGGTTTATCTATAAATTATAAATACATGACAAGAATTAATCGACATAATTATTGATTCTTGTAACATTGTTAGACATTATCCCTTAACATTCAAGAAGACAATTGGACATTTGCTAGTCCAGTAAAAGCAGGTGGATTTCATTTCGAAAATATACTATAGACCTGAATAAATTTCACTTTGGTTTTCGTTATTTTATTTTAAATTTTTTTATCATATTTTTTAACAAAAATTACGCCTTTTTTATTGTTTTATGGTACTTTATAAGAGCTGTATTAAAGTTTTCAAAAACCATATAGGGCAGATGGAGGCAATAGTCCACACTTTGTGTACGTGCAATGTCATACTTTTTATTGCAGCATTCATATTAAATTTGTCAAGGCATTAGGACGACTAAGGCCATTATCTGTAAATATAAAACGACAGTTAAATACCTAACAGAAAAAAAACTAAGGCAAGGTACAATATTTGACTAATATTTTTAAAATAAATGACGGTTGCGTTTCGATTTAATTTGAGTCTTTTACCACTCCCTGACACGTGTTTCTGGGTCTACCCGTCATCAGAAGGAGTTTGTAAGAAGACTTATATTTTTGTCCTAGTTGGGCAAAAGTCTGCATATCGGATCTTTGTCTCCTTTGGATAAAAATAAAAATCAAGCACAAATCCTTTAACTTATAATTAACCATAACATAAAAAAGTAAAAAAGAAACCAATTTTTTTAAAGCTGGATCGCTTTTATGTTACATATTATAATGCAACATTAAATCACGTAAATCGGTTGAGAAGCTCACAAAGTTCTTAAATCTAGCAGAGCCGCCTTGCATTGAATTGGAAAGTTTCCTTATAATGTCAGTCTCTTTAACAAAAAAACTCTTCTTTAGTTTCTGAAAAACTCATTGTATTTTTAATTGCATCAATTTCACAATAACTTAAATGGCTGCTATTATTGTGAAGTGACATTTGCACCTCTGAGTCGGAAGAATATTCATATTTCTTTTTATTTTGTTTTGTTTTGTTTTGTTTTTTTCAAATACTTCTCTTACTGCATTTTTATTTGTAATAGTGCTCTTCTTCCTTTTTTTTCTCTTTAGTTTTGTATTTCTTCTTCATCTCAAAGATTTCCATTTGCTTTTTATGTGAAGTTAATGTCAATTGTAAATTTCAATCCTTTTCTTGTTTGTTTTCTCTTTCTGGTTAGTTTTGGCAATGATTCGCCTCCGTCTTTTGATTCCAGGTTACTTGAAATTTTCTATATTGCAGATTTGCAACATTTGGTTCTTCTACTTCTACTTCAACATTTGATTCTTATGCTTCATTATTTGGTACTTTCTGATAATATATCTTTTATTTTATAAAATATTTTCCTCAAATAATTTTTCCTGTCTTCGTCAAATAAAATTCTTAATTGAATATCTTTATATAATAAATAATCTCTTTATATAATAAATAATATAAAACTCACTGAATTAGAGCTACCATAAAAGTAGTACCCCTTGTGCCCGAGACTTAAAAATATATATTTAACAAATGTATAAATATACATAGTTAGTTACATATGAGCACTTACAAAAATACATTCATTTTAAATTTAATGTAGCATGTGACACAAATGTGAGTACATGATATTAACTCACGCGGTAAATTCAAGATATGTTGAAGTTGATAATAAAAGTCTATTTAGATATTTATTATTTATTACTATTGTTCATTTTTAATTTGTTTTAAATTCTCCGGTAGACAATTGAAGAGCTTCTTGCAAAATAGTGGTAAGTCACAAAATAATAAAACCGAGATATTGATGTTTAAAGTTTTAAAAAAATCTAGAAAATATTGCTTTAAATGTAAGAAACCTTAACGCTTGTTATTTAATTATGTTATTTATTAAATTCCATCTGCATTTATTATTTCACATAAAAAAACACATATTTACATAAAAAAAGATGTTTATTCGAAAAAAATGTGGTTTGACATGTTCTTAAATTAAAAAAATCGTAACACAAAAAAATAAACTAAGTTATGTTTCGACAATTTCCACTTCTTTATTCACACAGTCGGAAGCTTCTTTTAACTGATTATAAAAATTATGGTAGACTGGCGGAATATAAGGTAACAAGCTTTTTATATTTTCCAGTTTATTTTTCGTAATTTTCAGAGGCTCGTTATATTTGTTGAAAATGTTTGACAACTCTATTTTTACAGGTCTGCCTTCCCTTAAGATATTAACTTATTGATAGTCTCCATTAACAGTATATTTGACAAAAGTTGACCCCACTTTTTCTGATTTAAATTGAAAGCTGTATAATTTTGCAAAATTTAAGCTCTGCTTGTCCGGAAAACGTGCATTTTTATTATTATTATTGAGAAGAGGTTCAAAACTGTAAAAATCATTTTGGGTCATCTGGGTAACAACAAAAGGATTCTTTTTATTTGCTTTCGTAATAATATCCACCCAAGCTTCTGGCGAATAAATAATGGGTGCACGGTTTCTCTGACGCTTGATGGCATAACATAATGACCACTAACCAGAAAGTGATGCGTCATTTGTTTAAATTTCTTTTCTTATATATACTATATTCTTTTTTTATATTTTTGGCTCTGCTATAGTGATTTTGGTATTTGGGAATGGATTCAATATGAGTTTTACTGATTGAATATGTTCCTTTGAATGTTTATTAGGTCTGTTTGTGTGTTTACCTCTCTTATCAGGAATAGGAACTATAGCACTGAGTGACTTCATTTAAAAATATTTTTTAATTCTTCCACGAGATTTTTGAAGACCATGAACACTTGGAAATTCAGTATTGTATACTTTAATTTCCATCTTTCCTACATTAACCAAATGTTCAGTGCTAAATTTTCTATTAGAAATGTTGCGTTTTTGATTTTTCTTATACGATCTATTCTTATTTTTTACTCTGATACACCCAAAGAGATAGCTATTTTGAAGGTCGAATGAGCCAACTCCCAAAATTTCTTAAATAAATGTTCATCATTACCTTGCAGTTTCTCCCTACATTTATTTTTACATTCACACGGTTCGTTAATTTCACGTGAACTAAAAATAGTCTTTTTTTTCTTCGAAGTATACTACTGTCCAGAATTGCGGCTTCTTTTTCTGTCATTTCGATCATAGTGTTCCTCATTTCTCTGTCTCCATCTTGTTGGTTTTCTCTTCTCTGGATTTACCTGCTTATCTTCAAAAAGCCTTAGTATTGGTTCCTGCAATTCATCCTAAAATACAACAAAAAATGACTGCATTAGACTCTAGACTTTGCGAATATTTCAGAATTTTTATATCAACAACTCGATAGGGCACATGGCATACCATATTTTTCCATGTAATATATACGAAATATTTTTGAACAAAAACATAGTAAGCCAAAAAATTAGAAAAAAAGCTTACCTCGCTAGATTGAGACGAAAAATCATCGCTACTGGGCCTAAAGTCTTTATCTGCTACACTATCATCACTATCGTTAATAAAATTTACATTTAAAGTGCTATTTTCGCTTAAAACCGCTCTTAATTCAGCACGTGCACCTGATGACGACGCCATTTTGACGTGACTTTACGTGACCACGGTTTACGCGAAAAAGTGAACAGAAACGGACGATTGCATAAACACGATTTATCAATAACTTCGCCATCTATTGCAATAGTTACCAAATAATTTTTGTGTGGCTTAACATAGCTTTCTTTAAATACGTAATGCAATAAAATAGAATTCTGTAAAATTGTGGCTTATCATTATGTTGCAATAAGGTCTTCAATTGTATAATTTGGGCCCTATGTAACCAATATATTCCGGTAAATAACATCTACATCTTTTTGCATATGTTAAGTTACTGAAGAAGGTAAAAATCTTCTTTAGTAAAGATATTTTTATCTATAGAGAAAATGTCTCTCATTTTAAACCCATGAACAGCTATTTCTACTCTACAGCTAGTTTTCTCATGTGCCTACTTGAATAATCCAGCGACGTGGTTTCTGTGACCACTTGCCGAATATTAGATATCACAGTAAGCCTTGATAGTCTAAAAAAGTTTATGTCCATTGATTAAGTTTGATGACTGCTATGAGATGGAAAGCATGTGAGCAAGTGAATATTATTATTTTTTACGAAAATGGTGGCCTCCAGAGTATGAGATATGTGGTTATCCAAAATTAATGGGATGGGGCTTTCAGCGTAGAATTTGTTTACTTGAGAAAGTGCTAAAAAACTGAAACTTAACTGGATTCATGTATCCAGAATCGGTTGAAGCCAAAGCAAACCAAGTTAGTGCGTCCTTTATAAAAAGAGGATTTAGTCTTCGAAAGAATGGTTTAAAAAATGAAATTAGACACCAAAATTTAAAAATTACTTCATATTTTCGGAAGGTACTGTACTGACCGATGCATGCGGTAATCAATCGCTTGCGGATTTTTATCCCATGCGGGCTTTTGGTT
Source organism: Diabrotica balteata (assembly GCA_918026665.1). Classification (NCBI taxonomy): domain Eukaryota; kingdom Metazoa; phylum Arthropoda; class Insecta; order Coleoptera; family Chrysomelidae; genus Diabrotica; species Diabrotica balteata. The sequence goes on from OU898278.1 coordinate 20,803,217, forward strand.
CCATTTACCCTACGGGTGCATTTTTTTAATATGAACAAAACAACAAATTTTTTAAGATCACACTGATTTTTTTTAGCTTCAGTAAAACAGTTAATTAGGTGGTGGTCATGTAACGTTTTACTAAAATATGAGACAATTCGAAATTACTATTCAAAAGTTGTGGCCAAAAAAAATTCACAACTAGCCCTGTATATTATTAAACTACGGGAGCAAATACTTTCCATCGAGCATTTGATACATTCCTATATCACTCACTCTGTATAATCATTAAACTCTATTGTTCTGTTTGCAGTAGTAAAGAAACTTGTCGAAGAATTTGTAATTTATAGTAATGTAGTCCATTATTAATTATTGTATTTTTTTTTTTTTTTTTTTTAGGTTGAAGGCCATCGAAGTGACATAATAAACGATGTCGACAAATTGATCCAGTACATCGGTGGTGATAAAACTGATACGCCTTCAGGCAAAAGTTCAAAATCGAATGTCCACAAATCTAAACAATTACACAAACAACATGCGTCTGAAGATTCTGGTCGAGGTACTTAAAAATATTAATATGTTTATATATTAACAGTAACTCTACTTTTATTACCCTACATCCTACATTCCATCATTCATCTTGTGGTCGTAATTTTCACATTCTTGCGTGATGGACGTTTTACCAACATCTTTATTTAATACTCTATTAAATATCTAAGTATGTATTTTATTTCTGTATCGTTTTAGGAAGCAGTGGTAGCTGTAAAAAGCAGCGCGCTCATTCGTCGAAAGGAAAAGAATCTAGGTCTGAAATAAAGAAGAGTAATTCGTTAGGTGAAATATCGACTGCTAAGTTGGACGATTTTACCTTTGTTGCTCCTGAAAACGACGATGAAAATAAAGTCGTTTTGAGAGGGAACAAGTACCAAAGCGATAGACCAAAGGAAAGAAGATCGTGGGGAAATGTTGAGGTAAGGAATTTTTTTGTTTTTAATTCGAGTTTAAGATAATAAAAATGCTAGTTGTAATGTATATATATTTGTGTGGGAATTTTTTGGATATTAAAAGGTAACCATAAGTATCGTGTCTATGCATTTTGTGGACTTGTCATTGATTATTGATCATTTAGAACCGAATATCGTGGATAAATAAAACTGTTTAATAGTAGATGTGTAACTTGTTTCATATAAAAATATGTTAGATCAGGCGACATATGTTTTGAAGTTGTCATTTTTTGCATAAATCACTTTCAAGTATCACTAGAAACCATAATTTCACTATGCGTGACTTCTCAAAAGTGGGCTTAATTTTTTTTTAACAATATATATATATACCTCAACAACTATTGGTTCCAAAATCAATAGTTACTAAGATCATCATCATCAAGGCCTTTCATTCCTGATAGAATGTTTACCATTCTTATTTAGAGCTCGCAGATTCGCTTATTGTGGTGAATCACTCCGCATTCTTCTTGTAGTTTGTCAGAGTTTATCGTATGACTTGGCTTTAATTACTATTTTCTTCCACTGATTTCGAACTGTACATAGTTTCTTCCAGTTTCAATATCTCTCATGACCTGGTCCTCTAATCTCTTTCTGGGAATTCCCCTTAGTCTTTCAGTTTCTGGTGACCATCTGGTTACCTTCTTAGTCAGTAGGTCGTTTTGCCTTCTCTCTATGTGTCCTACTAATCTCATTCTTTGTGTTTTAATAAATTTAACTATATCTTCTCCCTTCATTATGTCTCTTAGTGCATGGTTCATTCTTCTCATTTCTCCGTTTTTCCATTGTTATTGATCCCATAATTCTTCTGTGGGTTTTCCTTTCGAATATTCTTAATGTTTCTTCATCTTTATCTGTGAGGCACATTGTCTTAAACAAGCCTAAGATTGAATAGATAGAACTATTCTATCTAATATATTGGAAGAATTTGGTATACCATCAAAATTAATACGACTAGTGCAAATGAAAATGACAGAAACAGAAGCACAGGTATGTATTCAAGGACAGATCACTGATGCGTTTACGATAAGGCAAGGACTGAAACAAGGCGACGAACTGGCTCCAACTCTCTTTAATCTTGTTCTTGAATATCTACCCAATTGGCAGCATACGCAGATGATATAAACATAATGAGCAGAACAGTGAATGGAGCGGAAGAAACCTCCGTTAAGTTGAAACAGAGTACAGAAGCAGTACAGTACAAATAACACAAAACTACTCATACAAACCAGATCAAATAGACCAGCGCAACAACACTTTATTGACGATATAGAACATGTGAATAGATTCACATAACCTAGGAATGGATCTGGTCGCAAGCAATTAAGAAGAACCGGAAATAAATAGAAGGCTTGTGCTGGCAAATAAAGCCTATTTCGCGATGGGCCACATATTCAAATCGCGAGACGTACACAGGAAAACAAAACTCCGGGTCTCTAAAACAATAATCAGGCCCATAGTAAGTTATGGTTGTGAAACATGGACGGTGAAAAATATTACGTAGGATACTGGACCCAATAAGTGAAAACAACAACTGACAAATTAGATATAATAGAGAAATATACGAGCGATATAGCGAACCAACTCTAGCACAAGACACTAAACTGCAGAGATTACGGTGGGCAGAGCATGTAGTCCGCATGCATGAGAATAGAATCCCCAGAAAATTACTAAATGCAAGAATGCAGGGAAAAAGACCTGTTGGAAGACCTAAAAAGAGATGATAAGAAGAAGTCGATGCGGATGCCAGGAACTGCTTGGGAACGTATTCATGGAAAAGCACAGCGGTAAATCGAAATGATTGGAGAAACTTGTTGAAGGAGGCCAAGGCCCGATTTGGACTGTAGTGCCATTGGATGGATGGACATTGTCTCAGCTGCGTATGGAAGTAACTACTGGTCTGATTGCAACTCTTCATATTTTCAGTTTTCTATTTCTGGATAAGTTCTTGTCAAGTCCATTAGTAGTCATACACTCAAAGGATGCTTCAGATGATGAGTAGCGATCGCGGCTAGTTTATCTTCGGATGACTGTATCTCGGAATTCTAAGTGGTGTATTAGTGCCAGTGTCGCTCAATTCTTAAAGCGAGTGATGATATCTTTTCCTGTGATTCGAACTTCTGGCATTTAGGTGGGGTTGCAGGTTAATTATTTAGTAGTTTATGAAAAGTTACAAAACTGCAACACAGACAAAGCTGTATTTTTTATATATCTTTGTTTTAGTTATATGTGGCTACCTCGGTTAATAATTAAGTTTTTTTATTTAAATGAGGTGATGACGTATACTTTATGAACGCCTAAATAGACTATAATTATAATAATTTCAATATTTGCTTCTAACAGTTAAATAATAATGGTTATTCCGTTTTAGGCGCCATCTTTTCAAATTTTGTCGAGTAACGTCTCCACAGAGAACCTTGAAGCAGCTGAAAATTGGGTTGTCACTAAAACGAAAAAGAAGAGCAAAAAGCGTCGCAACAGCATCAGCAGTGGCAGCAGGGCACAAAATTCTACGTACGAAAACAACGGCAAACAGCACTCAAATCGCGTTCCTTCTCCGGACTTCCGTGGAAAATCTGCTTCTTCTGTGCCTCAGAGTGAAAAGTCGGACACTTCAGACGCAGATTCCGTTCATTCTTTACCTATTGACGGTATAAATGTGCCTATATCGTATGCAGACATAGCCAAAAATACCGAGAAAGGTAAAGAGAAGAAAACTACTCCTGAAAAACCCGAGAAAGTGCCAAACAAGGACAGATCACCCAAACCCGAGACTGAATCAAATACTAAGAAGGAAAAATCCAATATAAATATTACTAACATTAACAAAAATTCTCCTCCGTCAGTGACTAACAATAACATAAAATCCCCAGAGGTCCACAGTTCTAAAACTCTCCCCGCCATACCTACCGATTTTCCGAAAAGTGCCCAACCGCCCGATTTCAACGACGCTAGAAATTTCCCAGCGATGTCCGCCGAAGTAAATGTCCTCAAAAGCCCTCCCGTCATCAGCGAGACACAAGTACCAATATTTCCTGTCTTACAATACACTGAAAACACTAGGCAATATCCACCAGATGTCAACGATACGAAATCATTTCCTGCAATGCCGACAGACAACGCAGCTAAAGGATTTCACGCCATCGGTTCGGACCTTAATAATACGAAAAGTTTTCCCGTTAATAATAATAATAATAATAATAAAGTATTAAATGTGGAGAAGACGAATGTTAAAAACACTACGGTGAGTGGTAAAGTGAGAAACGTGTCGCCGACTACGAGAACCGCCCCCTCCAGAGGTACATTTAACAATAACAATAGCAATCTTAACGTGAAAAGTGGTGTTATGCAAAACTCTATAGGTGTTGTTCATAATGATATACAAAACGATTTGTCGGTAAGTTATCTTGTTTACTGCTCATTACTAATTTATAACATCTTTAAGTACTAAAATGTTTTGTCTGGCACGCCCATATGGGTTTGACTCATCGAGCAAAAAGGCAAAAGAGGGAATCTAATCGTTATGAAAAGGAGACCAAAAAAGTGGCCTCTGATGGCGGACATATCCGGAAATGCAAAGGCGCTAAATTTAAATTTTCTGACACTTATTAACAATAGCTATAACATTTTTCAGACGAGAAAGTTTTAATTAAATATTAACGATAATAGTCTAAAATGTGACACAATTGGTAAAAAACTTCATAAATAAAATTTCATGTGACAATTGGGACAAAAAATAACATAACCAAACTAAATTTGATTTCTTAAACAAGGAAAGAGACTGGCTTTCCTTGTTTAAAGTGGCTAGCAGTTCCTGTCTAACAATATTTTTGTCCCCACTACCTTTACATTCCCTCTTTTGTCATTTTGCTCGATGGTTTGACTACAACAGGCATCACTTATCTTCACTTATAAAGACATCAAAATACTATTAATGTAATAAAAATAACGCTAAAAAAATTATCAAAAAGTTAGAGAAAATGGTAAAAGATCAGTCCCATTTATTAATCATATCATGATAAATTATTAATTGTATCAGTAACATATGTTATACCCAAAGTATGAAATATTTGCCAGTGATGTCATTTGTAGCTTGCAAAGAGTCTTATGTGACAAATATTTCGTTGGTCATTGAAATGGCCGTTTTATTAGAAACCGCAGTAAATAATATTATGAACATTTTTAATCGTATTAATCAAACTTAAAACTATGTTACTATTTACCATTCTTCTCTAGGTGGCTCTCTGTTCCGGTGCTGGTGACCATCCTAACAATTCACACATTATTGAATTTTGTATGGAACACTAACATGATTTTGAAGCCAGGAAATTCTTATGACATTCTCAACGAATGATGTTTGTTTCTCAACAATTCAGTAACACCAAATTTCAAATTCCAATTTCTTCAACAATGATTGAGAAAGAGCCCAAGCCTCCACTTTGTAAAACAAAACCAAATATACAGAACACTGGAACATGTTATATTTAGTTTTTAAGGGTAGCCCTCGATTTTTTAAGGTGGTACCCATTATTTTGCTATATGCTGCTTCTGGTACCTTCAAAGAGCAGAATTTTGTTTTTTTTCATCAAACCTTCAATAGGAATAAGAGTGCCAGTCCCTGAGTATGAAAAACAGCCCCAGAACATTTTTTTGGTGGGTTGTTTAACTGTTTGGTTAATATAGCTAGCTGAAAGTGACTCATTGGCTGCCTTTTGTACGAATTTTAATCGCTGGCCATGCATTAGGAAGTGGGTCTCATCAGAAAATAACACTTTTCTCCAATCTTCTGCACTCCAATGAGCGAATTTTTGCCTAATTTAGTCATTTTTTAGAAAGGCTAAGAAAGGCTTCATCTCGAAGAGTAGTCTTTCGTTTTCTTCCACATTTTCCTTTCCGCTGCACTTGTTTCCTTTTTTTGTTTAATTATTTTGTTTACTGCACCCAAACTTACACAACACTCCTTTGCAATGCCCCTCTGAGTCATTGTTGTATGCTCACTAAGTGTATCATCCTTTCTCTTTTCCTAAGAGTGATATCCATATTAAAAAGTTGATTGCACAGTTAAATCAATGAAAATAACATCAACTTGCACATAACCTGAGATACAACAAAATATAGTAATGATATAAAACACAAACCACATGTTTTGAACAATATACTAATAAGGTTTTGAGGTTATGTTGTGTTTTTGACAAAACAGTTTACAGAATAGGCACAGCAGGTGTGCAAACTTATGAAAACTGAATTTCGCACAATACTGTACATCCTTTTTTTTCCTAAAGGCCACAATTCACCACTGTATACCAATTCTGGTCTCACCACATCCTTGTACATCTTTCCTTTTAGCCCTTAATTAATTTTTCGATGAAAGAGTAGACAGTATTCCACTCATTCGCTTTCAGTAAAATCAACCGGTTGATTTGGTGTACACTCCCCTTTTTCTTCTTTAAGTTCCATTTTCTACAGAAGATTGGAAATCATCATGGCTATGTGAACGCCCTGTTGTCTGCCGCTCCAAATAATTTTGCACTACTGCTTTCAAACCACTCCCTCAAGTTCTTAAGCCACAATATTTTTTGTCTTCCCATATTGCACTTTCCTCAAATTTTGCCTTGAGTAATAAGTAGTAATAATGAGTATTTTGTCCCTCTCATCACATGTACTTTTCTTTTTCTTAAGAAGTTTTCTTTTGATAGTCAACATTATTTCAGCTTTATTTCCTTTTCTTCTAGTAACATCTACGTGTCTCATTCCTGGAACCTGGAAAACTATATATCTTTACAAAACACCAGTTACCTATACTTATTGGTAATGATTGTAACTATAATTAGAAAAAGTAATTTATAAAAAGTCATTGTAATTATATAATTACAAAGTACAAGTGCTATGATTCTCAAAGCCCTTTTTTAGTTCCAAATTTCTTTCTAATATGTGTACTAGATAGTGACAAAAATGTGTATCCATAATTATTTCTCAAAGAAATCAAAGATATATTGAATAATTGAAATTGAATTCAAACAGATATTTTATTGGTTGGCGTTTAACCACACACAGGCTCTAAACAATTGAATATTCGAAAACCAACTGTCATTTCTTCGTGAGTGAAAGATGTCATAATACTGTCTAATCGCCAAATGTCAAAGTCATCAGTTTAGTTGTCCAGGACGGCGGTTAAAAATTGTTCGTACTTAAATCTGTTTTTTAAAACAATTAAAATATATAAACTATACCAAATTATTCTGAATAAGAACAAGAATGATGCTGAGGATGCTTGAAGTGTTTTGAAATTGAGAAGGAAAATGGGCAAACTTTACACCTTGTGCTGCTTTTCATCTAGTGAGTGTAACATTATTGTAAAAAAATATTTAGCTAAGCATAACTGATCTTAAGACATGATACTTTCCAAATGTTCATTATCTTTGGCTTATTGATATTCTTAAGTTGTTCCTTTTGTTTAGCATCTGCAAGATATGCCCCATCTATCTCATTTTTTAAATTAGCCATCCTTCTACAATAAACCAGCTAGTTTTTCTCTGATCTTATTTCTAATTCTTTCAATATATCTGCCGACAATGTGCATTTATTATTTTCTAGTTCCTTTATTGCTTCTTTTACCTTTTTTTTTCTTCATTGAGTCCTTATTTTTGCCCTTGGTTTTTTCTTCATTGTATTTAGATTATTGCTATTGTTTCCCTGTCATTTGTCTTCGAGATATTTTGCCGATCTGTATGGTTCATCTGCTTTATTCTCCCAAAAGTACCCTTTTTTTTTTTTAAACATTCAGTTCTTTTCTCCATCTCTTTTCTCATCCAGTCCTTTTCCCCTTTTTGGGTATATATTTGTTTCCCATATTCCATTGATTGTGATCATTTAATGATTATCATGACAACAGAGTTCAAATGCAGAATTAAAGTTGCAAAGTCAAGTTTTATCAAGGCGATCAAGGTGTTCACTACCAGTAGAAATCAGATTGTTAAAAATGTTACACACTTCCAGTTTAGCTGTACTTATGTTGTGGAAACATGGAACATGACATAACACTCCTATAAAAAAGTTATCTATCTTTGAAATGTGGATATATAGATGAATTAACTGTTAAAATAACATTTTCATTAAAAAAGAACCAAAATCATGTCTTTCTGCTTTTAAAAACATTCCCATAAAAATAGGTGCCTCTGACAAACTTGAAACTTGTGCACTTGTAGACATGTGCATTATACTCAGCACTTTGAAAGGCATTGTTCATTCTCGTTCTTTTTATATCCTAAGCTGCAAGGTTATTGTTGATATTTTCTGTGTAATTAAAATTGTATAACTACTATGTCTTTGCCGGCAAACCAATTTACAATAGTTTATACAAAATTAGCAAATGCACAAGTTTTGTTTTTTAATCAAAATTTCAATAAATAATTAATTTTTAATTTTATGACAATGCATAATTGGCTAATACAATACTGGCAACTGTCAAATCTGTCTCAAATTGCACACAATAAGTCTGAGGATAGTTTAAATGCAACAACACACCATAACTGAAAGAAGGTTGTTAGAATCATACATAAATTTTACGAAATTTACGGTAACACATAGTTTAAAAAAAATGTACTTAAATCTATGTACTATGTTCCTATTGGTCTCATTAAGCACCTTATTCTATGTAATAAATTTCTGTTAAAATTCTTCTCCATATAACTCTGTTGTTCGCCATTTCTTTTCAGTGAAGAGACCATTTTTGGCATTCTTTCCCTATCCTTTTGCATCACAGTTAACCATCACAGTTTTTGTGCTATTACAAAATTTGTAATGTTGAACCGCTCATACATACAGATGTTTAATAGAGCTATCCCTTTGTAATTTTCACAGCAAGCTAAGCCCCTTTTTTGTGAACTGTGTGAGTGCTTTGAATCAGTCCCCCGTCGTTTATTCTTGTTCCCAGATTTCATATATAAGTTGGTGTATTTTCTTTTGTATCATTTCACCTTCTGTCTTTAGCAGCTTCGCAATTATTCCACTCTCACTGGGTTTTTCCTTATTTTTTAGTTGATATTTCGATGTTGTAAATTAAACTCTTGTTTTAACAAACAAAAAATAATCAGAATCAAAGTCTTTCTTGTGGTTTGAATTTATCTTTTTGAAGTCTGATAAGGTCGGTTGTCATATCTAGTAATTTGTTTGCTGCGGATGGTACCAATCAGATACATCAATAATAGACACATCTCATCTATACAACTTCATGAATTAAAGATAAAATCATATTTCTTCTTCTTCTAGTGCCGTCTCCACTAATGAAGATTGGCTATAACCATTGCAAATTCGTCTCTATTTTCTGCTTTTCTTAAGAGTGTCTGTGTGTTTAACCCAGTCCAGTTGCGAATGTTTTTCAGTCGGGATATTTATTGTGTACCCCTTTTTCCTTCTATTTTACCCTTCATAATCAGATATGCTTGCTGTCTTTCGACTTTTAATGGTGGTTAAAAGTTCTCTGTCTCTTCCCATTCTGTGCAACACCATTTCGTTCCTGATATGATCGGTCCAGGGTCTCTTCAAAATTCTCCTAAAAAGCCACAGTCATATTTCAAGTTTTTGTTTGACACGCATCCATCTTATTAATTTGTCTGTAATCTGTATCGATACCTTATAAGTGCTTAACCAAGAGCTTTTTACCTTGCCGAATTGAAAGTACATTTAAATATTATTGTATAATATTAGTATCAACAATTCAGTGACTTCTACTTACTCTAGTTACCTTAACAACTATGTGGATGTCATGTTGTAGTAGTTTATGAAACTTTTGAAATGTTTTTCAGATACTCCATTCAAATGAAAAAGAATCAATCCAGTTCAACGCTCAGATGTTGCCCCCGAATATTCCTGATGTCCAGACCATTGAAAAAATGCATTTCATGAACTGCCATCCACAGCAGCAACAGCCACAACACATACCTTCCCCAATCGTCGTCACTCAACACGTCCCCCGCACGAACCACCCACATCCCGTCACTCAATCGGAATCAACTCAAACATGCACTGAAGTTGTGACATCACTACCTAGCAACAAAAATAAAGTAGACTGTGATAAAAGTGATCGAACAATGGTGAGCGATAGCAATAGTAATAAGGGTGAGGGTGGGGAGGACGAGCGGCCACCTCCAGTAGTGATTCTGAGCGGTATAGGAAATAAGGAAGTTACGGGTCTGGTGTTCGGATTCGACGTGAACGAACAATTATTGCAAGATGACGTTTGCAACAATTTCGTAGCAAGGTTCGTAGCTCCCGAAGGATACACGCACGTATCGCATAATCATGACAAAATCGTCAACTTTATTGGGTCAGGTGAGTGATTATTACTATTAATTCAATATAACCATTCTTTTTTTTCTAATATTCTGTATAATATCGTTAAATGTAATAAAAAAAAAACGAACATACAGTGTAGGGAAAATTTTATGGTCGGTATGGTAAAATTTAACAGGATATCTAACGCAGATATAAAATCATATTTTCAGCGAATAGACAAAGATAACAATCATATTTCCCCTTGATCTCCCCTCCTCAAATATTTTTAACACCTATTGGCCATTAGTGAGACGAATAGTTCCGATCAGAGATATTTTACATATTCTCTGGTTCCGATCCTAATATACCTAAAAAACTAGAGGTGGGTCCTCCCGTTTTTTAAATTTTTATCGGAACCGTTTTTCGTAAACTGTAACTAGTTGATTCAAATTAGCGAGTACACAAACATATTGGCTATTATCGTTTATGTGTATAAGTATTGAAGTGAAAGAACCTAACGAAGGATATATTTATTATAACTTGAAAAATAAATTAAACAATACAAATAGTACTTACATTTACATTAAATCGTACTTACATTTACATTACACGTTATTATTAAATCGCGAATCGTCTAAATTGACATTTAAAAACAAGTTTTTCTACTTTTCTTGTTAACCGTGTTCTTCTTTTATTTAAAATTAAACCAGATTTTAAACATGTGTTCACAAGGAAAAGATTTTGTTACAATTCTACAATATTTTATGAATATAGTGGCTAAGTTAGGATATACATGGCGATGGTTTTTCCACCACGGTAATGGACAGTTCCAATCTTCGTTCGAAATTTATTGTGGGTAATATATTATCAGACAAATACATGTCGACTTCTTGTATATCTCTCGATACAGTTGTATGTTTAGATGAGTCATGTCCAATTAATTCATCAAAAATACACAATGGACTTAAGTCATCTTTATCAGTTTCTTTTCTTGACTAAACTTATTGATTCACTAAACTTATGCAAAGACTCGTTTCATCCGTTTTCTATAGGTGAAGAACCAGCTTTTAAAAAGTTTGCAGGGTGGATTCCTGGATATAAACCGCCAAAAAGAAAAACTGTTAGATTCATTACTTCAGGAATGTTATGTCAAAACTGATTTGATAATAGATAAAATAAAAAGTCCTTTTTTCGACAATTCTGCAAAAAACATTAAAAAAAAAGTACCTTATCTTCAGAAAGGCTTTTAAAGTATTAATTACAACCTAACAAACTTCCCAAACGGCCAATCCAAGACGTGGAAACTAGGTAGAACTTCACCTATTACAGGTTAAAAAGAATGACTGAGTTAGAAGAGGCAATCCGTTTCACTTCTTCTTCTTTAAGTTCCATCTTCTATCGAAGGTTGGAAATCATCATGGCTATGCCGACTCTGTTGACTGTCGCTCTAAAAAGGTCGCACTACTGCATTCAAACCATTCCCTTAAGTTCTTAAGCCAGGATATTCTTCGTCTTCCCACATTTCGCTTTTCTCGGATTTTGCCCTGCATAATAAGTTGTAATAATGCGTATTTTTGCCCTCTCATCACATGTCCCAAGTACTCAAGTTTTCGTCTTTTAATAGTTAATATTATTTCTATTATTACTATTATTTCATTCATTCATTTAAATATTATTTCTGCCTCATTTCCTATCCTTCTAGTTACTTCAATGTTTGACATTTTTTGAATCCATGATATTCGTAGGATTCTTCTGTAACACCAAAATTCAAAGGCGGCCAACTTATTCAGATGAACTTGTTTTAGTGTCCAAGCTTTCAGACCATAAAGCAGAGTAGAGAACACGTAACATCGAAGCATTCTCAGGCGTAGTTCTAACCTTATATCCCGACAACAAAGAAACTTTTTAAGTTTAATAAATGATGTATAGTCGAGTCCAATGATATTTCGTCCGTCGGCAAAGTCAAACAGATAATATTTGTATGTTATGAAATTCGAGTAACCGATATCCAGGGACGTATCGCGATATTCGTTTTTTCATCGACACAAATTTTTTGATACAAGTATTAAATCATAACATAACAATGTGTAATGTGTATAATTATAGTCAAAGAGCAGAAAATCTGATTTTGGAAAAACAAGCAAAACGTTATATTTCTTTGTTTTTTAAATGGTTAAAAGTGAAACGCAAAAAAATTATCACTCTACCACCCTGTCGGAAAAAATACTAGCTGATACAACGGCATCTACTATAGGGCTTTTTAACGCTTCCTATTTGTTTCAGGCACTTGTTATGGGTCATACAATTTTAAGATATCTATGTCATACGTCTTTTGTATGTACAGTTATTGGTATATACTATATACCAATAACGTATGATGTAGATATATTAAAATTATACGACATATCATAAGTGTCTGAAATATATGAGAACCGTTGAAAATCCCCATTAGCGTTTAAACGATGACGTACATAGACGAAACTGTGGAAAAGTATTTTACATTTAAGAAAATATTGTTTTAAACAAAGTTAGCAATTTATAATGAAAAACCGAGTTGTTTTTAACTGAAATAATCATCATGTTAGCGTACCTTTTCTAAAATATTTCTCCTGCAGGCGAGCTCTCATCATCGTCACTATCCACCAGATTAATAATAAGTTGTCCACTGTTTGAAAATAATTGTCCTAGTCTTCTGTACTCATTTTCTACTTTCACTACACGGTTTACTGCTTTTTTCCAGTCGGCACTTGTAATCTCTGATAGTTCATGTCGAATTAAATCGACCACTTTCGCGTCAAATTTTGGAAAACTATTCTTCCTCCGAATCCGTTTTTTTTATTTGTCCCCAAATAAGTTCGATAGGATTGAATATACAAAAATAAGGTGGTAACCTCAAAACATTATGGCCATGTTGTATTGCAATAGTGTCCAGTATATATTGTTTCTTATAAGTTTTAGTACGAAGTACTTCAAGTAACTGTTTCTTATTATAGTTGTCTTCAAAATACAAATCATTTTCTGTGAGGAAATCTTTTAGTTCCTGTTTTGAAGATGAACTGTTGGGAATTTTTTTGAGAAGCCTTGAGTGGTAACTAGCATTGTCCATAACTATCACACTGCCCGGTGTTATATTGGGAAGTAATGTATTTTTAAACCACTCTTCGAATATAGTAGAATTCATATTCTGATGATAATCTACACTACATTTTTCTATTTTTTTTTCCACAAAGCATTAACCCATTGGCACCCAACCATTTGAAGATCCACAGTGCACAATAATCATCCGAGAACCTTTATTCGGAGGTACTCCTTTTAACTGGCACCGAAGTGAACCATCAGTCCAACCCTTACTAGCGGTATCATGCGTGTCATACCATGTCTCGTCTAAATAATATATAGTCCGCTGTTGGTCTCGATATTCTTGAATTTTTTTTAAATAATCTAAACGCCAGTGTACTATCCTCTTACTTTCCATAATAGCCACCCGTTTATCAACGATTTTGTATTTGAACCCAAGTTTTTTCAGCCTCCTACGTAAAGTGGTTTTAGGGCAGCTCCTTCCCATCGCAACAAGCTTGGTGTATATAATATCAATTGTTGGTATTACATTTTTTTTGTATTCCTCGTAAAACCAAATTCCTTAAACATTTAGCAGTCACGATATTAATTTGTTTAGGTTTTCCAGCATCCGATCTTCTTTTTCTCTTTTTAAACACCACTTTTCACGATGTCGCGCATAGTAGAATACGGAATTCCGGTTAGAAAGGCTGCTTTTCTTATAATACTGCCTTTACAACTATTTTCAGGATCATTTTGAAGATTTTTGTAAACGTTCATACAAATGCTCTTAGATTGTTCATTCAAAACAATTCTTTTCTTTGGAAGTCTTAAACACTTTTCTACAGTTACAGTCTCAGTGTCATTGTTTTTTGTATCACTTACACTTAAAAGATTGTTGACTACTATACTTTCTCTACTACTACTTGGGTTCTCTTGCTCCCATGCACGAAAAAACTGTAGGCGATTTTTCCCATGGTCTAAACATTTTCTTTATAAACAAATAAACAGTTTCAAAAAAACAAACAACAAAAAATACTAAAATTATTATATCTAATCACAATGAAATTTCAACACAACTTAAAATTAAAGCAATGCACAATGCACATCTATAAAAAGCTAGTTGTGAAGATACAACTAAACTAAAAATTTACAAGTCCTGTCCCTTAGATCAGGCACATGCCGGTATTTTTACAACAGGATTGCAAACGTCGTAAATCAATCCGTTTAAAACTTGAAAATTGATACTTGGGCATTAGTACAGTTAAAATTGTTAGACGGTTATATTTATACGAAATATTAAGCAATATAATTGAAACTTTTTTCTACTTTTAAGGATAAAAAAGCAAGTTCATTAGCGGAAGGTAATTCAAAATTATACTGCACATTATATTTGAAGCATTATTTGGTCAAAACATCTCATTTTTGGTAGTCAAAAAAAATATTAAATGCATATAATAATTTGTCTGGACTAAAGGTGGTAAACTATGATCTGGAAGTTATATTTTTGTTTGAATTTGCCGACGGACGATAGAAAGTCGGTGCTAACTATACATGCTATTTCAATACGTGTCTTAATTTCTTTGGTTTGGTCTACATCTGATGTTATCCATGTTTCTAAGTATTTATAGTTATTAACACTCTTAATTGCAGTATCTTCAATAGTCAATTGGATATTTGTGCAGATTTAGTCATGATCATGCATTTAGTTTTCTTTAAATTTATCTTCAGTCCGTACTCATGACAGCATTCATTAAGGCGTTGCATTAGGTCTGTAAATCATTGTTGTTATCCGTAATTATTACTGTATCGTCTGCAAAACGTAAGTTATTCAAAACTTCTCCATTGATAGATATACCTTCTATTGAGTCTGAGGAGAGCGCTTCTTAAAATACCGATCACTGTAGACATTGAAAAGTAGTGGGGACAGCACGCAACCCTGGCGGACTCCTCTCTGTATTTTGATATTTTCGGTGTACTGGCGTGTATTTCCGTTCCACATCGGTATTAAATATACAGACTTAGACCAAATCTAAATAAAAAACACTGGATTATTTGTTCTCAGCTTTCCCAAATTTTACGGGCCGTTTAAAGAAATAACAAGTACAATGAGTGACCAAAAATACTTGAAGGGTAGTTCAGTGATTGTTATGGTAAGCGGCCTGCAAGAATCTTGCAAGAAAATTTTAGCAAACGGTAACCTTACATCCATAGTATCCGACGTAGTACAATTACTAATATCGGGTTTAGCAAAAATATTTAAAGGGATAGAACAGAGTGGCACATTGTCATTATGTACATTTATGGATTCACCATTTAAAGTGCAGGGTTTTTCTGATAAAATTGAAGATAAAAAAATAAAAGAAAAAGTTAAGAAGCTGGTTACTTCTATAATTAACGAACAAGAAGATTGTACTATTGAAAATCAACCAGTACAAGAAAAAGAAACCAATAAAGATGACTTAAATCCATGGTGTATATTTGATCAATTAATTGGAGATGGCTCATCTACACATACACCTGTATCGAGAGTCCATTACAACGGTGGAAAAACCATCGCCATGTATATCCTAACTTAACCCCTATATTCATACAGTATTGTAAATGTGAACACATGTTCAAAATCTGGTTTAATTTGAAATAAAAAAAGAAGACGGTTAATAAGAAGTAGGTATAGTAGAAAAACTTATGTTTTTTAATGTCAATTTAGACTATTCGCGATTTAATAATAACGTGTAATGTAAATGTAAGTACGATTTACTGTTTGTATTGTTTAGTTTATTTTTCAAGTTATAATAAATATATCATTGGTTTCTTTCACTTCAATAAATATACACATAAACGATAATAGCCATTATGTTTGTTTATGTAGGTACTCTCTTACTTGAAACTACTTTTAAACAATCATAGTTACTTGTTTACAAAAATTTAAATTTTTAAATTCATTCATTTTTTTTGGAATCCTGAGAAAACTAACAAATATTTTTGAAAAATTTAAATGCAGAATAAAAAAGATTACATTATTACCGAGGGCCGAAAGTCCCTTAGAATAAACAAAAAGTTTTTTGAATGAGATATTTGAAATTAAAAATCACACTAATTTTTTTTCGCCCTTATAACTTATTAAAATAAACATTATAGAAGTTTTCAGGGACTTTTGGCCTTCGGTAATAATGTATTGGTTTATTCTGCGTTTAAATTTTTCAAGAATATTTATTAGTTTTATCAGGATTCGAAAAAAATGCATTTAAAAAATAATAATCCGAATTTTATGCCTACGCTCTTAACGATAAAATTACCACGACCCACCTCTACTACCCGTTACTCGGTGTTCTGACCAGACGGACGACGTTGCCAAATAAATTATTGTGTATGAATATTTTTAATGTGGTGTTATTGTATGCAGTTTATTATTTCATATTGGGAATAAGGCACAATGTGACTTTAAAATAAGCTTATTTTGATGTTTAGATTTTTAATTCGGAAATCGTACTTAAAATACGAAACACTAATAAATTTTATTTATATAAAACGATTTCCAATGTGGAAATCAAAATGTTATATTACACTTATTGTAAAGTAAACTTGTGGCATATTCCCAATAAAAAAAAAACAGTAAGCTGCCATTTAAATCAATTTCGCCCAAATTGGATTATCTTAGAACATTGTTCAAATGCAAAAAAAACAACAGGTCAAATAAATCCAATAAGTTTGGCAACGTTGAACTTCCCCTTTCCAGGCATGCATGTTTGGCGATATAAAGGGCGGACCTAATATACCTCTCTCTTTCTAAACAGCTGTTTCTCACTCCATCTCACGTAAGGTCCATACCGACCATAAAATTTTTCCTACACTGTATATACTTGACAATAAGAAATCAAAGCAAAAACAAAAATTGTATTTCAAATCAATAGAAAAAATTCTTAAAATATCGGCAAAATCTAAAACCTAGTATTTGTATCTCAAGGTTGTATGACAACCCTTATCTTTTGCATTATACTTTGGATCACAGCAACAGTCTTATTCTCCGATATTAACGCCGATTTATCTAAGAGCGCCTCTGTCATTATAAGCACTATTTGAATTTCGCTGTAGTTCCCAATTTAATCGTTCGGTTTAGGATATTCCATACATGCTCTATGAAGTGTATATTCGAACATCTAAGTGACCACTCCTGTACCTGAATATCAACATTATGGACCTACTGGCAACTTTTTTTATCAATGTGCGTTTGGGCATTATTGTGCATGAGTATGAAATATTCTCCAACAAATGACAAAATAGATATCATGCTTTCCTCCAAACTTTCTCGAATGGTTCCATATAAATTTTCCCTCTTCCAATATCAGTGTACCCCCATCAGCAAACTACTCTAGGAAAAATGCAATTCTGGTTATATCTCCATCCAGGACATCTAAACATATGTTGACAACCATCATATGTTATTCTCTTAACATTCTTAATTACCATGAAACCACTGTATCAATATGTGCTAATTTTCTAGCCAAAGATTTAACAGTAAGTGTTCTTCTATTGCCCCATGGATTGCGGAGGTTGGCTATTAACATGGAATTCATGTTTTATTAACGCAGTTTCTTTTTTTCCTGGAACTCTTCTCCCATCCACCTTTTCTGAAGAAGGATAAGTTGCAGTAGACAAAATTTGTCATGTCTATCAGATAATCAAATTATTCCATCTTCCTCTTCTTCACTGTAGACATAATTTCTTGTTGCTGTCATTCTTCGCAACAGTTCCTCATTAGATATGTGATCTGTTTATATTCAGAAAAGTTCGTATATATAACCACATTTCCAAGGCAGTTAGCTTTTTCATTTGTTTTTCTTCACACACCAAACAACAATTTTCTATATTATCTTACTGTTTAAATACTTACACACAAAATATTTTTGTCGTCAATAATGATGCTTTTGTTACTTAAACAAGTCTATTTGTGACATTTATTTCTGAATCTTCGAGATGGTTTTTTGCGGTTTCAAGTAATATTTGCCGTCGACCTTCTCATTACTTTTGATGTTTCACTTTTTGGCAAATTTAGACATGATGTTCCCTGTTCAGATAAAAAGTGGATATAAACCTCAAACAAGCCTATGCAAAGATGAAAGTGGGCAAATAATCAGTGACCAACAGAAAGTCACAGAAACCTGGAAGCACTATTTTCAGACCCTACTTGGAACACAAGTAGATATGGAAGATGAAATGGGTACGAACCATGTAGAAGAGAACGAAGTTGAAGTAGAAGCTCCAACCATAGAGGAAGTTCTCGAAGCTATTAAGGCCCAGAAAAACAATAAAGCCCCGGGAGTTGACGAGATTCCAGCAGAACTGTATAAGGTAGGTGGCAACCACCTATCAAGTCATATCCACGAGCTTATCAAAGAAATATGGCAAGAAGAGAAAATACCCGACGAATGGAAGAAAAGTATAGTATGCCCAATCCATAAAAAAGGAGACAAACTCCAATGCAAAAACTACCGTGGAATTTCTCTACTATGTACAGCGTATAAAGTCCTCACGTATATTATAAACCAGCGACTCCAACCACTAGCAGAAAATATTATTGGAGAATATCAGACGGGGAAGATCGACAATGGATCAAATATTTACAGTCAAGCAGGTCTTGAGCAAATCGTGGGAACACGACATTGATGTTCACAACGTGTTTGTAGACTTCAAACAGGCATACGATTCAGTCAAAAGGGACAGACTATACTATATATTGGCAGAATTAGCAATACCATATAAGCTAATTAGACTCATTAAAGCCACAATGGATGAAACTCAGGCATGTGTACGAATACAAAACAACCGGACAGACTTTTTCAAAATCTCGCAGGGACTAAAGCAGGGAGATGGGGTGGCACCAACATTGTTTAACCTGGCACTGGAGTATGCGGTTAGGCAAATGCAAACTGGACGAGAAAACCTACTGACCAATAAAACGGTTCAACTGGCTGCCTACGCCGATGATATTAATATTATGAGTAGAACATCAACAGGAGCACAGGAAGCATACGCAGAGTTAAAAACACAAACGAAAAGGCTAGGTCTGGAAATTAACCCAGAAAAAACAAAAATAATGGTACAGACGAGAAGAAATATATCCCACAAAACATTATACATGAAGATGACATTGAAACGGTTGGAAAGTTTACATACCTGGGAGTAGAAATATATGCCGATGGAGCAGAGGATGGAGAAATACGAAAAAGGATAACGCAGGCAAATAAAGCTTATTTTGCCCTCTCTCATATATTTCGGTCTAAAAGTGTCCACCGAAATACAAAGATGAGAATCTATAAAACTTTAATTCGGCCAATAGCATGTTATGGCAGCGAAGCATGGGTCCTGAAAGAAACATCCAAAAACAAACTCGACACATTCGAAAGAAAAGTACTGAGGAGAATACTAGGACCTGTGAGGGAAAAACGGAATCTTCAGAATTCGATATAACAACGAGCTCTATCAACTGTATAAGGAAACACCCCTGTCAGACTTCATTAGAATACAAAGATTGCAATGGGCCGGACATGTGATACGAATGGGAGAGGATAGGCTACCAAAACGAGCACTGAACGCCAGAATGCAGGGAAAGAGACCAGTTGGAAAGCCAAGAAAGCGCTGGGAAGACACAGTAAGCAGCGACGCACAAGCACTTTTAGGAGTCCGTGTATGGAGAAGAGCAGCCACAGACAGACAAGGGTGGAGGCAAAAAATAAAGGAGGCCAAGGCTCATTTTGGGCTGTAGTGCCGTAGAAGAAGAAGAAGTTCCCTGTTCAGATTTATCCATTAAGTGGACGCGAGAGATGTCTTGATCGCTAAAAAGGTTCAGAATTTGGCACTTTGAGAACTGCCCAATGGGACTATTTACTCTTACGAATTTTTTAACGCCATTGTTGCCAAAATTACTTGGTTTTAAAAATGTGTTTAAATGAATGTTTCTTTATTATGCTAACTAGATCTATGCTATATGGCAATTGCAATTATTGTTGGTACAGTTTTTCCCATAACTTTTTTGAAATCGTTATAGGCACATAAAAACCGATTTTACTGTTATAACTATTTTGTTTTAACTTATCTACAGTGTGAGCCATTTAGATTGGAAATACCCCTAAATTTCAATTTTTACAGTTATTGACTGATTTCAACCATTTTGTTTAATGCAGGTGTGTATGGGTTTTAAAGGACTTTGCATAGATATGATGAAAATTTTATAAGAATATATTTATTAACCATAAAGTTATGACAACTTACAATTCGAAAACCAGCAGTCACTGAACACATGTGTATGACACATATTTTTTCATTTTAATATATCAAGTTAATTAAACATGTATTTGTTAGAAAAATACTCTTAAATCATTATCTTATAGCTCTGGCATAATGAAACTCACATCCACCTAAACATTCATCATCGTCATAAAACGTATAACTGTCACTTCTGATTATAGGCCTTCCTGAATTGTCTCCTGTCCTCTGGACATATGTGCCGTGTAAGTATAGTACAGTTAAAACCTTCATTATATGCATTATTGTTCCACTGTATTGGAGGTCTACCACTACTTCTGTATGCATATAATCCAGGATGTCCCTCCATTATATGTTAAGTCCCCCTAACATCATTCTTTCCCACTATGTGTCCAGCACAGTATCACTTCATATTTTATGTCCTTTCAAACCATCTGTAATCATTGCTATGTACCATAAGTCAATATATTGTTTAAAAATCTTCCTTTTCAAACATATCAGTATATTGGTTTTAAATACTGTGCTTCTCAGTAAGTTTGTGCCCTAAATATTTCTGGATATGTTGTTTCCTAGGCACTAAGTTTGTCGTATGCTGAGTCTTTTTAACATTAATTTTTAAACCTACCTCAGTTTGCACAGAGTTTACTGTATTGTACAACTCTCGGGCTTCTTTTAGATTGTCTGAAATCAGCACGATTCATCAGGGAAGCATAAGTAGTTCCATATTTCACCATCAATGTTGATTCTCGTGTTTTCTCTCTCAAGTTCTTTCCAGCAGCAGTGTAAACAGTTTTGGTGAGATTATCTACTTGCCATATGCCGCGTTCTATTCTAAATGTTAATATGTGTAGTGTGTAATTTCACATATTGTGATGTATTGTTGTATTTATTTTTAATTAATGTTGTATATTTGTGATCTAATCTACAAACATATCGGCTTGAACACAATAAAATGCTTTCTCTTAGCCACAAGACCAGTGGTTTCTTGTATTCTCTTCTTATGCATGATTACCATGATGGCATTATTCCATGATGTGATTTTCCCAGTTTCTTTCTTCCTTGTCATAATTTTGGTTCTTTACCTTTTGACTTTTATTATCACTTTTTCTCTCAAAGCCCAGTGGGTCACTACCTATTGAAAACTTATTCAATTCACGTCTTGGGCTACTTCTTTTCAATTATATAATATATAATCTATTTCAATTTCTAGTCACACCTTCTGGACTTGCCCATATTCATTATATAAAGGTTATATTCCATTGTGAGCTGCGACAGTATTTTTTACTAACAAGAGTCTAGTCAGAGTATATTGCTAAAGAAGCTTCTTTTAGTATTAAACTGTGGTCTAGTGGTAAGACTTGAAAATTTGAATAAACAGTAAACGAAGTAGACTTTTTACTTGACATTTAAAAAGGAATTGATTGAAATCAGTTCATAACTACAAATTTTACTGGGGTGTTTCCAGTCTAAATAATATGTGTTAAATTCTTCAATATTAATAAATTTTGATTTTATTTTTCAGCGTGGGAAGCCATAATCAATCAGCCGAACGGTAAGGTCAAGTACTACATGGAAGAATCCTAAACGTGGATAAAGTGATAGTGTTGTACTTGTTTGAATAAAAAAAAACCGTTAAAATACTAGTCAAATCACTGACATTTCGTAGTTTAAACCCAATAAACTTGATACAAATAAAACTTAGTGAAATTTCGGATACACGGATACGGTAGCGATGAGAAGTACTGCCTTTATTAAATGCTGCTTGAACTGTATAGAGCAGATGATGAAGAAGCATGTCGTCGTCGGGAGCAAAGACAAAGTGTCAAAACAGGAAACCTCGAATTTTCCATGATAACAAAGACTCGATAGTTTCAGCAATATTACGAAATAGTTAACGAGGGTGGCCTCGAGATGTCCCGCTAGGATGATCCTTAAAAACCAAACACTTTACTACTAATGTCACAAAAACAAAATAAAATATCAGGTGGTAGAGGTTAAATTATTTGTCGCCAAAATGATACAATGATTTATGAATTATTATATTAATTATATTTAGTTTATGTATTCAATATAAAATTGTTCGTAAATGTTTTCGAAAGTTGGGATCCACTTGTCTTAAAATTATATAGGTGTCCAAAGTACATACGTTAAAATGTATCAAACTTACATGCAAATAATTATATTGCTTTGTTGGTTTTATGAAAGTCTTGTCTAGATGGCTAGATAATTCCGATAACTATGGTCTTTAATCTATTATTCCCAATTTAGTTTAACTATCAGTTAGTTTTTATAAGGTTTTTGTTAATTTTAAATAAGAACCATAAAAGAAACCTGGCTGGTTGTTATTCTTTATTAAATGGTGTAAGTTAATTCAAATGAGTTCTTGTTGTTCTTTCTTTATTACTTTCATATATTTTACAATATATTTAATTAAAAAATAATATAAATTTTATAATATTTATATCATTGTTTTATAAGTTTCGTTTTGTCTCTATCTACTTGTTAATCTCAAATCACTAATCGTAATACTTTAATCCAACAAATGTACATGGAAAAACAAAATACTGGAACAATATTCCTAATTGCAGCAAATGGTGAATTATGAGTGAAAATGAGTTAATGGCAGATGCAAATCGATCTGAATAGCAGATAACACTAAAACTTGACAGTAAATAAAACTTCGTAGAGACGCATCTGAAGAAATGTTTAGCTTCTGATGGTTCAAGTCCTGTAAATCGAGGTGAAAGTACGTCATTTAGCGCATCTCACCATAAATAACGTGTAATGTACGCTGCAATCACTCCAGGGAACAAATATGCTTCATATTCCAATTTTATTGTTTTTCAATTATTCGCTATATCTTTTTGGTTTATTTGAAATTTTTCTCATTCCTTACCAAAATTTTTGCTTAAGGTGATATTACAGAATAGGCATGCTTCATGGTATCATCTTCTCCCTTACTCATATGTATGTTATCTTGAAGGTCTGACAGTAGCAATTATCACTTCAATCTTTGGAAAGAGTTTGAACCGCTGTCTTTTTTACTTATATTATCAAGATATAAAAGAATAAATATATTGATAAATTTGTTTTAATACATGCACTGGGTGTAGTGGGGTTCCATACCACTGCTCGAGGTGTACTTATGATGAACTAACATACTTCCGTGACAAAAAATAACATTTTAGACATACAGAGTAGAAGGAAAGTTGGAAAATGTTTTGAAATTTAACCAAACTAGAGATAGTATTTGTGTCACACATCCCATATGAAGAGAATAAAATGAAATCAAAAATTATATGATTGTATTTTTTATGTTTTCACGCTTTATTTCTCTTTGAGTATTGTGATTTTTAAATATCGTTTGTAGAATGAGTTATATCATGAGTAATTGTTCTAAACAATAGTATTCTTTATTGAAAAAGCAAGCTTTTGGCTATGCTCTGTTAGGCGCGTACTAACATTTGAGCAAATTTACCTACGCTACGCTGTACGCGCACATACGTTGACGCATTTTAATTTACAGCAATTATTGTGTGTTTAGGGATGCTTCAGTTGTGCGTCGGTTTAGTTTTATACAAGATCTCAACAAAAAATGAGGTCATAATAGCAAGTGCAGCCTATGTAGTAATTCATAGTATGCTTACACAAAAAAAAGCGGGATAAGCGATGGTGGATAACACAGTAGTATAGAAGCAGGTAGATATATAGTGGATCTGTTTTGTTAAGAGGCTTAAAATTTCAAGAACTAGTGAACAATTTCAAAATTTTGTTTGTATGTCTTCGATAGATTTTGAAAAACTAATCAATGTGATCAATCATGAGCAAAATGGATACGAAAAATGCTGAGTTCTCCGTTACTCTCCGCTCCATTCTTAAAAAAAAATCGAATTAAACAATTTTTAACTAAAATCAATCCGTACAGTGTATCGACACAACCTCTACATTCACAAATACCGTGCAAACTGAGCAAATTGACGCGTAAATATTCTTTGATGTCGTCCAGAAATCGACTACTGGCGGATAGCATTCCGGCGGGGACACCTACAGACCTGAGCATTTTTGCGCGCATAGCGTTCAAGCGAATAAATTTGCTCAAGTCACTAAGCGTCTTTACATTGATCTACTAACATTTCTTTAATTTGCCGCGTAGGCCATTATTAAATAAATCATATTTTTTAATATTTCGTCTTTTTTTCTTAATTAGTTGGTTTTGATAAAGACCAATTTTGTCTTACTTCATACTTTATCTACCTAAAAATCAATATTAACTAATAATTATCGTGGCATTAAAGTCTTAAAGTCAACTTACATAGAAAGAGGTGAACATTTTCTTTTATGTTTATTAATTTAGTAAACTGAAGACTTTTTAAGGAGTTGTAATGGAGAATGATGTAATGAGAATGGCGAGAAACAGTTTAAAAGTTTGCTAACTAAATTTACTGGTTTCGGTAACTTTGAAGAATCATACTAATTCTTAACCTAAGATATATTCAAAGCTTTAAGATTGTGTACAACTCTAGTAGCTATTGCATTTAGCAAATGATTGGGCTTGGGGATCAAGCATGTTGCTGTATTCATTTTCTGCTTCTATACTGTAAGAAGATTAAAGAACCAAAGGTCTTTATTCAAAATCAGTTGATTGAATGATGACGACCAGTTTCATAAAGCTGTTGGGCTATGCTAGGCTTGCGTGAATCTCCCTGTACATTTAAATTTACGTTCAAAAAGCGCCTATTTATATATAAAAATCCACTGGTATCAGCGTTTTTTATAATTAAAAAAAAACAAATAATTTTATTCCATAAGTGGTTTTCTCCCTGTAAATGCACATTAAAAATAAAATTGTGTAAATACACGGTTGTAGTATTCTTCTTTCAGTTCAGTGATGATTTATGTTGCTTATACAGACAAATTTAGTATTCAAATTTTCACCTAGCAATTTTCTGATTCTTTGGACAGAACTGTATGGCAAAATTGTTAAAGCATAAAAAAGTGTCACATTTTTCGTTACAGCATTTTTTGTAGATAACTTTAAATTTTCAACAATTGTTTAGAGTTTTTCCATTTCCAAAAACCGTATGTTTTTTGTTTTTTCTCCAATATTTATTCTCATGCGCTGGATTTTTTTTGTAGATACACTTTCCGTGATATTCGGGATAAAATGTTTAAATACAGGGATCTGTAACGTTTTCCCAGAATTTTCCACAATGGTTTTAGCTGTGACAAAATCAATTTTAGCTGTGACAGACTGTACTATTTAGTTTTCCAACAACAAATAATTAGCAACCCCCTGTGCAACTTTACTACAAATAATACTAACATTTGACCTAGGCCGATCTAAAAGGAAGAACAATTATGATAATTATGACAATATGTTTTAGTTTTATACACAGTTAGTACAAAGAATAATCAAAAATAAGAGTAAAAAAATATTTGCAAGTATTTCTGTTATTATTTTAGAATATTTAGTAATTTACCGTGAATCTAGAAAAGAAAGAAATAAATATGACATTACCTTCGACTATCAGACTGTAAATATACAACAAATCATCACCATTTTTCAGTCAATCGTGGCCACTTCTGGATATAGGCCTCCCTCGGTATCTTTCAATGTTCTTTACATTAGACAGCTTACAAAAAGTTTCCCGCTACTTTCTTATAACTGATAACGTATATTAAAAATAACTTTTTTGTGCTTTTATACATGAAATCTCAACAAAAAAAACCTTAAAAATAAAGAAAAACGTTTATTAAAAAGCATTTTAGGTAGCAGGCCTATACTATTAACGATAAAAGAACAGTGTATCGTATGGTTACACAAATTATTTGTCGTTCACTTTCTAATGACATTTGAAAATTAATAAGATAATAAAGGAAAACATAAAATAACCCTATGACTTGATGTATTATAAAAAAATACGGCAGAAATCCTAACCCGTTTTTAAGGATCGTCCGAGTAGTAACCCGACATTTCGGGGCCATAACAATAATTTATTATTTAATAATTCAACTGCATGTTGACACCAAAGTGTTACAGATATCGTCAAAAATAACTATTTTTTTTTTCTTTTAAAAAAGTGCTTGTGCTATCATGGCGCTACGTTGAGCCTGTGGTGCGGGAATGTTTGCGGAATGAAATTTTTTACGTTTTATGTAAAAGTACAGAATGTTCCGAACAAGCATAGAAGTATATGTTTTGTTTAATTATTTATGAAGAACTATATGTATTGTTTTTGCTTTTCAGATGTAGTAAAAATTGGCAAGATAATATTATTTTGTATAAAATGTTTAAAATTATTCCAGAATGAATTTAAATCTTTGAATTTTATTAACACTTCTTCTTCTTAGAGTGCCGTCTCCCTACGGAGGTTGGCAATCATAATGGCTATTTTTATTTTAGAACTTGCTGCTCTAAACAAATCAATCGATCTGCATTGGTACCAATCACGTAGATTCTTTAACCATGAGTTCTACCTTCGGCCAACAGATCTTCTTCCTTGAATCTTTCCCTGTATTATCAGTCTCAAAATTTCATATTTTGGTCCCCTCATCACGTGGCCTAGGTATTCCAGTTTCTGGTTTGTATAGTGGTGATTAGTTCTGTTTCTTTACCAACCCTCTCCAGTACTTCTTTAGTTTATTATTACAGCCTATTTGGTTTTTTTATCAAAATGATAATTGTCTTGATTTAAAAATTGTACATATATACAGGAAACCTTTAATATAGTAGATGGGTCTAAAAATTGCCATTTTGTATGAATAGTTGTTATATAAGCAGGCAAAGCAACAATTATGGGATTAGGTTCCGGAATATTTTTTTAAACTAGAAATTAGTAGTTTTATTCCATCTACTATTAGTAGTCTATCACATCTACTATCAGTTTCCGTCCCTTTTTAATTTGTTTCTGTGCCTTACAGATTTCTTAGTATACAAAAAAACAATTTTGCAGTTCTCCTTGTAGTTTACGTCTGCTTTCAGGTAGTGCCTTTACATCTAATTCAGCTAAGGTTACACATTCACTTAGTTTTTTTTTTATATTCATCAAATGCCGTTAGAAAAGATTCTGAAGCTTCATCACTGCTAGTGTCATCAGAATCAACTTGCATTACATTTTTTAACGAAAGTTTCATTAAATCTAGGCCACCACTTTCTTCTTCCGTCAAAATTCGACTCGATTCGAGTGGACAGTTTCTAACATGTCATCAATTTCATTTTGTAAGGGTTTAAGCCATTTTGCGTTCCAACCCAAATTTAATATTTATATTGTCAGTCCATTCAGTAATGAGGCAATTGTTTCAATAGAATCTTTATGATTCGATGCCCCGTTTCACTTCTATCTTTCCTTCTATAATAAGCTTTAAGAACTGGTACTTGGAATTTCGAAATATATGACCCTGAAACCAACCAATGTTTATTGCATCCTTCTGTTATTAAATTTGATTGTAATTGTGCAAACCAAACATATAACAGTAAATGAACTGTGTATATCTGCGTTAATAAACTAATAATTTTAATATACAAATTGGGGAATATGTACAATTCGTACATATATATGTCCATCAATAGAAAACACAGATTTTTATGTACCGGAACATTCTGTATATTATGATAGAGGCTGTTGTTATATTCGATGTATCATTTAACAGGGTAAGGGTGCACTGAATTCAAAAATCAAACTATAATTGTCACCTCCAAACCTGTATCCTATGTATTTTAATTTTTAAATATATTTTAGGAATGATCATGTAAAAAGTGACTGATTGTTTAGTGATATGAAGAAAAAGCAGTTCCAACTAGAAAACCATCGTATGTCGGGAGTTTTCATAAAAAATGTTTTAAACCACAAGAACAAATTTTTGAAAGTATGTGGATGTTTTTTAAAATTTTTTCTTACGTTGATACTTTAATTGATATCTAACATGTTGTCTGGCATGTGTGTTTATGTATCAATGATCAATACACGATATATGGTTTTGTTCCGAATGTTCATCTGTTGCTTTTGCATTTTTATGTTGGCTTGACAGATTTGTAGAAGTTTTGATGAAATGTCTTGTCATTTTCTGTACATTGAGTTTTCCCTTAAAACTAATTTTTTTCTTAATGTGTCTATTAAAGATTATCGTTTTTCTTTGGAAAAAAATAAGGATATTTATGATGTTAAATGATACACAGATTTGGCATCTATCCTTTGATTTTTCAGGTGCGGTTTTTTCTATCCAATTTCAATGTTTGCTAGTTTGTAGCTTTCCATTTCCATATTGAGAATACTATAATTGTTTATAACAATATATCAACAATTTTTGGACCACCTCACAAGCTCATGGTTATTATGACATGAGTACCCTTATTCCAAAGAAGTATAGCTGAAAATATCACAATTGGGGAGCCATTTACTCTTTAAGTGGGCTAAAATTCCACGATTCATTTCCTATGTAGTAAATGCTTTTCATTTAGGCTGTCCATCAGTTTGGTATTCCAAATTGTTCTAATTTGTAAAATTAGTAATTAAAAATTAGTTATGCTTTGCTATCCCTTATCTCTTACATTTCAGAGCCAGTAATTTTCCTACTTGCAGTGCCACATTAATTTTAGTCATCTATATTTTGCAGTTTTACAGTATTTCAATTTGTTTTCTAAGTTCTGTTGCGTTTCACTTGCTTATGTATATGAATCTTTAAACATATTGTCAAAAATAATGCAGACTTTATGGCTAGAAATCATAAAATATATGAAGATGACTCCAATTTGTGCGATTTAGTTTGGAACTGCTTCTATGTTACATAGCAGAAGTGATAGAGTGTATAAAAATTTCTTTCCTAGGACAATTGTATGAAAGGTACTCTTTTCGGAATAGACGTTGTAGGATAAATACTTATTTTTTGACGGTGATAATATTTTATAGTTTCTTTTCCTCTTTTTGTTAAAATAAAATAAACAAAACCATATAAATATGTAAAAAATGTGTAATAGGAAAAAAATATATATGTAACAATGTGTGTATGCTTTTTTCTTTACGAAAATATGCCGGTGCCACTTTTTTCAATTGTACAAAAAGTGGCATTCGTTGTATTTGGATACATAAAGAAAAGTTTTATATATAATCTAGATGGTTTTATTTTTTTAATTCAGTGTGTTTCTGTTAGACATTTCTCACAAACGTAAACAAGTCACTACAACAGTGTGTAACTTGTAATATTTTCAATAAAACGACAAAAAATCATTGTACAATTATATCAAATGGACTATTAAAGTCGTGATGGGACATGAGGAGTGTTAAGCTTCAAAATATTTGCAAAGAAATTCATAAATGCAAATTTCCGCTTTCTCGTTAATATTTACAATACATGATAGATAAAAGAGTAATAATTTTTTTATATAGATATCTAATAATCAGCAATCATATTAAACATTTCTCCAAAAAATGTTACAAATTATGTAATTTTTATCTTTGTGGCGGATTACAAATATTTGTGCAGTAAATTGGAGTAAAACTGAATACAACTGAACAATTACAATTTTAAGAATTATATTTTTATCTTAGTTCCTTTAACTCCAATTGAAGCATATAATATTACTCGTCATGACTTTCGAAATTTTGTCGGCGCAGAGAGCATTCAGAGAGAAAAAAGTCGATGAATTCCGTGACTTGATTACGAGAGTTACAGGTCGAATTTACTTCTCCGACTAAGATCATTCCCGGTAATTTTGCTGTGCATCAACTAGGCGTACCGATTGGAGGATTTCCAAAGTCATTAAAGTTTTGACAACTTGTATACTTAAATATTCTCCAACGCCGTTGATTCCATCAGCGCCTTCACCTCCAACAAAATCTTCAATTTTTCTAGCCTCGTGCTCCACAGATTCCTTTGATATTTTTCTTGGTCAACATCTTTGTCTGCGTCCTTGAGGATTCCAATATAACGCATCTTTCTCAATTAAGCTAAAGTTTTCCTTATCTTAGATTCCATCCGTTTCCACTTTTTTATTAGAATTTCCTAAACTCTCTTTTTTTACCTCTTCGGTGATTGTACCAGGTCACATTTGGCCACCACACAAATTAAAGACTTTGTTAACAGGATTAGGAATTTTTTTTTCATTATTTAATATGAATATCGAAGAGTTAGAGCTAGTTACTAGCTTTGAAAGATGTCTTGAGACCTTTACTGGTCTTAAAATTGTAAGAAAGTTAAATAAACAACTTTAAAATGTACCAACAATAGACACATAACCTAAAAATTTCGTATAGACAATGTGATCAGTGCTTACAAAAATCAATGATATATCTCTTCTTAAAGACAAATAAATATTTAATACAATATTAATTTATAGATAAAAGAACTTTAATCGTCACTTAGTGTCAAGGTATATGTCAAATGAAACCTCTCAATCAGCAAGTACTATTTAAAAGTATCCCCCAATTGTCCAAGCAATACCTATGCATTACTATTAAGATTAATTCCTTGCTTGTTTAAAAAGTATGTAAGATCCCATCCTCGTGAGCTATCGCAATTTAATAGTCTGAAAACAATGGTTTTTTTTTTAAACAGATTTGCTGTTTGTTTAACGACAATTGAAAACATTTTGTGTCAGTTTTAAATAAATTAGACATTGTTTGTTTTAAATAAGTGTACCTCAGCATTAAACATATCAATTTTGTTAAATTTTTGCTATTGTTTCAATTTATCTGTGATTAAAATATATGGTTTAGAATTATATATTTTTTTGTAATACTCTTGGCACCTTTTGGATTTTGGTGTTTGTAGACCAGTTTTTTACTATAGAAGTTAAAATGAAAAATATGTTAGTAAACTAGTCACCCAATATCGACATTAAGTGCCATTTTCATAAGATTTCTGTTTTAAACTTCTGGAGAATCCCAATATATCATAACCTAAAAAACATCATCTTAATAATGTTTTCTTTCTGTCTATACACTGGCTTTGTCTCATTAATTTTCCCAAATATTTGTTGTTTTGAACATCGTTGGCTGCGGGCACTCTTGGTCCTGAACTCTAGTTTTATGTAAATTTTTGTTTCAAGTACTTAAGTTTTTGATAAACGTGACTATTCTGTCTCTTAATCAACGTTTCCTCATTCTCTCACTGGGTTTGTACTATATTTTCTGTCGCTACTTGTGAGAAGACTTTCACTGTGTTTTTTCTGATTTGTCATACCATACATAATGTATTTTATTCTATTAATATTCTCATTGAATTGCCTTTTATGGTTTCTCTAAACATATTCAGTAATAATATCCAAAGCAAAATTTTGAACATGTTCTGATCGGCTAAAAATCATACCAAAAACTGGCTAAAAGTACAAATATTATGTACTTTCTAATGTATAGTAATTTAAATTACAAGCCCGCACCTGGGAACTACTAATCGATTACAGATTACAAATTTAAATTCTTATTGTATGAGCCCAACAAATCAATCTTATCTTGCTAAATTCTTTCATTTTATTAAAGATAAATATTTAACGATATCTGGTGACGTAGTTTTACATTGATCTATGTTTATTAGCTAAATTGATGTTATTCTGTCAAAGCTTTAATGAGTTGACAATACTGAAAAAACAGAAACATACTGCAAAAGCTTTCTTTGAGCATAAAATAGATATCACTGTTAAAGCTAGAACTTTAACTATGTTTATTTATTGATTATAAAATAATTAGCTACATGGAATAGTCCCAGTGTTATGCAACTTGATCCACGGTCCTCAAATTGCATCAACTTTGAGAACTGTTCAACTCTTTGTTGTCATTAGTTATATGCAATATTTGAATAAAAAATGTCATGTGTATTTCGGTTGTATAAAAAACTAAGTCATCTCGTTATCAATTTGTGGTGTATCTGTGATGTATTAATTGTTTAAATTGTCACAGTAACTAAATGTCACTTGTCATTTTTATTTAATAGTGAATTTGTTTTGTAGCATGTACGTGTAATATACTTCCATGGATTCGATCCGTTTCGTACGATGTCTCCATGTTCTAATGCGAGACCCTGCTTTTTCCGCTTAGCATATATTCTTTTCTTCCTATTTTTATTCCCAGTCACTGTTTTTATATTCCATCTATCTAGTCATTTCCATTATAACCACTACTCCACAGTATTTTTCTTTCATTTTCTGGATACTGTATTTAGTATTGTAATATAATTCTAACATAACTGACATTTGTCAACTGTCAATGCGAAAAGCTTCTATGTCAAACATAATTTGAATTGTAGAAAGAATTTTATATTGAAATATTGCGTAAAACTACCCGATACAAAGAATTATTATGTAAAATAGTTGTATTATGAATTATAAATGAAAAAAGGCTAAGTCATTTTTTAGTTTTTTAAATAATACGGCTGAAATAGTTATTTTTGAAAATTTAGACAGATCTAGGTGGACCTATTGCTAGATTTTATATATACAGGTATTTTTTTCAAATTGTAAATTGTTAAAATATCACATTGTTGATTCATTTACTTCTATAGATATCAAGGCTTATTGTTAATGAACATTTGTAATGTGTTAAAGAGAAAATTGAGTGGTATATGAAAAGGTTCTTTCAATTAAAAGAAATTTTATAGGATTTTCTCATGATCAAAATGTCGACTGCAAGAGAGTTTGGCTCGCTATAAGGACTAAATGGGAGAAAGCTCACTGCTATGTTATATAATTTTTAATTTCCCTTTCTTGTTACTTTTCTGATCTTTTGGATTGTTTTCCTTCATTCTTCATTCCATGTGTTTTCAAGTCACTTTTTGAAAACAAAAGTATTCAACAAGTGTATGAAAGTGTTTACTTTTTTTTTCACGTTCGTCTTTATGAATATTTCTATTATCAGTAAGAAAACTGGGTGAATTATTGACTTCTTTTATGAGTATTTTTCCATTACTTATCCCACAAAAGATCAGATTTTATCCCTTCTCTTTACACTATTTTATATCGTTTGAGCTTAGCATTTATTGAAATAAAATTTTCAGTATATTATCTCTTGTGTCGAAAATATTAAATTTTGGAGTTTATAACTTTATTAGCCCATGTTTGCTTACAATCATGAGATGTAAGTGTACAACAAGCTTCATATAAAAATGGAAAATTGTAATACTTGATAGTTGATAGAATTTTGAAAATATACAGGGTATTGCACCTCAATTTTCTCGAAATTGATTGCTTTTTCTGGTACAAGGTGCATTAATGGTACAACATTCACAAAAAGATTTGAGCTGGCAAATATAAAATAATCAAAAATTGAATTTTGTAATGTTACTGTTAATATTTACTCAGTACTTCGTAATTTGAGATGTACAGTGATGTATAACTTCATTATAAATTTGTATTTTTAAGTACATTTGATGGAGTAATTGAAAGAATCATTGTCTATGACATAATATATTTATTCCAATAGAACAGTATCAACTACATATCCGTTTGCTGCAGAAACTTCACAACAAAAATGCTGTTTAAGAAATATCATAAAAGTTATTTATTATTATAATTTATTGCAGTGTAAAAACAACGAAAATGCAGCACAGTACCTTTCCTTGATACTCAGATATGTGTAATAATACGTCTGGTACAAACTTAAAACTGATTTCAAAATAATGTACTATATAGAACTAAAAATAAATTGAGTATTTTTCATATTTTCATGATTAATGATTAAATTACCTTACTGCTGACCACATTGGCTAGAGAAATTAAATATCTACACTCATAGATGTGGTACAAACTTAGTTATGTATAACTATACTTCAGTGCAGTGTTCCCATTGACGATTAAAGCTTATTAACCTAGAATGAGTAATCAGTGATGGCTTTTATGGTTAAGATGCCCAGAAATAAAGAAAGCAAATTAATGTACATTTAACGGATGTATACTGAGGGTTATAAGTCTAGGAAAACAAAAAGGAAACAGATATTCTGTTTCAAAACCATTCTTAAAGCACCTTGTACGTTTGAATTACTATCCTCGGAGCCTTGATGTAGCGAGATATGACTAATTTGTAAAAAGTTGTTGTTTATTTTGTTGTTTTTTTATTTAGCTTGAGTTATTTTTTATTTTAGTCTATTTTGTAATAATAAAACATTAAGATCTTAAAATATACTACTTGTAGGACATTTATTAGATTTAGCGAATATATATAATTTTGTATTATATAATGATTCTATTTATCGAAAACTAATAAACGAATATGGTAGATAACACTATAACGCTCTAAATTTTGTAGTTGGATAAAGAAAATGAAAATCGCTGCCAGTCAAAGGTGGTTTATGGTTTGACAGTGTTTACAACAATTGACTTTTTTATGAAGGTGTTTGCTTTAGATATATCACTTGTGGTTTTGCGCCAACAGCTCTGTGTTCAAATATATATACTTATTGATTAAATTATTGTTACGCAGTTACGGAGAATTTTTTTAAAAACCATATGGTATGAGAGTTTAAACTTGTCAGATTTTAAATTCAAGCTCTAACTAAATACTGATCTATATGCTTGAACATTATAACGCGTTTATAAAAATCTCATTCCTTTGAGCATGAGCATATAGATGATCTGATACATGTCCTATTTGGAGTATATAAATTTCGTTTAAAATTTCACTCAATTCCTCTTATTTATTTTTCAAATCGAAATAATAGATAGATGTTAGTATTTTTTAACTGAAACTTTTTTCTTTTGTGTATTTTCTTCTGGTTAAACATTGTGTTAAGTAGAGAAATGATTTTTTAATCGGTTCAGTTGTTACATTTTTAAAGATTATTTACACAAAATAAATACTTGCTTTCTAAATATATACATTATTTATTCATTTATTGTTTTATTGTTGCTGTACATGTAGAAGACACGTCGAGGTTCAGTGATAACCATGGAGATGGAAGAAACAGTCCAAACAAAGAAGAATACTCACAACATCTACTAAAATAGCAACAGAAACAAAAGACAACATAAAACCCTACGATATGATGTGGTCTTCTTCTAAGTGTGCCTATCTTCTAGAAATGTTGGCGACCACATTGACCCATCTTATTCTATTCACAATCTCGAAATAGATCAGTTGACGTTAGACCAGTCCATTTCCCAAGATTGGCATGCCAGGATATACATCTACGTCCAGTGCCTCTCTTACTCCCAATCTTGGCCTGTAGAAGTCGATATTTATCATTACGAATGATGTGGCCGAAGTAACCCAATTTTCTGTTTTTTATGGTGTTAATAATTTCTTTGTCTTTTCTTTGCCTCTGGAGAATAGTTATGTTACTTGTGTGGTGTATATACAGAGTGGCCCAAAAGTCTGGAAACGGCTAATTATCTCGTAAAATGCTAATCATAATTGTACAAAATTTGAGGTACACCTATTTTGAGACACGGATATTTACAATGTTGCCAGATTTTGCGTTTTTCTTATATTATTGGTAACTTTGGTTTTTCAAATACATTACCCTGTATATTCAGTCATTATTGGAATCTCCTATTCAATACGAGTTCAACCATATGTAACACTTATGATTTTATGTAATCTGGAAGGTCATAAATACATAAAACCGAAGTCTGGCAACGCCTAAATAAAACGTAATATAGTAGTTACGTTATTAAGTGTTCAAAATGTGCTCAATTTGTGAGTTGACAGCACCCTAATCGATGGTAGAAGGTGTCTACCACATTTCTCCATGATTGTCTAGAAATTATTTGAGATTCATTGATAATTCGTTGCCTTAGCTCTGCAAGACTTGCTGGTTAAGTTTTGTAAACTGAATGTTTCAAGTATCCCTAATAAAAATAATCTTTAGGATTGAAATCGGGTGAACGTGGAGGCCATTCAATTTACCTTGTCTACCAATTTATCGTCCAGGAAATATCTCATCTAAATATCGCCGAACATTTACACCAACTATCTGACGTTAAATTACTTTCGACAAAAATGACCCAATTGAATAAGTAACTACTATATCTGACCATACATTTAATTTTTGTGGTCTTTGAGTATGGTTTTCAGGCATTCAGTCTTCAATGTGAATTTACGTCACACCAGTACCTTAAATTGGGTCGATTTACACTTCCACACAGTGTAAAAGTTGCTTCATCGGAAAAACGTATTCTGTTAACGAAATTTTAATAATTTTCAATTTTATCCATCATTACCTCAGTAAACTCTAATCTATGACCAAAGTCATCTTCACTTAATTCTTGCAATAAGTTAATTTTGTATGATTTAAATTTATTTTTACGTAATAAACGTAAGACTGAAGAATGACCTACATCATGTACTTGTGCAACCCTGCCTGGATATGTATGTGGATCTTCAACAAAACTTTGCTTATATCTGAAGTTTTGTTGTCATTGATAACTCGTTTCGGTCAACCTGATCGGTATCTATCTTTTACTTCTACAGATTCCTCAAATCGCCTTACAGTTTTTTGTACCGTCGTCTTATGAATAGGAGAACGGTTTAGAGAGCAGCAATTTAAATTGCAGAACTTTTTTAACCACAACTACTGTCAATTTCAGTTCATAATTTAAATGGTGAACAAATGTCAAAATCACAGCATTCTCCATTTAAATATTTAAATTTATTAAAATCTACATATTTTGCACTGTTTTATGTATTTAAGATCTTTCAGACTACATAAAATCAAGTGAACATATGGTTGAACTCATATTGAATAGCTGAACTCGTGTGAAATTCACACTGAATGCGTGAAAACCATACTCAAAGACCACAAAAATTAAATGTATGGCCAGTTATAGTAGGTACTTATTTAATTGGGCCATTTTTTATCGAAAGAAATTTAACGTCAGATAGTTGGTGTAAATGTTCGGCGTTATTTAGATGAGATATTTCCCGGACGATAAATTGGTAGACAAGTTAGAATTGAATGGCCTCCACGTTCACCCGATCTCAATCCTAAAGATTATTTTTATTAGAGATACTTGAAAAATTCAGTTTATAAAACTTAACCAGCAAGTCTGGCATAGCTAAGGCAATGAATTATCGATGAATCTCGAATAATTTCTAGACAATCATGGAGAAATGCGGTAGACGCATTCTACCATCGATTAGAGTGCTCTCAACTCACAAATGGAGCACATTTTGAACACTTAATAATGTAACTATTATGTTAAAAAATATTCTAAACTATCAATTGTTACGTTTTAATGTATTTGAAAATAGTTAGTAATAAAAAATGTATTGAAACAATTTAGGCGTTGCCAGACTTCTGTTTTATGTATTTAAGACCTTCCAGACTACATAAAATCATAAGTGTTACATATGGTTGAACTCGTATTTAATAGGAGATTCCAATAATGACTGAATATACAGGGTGATGCATTTGAAAAACCAAAGTTACTAGTAATATAAGAGAAACTGAAAATCTGGCAACATTGCAAATACCAAATATGGAATCTCCGTATCCCAAAATAGGCGTATTTCAAATTTTGTATAATTATGTCTAGTAATTTACGAGATAATTAGCCGTTTCCAGACTTTTGGCCGCTCTGTTTGAGACCCTCAACATACGTCGGTAGCACCACATTTCAAATTCCTCCAATCGTTTTATGTCCCATCTGACAGTCAAATTTTGGCTTTACATTGTCAGAAACACTAATACTCAAACAGTAGATCATTGATTTTTTATACTTGGCCATTTTTATAATGAGTGTGACCAAGCCTTTGGTTTGATAGAGTTAAAAAGGAAAATAACCTGCATGTACTCAACATTGGATGGAGCTGGTAACTTCTACAAGTCGGAAGTTCTTTACAGTACAGATGGAAAAAGGATTTTTTAGATTTCCAAACACTTACTCCATACTTCAAGAACAGCGTAAGTGGAATACATAGCGTGATGGTCACATTTTCAACAGCACAAACCTTTAACAGCTGGAGGATCGTAGAAAAGTTTAGTGAGCTATCATGAAACTCATTCGAGCTGGCAAAAACTCTGCTCTTCTGCCAGATTTCTTGCGAGTACCGATTGATTAAGTAAGCTAAATATTAAAATCTTCAACAGGAGAAGAGCTGGAGAACTAGCAAATTTAGAAGAAGCAGAAGTCGAAAATGATTTGGATCACCATTACGACACGTACAAGTGCTACTTAGCAACCTAAAAATAGCTCCAAAATGAGTAAAATCGATAAAATTATGATGTGTTGAGGGCGATATTTTGAATTTAACTAGCATTTTTAATGTCATGCTACTTTAGCGTGCGCTACCTGCCATGCTAGTGCCGTGCCCGTGCTATATCATGTTTGGTGGGCGCTCTCGCTAACAACATAGCGTAGCAAGCTGCATGACACCACTGTCACTGTCATTTTGGTGTGCGCTGAATCATTCGTTTGCATTGGTTACATTTTAAGTAACATGCTAGATGCGCGCTACTTGCTACTTGCCATTTGTCATGCCAGTTTGATGGGCGCTCTCCCTTGGTTTACCAACTGTTTTTTTTTTGTGCTGTTTTATAAATAACAATCAGTGAAGAACGAAAAGAAATATAGTAATGACTTACACATGCGTTGAAGTACTTTCTTTTATTACATTGCAGAAAATTGGTTTCTCTTTTTCTCAATTTCTGAGAAGCTTTGAGAGCTTAAAATCTGGATTCATTCTTCAAAATATTTTCGTGTTTTCTTATACTTTCAATGTTAAAAGTAAATTGTTATCGAAACAAGGAGCTTTTGCAAATATTTCAGACCTTCACCAACGTTCTCCTCTTCAGATTTCTTTCATTATCCAAAGTTATAACTGTGAAAGCAGCAATCCTAAGGAGGTGAATCATATTTAGTAACTAGTGAAGAACAAGGCATTTCACTGGGTACAAACGACAAAGTTGTCTTGAAACATATCTATAAACCCGTCTACAGATAATCACTCGACTTTGTATCCAGATGTGGCCCCAACCCATCAAAAATGGTTATAAATAACAAACAACAGATCATTAAAACATTAATATCTATTCTTAAAATATAGAGAACATATTTTCATTACCACAGAAAATAGATAGCAATTGACAAAAAACATTTGTTATGATATCACAGTTTTAAATTAAGTCTTGTTTCTTTCCACTTAAGGTTATGGATATCTATGGGCTCTTCCATAGTGTATTCGATAAACGAGAGATTCCAGTCATAATCTATTAGTATTATAGTGTGGGTTCTGAAAATAAAAAAATACTATTAGTAAAACAATTTCGTCATTGATTTGTTTTTCTGTATGACGAGAATAATATATTTTGTGTCGATTATAAGACGATAATACCATGGAGATATTATAAAAATGATGCGCTATTTTTGTAAAGACATATGTGAAATAATTTGAACTATTTCGCTTAAACTTAAATATAAATTGAATGAAAAAGACAGCAAAGATTAGATTTCACGTACAAAGCGTTCATGTATCTGTTTATACGTATTTCGGCCTAATAGGCCTCATCAGAACAGCTATTCATAGGCGTTCTCAACGTGAAAAATAAATCTTTTCTGTCTTTAAGAAGCAACATTAAAATGGCTTCGATATGGACGCAATAGCGACATCTGATAATAAATCCGTAAAATAGTTTTCGAAACCAATTCAGATTTCTGCTTTAATCTGAACCTTGTAAAAATTGCAAGTTAAACAGACGTTGATAAAGATGTTAAAAGATAAATATAAATATATAAATATTTACAACTTAAGGATAACATTTTTGGGTATTCTGCGTTGATGCTTTTGACAGCATCTCGAGTAGTATTTCAGATGTGCGGGGGTACATTGTTTGATTTAGAGATCTCACAACACAGTGACACTGTTTATCTAAATACTGTTAGAGAGTGCCTACTTTGATTCGAGACAAGACTTTGTTGGAAAGCGTTCAAAGAAAAGCCAATCGAATTCTTTGGGACCGAGAAGACCTTCTTATGCAGAAAGACTTAGTACGGCTAACCTAACTTCTTTTGAACTTGCCAACAACGTGGAGGCTTATTTAAAATATGAAAATCCAATTTTGAAAATCTCGATGAAATATTTACCATAAATCAAGATGAACGCCTCAGAGGTCATCAGTTTAAAAGAAAACTTTTCTACAACATCAAGACAGAACTTTCTACCAAATAGAGTTTTTGAGTGCTGGAATAACCTTAATGAAAACATTGTCTCTGCTCCCTCTACCAACTCTTTCAAAAACAGACTTGATTTATATTATAGTTAAAATATTGTTTTTCTTTTAAACCAAAAATTGTAATTTTGTTATTTTTTTTTGTAATTTTGTTATTTACTAGTAGGTTATTAATAAAATTTCTTTGTTTTTGGGCATAATAGGGACTTGTTCCTCTGCCCTCGCTTATGTATAATAATAATAATGTTTGCTTTGACATATAGGAAGCAAGGATTCGCGTTATTCTAGAATCTCTGTTACGGGTCATCGAACAAATACAGATTGAGAAGCACTGGTGTACATAATAACTGATTTTGAAAAATAAATACACCTTTTTTTCTCTATAGTGCTTACCTACAGAATAGTACAGTTTTAAAATAATGTAAAATAGAAATTTCTTGACTTGTTTGGCACCATATTGGTACCACTATCTATAAGTACTTAAATAATTGTTTTACCTTGTTCCATAACCTGCAGGTTCCAGTTGAATAAAAATAGAACTCAAACTCTCGAAGGCTAAAGGTTGTCTTCTTTCCAATTCATCGTCTGGTAGGTGCCTGTAATAATAGAGAACTTTTAAATAATTATTATACCCGGCACATGTTTTGCTAATCTATATCGAGGTCTTTATGAGATTTGTCTTATTAGTTTTGCATATAACCGCTTAGAAGGCACCACCTATAAAAACTTCGAACACCAATATAACCTCATTCTTATGTTGACATAGATCGAGAGTTTCATTGCGATACAACAAGTCGGTCGAAAAATGGATTTTAGTCGAGAACATTTTTCAGCAATCATTTTTTACACTTTTCTGAGGGAATTTACCCAACAGCAATGTCTCGCTGAAATGATTTCTGTACTTGGGAATGAAGCATCACATAAGGTAACTATTTTCCGAGCGTATTGCGGATTTCCACCAGGTTAGGTCCACCCAAAACAGCAAAACATTGATGCGGTTCGTTAGCTAATTTAAGGATGACTGCTGTGTAACAT
The DNA here is from genome assembly GCA_918026665.1 of Diabrotica balteata. Taxonomy (NCBI): domain Eukaryota; kingdom Metazoa; phylum Arthropoda; class Insecta; order Coleoptera; family Chrysomelidae; genus Diabrotica; species Diabrotica balteata. The sequence goes on from OU898278.1 coordinate 20,844,919, forward strand.
ACCAGGAGTTATAGGCATCTTTGGGCATTTTAAAGACCTCAATCCAAAAAATACTACATGAACAACTGGGTGTTGCGAAGTTGGTTTCCCGTTGGATCCCTCATTTGCTTACAGAAGAACAAAAAACGGTTCTCGTTGATTAATGTCGAAAAACATTAAAACGGTTCAACAAAGGAAGCTCAAAAAACGTTTATAGTATTATTAGTGGCGGTGAATCTTGGATTTTCTCCTACCGGAAAGTAAACCCCAATCCGGTGTGTGGATGTGGGTGAAAATTGATCCGTTCTCGAAGTGTGTCAACGAAAATGGTCGCAACTTTTGTGTCAAAATCTAGTCGATGTGGCAAAAATTGCTGTAGAAGATCGAAGTACGGTTACTTCTTATTGGTATATAATCGTTTGTTTACCAGAAGTTATCGCGACAATCTGACAAAGCAACACAAAATGGCAGATCATTCTACATCATGACAATGCAAGTACTCACACTGCCAAAAGACAATAGAGTTTTTGGAGGATCGAATTGTTAAACCATCAACCGTATAGTAACGTCCTGGAGAATGTAAAGAAGTCCCAACGACTTCTTTACATTCCCAAAGATCAAGAATTCAAGACTGGAATAACTGTTTTACTAATTAGTTTGAACGTATCCAAAAGTGTATCCATATGATATCCATCTTGGTGGGACATATTTTGAAAATCAATAAAGTACTTTAAGTCTATATATTTTTTCTTTTTATGGCGATATGCAAAACGAAAATGACATCTCTCGCACACTAAAAAATCAAACTAACTATAAATTTCCAAACTCTTTTGCAAATTTAGTTAACATGTCTTCAGCAGTAAATAAACTACTACTTATTTGTTCGTTCAAGACCTAAAATATCGAAATATTTCTTCAATATTCGCATATGACATACTTATCATGATAGTTAATGAGAAGCAACATATGAAAAACTTGCAATATCTGGAACCAGACTTTAACGAAATACAGAATAGCATTAAAAAAATTAATAGTTTAGGTAACAAGAAATGAGTAGATATATATAAATAAAAACTTATGTAGTAACAGATAACACAGTATAATCCGTGCCAAAAAAGTTCTACAAAACGCTAGTAGTTAACAAAAAAAAAACTAAGTTAAAATAATCTCATACCTGGTTTCGTCTTTCAGCAATTTCAGTAACTCTTTTTCTAGCTCATCTGCCGGTAGGTTCGTTTTTAAAATGTCTTCGAACATTTGCCTTCCTTTCGTAACTTTAGCTAAAGGGGTGAATATTGGAGAATTTCCAAATCCCAGAGTTTGCTTGCCTAGGTAACTAGAGTTAACTCTGGGAAAATTACTGTGGTGGTAAATAGTCTCGTCTTCTTTGCTTAAACAAAAATGGAAAATGAATATTATGATGATAACTATATGAAAGGATATTTCTACACTGCATAAACTGATGATCCGCATCACGATGAAATTACAGTTTTTAACCCTTCATAAGACAAGTTTTGACATAAAAAGTGCAAACAAGCAAAAAAAAGTACAAAAAAATGTACAAATGTCCTTATGAGCTAGTCAGAATGAAATTGGCGTAAGTAATTCTGCTGATTGGTTCTGGATGTTGACTCCCATTGGATTGTTAAAAAGCTCAAGATCGAGTTTTAGTGCATCAAATTCCGAAAACCTTTCATCGATTTTTTTTTATTTCTGTAAGAACTTTTACAAACCTCGAGAATGGTTTCTTCTTGATTTATTTCGAAACACGCAGAGGTCGTTTATTTTCATACAGTTCTCAAAAAGATCAAGTTTTTTGCGAAATGTCTGAATTTGACCAACCAACTGTGATACTGTCTTATTTTTCCACTGGAGTTGTAGGTTTAATGTGTTCAAGTGAGAGGTAATGTCTGTTAGAAATGCCAGTTCATGAAGAAATGTTTTGTTATTAAGCTTTGTTATAAATACATCCGTGGTAATAACAATTTCCGTTCCAAAAAACAGTAAGAACTCTTTTCTTAAAGAAAAAGAATTTCTAAGGAATTTACCTGGACTCAACCAGCGTATCTTTGAATGTACGGGGACGTCCTTATATTCAGTATTTAATCCTTCCAAGAAAGAGATGAATTTTCGGTGTAGCTGAGCTCTGTTTCCTCCTCTTAAGTTGTTTACTAACTGCACTACAGTTTTCATAGTATCGTTGATTTTAATTATCTTTCCGCAGAAAACCTCTTGATGGATATTTCAATGAAACATAACACAGTTAACACCATTTTTCCGCAAAAGTCCAGCCAATCCCATTATGCGTCCCGTCATTGCTTTTGCTTTGTCGGTGCAAACGCAAGAGCACTTTTGAAAACCGCCTATATTTTTGACGGCGTCACTAACTGCTTCAAATATATTTATACCTTTGGTCCCGTCTTCCATGTGGTACAGTTTTAGAAGTTCCTCAGTTACACAAAAATCTTCACTGATGAATCTAACAAAAATTAATAGCTGATTTTTCTCAGTAATATCAACAGATTCGTCCAGGGCTAAATGGATCTCCAAAGGATCGCGCCATTTTAAAGGCACACCACTTGATCATTTCTCCATCTCTAAATGCTTTTTTAATTTTGACAAGCTCATTCTACTACTCATTCTGAATTTAACATTCAATTTATTCGCCATTGTTAATTCAACACGACACGTGCAGCTGACTGAAGCTAACTGCCCGCTCATCGGGAGTGGGTGTTCAAGGTTAACTACTTTCTTAAGATTACGTTAAGTTCGACAGGATTGGAACAGATAAAGTTATCAATAGCAATATTTTTGAAATGTGTTTGCGGGGGGCCGCAGTTACGAGCCTTGGGCCGTATGCGGCCCACCTGATTGAGGTTGGACTACACTGCTGTAAATGTTTATGATACGGGATAATATTTCTTGGTCAAAACAGGAAAGGGAAGAGCCTTTTGTAAATCGATACTACAGGTACATCTGTAAAGAGTAGTTTTGGCTAGTTCCGTATCTTCCTTGCAAGCTCCGTCTTCCTTAAATTAGACTTTTCTTCAAGACGTAGATCGCGTTTACTAATTTTGATTTTGAAAATAACACATCTTTTAACTAATGCGCAAATGATAAACTTCAGCATTCTCATTCTTCAGTCTACCTCAACAGGACAAAGTCTTTTCGAACAAGAAACTATTTGTGCTGCTTCTGATGGCAAGTAATTGTACTCTGCGCTTCAATCACGCTCATTCTAAATAAAACAGTTGCTATATATCGTGAAACCGGACTTATCCCGTTTTTAAAGATTTGTGGACTTTCAGTCCATTCGGCTCATATATTCTATTCATAAATCTAATTCACAGAAATTTTTTCAAACTGATGACAGTAAAACTTACCTTAATTCAACCGTAACAAAATTGTAGCCATTATATAAAGTTTGGTCCAACATGTCGGTGTATTCAAGAAAGTTTGTCTTGCTCATCAAATAATCTGTAATTATGTTACCCCTACCGCTGGCATTATCAACTTTCGCCCCAGTTACATTTAAAAGCACAGCCAAACAATGAACTTTGCCTTTGCCGTTTTCCTGATCCTTCGATCGTAAAGCCAGCCAAGTCCCACCTTCTCGACCTGGTTCCATATCTCTACCTAAGAAAAAAATCTGAATTATGTTTTTATGGTAACTAAAAATATATAAATTTTTTCTTCCAGTTGAATTAAAATATTGAAGAAAATATTCAAATTATATGAAAACCAACAAAGGAAAAATTAAATTCAATAATAGTAGATGGTTTCAATTTTGATGTACATTATTCACAGTTGTAAGGTAAATTACATATTCTATAAATTGGCATTCTTCCCATAAAAGTAACCAGCTACTGTCTGAATATCCAAATAAATATAGGAAATGTTTTATAATTGGTTATCGGGAAATGTTTCTTTCTAATATGTCCATAACAGAGCAAAATAACCTCATAAAGAAAGACAATTAACTGAATACCACCAGATACAACATCACAAGACATATCTAAGATACGAAGGAGTGAAAGGAGCTACGATAAAGTTAAAGATAAGAATTATATGAGAGTTAAAGATGAGAAAGAATAGATAAAAATGATTTCCAAGTGAAAGCAGCTGCTGTTTCCATGATAGCGTATACAGCGTACAGTGTGTTTGATGATGATTTGAATTCAGTATCATCAATGGTATTAAAAATTATTATGAGCCAAAGTGTTATTCCAAGAGCCATATCAATAGTCAATTAATTCAGTCATCAATACTTTTTTCTAGATCAATACGCCTTTGCAACGACGCAAGTAGACCCGCAGAACTTTCTTCTCTAGAACAAACCATCATCCAAAATACTTATTGGGAAAAGCATATTAATAGGATCATCTACGACATCTATCTTCTGTAAAATCTCGTTGTAAACAACCAAACATTAATAATAACAAATCATTCTTTTTCCATAAAAGGCGTCAGCTATAAAATTCTCCAATCAAATGGAGTAAAGCCGATACATGGAATTTGGAAAATTCCTTGTGCCATGATCTGCGAACTTACATAGGCCAAACCAACCGAAGAACCCTAGCCCAACATCATCTTAGATAGTTTACAAAATTGATTTTGAAAATTCCAGAACTATAACCCTTATACACTTACATTAAAGGATTATCCGAGAAGCCATTAAAATCGAAAAACGCTCTAATTGTCTCAATAAAAGAAATGACGGCATTAAGTTATCTTTAACGTGAAAACCTCCTCGCATTCACAATAAAACACCGACCGCTTTATCCATCAATCCACCTTCCTTCGTCCAGAAACTGGTACATACCGGTTGATACCATCAACCGGTAATGGTATAAATGTACAGGTCTCTCAATGTACTCATTAAGGCTTAAGGCTCCAGCGCTTTTGCAGGTTTCTTGTCTTCTTCAGGACCTAACCATGTGGGAATGTGGTATAAATTGTTAAAACAATATAAGTTACGATGACACAATACTTGTTAGGCAGAAACAATATAAACAGATAATCACTTGGCACGATACTGAAAAAGTATAGAAAATAAAAAATGGCCACATGCCAATGTTATTACAATTATATTAGTGGGACGTCATTACGGATAATTCACAATAACTAATACACCAGTATCCTGCAGCACTCCCCAATATATTAAGACTTGCTTTTAAACTAATCTGTAATTTAAACTATAGTCAGAAGGGGTCAGAAAACGACGTGGTGAAAGAAGAAATTCACAATTGTTTGTCAAACGGTACGTGTACCACATTGTTGGAGTTAAGGTGTGGGGTGCCAAGGTGCCACCGCTTATGGTTCAAAGTCACTTCTAATCTTCGTCAGAGGGAACATGACCACTCAGCGATACGTAGAAGAAAGTCTGGAACCTTATCTCATACCCTACCTTCAGACGCTCCAAAAACCAATTTTTCAGCAAGATAACTCAAGACCACACATTGCGACAGCTACCATGAACTTCTTTGAACAGGCTGGAATCAATTCTTTGCCCTGGCCTACGAGAGCCCCAGATTTATCTCCAATTGAACACGTGTGGGACATGTTGGGGTCGGAGACTTCTTAATTTAGAGCAACCTCTCTAAACTTTTGGAACACTTCGGGATGAGTTAATTAGGATATGTAACGAGATACCCCAGAAGTTACCCTCCCAGGTTCATCCCTGTGGCGCACTCAGGGGAGCTTTGGAGGTTAACCACCCCCAGGGTATATAAAGTAAAAAATATATAAAGAATAGTAGGAAAATGTAACTTGTCTTTCACACACAACAAAAACATTTAATCTGTTTACAAATTATTATTTAAAATACAATTTAGGATTTAAATTAATATTTTTCATTATATTTAGATATCCATACCTAATATTAGGCTCATTATAAGAGTAGACAGAACGAGTTTGTTGCCAGTAGCATGTGCCTACAGGACTGTATCTGCGGCGGCCTTGTGGACTATCACGGGTTGTGTTCATCTGCAAGTGTTAGCAGTAGAAAGGAGACAACTCTATGAAAGAAGAGAGCAACAGCACGCAAGATGTTGCACATTGGGCCAAGATGCTGATCCCGAGTCTAAGGGACTGGGTAGATTGTCTGTTTTAGTCACACAATACTGAAGTGTAATATATGTATAGTGGAGAGAAACAGAATGTATAGAGAAATAGGTATGAACCTTGTGACTGTGAGAGAGATGAACGTGAAGATGGCAGGAAGTAAAGAGGAATGGAATAGTGTTCAAAATTACATCCGAATAGTAATTAAAAGAAAGAAGAAGAAGATGAACATCAACCGGACCCAACGACAGAAATAAGATCTAGATAAGAGAAGAGAGTGTTTCAAAAATGTCAGCCTCACAGCGGTCATCCCACTTTCGGAGTACGGTAAGTGTGACAGTCAACATTCAGACATTCAGATACCTGAATCGTTGGCACTGCTATTTTTAGTACTTTAAATTAAACTAAAACGCAAAGTTTAAGGACTCAAAATGGGGGTAGCATGAAAAAAATTTCGACACCCAACCAAACCCTCAGGAAAATTCTAGGTGCGCCACTGGTGCATCCAAACATTATTAACTGATTTACCCATGTAAGTTGTTTAATTCACATTGAAAATTTGACCGCTTGTTTATTTTACTACCCTGTTTATTGTAAAAAATATTTTCAAAATATATTTGGAGTTCGCATTTCTATTTCACTTAGTATATTCATTATTTTTTCTATTTTAATAAGTGTAATGATTTATATGCAATGCTGAATTTCACACACTGTATGTGTGGATTGTTTACAATAAAAAAAATTATGCCTGACACAAATTATTGAAGGAAACAAAAATTGAAAACATTAAATATTCATAGGATCTGTTATAAATATCACGTATAATCTATGGTACAAATGCGTATTTATGGTAATGCAGTACAAAGTCCACTTTTTTAATTAATCGCTATTGGTGAATCAGTGTATATTTTTACTTTAAAAATTACAAAATATCAATATTCAAATGTTACATATTGGTAATAGTCCATTGAAATGTTACATTTTTTAGGGGACGAAATTTTATTTCTTTTTTATAAAGGGAGGGTAAGTATAAGAAAACAATGACTATACTGCAGAAATCAAAGTCAGAATCGAAAAAGCACGTTCTAATTTTATGAAAATTAAAAAGGTCCTATGTGGCAAAGATTTAACATTAGCTCTTGAAGTACGCCTAACAAAATGTTACGTATACAGTTGTCACCTCGGGGTAAATGGAAAGGGTCTAAACGCCCTCTAATGCCTCCGGGTGCTCTGTAGAGGGCTTCGAGAACGTCTACGAAAGCACCTCTACCCAAGTCCATTTTCAGGATATGAACTTGTAAAGTTTTCTCATCTGATGACTCGTCTTGAGAAAGACGAGTTATTTCTTACATGACGAAGATTCTCCGTTGAAATAAACCATCAGGTTGTCTTCTTTGGTGACTTGCCTTAACAAAGGCAAGATATTTCTTACATGACTAAATAGTAGTCGAAATAAAACACCAAATATTGTTGAATAATAATACTCAGCCACAGAGTATGGGAAAAAGCTAAAAGAAAGCAGTGCCCCGAGAGCACTAAGCTCTCGGAGAGCCCGTGACTTGAGGGACTGAACTGATTGTCCTGAAAATCGCCTATTTTTATACTACTATGGAAGTAGTGATTAGGGATTTCCAGGTCAGGGAGGGGCCAACGGGAAAAATAAGAGGCGGGGCGATGCGTCTCGAACGTGAACTAGTCGCGGCCGAGAACACAGTACTATACTATGGAGTGGAATCATGGACGTTAAATCTAGACACAATGAGACGACTTAACGCCTTTGAAATGTGGACCTATAGAAGAATTATGATTGTTTCCTGGGTAGATAGAGTTACGAACAATGAAGTACTGAGAAGAATAGGTAAAGAGAAGAAAGTTGAACTTACAATTAAAGAAAGAAAGCTACAGTATCTCGGACATGTGATGCGGGGCGAGAAGTATGGCATCCTGCGAATCATAATGCAAGGAAAGATAGATGGCAGGAGAAGCATCGGAAGAAGACGAATTTCATGGCTTAAGAACCTGAGAGAATGGTTTGGATGCAGCTCAAAACAACTATTTAGAGCTACTGCCTTAAAAATTAAAATAGCTGTGATGATTGCCAATCTCCGTAGCGGAGATGGCACCTGAATAAAAAGAAGAAGAAGTATAAGCTAAGTTCAAGTTTGTACGGTCGCCACCGTTGTCCCCCGATCGCCATCTTGGAAAAGGGGGTCCAAAGGGCTTTCGCGCTATATCTCGTAAACCAGCCATCCGATAGAAAATTTATCAGACATTATTTGTAGCAAATTAAATTGTCTACAACTTTATTCCTATTACTTCAGTTAGCAATCAGCAGTTAACTCACTCACTAACACCATTAACATACCTTGATTTGATTTGGAGCTCGTGTTTTAATGAAAAATGTAAATTTTAAATATTTAAATGTTTGCTTTAAGAATTGCTGAAAGTTAGTTTTATGATAACCTTGATATGTAAAATACATTTGGAAATAAATATTTTAAGTTATGTATGCAAAAAACAATACTTAAAAAATTCAAAACAAAAGTAGACAGCTGACCTAAAAGTTTATTCATGGAAATAATAAAAAAAGTTGTAAAAATACAGCCATATTCCAAGGTTGGATGAGAATATTAATAAAAGGTAATAAAATTGGTTTAAATAGATAACTATTTATATCTATCTAGATACCGGGAAAGACATTATGAACTCTTGAGGTTGTTGATGGATGAGAAAATCTTGTCCATTGCAATGCAAAGCAAAACAAGCACTATTAAAAAACAATTATCCTCGCCATATTATACACAAAATCTTTAAATCTAGAATTCATAGACACTACAATAACACTATCAATTTTTCAAATAATAAACCAAATCCATGTTCCTATTTAACCTTGCCATACATAAAACATCTTTCTGAACAATTTAAATATTTAATTGCCAAACATAAGAAACAAGTACCATAACGTATGGTCCTAAAGTTTTGGGAAAAATTTCACCTGGTCTGATTGGGAAGCAAAATGCATTTAACAAAGAAGGCCATGGAATTGAAATGTCATCAGTTATTGACATTTAATAAACAAAGCAGAATATTTTGGTTTGTGCTCTGCAAAATGTCTTATAAAATTGATATTTGTCGATGTGTTTATAATATGGTTGGGCGAATGTCGAAGCGAGATATTGTTAATATTTATCGAGATCAAAACATAAGCAAATCGACAATTTATCGCACAATCAGAGAATGTGAAGAAGAGATACCATGTGTTAACTTGCGTAAAAGTGGCCGACCGCGGATTTGAACCATATAAGAGAGGCAAGACTGATTGAAGCAGCTAAGAACAAAATTGGGGTTTCACAGCGAAAACTGGCCAGATTTCATGTTGGAAAGACTACAGTATACAGGACCCTATCGAGTAACAATATTATCTACCAGAAAAGAAGGAAAGCTTCAAAATACACAGAGGATCAATTAGAGAGAATTCCGAGATGTTGCAGCGGCGAGTGCATTTCGTCAACAAATTGATCGTGATGAACGACGAAAAATATTTTGTTCTTAGCTGCTTTTGTTGTTGTTGTTGTTTAGGTAATAGGCCTATAAGGGCTGTACCTGAGGAACACTGAGTAAGTATTACGATTTGTGTTACTGTTGAAATGAATGAACCTTCTGATAGTAGTCAAATAGCAGAGAAAGTAGCAATTGCTTCAAGAGAGATTAGAAACGTGTAAAAACGGTTTATCGGCCTTATCACATCCAACCTGATACGATCGATAAACTTTATCAAGATGGACATCCCAGTATAATCTACAAGAAGAAAAAGAACGACGTATTTGATATGAGGCAGATACTTGAGCGTTAGCCAATTTTTTCTTAGAAGCGTACTCGCAAAATTTCGTGCCAATACTTTTTAAAAGAATTCATTTTTTTGGAATCTTGAGAAAGCTAATAAATATTTTAAAAAAATTTAAACGCAGAATGAAAGATTACATTATTACCGAGGGCAGAAAGTCCCTTAGAATAAACACGAAGTTTCTTTTGAATGAGATAATTAAAATTAAAAATCACACTTAATTTTCTCTTCTTTTTCACCCCTGTAACTTACTAAAATAAACAATATAGAAGTATTCAGGGATTTCCGGCCCTCGATAATAATGAAATCTTTCATTCTGCGTTTAAATTTTTCAAAAATACTTATTAGTTTCCTCAGGATTCGAAAAAATTGAATGCCTTTAAAAAACATTGGCCCGAAATTTGGCGCCTACTAATATCAAAAGGATTGAACTCTGGTGAGATTCTTTCCGTGTTATCAAGAACTAAGTGACGAGGTATCTTGTTAGTATCTCCCAAAAATTTTCGTAAACATTTGGGCGTCGAGAATCGTAAGTTTGTTATAATAACAGTAGAAGAGGGAATAATAGGTACTATTATTATACAATTCTTGGACGATTTGATACAAATTTTATTGAAAAAAAAATCCATTTCGCGCGCGCAAGTGATATTTAAAATCGCCGATCAATTCAAGCGTTTTTTCTGAGAGAACGGTTCATTCTACACAAAAAGTGCTAATGAACATTTTTGTTCAAAATTATCTCAGCTACATTTCTTCTTTGAAACATTGTTCTACAGCGTACAGATTCTTGGTAAATCGATGTTCCCCCCGACAATGTTGGGTTTTAGGAGGCAGCCTGGAGATTGGAGTGGCAAACTTGTTGCATCTTTTTTGGGGTCCCAAAATTGACATTCTCAGCAAAATTCAGCTTGTTCGCAAAATTTTTTGAGGTCAAATCTCTAACAACTGGACTATTACACATATGCAATAAACAAAGTTACAATTCAAAACAAGACAAGATAAACGCAATTTTCTAATTAAGGAGAAGGATAGGCCAGCCATTACGCCACAGTATAGGGCTCAATGTTAAAAATCTTTTAAAAGCTTCATGGTTTATCTCTACTTGAAGGTCAGATGGTACACTATTGTACAGTTTAACACAAGCATACAAAGGACTTCTCTCTGCTAAAGACAATTCGTGACGTGGTAAATTCAAATTAAGGTTTCTTGTATTATATTCATGATTTGGAACCAGGTGATAAAACAAAGTAAAATGTTTAAAGGGGAACATAATACATACATTCAAATAACAGCTGAGACAGTCAGTAAATTGAGTGATTTGAATCGACCTCTATAGGATTCTCACGCCTGTAATCATAAGATCAGCCAGACTACCTTTTTGGACTATTAAGACAGATGAGCTATAAAGTGCGCATAGTATACTGAGTAAGCCCCCATGGTCTAGATAGCTCTTCAATACTCTCAATGAGTAGCAGGCTCTATTCAGTTTTTTGTCGGATTTTGTATTTGTTCCCCCTCAATTTAGGTTCTGGTCAATATGAAGACCCAGAAATTAAACTGATCTAGCAAGTTCTATGTTACAGAAAATTGACTATATCTGGGAACTGTTCTCAAGTAAACAAAAACTACTTCCACTGAACCACTATTCAGCTTTGCTTAGAGTTTGCTTTGCTACTATGAGAAGTGTTTCTGTTTTTCCCAGAACAGCGCGTTTGAGTCATCAGCGAAATTACAAGGTTTGAATAACCACTAACCACCGTGTTTGGCAGGTTGTTTATATAGACCAAAAAAAAAGGTACCAAGACGCTCCTCTGTGGTATGCCTAACTTTAAGTTGATCGGTTCAGAGTAAACCTTACATCAGGGTTTCTCCAATCATACTTTTTGTGACCTATCTGTGGGAAATGATTTATCCATTTCATTGCTGGTCCCTGTATTACTGTTTTCATCATTTGAAATTTTGTTTTATTGATAAGTGGGGGTGTTAAAATATTGATATGAACTAAACAAAATTTACATATTAGCGCCAATGTAATTTTCCGGAAGTTAAGGTTAGTACAATGTAAACTGTAAATTGTATTCACTTTCGGAACCTGTGTTGCTAAAACTCACGATTAATATCTCACGATTTCACGAATTATATGAGAATTTTGTAAAGAAATTACTTAGAGACAGAAAAACCATGTTAACAAACCCGTTATAACTGAACGAAAAAGGAGCCAAAAGTATTAATTTTATTTCTACCATCCAGAATTCGCTGTTACTGGATTAAATTGAATAAGAATTCGGGGAAGTCCCGCTCTTGTCCCAGTTACAATATTACCGCGTTGCACTACGCTTGTCGTAATTTTGTTGGGTTTGGCCGTCAGTTTTGTAAGGTTACTTTTAGAAGCCGTGTTAAATTCATAAATTGTGATACATTTTATTATTAAAACCAGTGCATAAGCGACTTACAAAATGGCCAATAGTGACGAAAGTGTTGTTGGATCTCGTCCAAGTAAAAAAAAAACAAAATTGTTTACCAACAAAAATACAAACTGGATTAATAAAAAACGTAGACTTGGGTCACGTCCAGTAAAAAGTTATGTTTTTTTAAGTTTTTTTATTACCCCCTAATAAGAATCTTTTATTGAATTTGGAATATCTCACGATTTCTCACGATTTTTGAAATAGAATTCTGACGATTTTTCCTAGAGTGTTTTGGCAACACCGGAACAAAATAAAGTTAATCTTAACAATCTTAACTATATCACACTGTATATTCAACTGGTTCGTTTCATTTAAAAGTTCTAACATTAAATGCCTCGCCTAATTTTACCGTATCTTTCAATTTTGCGTGTTACCAATGTAAATTAATTATAACTATTCCACATAATATCGCATTGTAGGATTCTTTATTCATAAAGTTGTTTTGTTTATTTTAACACAACAATAATTTGCAAGTATAAATTTTGTAATTGAAGGCGTATATTATTGATTTTAAAAATATGCAAAAGAACTGCTAGTTTGGGTTTTGTTAATATATTTTTATGTTTATGTCAGCAGACTGTCTCTATTGAATATGTAAATTGTCTGCAATGGCGAATTTATTTAGATACACCTGTGTTTCTGAAATTATTTTTTATTGCATTTCTATATTATGTACTTATTTAATGTGGCCAGACACATTAAAAACGTTTTTGAGCTCCTTTGAAATTAAACCTTCTATCAAAGACTACACATGCATGCAAGGTAACAAAACAAAAACAAAACATCCTGTATAGATAATATTTTCACAAATCTTGACGTATTTGATTATGTCGTATTCAATCCTCATATATCTGATGATACTGCTCAAAAGTTAGTTAAAATTTCAATTAAATCAAATATAACAAAAAAAAAAACGAATATTTAGGACAGAGATAAAGCCTTTTTTAATTTATGTTAGATAATATAGACTGGGTATCTGTTTTTGAGACATTAGAGGTACATAATCAGTGGATTGATTTCATGAATATATTTCAGAAAATTTTTATACAAGGTTTTCCACTCAGAGATAAATACAGCAAATTAAAAAATCACAAAAGTACTTAAAAATGATAATATAAGATACTGTACATCTAGACTTGAGTATTTTCAAGTCACTAAGTACATAAAAAGTTGATGTGTCTAAAATGGAGAACTACAGACCAATAAGACTTCTTCCATCATTCTCAAAAATATTCGTAAAAGCAATGTATTCCAGACTAAACTTATTTTAATACAAACAACTTATTTAGTAGTTCTCGGCATGGTTTTGTAGCTGGGTGATCTACTGTGACAGAAACTAGAGGCAAAGATGAAAACACTAGGTGTTTTTAATAACCTAGATCATGTTCTTTTATTACAAAAATTACATTGTTATGGAATACACGAACCAGCAATGAAATGGATAAAATCATTTCTCACAGATAAGTCACAAAAAATATCCTTAGAGAAACAGGGATGTTAGGTTTACTCTGAACCGACCAACTTAAAGTTAGACATACCACAAAGGAGCATCTTAGGGCCTTTTCCCTTTTTGGTCTATACAAACGACCTGAAAAATGCGGTGGTTAGTGGTTCTTCAAGCCTTGTAAAATTCACTGATGACTCAAATGTGCTGTTCTGAGAAAAACATTAGAAATAGGCTGTTGCTTAATACTGATAATACCGTTTTTGTTTACTTTAGAACTACTCAGTCACGAGAACAAATCCCAGATACAGTCAATTTTCTGTAACAAAACACAGAACCTGCTATATCAGTTAATTTCTTGGTCTTCATATTGACCAGAACCTAAATTAGGGGAACAGATACCAAATGAGATAAAAAAATGAATAGAGCCTGCTACCCATTGAGAGTATTGACAAGAGCTATCTAGACCAGGGGGTCTTATTGTCAGTATACTATGTGACATTTATAGCTCATCTGTCTAGTCTAAAAAAAGGCAGTCTGGATGATCTAAGGATTACAGGCGAGAAAATTCTATAGAGGATGATTCAAATCACCAAATTTACTAACTTCCTCAGCCATCTATATATTTGAATGTATTATGTTCCTCTTTAAACCTTTTATTTTGTTTCATCATTATCATCCAGCCTCAAAAGTCCACTGTTGAACATTATGCCTCTTCCTTGTGTTTCCAACCCTGTCTATCTTGTATAACTCTCATTTACGCTTCTCTTGTCTTCCCTTGGTCTCCATTTCAATGACCTTTTTATCAATTGCCCATCTGTAATTCTAGCTATGTGTCCTGCCCATCTCCATTTTAGTCAGGCTATCCTTTCAATGACGTAAGTCACCTTTGTTCTTCTCCTGACCTCTTCGTTTTTTATTTTGTCTCACAGAATTACTCCTAACATGGATCGCTACATTCTTCTCTGTGTGATTCATAGTTTGGTAGCTGAGGCTTTTGTTCGAGTAAGTGTTTCTCATCTGTATGTCAATACTGGGAGGACACATTGATTAAATACTTTTCTCTTCAGGCATGTGGCAGCTCACTTTTAAAAGTTTCTCACAGTTTTCCATATGCTGCCCACCCAAGACAGATTCTTCTCCTCAGTTCATGGGTCTCACAATTTTCCATTGACCGGTCACTATAGAATTCTTTATTGTTAGAGCCTAATCTTCAAAACCTATATTATGAGTTTTGGCAACAAATATGTGGCATTTGAAATATGTCTAAAAAATGGTGAATTTAAACTTTCACATTACAAATAATCTCATGTCACAGGAAATACACTAAGAAGACATTGGGGGTAATTTTTAGCTGAAATTGTGTAGTTTTAAAAAATGTAACTGTGCAATTGAATTTAGATCGTTATAGGACCATTAGTCAAAGCTTCCATCTCTCATCCAAAATAGTCACAAATTCGTCAAATGTGCTTTACTATAATGTTGCATACATTGTATTCAAAAATAATTTCAGTAGATGACTAATTTAGGCTCCTTAGTAGTCTTATAAAATTTAATTGTTGTTAATTTCTTTGCTTTTTATAGTGTGATAACAGACTTGGAGTGGTAAATACTCAATCGAAGTGTTTTATTTGATTAGAAGTCTGGTAATCAATAACATGGATTTCTATACTTATGTACTTGATCTTTGATTCCTGTTTAAAGTTTATACACCAGGTATATTTGCTAGTGATTTATACAGATCATTTAGTTGAAGATACTTTTATTGAAAACTGTTTTGTAAATTAAGCAAAATAGTAGCAAGTTATGTTAAATAAATATTTATTATGGTAAAATTCAGATATTTTCAGTATATTATCAGTTTCGTCATAATTCTCTAAAAAATTTAATGAAGCAACATCTATTTTGTTCCTTTAGATGCAATAGCAGCTCTGATAATATTCCTCTAACCACTTTTGGTATGGACTTGGGATTTTCTAGGTGTGGACTTCATCCCTTTAATTGTAGCTAATATCTTTGCTTTAATCACCTTTTTACAATTATGACCTATTAGGTACATAAAACTGCATGGCATTATCAAACCGAAATGCCAACATATTCACAGTCGTCTGAGAAGACTTTATACCTATGTTTGCTCAAAGGAGACTCTCACATGTCATATAAACACTAAGTGCATCTGAGCACCTAATTTTATTTTTCATACAAAATGTAATACAGATTCTCTGATCCATTTTTTTTTTATATCACAAAAGGCTGTGAGCACATGTACTTACTTGATTGTATAGTAACTTTTAGCCACTTCCAGTTGAAATCAAAATTTGATCAACATAGAAAAACATTAATTACTAAATTTACTAGACAATTGTGAATGATTTCAGTGAATACAGTATACATATTTTTCTAATTCATTTTTAACAAAACGCTGTACATGTATAGCAGTAAGAAATTAATTTTTTAAATTCTTGGAATCTAAGATCATTGTTGAATACCTACAATAAGGTAATTTTCCTTCTTAGCTCTTAATTTTTAATATTTTTACATACAACAGTCATTCCAATCACTTTCCATTACAACATTTGATTTTATAGGACCTTTTTGTTTCATATATATTAATGAACTCTTAGGTGCATAATGATATGGATATGTGCAACATACCCATACCAGAGCACACTTCTGACCTGATAGGTCACAGGTCACAGTTACTATTGTAGTTTTTGTACTATCCTCTCTTGTTCATTGTCTAGGAATTGATCTAGGTCCAGAAATCTTTACAGCAATTGTACATTATAAGTAAACATACAACCTTTTGTGAGTATTTTGGAACAATACCAATGTTTAAAGCATGGAAAAGGTAATTTAGAAATTAGTCAGATTAGTAAAGAGTAACAATGGACTTGAATATGTCTACAGAAAATTTGATTAGAAACTAATTTTATCTGGCACAATAAACAGCATTAAAGTTATTAAGATAAAAAATGATGGTTTGAGGTATGGTATCAACAACAGGCAAGAGAATTTTAACAGAACACACACTGAATAGATTAAAAACAAATTAACTTTGGAAAATTATGTACCATCATCAAATAAAAAAGAAAAGTCTACAATTAATATGTTCAATCTTTTTGTAACATGCAGTGATGAAATAGTAACTCAAGCAAAAACAACAACAACAAAACAAAGAAAACCTCAAAGAAAATTAGTCAAAACAAATCTGAAACCCACATAAAAACCAGATTTAAAAAAATCAATTTTTAAGAAGTCATACCTAGTCAATGTAACAAGAGATTTACAAGCTTTCCAAAATTTCAATCATATACTTTCTCTTCTGTTAATCATAGAACTTTTATTCATACAACCAATTCTAATTAATTGTTAATTACCTCCAATAATTCCATTTTTATCGATAAGAGCTGGCATTGCTGGCCTTTTATAATATTCATCTCTATTTGTGGCCACTATTAACCTATAACCACCTTTTTCAGGATTAGGATCCACATTTATAAACAAAATACACATTATGTATCACTTCTCTGCTTTCTAACGTCTCACTAATCGTGCTTTTTGCGTACATTAGCGTTAGCTTCCCAACTCCCAGATTTTATAACCTAACTTTAATCGTCCTCTACCATCTACCATGGAGTTCAAAGATCCCGTGGTAACAGATAACAGAAAAACTGATAACAAATTCCATTAACATTGTTGAGATTGTGTTCCTATTGTGCGACTAAAACTAAAATAAACAAGTTCGAAAAATGTAAAAATACAAGGTCAGACGTTAACCTTAAAGGTATCCACTTTTATAAGATTTCCATGGTCAAAATGTGATAAACCACATCGTATGGAGGTATTTCGCAGTATAATTGAGTTTAATTCAACAACATTAATATGAATAGGAGTATTTATAGGAATAGGGTGTTTTGATATGTGAAATAATAATGGAAGTATGTGTGAACGTCCTTAACCATGGTAAGATTAAAAAAATTCCTTCTTTGATTAGAGATTTATCGATTTTTTATCACATGGTATTACGATGGTAAATATTTTTATCAAATTTGATTGTTTATTCATTATTTACAACCCTAGTAAAATATTTGTTTACAATGGGTTGTTTACTTATTAGCTTTAATTTTATTGACGCTGATAATCAGTCAATCAGCAGATAAGAATAAAATGTTTCAGATATTTTGAATTCGAATTATTAACATATTTATTATTTACTCGCTTGAAACTGCATAGCGATTGAGAAAACGCAAGAAATGGAAAAATTATAGATTTCGTACATGAAATATTTATCCATATCACGCATGAAAAATTTTTGAAATTTGATTATTTTTTTAACATCATTGGCTTCGGAATATGTATGTCTAATCGCTGTATCTTACTTATTTCAAAGCTTTTTTTTCACCTTGGTGGTATTCGAAATACAAAATTTAATTTATTCCAAATTCCAAGATAAAAAATTTAAAGTTATTTTTTAACAATTTGAAATCATTTTGACATCTGACAGTAGAACGAATATGACTAATATTACGATGCTAGTCACTGAAAGGCTTTTACTACATTTTAATTTTTTAAAGCGAAAACTTTATATGTATCGTCTTCTTCATTACATGGATTAGGCTCTTACTGCTCTATCTACACAAAGGTATTCTGACTAATCTTCGTGATCTTCCCATATTTACCTCTTTTCTTTTATATTTTAATTGCGGATGTATTCATTTCCTATTATTTTCGACCGAAGGGATCTTCTTCATATGGTGCCTATTCGTAAATTTTTCAGTCAGTAAATTTGAACCCAACCAGATATTTTAACTTTTGAGTTTTGATTGTCATCAGAATGTCACATTCCTTCCTCATTTTTCCCAAGCCATTGGTAACCGAGGACATGCTTGGAATACTCCTAAATACCACACGTGGAAAGCCTTGAGCCGAATTATAGTTGCCACAGTTCAGTTAGTGGCATGGACACTAACGACATGCCTCCATTTCGTAGTGAGATTTGATTTTATATGGTAACTTTTGTCTTTTTTTATGGAAATTTTGATATTATCTTGCGTACACATCTGCTTTATCAAAGTATTATTTTGTCATCTGCAAATTATATTTTAGTGAGTACCACATAGATATATGAAGCTGAGTATGTCGCTGCTAATCTCCAGCTTTAAAGGATATCGTCAATGTATATCTTGAAGAGGGTTGGGAGAAAGGCTGTAGCCTTGTCTCACTCCTTTAGTTTTTGAATAATATACGCATAATATACGCATAATCCAACCAGCACGAACCAACAGATCTGAGGATGTGGATTGATTAGTGAAAATGGGTCATGGAGATTCAGATATATCCACGAACTTTATTGACTGTTCCAAGAAAGTCCTATCCATTTGCTTTTTTCCACAGATTTCGATGATCTTGTCACATAGTGAGATACTAGAATTTGGTCTTAGCACCATTGGATGAAGAATATAACAAAAATATTTTTCTGTAATTTCTTCAAACTTTGATGTAGATGGTACAGTGGAGTCATAAATGCAATAGATTGTTTTTGACATAATTTTATTTGTCAGTTTTTGGTGACGCGGCGATTAAATGCTCCCATTAAACAGGAGTTTATACATTATAACAGACCAATTTTATGACATGTGGATATAAAATAAATATAAAATTATGTGAATTCCTAAAACTACAATCATAGCGTTACAAAATTGATTGGTTAAGGTTAGCACAAGGTGAAAATAACAAATTATCTTAATTAACATACCTATATTGAGTTAAACAACAAAAGTTGCAGACGATTTTTATTGAATTGATAAGAATCTACATGAAATGGAATATACAAGTAGAGGAAATATAGTTATCTAATAAAATTAGTCAATAAATAGGAGTGTATAAATTTGAAGATAATTTTTTTTATTAAAATTACTTGCGTGTTTTCTCAAATTCCTCTTTATTTTATTTGCGTAAATAAAACTTCAAACAATAAAACACTGAAAACTTTGTTTTCAAACTTCCACAAAATTTATTTTAACTTATCACTACAGTGTTTTGGCTGATTGCCTTTCTCAAGTGATCTATTTTTGGGATGCGTTTACATTTTTTATAGTCTCTAATGGAATAGGTTGAGGAGGGGAGAACTGTTTGTCTCAAGTTGGTCACTCAGAATTATATCTGAGTTTTTTAATTTGTTGATTTCCATAGATTCTAACAAAGATAGCTTAAGGCCTTTAATTTGAATGTGAAGAATTTTAAATTTGTCATTAAAAGAATGATTGTTATCTAGAAGGTGAAGTGCGTATGTAGAATCTGTTTTTCTATTATTGAATCAGATCACTTGAGCTCTCATCTCATCAGTAGATCACTTGAGAAAGGCAATCAGCCGAAAAAGCTGTAGTGATAAGTTAAAATAAATTTTGTGGAAATTTGAAAACAAATTTTCAGTGTTTTATTGTTACATAAAATGAATTGCCATCAAGTTACGGTCGAATCCATCAATTATTTAAAACTTCAAACCTTAGTACTTCAAACTCTATTTACGAAATCTTTTTAAACAGAACAAAAAAAATAAAAACGGTTTTTCAGACTTTTGCTGGTGGCCATATTTACCCGCTGCCGAGGGGTGATAGTGGCCACTGCCACTATTACCACCATTTAAAAAATAATTAAATACAGAAATCACAAATGTAAATTTTGCCTTCGAAACTGGTACAGTCTTTGTGTGCACATTAGCCGAAAATGCTGCATTGGATCCAGAGTTCTCAGTTTTTACCGAATTCGCCACAAATTGTGTAAATATCTTTGTTAACGACCCTATCACGGTCATCGTCATCATCCTTATCTTCAGATGATATATCTTCTGTTCTTTTACCATTTCTTTTTGGAACTATTCGCGGAGAACGGGACTCTTCGAGATGTCTATTTTTTGTTTGGTTTCTTTACTGGCTTTATTTCTCATTTGCTGCTTCCTTCTTCCGCTGTTTTTCTTCTAGAAAACGCTAGAAGTAACTTCATTGGTGTTGATGTCATTATTTCGGAATGTTGCTTCCTGTTGCTTTTGTGGTTGGATCATTTATTTCCTACTGAGTCATCTTTTGAACATTCTGGTAGTAGAATTATGTCAATACAAGATATTTAAAATTTTTATCATGTGTCGAACTTTATTTATTCCCCTTAACTTTCTTATTATTCTTCTCTTTATCCAATCCATTTGTTTTTCTCTTGGTCTAGTGTCTTTTTATTTATTTCTTGTATGAATGATTCACCTGGAGCAAAGTCTTCATCGGTAAAATTTTCATAATTATATGAAAATATTCCTGTATTCTCAAAACCTTTAATGACTTTGACTGGTGTGGCTACGCCACCGTATGGATTTTTAAATATTTCAGCTATTTCAAATGTCGTGATACGCTCATAGGATGACTTCGAAGATAATTGCCATATTCAATGTTATACGCTGGTTTTAACGATGACTAAAAAGCTACATCCAGCGGTTGGAGTCGATGCGATGTATGCAGGGGTATGGTTAACCTAATAATTCCTCGTTCTTTTCAGAAATTATATGTCTCTAATGTACAGTAGCTACTGTGATTGTCGATGATTAACAAAACTGGATCCTCCTTTGAAGGTTTTACAACACTGTAAAAATGCTGGAGCCATTCGAGAAATATTTGCTCATTTATCCACCCATTATCCGAGCAGCAGTAGACTGCACCAGGTGGTCAATTTTTCTTTAACTCTGGTTTCATCCTTTTGCGGGCATAAATAAACAAAGGTGGAATATATGTTGTTGAGGCACCTATGCAGCACATAATGGTTGTTGTTTGACTTCTTTCTGCGCTTGTAATAAAGCCTCTTTTGTCCCTTTTCAGCAAGCCAGTCTCTTCCAGCCATTTCTTTTTCTTTATAAAATTTATGATGTAAATTTTTTTCTTCAGCGTATTTATAGGCACATTTTTTTATTTCTCTGGGAGTTATCCCATAAAAATGTTTTGATAACTTTATGACCTGCTTTGTCAAAACTTCTTCTTCTTTGGTAAATACAGTATTACGATCTAAAGAAGCAGCTGTTGTATCATTTCGCTTTAGTCGTAGTTGAATTGTAGATCTGGCAATTTCAAAACTTCTTGCAACTTCACGTACGCTTCTGCCATTATTTACTGCATTTATTGCTGCACTAAGTTGCTCAGCATTCCATCGTGATTTGTCACTTTTTCTCTTGTAAACTCGGGGCATCTGAATATAAGAATTTACAAAGAAATAATCTGTATTATATAAATACAATTTGAGGGTAATGGTGGCCGGCAAGCATTACCTCCAGGCGCGTGGCTATTATAACCCCAAAATACATATTTATACTGATCGACTAATAATAATTAATCACTTAAATTAGAACAAAAACTTTCTATATAGTCTTAAACTACGTTAAAAATTTAACAAATGAGTACCAATTATGCAGCTAAATAAACTTAATTACATACTTCTACATACCTTTAAAAATCCTGCACTAATACATCAACTCCAAAAAAATATGACATTTTCAAAAATCCCTTCTTTGCCGGCAAAACATCGTCATTGTTTTAGGTACAGTTTGAACGAAACACTGTTAGATGGCGCAACAGGTATCAAACGCGAAATAATATTAGGCCTTAAATGTAAATGTTTCATTCAGTTGTTAGAAATTTGATCGCTAAAAACTAGACGAACAAGCTCAGTTTTGCTAAGAATATAAATGTTGAGACCCCAAAAAAGTTTTTCTACCACCTTGCTTCTCCATAAAACCTTAGGTACCTCGTAGGAGGAAAACGGAAAATATCAATTTATCAAGAATCTGTACGCCGTAAAAAATGTTTTAAATAAGAAATGACATTTTTCTGTAGAATTAACTGTTCTTCCAGAAATAACGCTTGAAGCGACCGGTTATTTTTAATGTTCAAAAAAAGAAAAACTTTTCTGATACCCCTATTTCGACCATTGCCACTCAAGTTTTTGCAAACGGTTTCAATGACTCTGTTACTTAAGTCACATTCCGATTGAGATAATCGTCTGTCAAACTGAAGAAGCCATCTCCAGTTTACCTTCCGAATATGCTGAAATAACTAGATAAGACATCGCTAGATTTCTTAGAAACTCAAAGCCTCCTACTCCGAATATTAGCCAATCCGAGAAAAAAGCCCTGAAAGAACTTCAGTCAAATCCAAATCTAGTCATTCTTCTCGCCGATAAAGGCAATGCCACCGTCATTCTAAACACTTCTTCTGACATTAATAAACTCCCAAATATCATTAATACTCCAGACTACAGACCAATTCCTAATAATCCAACAACCTATCTGTAGAAAACAAAAGCCATTATCAATAAAACCTCTCTTCCTGTTGACATAAAACAATCTCTAATTCCTCGTGAAATGTCTTCCAGAAAACCTCGAATATATGGCCTACCCAAAATTCACAAACCCGATATTCCTCTACGTTTCATTGTGAGTGCATACAACTGCCCTACACAATCATTGGCCAAGTACTTGGCCAAAACTCTACGACCTTTCGCCGAAAATGCTTCATCCTTCGTCAAAAGTTCTTTTCATTTCGTCGAACTTCTTAAACAATAACCTTCAGACATTCTAGTAAGTTTCGATATCGTTTCACTCTTTACAAAAATTCCATAGACGAAACTCTAAATATTCTGAAAACTAAATGCAGTATCCAGCACGACAAATACTATTCTACAGACAAATAAATGCTGCCCAATGGGCTCCCACTATCTCCAGTAATTGCCAATATCTTTATGGAAGACTTCGAGACCCGAGCACTATCCACATCAATGCTCAAACCCACATGTTGGCTACGATATGTTGACGATACATTCGTCATTTGGCCCATGACAGGGATGCTTTGGTGTCTTTTCAAACCTGTCTGAATGGTATACATCCTAGTATCCAGTTCACGATGGAGGTGGAAACTGATTCATCCCTACCGTTTCTCGACGTTATTATATCCAATTCAATCCCTAGGTTTTCACCACTCTGTTTATCGAAAGCCCACCCATACCAATCGTTATTTGCATGTCAACACTCATCATCCACAAATTAATTCAGTCATTAATACCCTTGTCTCCAGATCAATACGCCTTTGCGATGATCCAAGTAGACCCGCTGAGCTCTCTAGTTACCGCAAAAAACACATCAATTGGAGCATCCACAGACATCAATCTCCCACTCAGTCTCAACCCAAATATCCAGACCCTCAGCTTACCTTACATCAAAGGTGTCACTGCCAAAATTAACAGAAGCTCTGCGGTACCACCTGGGAAGCATCGGCTTCCACTCTCCGCTCTACTGCCTTAGCCCTTGTTTTCTCAATCGCTGAATATTGTGCTCCAGTTTGGCTACACAGTCCACACGTAAAAAAAGTCGACACTCAGCTGCACAGCACCAAGAGGATGATAGCTGGTACAATTAAATCAATTCCCACCCAATGGCTTCCAGTATTAAGTCACATCCCACCTCCACATTTACGACGAGTTGACGCACTTACACGTGAATACAAAAAGATCATGAACAATATAAACCTGCCGATCCACCAAGACACCGAGGATGCACGAAATACCCGCCTCCGTTCTAGAAAACCACCAATGAAAACGGCAAAAATGATACATGAGGAGTTCAACACCACGAATGCATGGTTCCAAGAATAGAACGCATGGCAAAATAACATGCCCTGCATTACCCACAAGCCACCAGGTTTTGATCTTCTACGCAAAACATGGTCCACTCTGAATAGGATCCGAACCAGACATGGCAGATGTGCATACATGCTACATAAATGGGGAAAGAACCCGTCTCCTCAATGTGACTGTGGGGAGAACCAAACCATCGACCACATTATTGAAGAGTGTCCCTCAAGATCCTACAATGGTAGCTCTAAAGACTTCCTGTTTGCAACTTCAGAGTCAATTGATTATATTAATACACTTGTTTGTAACTATTTAAAGTTTGTCATTACTCTATTACTAGTGTTTGTAATTTTGTTCTAAATATGTTGTAATTGCAATCGAAAAAGCCATAGAAATTTAAAAAAAGGCCAAATTATCTCAATAAAAGAGATGACGGCATACGGTTACCTTCGACATGGAGACATCTCATAAAAAAAATATCGTCCTGTCCACCCGCCAATCAAAATCCTACTGTCAGAAATGTTCGCGCCAACGCCCGCGCCAATCACCACGCTAACCCCCACGCCAACCTTCATCTAAACCACGTCACCATCTACGGTATAAATAAACCGTTCTCTGTTCCCAGTAGCAGTAATGCATTGGTTAGTGATCAGTGTAGTAGTATCTGGGGGCTCGGGAGACTGAGACCTCGGAAGCCCTGAAGAAGATATCAAAAAGGATGTCGAAAGCTCGGCGCAATGATAATCGACGTGGTTCAACCCGTAAGACCGTTAAGTTTAATATTAATTCTTGTAATACTATTAATCTGGGCTCTAGGTTTGTATAGTTACGCAACATTGAGATTCTTCTCCTTCCTACATTCTCTTGCCCTGGATTTTCCCTTTTATAATTAATTGAAGTATGTTGTATCTTTCATTACGCATAACATGCCCCAGGTATTGCAGGTTTATAATATAGATTTGTTATAATTCGAAAATCATTGTATTGTAATTATTGTTTTGCTTTGAGGACGTCCATTAGCTCTTTTTGGTGGACTTTATCGAAAGCCTTGTTGTAATCTATGAAACAGACGTGCATATCTTGGTGATTAGTACGTTGGTATCTATGCCTCTACGGAATCCAAATTGGGTTTTTTCAATATCCATATTAAGTTTTTGGTAAATTCGTTTATGGATGATCTTTAAAAACATTTTTAAGTGTGTGAGACATCAGGCTTATTGTGCGGTGGTCGGTGCATTGTCTAGCATTTTTCTTTTTTGGGAGACAAATAAATGTTGAGGTCAACCATTCTTTGGGTATGTCACCCGACTGATAAATTTCATTAAAGAGCTTTAAGAGGGCATCCGTGTACTCATTTTCTATTATTTTAAGGATATCAATAGGCAGTTGATCTGGCCCCAGGATTTTTCTGTTTCTGTTGTTCTTTAGTGTGTGCAATATTTCTTCCTTTGTAATTTATATACTTGTTTCTCTTTCCTCGAAAGATAATATTTCTTATAGGTTTTCCCCTTTCGTCATCGAAGAGCTCTTCCATATTATTTTCTTTCCATCGTTTTAGCTTTTCGTCAGTCGTTATCATAGTATTTTCATTTTTATCTAAAAGAGTTGTGTTATGGTTTTTTTTTGCTGTCCTGCCATTTCTTTAACCTTTTTATGTAGGTTGAATATGTCGTATTTGTTCTGAATAAGTTTGTTTTGCCTCTCTTATCAGTTTTCTGATTCATTGTTAATGAATCATTGTTAATGAATCTCTCTTTCTTATCGATTCTTTGACTATATCTTGGAACGAGGAGGCAGTTTTTAATATTTCCCATTGTTGGTTTATCTCGTAGGTGTTAGTATCTAATTTATCAAAGTTTTCGTATATTTTCTATTGGAGTTTGTTTTTTATATCAGCTTCTTTCAATTTTCTAATATCTCATTTTAGAGTTCTTTGGGGTGTTCTTTATTTTCCAATAAATTTTATCTCTTTCTCTCTATAAGCGCAGCAAAGATGTTTAGATCTTTATTTTCCTCGTCACATTTATTTTCCAATAAATCTGCTTGTCCCGTATTTTCCAATTACTTTTCATATACTTCTCTACAATAATGTAAAACTATACTAGATTTAAGAACAAAAAAATGCATTACTTCATTTTTTATCATTTTTCTTATCACCCTGTACATTAACTTGCACTGGTAAGGTAAAGGCATCTAAAAAATAATTACTTATACCAGCATAAAATTCGAAGTGATAAAATGACGAGAACATAAATAATGTATCTATCTCACGATATAGTTGGAATTGATATTTATCTGCGTGTAAATATAGCCGTGTTTTTCATTCTTAGTTTCTTATCAATGTTAGGCGCGTGGTTGTGCTTTATCAATATAACCCAAATTTAGCGAATAATGTAATAAATCTACTCTGCATGTATACTTTGCAACAAAACTAATCAACTAAACAATAAACATGTGGAAGAAACGGAACGCAATAATTCTTGAACCTGGTATGTTATTTTTAACAGTCAGCAGAACGGTTTGCTGTTATTTAATAAGATAAGAAAGACATTAACCTGTTGACATTTAATGTAAAAGCATTTATTTTTTATAGAACAGCCGGAAAAACTACACATCCAGTTAACACATTATAAGCAAAAATGGAATTGGGACTGTGGTGTGTCTTGTGTTTTGATGGTACTGCCGAAGAAGAAGAGAGAAGAGTTGTTGGAAAACTTTTCGCAAATTTGCAAAAATGAAGGATTTAACAAAAGGTAAGAAATAGTTGTTTTTACTTTTTACTTAATAATAGTTCTTCATGATTTCTTTCTCTGTAAGCGCAGCAAAGAACTAGGGATAATGAATATTTTTAATTCTGTATAGCGATGAAAATATTTAATTTTGTGTTTCTAAATATGTACTGTGGAATCTACGACCTTGCAGATTGATAAAGTGGTCGCTTGACATTCAGAAATTCGTTTGGTGACTACTTTTATATCGTTTTCGGATGAATAAGGTTGTTTTGTTTGATGCTGGTTTATTCTTGTACCCGAAAAGCTAGGGAATTTATGGTCATTCTCATGTGCATGAGTCATGTCAGCAAAAGGCTAACGGCAACGTAGTCTCATGGCTTTCGGATGATAGAGACATGATATTAATCTTAGTGAGATCTTAATCGATAGGTATTTGGACTTTTCTGATAAGAGGCAAAGTAAAAAAAGATTAATCCATTCTCATCTAAAAAATAACTTATTATGATATATTAATAGGCCTTAAAAATAATTTAAACAGTATTTAAGCATTTTAAATAAAAATAAATTTCGTTATAGATTAAAGTTCCCGTAGACCTCGTTAATTTTTATTTTTAGGGGGACTTTATTAAACATAATCATTCTCAAATTTGAACCCCCAATGCGTGGGTGACCTTTTTCTCTAAAATTTTAAGTAGAAAGTGGTATCGTGTGAGATACACTGCGCGTCAAGAAAAAAGGCCACCCAGAATTTCATAAGAATTTTTTAATAACTGTAAGTTTATACAATTTATTCTATTGTAACTAAATTCCCACAATGCAGAAACACTTTTAGCGTCTTTTAGGCACCGACAGGTCAATTCTTCGGCTTACAAGCGAAACACACTAAGTCAAAAAATATAGTTTTGAGATAATCGTGTTTTAAATTTTTTTAAAAACAGTTTGATCAATTTTCACATTTAAAACTTTTATTTGTTGTTTTGTAATTATACGAAAGTTTTCATAAAGTATTAATAATGATTACTGACGAGGAGAAGTAAATTATATATTACCAAATTATTAATTTTTGTTTAATTTTCGATTTGAATACGTTGACTTAATGTTTTTTACATGTAGCATTTAAATTAGTGTGTTTTACTTGTATAATTTTGCTATGAAAGTATGACTTACGTGTATTTTTTTTATTTACTTACTGTCATACGATTATTGCAGGCTTCGTTTACATTGTAAATAATACAATAACTTTTGCTTATATAAGTTTTTACTTTTTTCATGTATATTTTCACAAAACAAGAACATTATTAAAAAAAACAGGTATAACAAAACAAAACGTGTATAACAAAAAAAAATATGCTTCTAATTTTCAAAGTCTTCTTCGTCAGAGTCCTTTTCAGCTGACTCCGCTGTTTGGTCTCGAACAGAAGAAGAACTTGGTAGATTTTTGAACCAGGTATGGAGCGCTTGCGGAACTATATTTTTTTCACAGAGCTTTATCAAATCTTTTTTCTTTGCATCCGAAATTGGAAGCTGTTTAGAATATAATTGAGGAATAACCAAATTTTCATTATTATTATCCTCTTTGACTGTTCTGTTAGAAACACGACGTACAAAACTAACGTTAATATTTTCATATTCGTCGTGAAAATTATACTTGTACTGTAGAATGTTAGGAAACTGTTTCTCATACTTAAAACACTTTACCTTTAACCAGTTGACCGTTTGCCCTTTTTGATCCTCTTTCTTATTAACAATAGTATATTGTGCAAGTTTTTTCAAATCTAAGAATTCGTTATAATTAACTTCACGAGTATTATAGGAAGATTTTTTATTCCCATTGTTGCCCATTCTGGCCATTTTAAAGACATTTTCATATTCGTGAACACTAAAAATCTCCACATTTTTTTTGGCACTTTCAATAGCGCTATGCATGGAATCTACTTCCATATAGGAGTGTCCACTTTCCATGAACTTTTGCTCAATTATCCGAAGACTCGGATGGTTTTTAACAATATGTAAAAGCAGAGCAGATACTTGAATATTTCTGTTCTGTCCTCCACACGTATCTGAAAAAATCGTTAGATGTTCTATATCAGATAATGAATTAATGTACATTCCTAGGCAAGTACCAATTTCACAGCTTCCACTCTTACCATTGTCTTCAGTCCAAAAATAACAGAATGCCTCATTTGGTGAAGCAGATTCCTAAATTGTAAAATTATAGAGGTTCAGCTTTCTAAGATAATACAAGAGACTTACTTGCCATGATGGAATTTGTAAAACGCTTTGCATATCACATGTAATTGATTTAAATTTTTTATTCTTTTTCGATACTTCTTTGTCTGAATTTTTTTCTTTCATTGCAGCCTCTTTTCTGTCTAAATGACTCCTAAAATTAAGCTCCATCGCTTCTTTTTCTTGTTGCGATGCTTTTGTGTATTCCTTACAGGTCAAACATTGGTCTTTCTTAGGTTTGAAAAATGATATATTAAATTCCTTGCAAAAGATTCGCCTATAAGTTATCTGACTTAAGCTTAGCAAATTGTCCTCTTTACACTTTTTAACGAACAGGTCGTGCATTTTTTTAATATTAAGATTGCAATCTAAATAAAGTCTTTTCGAAGATTTTCTAGTGTAGTGACTTTCTACAACAGGAAAGCTTTCAATGTGTTTTTTTGCTCTTATTCTTGTTTCCACTGAAGTTTTATTGCCAGGAATCCTACGGCCCCTTCTGTCTATTCCACTATATTCGCCGCTTTTATTTTGCTCTTTAAAGACATTAATTATAGGCATATTAGAAATAGACAATGTTTTACAAAAAAATTTCTGACACACTTGACTTTTCTTTCCCATATTTGTGAAAAAATAGGATTTTGCGTTGGATCGCATTTTGCTATTTTCTCCTTTTCTAGGCCTGCGACTCTTTACTTCATTAGAAAGCACATTCAATAATATAAAATCTTTCTGTCTTTGAAATGACAACATCGCATAAGTTTGACATAGCAACTTCCGGTTCTCTTCAGAAAAGTTATTTTGGCACTTAAATCGACATCTAGAGCAATCAACCGCTTTTGGAATTTTAGGAGCTTGCATTCTACCAGTGGTACTTTTGTAGGGTTTTCCTTCAACTCGTTTGCTTTTTTCAACATTTCTTTTCCACACAGATAGTCTTGGGGTGTCATCGCTTCTTAGGCTACTTGACTATTTCAGATTGTTTCCTCGGCTGCTGTAGAGTTTCCTTCGCTGGTATCTAAATTATCACTTTCATTACCTGAAGGAATATAGTCGCTATCCTCCATACATTCATCAGAATCCTGGTCACTTATTTGAGGAGGACCTGACTGAATATCTTGACAAAAATTATCAGAATTTAGGCTCACGTCTTTGTTTATCGCTGTAGGTAGTTCGACAGAAAATTTTATTTTTCTTACAGAAATTAATTAATAAATACACGCAAAATTCAAAACTGTTAACGAACTAATCACGCAAAACACTGGAACAAAACTGACAAAACCTATGCAATATACCCAAACAAATAATTAATTTTTTACAAGATTGGACAAGTTGCTCTGCGTAAGTCAGTTGGTAGGTTCATTCGTAGTCAAGTGAAATACATTAAGTCACTTAGTGTGTTTTGCCTGAATCATATATAGTTTTTGAGACTTAGTGAGAAACATGATAATTATAAAAATAACCGTTTTTGTTATTGTATGACTTAGTGAGTTTAACCAGTCTAAAGAGTAAAAAAAATACAATAAAATGCTGCAAATAACTCAAAAGTGAAAAAAATTGACTTAGTGTGTTTCGCTTGTAAGCCGACGATTAAGGGTAATAAGTTTGCAGAATTGATATCAGTTTTACAACTTCGGATAATGCACGTGTTGTTTGTACCTTATTTTCCTTGGAATATGGCTATTCTGTTTTTCAAAAACCTTTCACTAGTGTACAGTTGTTCGAAGAGTAAACTTGTGCTATTTTTAAATTAAAAACTATAGTAACAGTTACCAGCTGGAGCCCGTTTGAAGAGGTTTACACTCCGGCCAGTGGAACTCACCTAAAACATGGGTGTATGTTACCTGAAGTCAAATTTAATTTAATATCAAACATGAAATGTGATTAACAACATTATGTACAATCTTTAGCAAACATATGTAATTTAAAGGGTTTTTACCCTGATATTTTGGTGGCTTAGGCATGTCAATTTGCATTTTAAACTTGATGATGGAATTTTTATTCCGAAAACGTTCGTGTAATTGATGTACCCCTTTTAAGGGTTTTTAAATATACCCATTTACAAAGATAGAAAGCTTCCAAAAGCCTCCACCATGGGTGCGCCACTCCTTACCAAATGCTATCCGACTGGCTCAAAGTTTTAAATGTCCTGAATATCTCAGAGCTAGCAAACATCGTAACTAGATTTACGAAACTGAAATAATTCCAGGGATATGGCTTGAGTTTGATTAACTCCCACTTTCAAAAATACCTAATAAATCATGTAATGACTAGATTCGATGTCTAAAGTATATTCGTACATACTTTACATGTGATTTTATACTTTTATTAAAGTAATAAGCTGCAATTTTTATATGACGTATCTTTTTGGATATTTCCGTGAAAACACCAAGAACCTGCTAGTGACCTTTGAAGAGAGGAATAGAAAATGTCATTATCAGATTTGCTGCTATTTTATCTAGATTAATATTGTCTGCATATTAATAATGTACTTATATGTTACAGTACCTGGACCATAGATCTCTGTTACCTACTTAAAAGATTCGATGTGCCACATATTTTTTATACAGTAACGTTAGGTGTTCATGAAGGATACAGGGGAAATAGCTTTTATACTAGTATTTTAAGCAAGGTTTGTATAAATTCACGATTAAATGATATTTTTACCAATTTTCCCAATTACTACTACTTTATCTATCTATAAATATTGCCTTAAGTCTGTTGATTCTGACGAAAAGTGAAAAAAGACTGCCAATAACAATGCAGTCCTCATAGACCACAGAAAACGTATAACAAAGACGCCAGTTTGGAGACTACAAGTATTTTCATACTATCGCTTCGTTCTTGGCTCAACGTAACCTTCTTATCTTCTCATATACGCTCTGGTATCACTGCAATATCTACTCATGTTAGGACCAATAATTCATATTCACTTTTGTGATACGAACGATTTTTTTAACTCAACTCGTTCATTGTTTATAACGAATTTTAGTGTGAGGTTGTTTTAAAGTATGATATTGCCTTAGCTGCGTTGTTTTGTTCCACCAATCCAGCGTAGCATAATTAATTATGGGCCTAATATCTGTTATGTATAAGTAATAAGTAATTTTAAGTTTCAGACCCCATATTTTGTCATAAATCCTTCGGTGCAGTCTTTGTTGCTTTAGTGGTGATATAATTAACCTTTTCAGAGAATGATAGTGTTATTCCGCTCACGGTTGATGGTTAAGTTGTTAATTTCCTCGTATTAGTAAATGAAACAAGTGTGATTTTTAACATTTGCTGAAAGTCTTTTTGAGCAGCAGGTAGTTCCTAGATTTAAGAAACCCTTCTTGCGATCAGCAATAATGCTGCCATGTTTAAAGCTTATAATTCTTGTTGAAGGTCGATTTATAATCATGTCAGAAAATACAAACACCACATGACCTTCAAGAATATAGAACTGTTTCAGATAAGCTACTAGAAAAGTAATTATTAGTGATCAGAATACCAGACGAATGTTGCATACTGTTAATAGAAGATCTGAACTCTCAGTATATTATAGAATACCACACATCCTTCGCTGCGCAGCAGCATACAACAGATTTCTTTGTGAATTATTATAGAATACAGTGTCTAAAATTTTTAAAATTAGAAGAGTGTCAGTTTATTGATGAATCAAGATGTATCCTGTGGCTGAAGTATCCTATGGAGGGAAAAATCACAGAGACTTCTAGAGTTTCAAGCATGCTTTGATGACGAATCAGTTTAAATATGAGAAGGAGTATATTTTGAATTTTGAAGGCCACGAATATGTTTTAAGTAATATATAATTATTTAGTTATTGAAATTTTTTTCATTCTTCAATCGAATCCATTCAGTTATGCAAACCATTTTTCTGAATCAGCCTATATAACGAGTGTTTTTTAGAGGTGTGGAAATGTAAGTTGGTAACACTTTTTTAACTGGTAATAATGTAATCTTTCATTCTGCGTTTAAATTTTTCAAAAATATTTATTAGTTTTCTTAGGTTTCGAACAAAATGAATGCATTTAAAAAGCATTGGCCCGAAATTTTGCACCTACGTTCAAAGTGTTTTTGTTTATTTTTCATGTTCTTCTTCAACCACCATCTCCATCATTGAAGGTTGGCTGCAATTTCGACAATCTATGTCCGGTTTGTCACTAATTCTATTGAATTCTAGTAGATAATCTTATGTTTGTCTACAAGTTGGTGTTTTCGGCATATGATCATGATCTTGGTTTTAGTATTGTTAATTTCTAGTCCGAGACCGTCCTCTTCTCTGGTTAGTCTGTTCAGTAGAAGTCTGCGATATCTGGTAATACCACTATGTCGTCAGTGTCATCTTATATTCGATAGTGGATTACCAATATTTTTTTTTCCGTTGACAGAATGGGAGATAGGACATATTCTTGTCTTACTCCAAGGTTATGAGGCGTTGTGATTAGGCCGTTATCAAGTGTTACTGAAGCCACTTGCTGCCTATATAGGTTAAAGAAAGTATAGATGTCGTTGTTGTCTAATCCTTTTACTTACATCTAGAGGTTCCAGCAACTCAAGAGTTTTTAACATAGTCAAAAGCTTTATTACCAGTAAAATTTATGAGACAAACATATACTGATATCTTCACAAAATCTTTACATTTTAAAATTTCTGAGTATAATCCGTCTGGCCTGCTGCTTTGGACGTTTTGATTTCTGTTACGACCTTAACAATTTCGTTTTTTCTTGTAGGTGGTCCACGTTCTCTTGCTATTCGCTAGGTCGTGTTACTGTCATTATATAGTTTCTCAATATATTTGATCCATAATTCTTGAGCTTTTGCTAGATTAGTTACTAACTGTCGTAACTGCTTTTCTTTGTGTTGGATTTTTACAACATAAAAGAAACTTCGCTGATGAGAATGCCAGGGACAATTTAGGCAACTTTTTACAATAAAACCTTTATTTCACAAGCACAACTTACACTAAACTGATTGGATTCCCAAAGGGAAAAGCCACGTATATTTTTATGTAACTTAATATATTTTTCTACTATCTAAGTACAATTTTTTATTGGACTAACAATAAGTCATCCTTTCTGCCCAACATTTTATAACGAATCTTTTTTAACAATGCGCATGTGTTGGAACTTAAAGTCAAACATAGGACACTTTGTGTCACAAAACATAAAATATGTTAAAATATATTGTATTGAGAATTTATTTCGCCAACAATTTGTTTAGTCATGTAAAATAGGTGTTGTTGGTTTTGTAACTGCTGGATCTCAATGCAGCTTCAATTGATCCTTATCGCTTTGGTTTATCTGATTTTATATTTTATGACGTTAATTATTTTGCGGTGTTTTCTTGGGTTTCACTTTTTTAGTGTTCTCCGTTGATCACTTAATTCGAGGATCTATTTCATTAATTTCTCTTAGATTTGTCCATTGTGTTCAGATGTTGGTGTGCTGTGTAGCGATTATAGCATCCCTGAGTTTACTCCGAGGGTTGTCGATTCGATTTTCCCGTTTTTTCTGGTTGATAGTTCGTCTGATTTAATCTAGTTTGCTGTTGATTCAGTGGGGAGATATGTCCTTGTATTTCCATGTTTTAGACCATTTAAGTGTTTCATTCTGGTGATTTTATCTTTATTATTTTCTTGAGTCGTAATAAATTTGCAATTATGGGATTAGGTCTGAGCCAATGTCCTTACCTGGATATATTCTTACGTTTAAAATGTCACAACGATATTGTGTATATTTATTCAATTTTATTTTTAGGATGAAAATAGAATAAACACTAGATTTAAAGAAGCAGAACACGCTGGAGTATTCGTAAGAAAAAAGTCTGTCTCAATTTTAGATATTATAGCTCACCTAATAAACGGTCCTGTGATAGCACTAACGAATGCACGAATTCTGAGTTGTGATATTTGCAAACTCAACAAAATTTCAAGCGAATTTCGTAAATGTATTCCTTGGCCAGCTACTTATCAAGGACATTACATCGTTATTTGCGGTTATGATGTTCCTACAAGGAAATTTTTTTATAGGAACCCATCGTTTAGTGATCGTAAGTTTCTTGTTTCTAGTCAATAAATAATGTAGAAAATATCTATTATAATAAAAAACAGAGACATTACAGGATACTGCAGACAGAGAATGAGCAAAACGAAAATATTTATGAACTTGAAGAAAAAATTTGATACGAACTTCTCGATTGCTTTATTATATTACAAAATGAATTTTCTTATCAAAGTTTTTTTAACTCTTGGATTGTACAAAGAATTTTTTTTAGTTTTCCATACTTTTTCATTTAACACATTTGCCTTTTGGGATTCACAAACTATGGAAAGTAATAGGGATCTTTTCGTATTGGCTCCATACTAAAATAAATGAATATATAAGTGGAAGTGAACGTGTTAATAAATGGCGCCAAGTTGAAGACCCAAAAAAAATTATTCGTCTATCACCGACAGTTAATTTTCGGATTGGCAAGCCTGCAATAAAAAATTCAAACGGTGTTTTAAAAAGAAGGGTTTTGCACTTGCGAATTTATCTCCGTTTATTAAAAAATACGAGAAAAAAATGGCGGACTTTTAAACAAAAGGTGTCCAAAATATTTTTTTTGGTCCAATTGAGGTGAATTTAATAAGATTCACGTGACTCATATGGCTATGGAGCGCCAGATATTGTATCTCTCTCAGAGACCGAAGGAAAGAAGGAAAAGAAAATTCTGTATACGTCCCATAGTAAACGTTTAAGGATGTGTAAGTTACATAACTTAAACATCCTAATATTGTATCATCAAAAATGTAATTTAAATTTAATTGAACTATATTTAAAGCGTTTTTACCCATATATTTAGTGGCTTCAAAAATGTAAACCTAGAAAGCGATGTTGATGGAATAGTCATTCCGAAAACGTTCTCTGATGTAGCCCGGTAGGGTTTTTATATTAATATACCTTTTATAAAGGATTTTTTTAAATCAAAATTTTTGTGATACATGGTGTACAGCCAGCTACAGGAATTCATTTTCCTTGTGGAGAGGAAGAAATGTTATCATTAACAGGTTTAAAGAACTGTTATGATGCATTTTCCGTAATTAACATCCAAATACTCTTTCGAATAACGATCGTCAGATAACTATTTAGTTAAGGTATCTAATACCATGGAAATTGAGTTGCTTATCGATAGTTGTCAAACGTGGGGTCAAACGTGTCAAACTTGCTGTTTAACATACACAAGACACGGTGGTATTCGCTGATAGTTATGAAGCCCTCCAGGAGTTAATAATTAGAATCACAGAAGTGAGTCAGAGATATGGACTTTTACTGAACATTGTGACGGGTAGCTCTTTCGAAGCGACAGACTCAGGAAAACACAGGTTGAAATAAAAATAAATCTATTAATTCTAACCTATGTACAAAATAAAAATAAAATATATCCTATATCCCCGCCTGGATCCCGCGAGAGTGAATTCCCCGGCGGACGTCTGTGCAGATCCACGTTATACTCTGAGTCAAAGTTGACGTTAACGTTCAATCCACGATACCCACGGGTTCTGCTCGATTAAGGATAGAGTATAATCCTCACTGCGGTCTCTGTCCAGGTTGGCTCGCAGATTCAATACACTAGTAAGCCAGGGAGCCTAGAGCGTTAGCCACAAGACTTTTTAATTCCGCCAGCCGCTCGCTTTAAATAGCCGCTCCGGACCCCACTTCGTTGTGTTGTCGTGGAAATGGATGCGTGATTATCGACACTTCCACGGTTCGAACTGCTGAACGCTGTAGGACGTTCAGCACATCGTTACAACATTAAGAAAACAAAATGTAGGATGATCTCTACAAAGGAACAGCAAATTGAAAGAATCAGTGTGGTACGAACGTCAATGAAAATTGGGACCATATCCTAGAAATAAAATGTAGGATAGAGATCTGATAGAGAGAAAGCAAGATCTGCATTCCAAAAATTGGCTAACATTAGATTTAATGTTACTAGGCCGCAAGTGCCACGAAGGGATTAGTTAGATATTTTCTCTGCTATAGACAGTATCTCATCCATTGTTTGGGCCATTTTACAAACAATTTTAATACTAGAACTATGTTGGTATGCTATTTAATGATAAATAAACAACATGATAAAATATTTATTGTACGCGCAATTTATTAGCTGTTTTAATTTCAGTTCTGTTAGTTTTGGCGAATATTGAAAATTACGTATGTCCTTGACGCAGACTTTAATCCTTTATATCATAATTAAAGCTCTATTACATGTTTTAGGTGTTTGTATAATTCCAATGGATATTTTTGACTTAGCCCGAAAAAGTTACGGAACAGATGAAGACATTATTTTTATCGATACTTGACGTATACATGACAAAGCTTTCTGTAACAAATATAATCGATGTTGTTTGTTGTATACTGCTCCCAAATTTTGTGAATTTTTTTTCTACGGTTTTTGATACTAAAATTGTGATTTTAATGTTGCTACGAAATATACATTTTTAAAATGAGTTAGTTTTATTGTTGATTTTTGTGAGGTATGGGTACATAAAAGCAGTGAAAATACGACGTGGAGTGAAGCAAGGATGTATTTTATTGTCTCCACTTTTTAATCTCTACTCTGAATTTATTTTCAAAGAAGGCTTAGATGATGGGATCAATGGGATAAATGTTAATAATTTCAGATGCGCAGACGACACGGTACTGATTGCTTGCAATGAAAAAGAGCTGCAATGACTTATAGACAGGGTGACCGAACCATGTATTGAATATGGGATAAAACTTAATACTTTTAAAACTAATGGTTGTCAGCAAAACAGAGTTACAGCCAATGAACATCATTAATGCACATCAATGTTAGAAAGAGTCTACAATATCACCTATTTGGGCGCCAATGTTAACGATCATTGGGATATGAGCTAATAAATAAGAATACGCATTGAAAAAGACAGAGCAGCTTCTATAAACTAAAGAAAATTCTCATTAATAGAGTTCTTACATTGAACCTTAAAATCATATCAATACGTTGCTACACATTCTCCACATTAATGACTGGTATGGAGAACTGAACTCTTACAGAAACACTAATGAAAAAATTGGAGACCTTTGAGTGGATTTACCGACGAATATTGCGAATAAGTTGGGTTGAATGAATAAGTTTGAAATAGTTTTTAACCGAATGGAAAAGAGGACAGAGATAACAAAAACAATAAAAATTCAAAAGTTATAATATTTCGGTCATGCAATGAGACATTCAGAGACATAAACTTCTATACCTCCTAATATCGAGCAAGATCGTCGAAAGAAGAGGCCCAGGCCGAAGATGAATATCTTGGTTGTTGTTATTAATGCCAATATGATCACTAACGTCCGATAATCGGACAGTATACTGAAAGAAGAGAAGATAAGTACATGAATTTCATTACTTAATTCAAGCTTATACTCCAGTCAATTAAAGCATAGAAGACAGAAGGCTCCTCAGTCATATATCCCAGTATAGACTAGATACGATTGGAGTTTGTTTATCAAAACGATCTGGTAATAACAACTAACGATATCGCAGAAATACTTGGCAAAGTGTATATCTTAGCGTTATCCATTAAAAATACTACCAGCCTTTCAAAAAACAGGTTTATATTTACCAAACAGGCTTCTTTTTGATGAAAGTGAATTTATACCTTTCGTTGTATCTTCCATTGTGGTGCCTTCTTTTCGATCTTTCACGGCCACACTTCGTAAGCATTCGTGAACTTGGACCAACTTCGTATCAGAACAACATCGAGTTACAATACCTTAAATGGAGGTATTCATGTTTAGGATACTTTACAGCATTCATTGAGTCTTTTTACTATACGTCATTCTTTATGAGACAGAGATTACCAATTTTATGAGTATGGGAAAAATGAATGTAGGTTTCGTCCTTGTATATTATAGATCGGTATCTGTATTTTGAAGTGAATAGTGTCGTGTTATCAAAGAGGGGTTACAAATAATAATCGTTACTTCACAACATCAGTTTATTCTCAACCCTCAAACATACATGCTTGCCCGAGCTTCGGCTACGTTCACATGACATCCCTGTCATCTGTGTTGCCTAACTCCGGCGCCTATATCTTAATCTAAGCTAACAACACATCTCCTTTTTTTTATAAAAGATCCCTGTGTCATTAATGATCTTATACCTAAACTAACTTAAACTACTACAAACATAATCTGTTAAATGAACCGGTTTCTTCACAAGTCTTTTTGGCCTGCTAGGCTTTACGCACTCAAAGTCCGATACACTATCGCTTTTATCCTGACCCGATGGAGGTAAAACATGATTTCCACTTTGTTCGATTTTGTCCTGAAATACACTGGGTTCCCCCCTACTACTTTCCTCCATTATTTTACCCTGTATGTCACCATTGCTTTGATTAGAGCAAGGCATTAGCTTTGTGTTACTAGAAATTGGCGGAACATAATCATTTGAGGATTCTGGTTGGGTGCTCAATACAGGGAAACAGTAGGGTGCATGAATCAAATGCCATCTATTTCTTCTAAATTTCCCGGTTTCAGTTTCAATTATATAGGACCTGGGTTCCTGACAGATCGCAACAACTCGCCCATATTTCCTGATATCAACCACCCACACAGAATCACCAACCTTAAGAGGATCTAAATCCTTGGCATTGTGTCGCTTATTGTAGTTTTTCACTTGTTTATCCTTTATTTCATTCTTTTTATTTTTAGTGTTTGGTTCTTTTGAAAAGTTTAATAAGCTTGGAAGCTGGGGTAAGTTAGATCTTAATTTTCTATTCATTAATAATTCAGAAGGTGAAACACCACATTCTAGGGGTGTACATCTATATGCTAACAATGCCAAACTTAGGTCCTCTTTTTTATTTTTCTGAATTAATCTTTTTGCAATTTGTACAGTGCGTTCCACTCCACCGTTGCTCTGAGGCCAGTGCGGACTGCTCGTCGTATGAACAAAATTATATTCTTTTGAAAACTTTATAAATTTTGATGAAAATTGAGTACCACGGTCGGATCTAACTTCCTCTGGGATACCATAACGAGAGAAAATATCTTTAAGCTTAGGAATAATGGCATCTTCTGTCATATTGGTTAAAGTAAAAATTTCAAACCAATGTGAAAAGTAGTCAGTGGCAATCAAATACCACTTATCATAACATTTAAACAAATCAACCCCCAGTTTTTGCCACGGCCTTTGTACAGTATTGTCTTTATGAAATGTTTCTCTATGATTTACTCTGTGTTCAACACATTGGGGACAATGTGTGACAAGGTTATTAATCTGGGATGACAAACCCAGCCACCAAACGCTCTGTTTGGCACGATCTCGACATTTTACAATTCCCATATGGCCTGTATGAATAAATTCCAACACCTTGAGTTGAAGACTCTTAGGAATGATTATGCGAGACCCTTTTAAAAGTAATTGTTCCGAATAGGAAATTTCATATCTATATTGATAGTATGGCAACAATTCAAATGGCAATTTAGATCTTTCAGGCCAAGAAGACAAAGAATATTCTTTTAGTTTTTTACAAATATATTCATTTTCTTGTTCTGTTTTTATTAAATTCAAAAAATAATCTTTAATTGGTAAATTATGAATAATTGACTGCACATATGCTGCAGTTTCTGCAGTTAGTTCTTTATTAGCTAACGTATCTGTTTGTAAAGGGGCCCGACTTAAAGTATCTGCTACAATTAAATTTTTTCCCGGCGTGTAGATTACAGTATACTTGTATCGCATTAAACGCATTCGAAATCTTTGCAAACGTGGCGTTAACTCATCTAAATTTTTAGTTTGCAGAATTTGTAGTAAAGGTTTATGGTCTGTTTCAAAAATTAGGTTAGGAACTCCTGAAATAAAATCATAAAAATATTCTGCTGCCCATGTAAGTGCAAGAGCTTCTTTCTCAATCTGAGCGTATCGTGTTTCAGCTGAGTTCAGAAGCCTAGATGTAAAAGCCACTATTTCCCGAGTATGATCTACATTTTCTTGAAATAGACATGCACCTATACCAAAACAACTTGAGTCTGCACTAACAATTATGGTTTTATTAGCATCAAAAAACGCTAGATTTGGAGGGCTCTCTAACTTTTGTTTTAAAGTGCTGAAAGCTTTATCTTGTGCTGGACCCCACAAAAAGTTAATATTTTTTTTTAGTAAGTGTGTTAATGGTTCAAGAATCTCAGATTTATTATGAATGTATTTTGCAGCAAAATTAATCATACCCAGCCATCTTGACAGCTCAGTCTTATTTTTTGGTTCAGGAAAATCACGGATAGCTTTAACCCTATCTGGATCAATTAATATCCCTTGCTCAGAGACCATATGACCCAAGTATTTAGCTGTTTTTGTTGCTATAGAGCATTTGTTTTTATTTAGTGTAATACCTTCCTTATGAAGTTTTGTTAGGACTGTGTTCAAAATATTGTCATGTTCCTCTATTGTCCTTGCATGAATAAGAATGTCATCTATATGGACAACACAGCCTTCAATGCCAGTTAAGATTTTTGAAAATCTCATAGTAAAATACTCTGGGGCACAAGATATACCAAATGGAAGCCTTTTAAAGAAAAATCTGCCAAAAGGTGTTATAAAAGTTGTTAACAACTGACTTTCCTTATTCAATTTTATTTGGTAAAACCCACTTGTGGTATCCAATTTTGAGAAGAATTTAGACCCTTTCAACTGTGCTAGTGTATGAGATATTTTCCCGAGAGGAAAATGTGACCGTAACACGTTTTCATTAAGTTTAGTATAGTCACCACAAAGCCGTACACAATCTCCCTTGTCCACACAAACAATTGGGCTGACCCAAGAAGTAGGATCTTCAATGGGTTCAATTATCCCTAATTTTAGCAATCTATCAATTTCAATTCTTAATTTTGGTAACAGAGGTAAAGGAACAGTTCTGGGAACGCTCTGTACATAAGGTTTAGCATCTGGCTTAATTCTAATTGACATTTCCATTTTAAATTCACCTATATCACTAAAAATACCAGGAAATGTTTTAGCAACAGACTCTAAATTAAATTTTGAAAACATATTAGTACTCTCAGATTGATTACAATGAACAACACTGCAACTGATTTGATTTACCTGTTTAAGCTTACAATTAGAAAAATTTAGAACATTAAACTTAATGATTGACTCTCTGCTTAATATAGGTTGTCTCAACTTCCTAATACAATATATTGTTTCATCATTTGTAAAACCGTCATAAGTAAATTTTATATGTAGCTTACCCACTGTGTCCAATTTATGATCGTCCGCTGCACCAATTGCATCACATGCCACAATTTTACCCACATATTCTGGAGGTAATTTTTCATAGGGAAAGCAGTTAACATCTGCTCCTGTATCCACAAAAAAAGGTACCTTAAATTTGTCATCCAATAAGATGTCTACATACCAACGATCCTTCTTGTCTAGGTACACTTGGCCAATAAAGGAATCTGTATGTACCACTTGATTTACTGAATCCCTTCCTTCGTCATCTGTACTACTGCTACTGGTGGACCTTGAACACTTAACAGCTCTGACAGCTTTCTTCCTGCACATCACACTCCAATGACCTCTACGTGAACAAGATCTGCATTCAGAGAACTTGGCTGGACATTTCTCCCTATTTTTACATGTAGGTATGCCACAGTATCCACATCTGTAACCTTCCTTAACTTTCTCATGAGTTGTTTCTTGTTTAGCAAAACTCTTACCTTGATGTCTTTTATCACTACGCTCCCTGTAGTCCTGTTTAACTGCACTAACTGACTGCTCCTGTCTCATAATTCTATTTTGACTATCTTGAAGTTCAGCTTGGCGTGCTATTTGTATTGCCTTCTCTAGTGTCAAACCATCATTTAGTTGCATTCTTTCGCTCACCTTTTTATCAGCTATTCCGATAACTATCCTGTCACGAATTAACTCATCTTTAAGAGCTCCATAGCTACAGTGCTCTGCAAGAGTATGTAGACTTGAAATAAAGTTTCCCACAGGTTCTCCTGGCCTTTGTACCCTTGAATTAAATTGAAATCTCTCAAAGATTGTATTTCTTCGGGGAATAAAATGATTGTCGAAAATCTGCATTACATCTTGAAAGGATGCATTCTCCACTGGTTGATTTTGAAGTAAAATATCTTCTGCTTCATTTCCCATTAAATACAACAGTAGGTCTAATTTATCCTTGTCAGATTTTTGTCCAAATCCACTTACAGACATATATCTCTCTACTCTTTTCTTCCATTGGGGCCATGTCTGGGGCTGTGTAAAATCAAATTCGCTTGGAGCCGAAATGTTCGCAAACACTTCTTTATTTATTTGGATAGGTGCATCCATTTTAAGGATTTTAGGTCCCCTCTGATTTATAGGTTATGCATAAGATTTGCACTGTTGTCACGTTCGACCACTCTTTGCTTGTTTAATGTTAACAAAACAA
Organism: Diabrotica balteata; assembly: GCA_918026665.1. Classification (NCBI taxonomy): domain Eukaryota; kingdom Metazoa; phylum Arthropoda; class Insecta; order Coleoptera; family Chrysomelidae; genus Diabrotica; species Diabrotica balteata. Next base: position 20,888,777 of record OU898278.1, read on the forward strand.
AGCACCAGCTGCCACCATGTCGTGTTATCAAAGAGGGGTTACAAATAATAATCGTTACTTCACAACATCAGTTTATTCTCAACCCTCAAACATACATGCTTGCCCGAGCTTCGGCTACGTTTACATGACATCCCTGTCATCTGTGTTGCCTAACTCCGGCGCCTATATCTTAATCTAAGCTAACAACACAAATAGTCAATCTGTATTTTATATAAAATACAGATAAAATCAAATTAAACAAATACTTAATGTTGTTAAATAAAATTAATAATACTATATTAATAATAATACAACATTGTGGTCTAAACAATATCATACAGCCTCAACAGAAAGGATCCGCTAATGGTTCCATGGACTGCAAAGAACAACTTATCATCGAGTCTGTCATTTCTAACCAAGCATATAGCAAACAAAGGAATCTCTGCTTTCATCGACTACAAGAAAGTGTTTGATTCAGTGCCGCATGACTAGATATATTAGATATATTAAAAATGTATAAAGTCGATAATAGCTTAGTGACCTTTTAAAACATATAATGTCAGATTGGAAGACAAAAATTCACCTTCAAATACCTGGTGAAAACAATATCGAAACTGAAAATATTGCAATTAACCGTGGCCTATTTCATGGAGATTCGTTGAGCCCACTGTAGTTTTGTCTAGCGATGAATCCCCTATCCCAGCTACTAAACCCAACTGACAAAGGATTTAGCATTAAAAATAACACTACTGTTGTGGCAAAGCTTAATCATCTATTGTATATGGATGATTTAAAACTATTGGCTTCCACTCGAAGCCACCTGGATCAGATGCTGAAAACAGTACAAAATTTCTCTAATGATATTAGTATGCACTTCGGTCTTGACAAGTGCCGTGTCTTAAATATAATCAAAGAAAAGATTCAGCCCGCCGGATTCGATATACAAAATGGCAAGAACTCTGTTCTCTGTCCTATACTCGCTATACTCTGTCGCAGGCTGTACCCTCCGAAGTTTACACACTTACTGCGCATCAAGTGGGCGTAGCGATTGTAAGATTTTCAAAGTCGTTTCTAGTTTTGATAAACTGAATGCATACAAATCCCATTTAACTTTAACAAGAATTCAAATTCTACTCTCCAATGACGGCATGCGCGAACACGACCGATTTTGTGCTACGGGAAAATCATATCTGTTAGTCATAGTATCATGCTATCTTATCATCAACAGCAGCGTTTAAAGTTGCCCATAATGAGCACATATTCATTTTGTGGAATTTCGTTTACTGTGCTCTGGAAGTGTTCTTAGCATTCTCTTGTATTTACATCTCTGTTGTTTTCAAGTGCATACAGTGCTATCACATTTAAGGCCTTGACGTCTAGTTTAATCCTCATACAAACTATTCTTTCTGAGACATATTTACAGTCTTCTTCTTGGTTTGAAAGGTTCTGTGCCTACTAATACGGCCACTCCTCTGGTTATTCACAACACCATTTCTTATTCTTCTTTTTATATAGACAAGAATTTGTCTCTTTTTCAATGTGCCTCCAGTAAGTTGTCATTCCATCATTTTCGTGGTCTTCCTATTGGGGAACTGTCTCTTGCCGTCTTTGTTAGTCTATTTGTTGTCATTCGGTTTATACTCTTCTCAAAAGAAAATGTAGAAAGTATTTTTGAAGTGTGTATATTTACACACTTCAAAAATACTTTCTACATTTTCTTTTGACTTGTCATAAGTGTGTACAAAAAATATCAGTCTTTTGATTATTTATACTCTTCTATTTCTTACCCAGTTCTTGATGTTATCCACCTTGCATCTACGTCGTATACTTGTATTTCTAGCTGTCCCATACTGTCTTACCCTCAATTTTTCCAAGTGTTTTCATCTCTGCTCTTTCTAACATCCTTTTTGTCCCCTCTGTGTCAGGTCTTGTTTCTGCCGCGTATGTCATTATTGATCTGATGACTGTTTTGTAAATTCTGCCTTTCATTTCTTTCCCGATATTTTTATTTCTCCATATTGTTTCATTTAAGCAGCTTGCAGCTCCATTTGCTCTATTCACTTGATCTTACACTTCAGTTTCGAGCTTTCCGTAGCTAGATAATGTGATGCCTAGATGTTTATGATGGCACTGTAACATTAAATGCATAGTTATCCAACATAATTTGAACTTTTCCCATTTTCTCTGTCACTTCAAGCGCACAGATATCAATATTCTTCTCTCTCAGAGTTAGTGATTTTACGTTTCACGTATCTACCGATTCGAAGAATATTTTCATTTTCCTTTTTCTCGCTTTGGACGTCATTGTTAAATTTGTATTGTACCAAGTCATAACCCTGACTCTATGAGCAAAATATTTATAATCCATCAGTAGGGTGCTAACCTTGCTAAAGATTCCGGCAACAGTACCTACTGTTAAGCTACTGATTCACGCAACAGCACTACTGGCGGAGTTGATTTAAAAACAAGTCTAGTAAATGATTACAGAAATGTACTGATTACATCACTATGATAATCAAAAGAGCTTAATTTATTTTATCCCGAATAAGCAGACAATTGCTTATGTGAAATGAAATCGTAGGCTTCCACGGCCAGAGTCAGAATTATAGTTTATTCGTCTTCCGCGTTTGGACCGTGTCATTTGTGAGTGACCCGAAAGTGGGTTCATCTCGACGTTTCGCTACAATTGTATGTAGCTTCTTCAGGAGAACAAAGAAAAGGAAAAAAGAAAACAAAAGAACAGGAAGATGGGTAGTTAGCAACGGTAACTCAGTTACTCAACGCAACCAGAGGCGAATACTAACTACCAAGATGGGCATTTGGTCACAGTAACTCAACTACTCAACGCAGCCAGAGGTGAAAACCAAATGCCAGGACAGGGATTCACGTCCAACAGCTCAGAACACTAACGCGTCGAGAGGCGGGGAGTGAATCCGACGATTACACTTCATTGTTGCGTTGGTTCTCTCTGTCTTTGGTATGGTACTTCTTTTGTTTTGGGGTTTTGGCATCCTGTTATAGGCTTTTGCCTCTTCAGGATGTGGTTCTTGTGTTGTTGGTGTTGGCTTCTGGTTCTTTGCTTCGTGGTCCACTGGTGGGTGCAGCCAGGGCAATCAGTGGAGAAAGGTAGTGGTCGGTTCTTTTCAGAATTGTTTTCTAAAAAATAATATTAGTGATAGTTAGTGAATGTTAAATTAATATATGTACAGAATGCAATATTAATATATGTATAAATACATGCATTAATATGTTAAATAGTAAATGTGTTAAATGTGTTAACGCGACGCGTGAGGGCAGCTGCGGCTGTATCCTCAAAATAGACAGGTATCATTTGCAAGTGGGATCGGGAAACCGCAGAAAACCGATCCCCCCCTGTCTAGGCAAGCTCGAAGTGAGCAATTTAGCTTGGAATGCGACGAAAATAGAGGGGAGTTGCCTCCTGTATGTCAATGTATTCATCAGGGAGTTCGTTACTGGCGAGTTCCAGTAGAATTGCGGGTAGGTGTGGGATTTTGGGTTTAGGATGTCTGGTGAATACATTGCCGCGGGAAGAGCAGACAGTTTTTAGGATGCGTTGAGCTCTGAGGTTTTGGCTCCGGATAGTGCGTGTAGTATAACTTCTGCTCAGAGAGTGTAGTCTCTCATTTAGGGGCTGGATATTAGATAGTTGATGAATGAGGGCTGAAGGGTAGTCGTTGCGTTTGCCATTCACTCTACGCAGAATCCTCCGCTCTAGGCTTAATAGGTTTTCTTTGACTGGTTTTGATATTGTAGCATAAATATTTGATCGGTATTCAAAAATAGGTCTAATAAAAGTTTTATAGGTGAAAATTAATGTTCTAGAGTGCGTGGCCCCGAAATTACATCTCAATCCGACGATTACTCCGCTACCGCTCTATTTATAGTCGCGGTGCCTGTCGTGTCGGGACGTATCGGCACACTTCGTGGCGCGAACGTCAAGAAGCGCGCGCTGGCCAATCATGTGGCTGCATAGTGGTGGCGGGACCGGACGGTGGCTCTAGACTGAGATTCCAGATGGGAGACAAGTAGTATCCTTCCTCTCGATTGATATTATGGGGATTTTTTCGGATCTCTAGAGATTCGCGGATTTTCCTGGAATAAAAGAAGGGGCTCTTAGAAATAATATGGGTTTTTTCGAACAATATGGAATGACCGGTTTCTTGGCAGTGTTCGGCAACTGCAGAATGGGAGAAAAGACCTGATCGAATGCATCTTTGATGCTCTTGAATCCGAGTTTTGACGGAACGACCAGTTTCGCCAATATACACATGTCCACATGAACAAGGAATAGAATAGACACCACAGGAAGATAGGGGCGGTAATGAGTCCTTAGGAGAGGGTAGATATTGTGAGATTTTCTTGGGTGGTCGAAAAGTAGTCCTGATACCTTCTTTGCGAAGAATTTTGCCAATCCTATCAGTGACATTTCGAATATACGGAAGAAAAGCCACAGGAGTATTACCCGAAGATTCTGAATTTGTTGTCCTAGGGTGTAAGGGGGATTTAGATGTCGGTGTGTAATATTTTGAATTGTGGACTTGGAGTAACCATTGGCGACAAGGGTTTTTTGCAGATGGCCAAGTTCTTCTCTAAGGTTGTCGGGTTCAGAAATCGAAATGGCCCGATGGATGAGAGAGTTGATCACAGAATTCTTTTGGGCAGGATGGTGGTGTGATGAAGCATGTAGGTAACGATTCGTGTGAGTCTTTTTTCTATAAACAGAGTGACCCAATCGGCCATTGGGCTTGGAGGTGACTAACACATCGAGAAAGGGAAGGGACCGATTATTTTCTACTTCCATTGTGAATTTTATACTCGGATGTTGTGAGTTAAGATGATCTAGGAAGGAAGAAAGGGTAATTGCTTATGTGCGTCATCTTCGACGTCCTCTCCTTAAGTAGGTATATACTTATTTAAGGACGATGTCTCAATACTATTAACGTAAGTAGATGTGATAAGTATAATATTTTAAATATTGATTCATGAATTACAATAGTATATTAGGAAAATTTATTACTTTAATAAAAAATTACTGAAACAATACTAGCAATAAAACTTTTTCGATTGTAATAATTTTTGTTCTAATTTACCATAATTCTAGTAGGTATTATGTGCGTGCATAAAAAATATTTAATTTTTATCATATTTACTTTGGAACTTTTTTATTTTTAATGGAAAATAACCATTTGCTATTTTAGTTGGAAATAAGCCACAATTTTGCTTTAAAATTAAGTTTATTTGACGTTTCGATTTCCACTTCGGAAATTTATCTTTATAATTCACTAATCAGCGCGACTTTAATTGAAATTTATTTTTTATTATTTTCGAACCAGAGGTCTCCGCAGAAGGTATCTGTGAGACTTCCCAAAACGTAACACTAATGGTGCCTTTTACGATCCAATTAATTCAATCCAACAGTGGATTGCTTCAGCTTCGTCATGATGAAATAACTAAAAATAAAAGCAAAATCGCCTAGTTCCATATCTTACAAAACATCTTCTGCACAAACGAAACTTTAGACGAAGGTAATTCATAGAGTTCCCAAATTTATCAGGAACAGAAAAAAAGATGAAGATCTACTTTCTTATTGTGAGGAGTTGGATGGTCTCCATTCGGATTTGAATCAACGATTTGATATTTTGAAAATAAACATACGTGATTGAATTTTGGATAATTTCTTTTAATATTTGTTTTAAATATCTGTAATTTACACTGAAGTAGAAATCTGCATAGAGAACGTAAATAAAACCACAATTAAAAAGACAATACAATATTTTAATTAAAATCAAAAGAACAAACATAAAGCATATAAAAATTATTTACTATAATTACAACTATTCCCACTAAACGCACAAACTTTCACGTACCACTAGAATGTAGAGACATATGTTTCTTCAAACAAATCTTTCGTGTAAATCCCTTCGAGCATACGTGGCATGTAAAAGGTTTATCTTCAGAATGCGTATACATATGATCTCTTAGACAGATTTTCCTTTGAAAACTCTTTGAACATATGTCACATTTGAATGGCCTCTCTCCGGTGTGAATCAAAATGTGGCATTTTAAGTAATCTTTCCTTTTAAAATGCTTCTGGCAATATTCACACTTATGCGGAGAGTTAATTACATGAGAAGTTTTGTGTAGGTCCAAGTTTCTTTTGCTGGGAAACCTTTTCGAACAAATTTCACACAAGTATGGTTTGAAGCCAGTGTGAAGATAAACATGGGCTCTCCAATTTTCTTTCTGAACGAAAGATCTAAGGCAGTATTCGCATTTAAATGGTTTGTCTTCGCTATGGCATCGTTTATGAGCAGTTAAGTATGTTTTTTGGATAAATCCTTTAGAGCATATATCACATGTAAATAATTTTTCTCCCGTGTGATTGTACATATGATATTTGAGACGATATTTGCATATAAAAGATTTCAAACATACCTCACACTGGTATGGCTTATCTTTCATATGAATATACATATGACTTTTCAAATACGTTTTGCGTTTGAATCCTTTTAGACAAATTTCACATTCAAATGGTTTATCAGTAGTGTGACACAATTTGTGAACAGTTAAAGTGGCTTTGTCTCCGAAACATTTAGAACATATCTCACATTGGAATGGCTTATCATCTTTATGGCTTTGTTTATGGCGTTTCAAATATTCTTTACGCTTGAAACACTTCAAACAAATATCACACTGGAAAGGTCTGTCTTCCTCGACAGCTTCATTAGAGTCATCCTTAAGATCCATATATTCTTCAATTGCCATTTCATTTTTTATTCGAATCCTCGTTGGCATCAAATTTTGCTTCGAAAATAATTGGTTTTCTTCGGCAAACTGTCTATGATTGTGTAGTTTAGAAAATATGCTTTTCTTTACACAATGTGACACTAAGTGTCGTGTAAATTCATTTTTTCTTATGTAACACTTTCCGCACAAATGGCAAACAAAAACGACGTTGGTGTTAGAAACGTTTGATGTCTTCTTTTTCTTGCGAACATTTTTCAATTCTGAAACAAATAAACACACCATAAATATATGAATTAGTATCATATGATCGGATTATTAAATAATATATTAACGATTAAGTGTACACCTACATTGGAACCGTATTTCTCCCGATCCGATATCGGGCGACGTCGGCCGACGTCGGATTGAAAACATACTCAAGGTATTAAATCATAGTGCCTATACTGCTTCCGTGACGAAGCAGTATAGGCACTCTGATTTAATACCTTGTGTTTGTTTTAATCCGACGTCGCCAGATATCGGATCGGTAGAAATACGGTTCCAATGTAGGTGTACACTAAAATATACGAGTAAGTCTTTATACAATAGACAATATCAATATACCAGATAAATCTGCCTAAATATCATTAGTGATCTGTCGTGTTCTTCATGTGGCACCCTTTCTAAGGAGGTTGGCAGTGATCATGAAAATTGTAGCATTTCTATTTCCTTTCGAACATGTTAAAACACCGAAAAGTATTTTTAATCTTTTTGCGTCGCGGAGATTTTGTCATCAGAAATTGGTTATTAACAGTGAAGTGTAGTTAAGGAAGATATTGATTTGGAAGAAATAGCTTTCGGGTGTAGTCTTCAAAGCCAGCAATTTTTTTAATTTGAAAAGTGAATTTGTGCTGAAAATGCTAAATGGCAGTCTTTGTTGAAATAATCACTGATTTTTTTGTGCTGGGTCCTATCTGAGAGATTTGTAAGAGCGTAAGGGCGTTTCCAACCAATTGAGATGTCCACATGGTTTAAAGAAGAAACTGAGTGGTCGAGTTTTGAAAATTGCAATTTGTTGTCATCCAGGATAATCGGAGGCCCGAATCAGTTCCAACTTCCCAAGAATTGTCCATTTCCACGGTCCCATTGTCCATTTTTATGTTCCATGATTGTGTCGGACACAGTTGTGTGTTGTTTGCAGTGTTTTGGTTCAGTTCCGATCCCAAAAACTTCTTAAAGGAAATACCAACCAGTGATATAAGGTACTTTTAGTTAAAATTTTTCTAAGCAAAAATAGACATTCTTTGATTTCTTTCTTTGTAGTTACCTTTCCTAGCCCCTCCTTTATTCACTTACTTACGACCCAGCTCTCCATTAAGAGTGGCCGTTTGCAAACGTTTCGGTTTGTTTGTTTACCCTACCTCCAGCCCAGTAATTGCTCAGTCCCCACTTTCAACCCCCTATAAGTGATACCCAATGTGGTAGGTAAATATATACCATTACAAAATTCATATTTTTTATGTAAACGAAACTACATCCAAACCAGTCCTCCAATTGTTCAACCAGAAAATATGTAACTTATCTTGATTTATTCTTTCCTGTATTATCCATGGCATTAGGATTTGAAGCTAGTTATATATAATGTTCATTTTTTTGATGGGTGTGTGTGTGTTTGAGCATTATTGGCTTCAGAGTTAATGTTCATTTGCCATCTCATCTTTATGGGATTATTTTGTACATTTTATGCGGAAGCTCTAAAGGAGTGCTCCTGGCTTTCTTCTTGCTTCTTAGGTAAGTACCCAATCATAATTCTGTTCTTATTTTAGAAAGATATATAATTAGTTGTTTTTTATATATTCGTCCCATTTTTGTACTGCTTTATTTTTTTATATGTTTTATAGGAATATACGACAAAAACTTGAGAATTATAAAAAATATCAGAATTGACCTAGACACTTCTGAATCAATTGAAATTCGCCGTGGACAGGAGTGCACCTTGCTTTTTTATCTGTATTTCGAGCATATTCTCGAAGAGGTACTTGCCAGGGTTGATGCCGGTATCACAGTCAACGGAACTAAGATCTGTGATTTGAGATATGCGAATGACACTGTGTTTTTTGTGAGTTCTGCTGGCTTAAAAATAAAGCAAAAAAACGAGAAAATCACTTATCTCGGTTCAAATGTAAATGACAATTGGGATCATGCTAGAGCAGTGTCTTTGCTAATTACGAAGAAAGTATTACGTGGACAGAGTGTTGATAATATCTTGAAAATAAGACAAGTCAAATTTTACACCTATTCGACATTATTGTATGTAGTTGAAAGCTGGATGCTCACTAAATCACTATTAAATAAACTTCAAGCTTTCGACATGTGGGTCTATCAAAGGCATCAACAGATAAACTTTGTTGACAGAGTAACAAATGAAGAACAAGGTTTAAAAAACAACCCGAAGCAATGAAAACTGTAAAAATACGAAAGTAGAAGAACATTATCTCTACTAGTACTTGTTGACTTTATATTATCTCTAAGTGTTCTTTTAGTACTAGTTCTGGTCTTTCGTCTCTGATAAGTTCCTGAATATACCCTTGCTAACTTTTTAGTCCGTCCCTGTTGTCCAGAATTATTTTCCAGTCTTCTAAAAAGGCATAAAAATAAAGGATATGTGTTGTTTATATCCCCCCTATTTAGTCTATATTCTGAAAGTGTTTATCATCTTTTAGAGCATATGTAATTATTATACAAACACTAGTAATTGCTGTTAGCACTCAAAGGCATAAGAGCATGTCATCCTGAGCATGTATGTGAAACCACATTTAGGTACAAACATTAACCAACAGGATGACACAAAAATACATGTCAGATCAAAAATTGTAGAAGCCCATAAAATTCTTAATAGCATTAGGTCACTTCTGGCAAAGTGCAATCTTCATCTGAAAACAAAACAAACTGGTTCATTTGAAATGTACATGGAAATGATATGTCCTGTGTAAAGCATGGAAATGATATGTGTCCTGTGTAAAGTAATCTCATTATAATTGCAGAAGTTCAAAACCATAATCACAGAAAAAACGAAAATTAATTGATGACATTATAAAATCAAAAAGTCAAAGTAAGTGTTAAATGAAGATACATTGTTTGACAGGTTTGTAGGCCTTGGTTTTTGTCTTTCTCTCAGTTAGCAGAAGACAGTTACAACCATTGGTACATTGCCTTTAATTATGTCTGCTCCAATTGTAAAAAAAATCACTATGAAGAACTGATTTTGGACCACAACACTCACAAGAATGTGGTATCTTTGCATTTCACAGCCATGAAGTGTGGTTTTCACAACTATGTGGTTTCTCTACACAACATTGAAGGGTAATCTAGAAGAACTGATAGAAATCAAGGATATAGATTCAGGAAGAACAAATCTACACCAGACATACTGTTTACAATAAAACAAATTTAAGAAAAATTTAAAGTTTAATATAGAAGTTTTGTTTAAATGAATTTTCAAATTTAAGAAGAGCATTAGAAAATAAAAATGCTTATTCTTATTGAGAGTATTCTGTGACATAGTCACCCACATGGATATTCTTCATAACCAACTACAACTGAGAAATCAAAATAGTTTTCAAATGCAGAAGACTCAAATCCACTAAGCGAAGAAAAATTAATGGCAATATAATGGGAGTCATTGACAACAAACTGTGCTACACATAATTACAACAAAACTAATAAAGAGGCATAATTGAAATATTCTTGCAACTTTCTCTTCTGATATTTTGAACAGTATTTGCAGAAATAACACAATTAAAAATGATATACTAGATACAAAATTTAAATGAAATCATCAGCTCAAACATCTTTCATTATATAATGAAAATAAATCAGCATTTATTCTGTAAACAGCAAATCAAGTATTGATCAAATTAAAGGCTAGTTATGCAGCAGTTTGATTTGACCGAAAAGTTATTTTATCCACCTGCCAGATATTTGTTAGTCTGTGATCTCAGTATATATACAGCACTATGTATGATCCTACATTAATGATTACATGAAAATTGTAATAAAGTATGTATAGAAGTAAAAATGTAATACTAACTTGATTTAAAAGTTGGATACAGCAGTCGCTTTTCAAATGTTCCTTTTCTAAATTGCTTTTTAAGAAATTGTTTTGAGGGCTTTTTAATACTAGGTCCTACAGTTTTAACTATATGATCTTGATCTTTCCATAAGAGTTCATTCTTTATATCACAATTAATAACTTCTTGCTTAATATTAATAAAATTATCATTTTGAATATCGAACGGATTTGCTGTATTTTCTATTATAAAATCATCATCAATTTCTTGTTTGATTTCAAGTTTTAAAGTCTTATCAGTCTGTGAAGAATCTTCAATATAATAATTTCTTTCTTCAATATAAATACTGTCTGGTGGTTCTTGTTTCACTTCCATTCTCTAGATTTATCACTTTAATACAATAACCGCATATAAATAGTAAGCAAATTTTTATTGTAAAGAAATAAAAATAAATAAAATTCTTGTTTATAGTTATAGAATCTGACAGTGACAGCTGGATGAATAAATCTAAATATCAGAGTAAATATAGTGAAACGTTGCAACATAGCTTGTAGATGAATTGAACGTTGTTCGGTGATTGAACCATTGAACTCTTACAAAAAAGGATCTTCAGCAAATCCCAAAAAAATTAACACATCGCTCATAGTTTTTATTTTTCTTATTAAGAATAGTTTTTAAAATTAGGATAATGTTCTATTTGTTACATGAAAATATCCCCAATTTAAATGAGATATAAATGAATATATTTTAAAACTAAAAAAGTCATTAATTCTATTATTGAATATTTTTTAACATTAGTTCTAAACCATTCTGACTTCAGACTTCAGGTGTTATTTTTATGTCAAATCTTTTGAAACTATTTGTAAATTTTGAATTCAGTTTTCATCTAATAAATAATTTAATATTGTTCTTTTAACTCAAGTAAAATATCTAACAATAAATACCTTACATGAAATGTAAAAAACAAGTATAAAATTCAAAGTGGAATATTTTCTTAAGGATATTAATAAGTTATCTGGCAACGTTGAGACCTTGCTGTCGTCATCTGTTTGAGTCGTCAGTCGTCATTATCAATGTCAGATCACTGTCAAATGAGGGGGGTTAATTATAATCAGCGAGCCACATGAACTTTTATTTTTCTTAAATTTCTATGTTTGAAACAAGTGTTGTTAACAGAAATGAATTAACCATATACATAAGACGCTGAAATCGAAAAGAAACGTGTTTTCCCTTATCGTTGCCAGTGATTTTAGCGGTGATATAACTACTTAACGAATTAAGTAAGTACATTTAAAGTATATTACTTTAAACAATAAATAAGTTCAATAGATAATTAAAAAACATTAACTGGTGGTATCAATAAATCACTGGGTTATTTGAATATGTATCTGTATGTATAGAATACTTATATATGCAATAAACGTAAACAAAATTAAAAATAACATGTTTGCGCGAAGTATAAATTTTTTGTTTTCAGCTAAGTAATTAAAAATATTTTCAAATGCCAAAAACGTTAAAATTGGTTTCCTTTTCTCAAATTTATATTACAGGACCAGATTAAAATTGAAATTAAATAAATGTTTGGAAAATACAAATATTGGATACATACTATATTTGCAGGAATTGTTTTAGTAGATGTTTTTACTGATTTTTTTTTTAGTTAAAGTAAAAGTCAGTTTAGCTAGTAAAAGTCATTGCCTATTGTTTTTAATGAATGGTTATGCATTTAATTTTGAACCTAAACATAGTATAAAAAAATGTCAATTTCTCCACTTTTTAGGTTTCTCAAGTCAATAAATTGCACATTTTCAGTGATAGTTGCTAATTTAAAATAAACAAATATTTAATAAGTATCATAATTAAAATTATTTTATCATTGCATCATTCTATACATTATATGAATACTTTTTCTGGATATACTTATTCCGTTTATTAGATCTTCTGATATTGCTAAATTACTATTTAACCAATTTGCCTCTTGTTTACTAAGACTATAGTGGTGTTTATGTATAATGTCTCTCATAAACTTTTATTTCTCTGAGAGATATGGGTTGGGCTGTTTATTTAACTTTTATTGTTTGGATTTGATACCATTGCACTATTTTACAGAATTTTCATTCTTTTTTACTTATTATTAAAATTTCCTTTATTGTTAAAATTTTCTTTTTACTTGTAAAATGATTAGTTGTAACATTTATGAAGAAAAACAGATACAGCAACATGTCCTAACATATTTCTACTGTTAATTTTGGTACTTAAAATCAGTCATGAAATTTGATGGATTAGGTACTTACAATGTCAAAAGCTTTTTGTAAATGTTAATGTTTATTGTCTTGATATATTTTTTTTATATTTGTTTAGTATTTTTCAAACAGTATGTTGGCCAGTGCATAATTTGGAGCCTGAAACCTGTTTGACTAGTTACTTATGAAACATCTACTGCATTCTTTTTAGATGATATATGTCAAGGTCTTTTTGTCCCTGTTCAATAAACTAGACATCTTCAAGTTTTTTTGTTGTTGTTATTGTCTTTATTATTTTGTTAAAGGCATTATTTATTAGGCTTTGTCTTCAAATAAGAAAATTATAATACATAATTAATGTACTTAAGAGTATAAGTATACTCAGCATGTAAATGAAATTAGAATCCTTACCTCCTTTTTAACTTGTCTTTTATATCCCATCGGTGAGCTAGTCACATATTATAGTTTTACAGTGTAATTTTTGATGTTCATCACCTAATGCAGCAGGTTAGACCAGCTGCTCCTGTAGTAACTCTTCCCTATGGGAATGGTCGTCCACATTCATAACTCTTCACTCAGTAATAATAAAATATGAGTGAATAAAAAAAAACTGAATATTTTATTTTTGATTAAGTAGTTTTCATTTCCCTTAATAACCATTGATTCATGCATATTTTCTATACAAAATACTTCCTATATTTTGCATCTACCAGGCTTCCCACCATGGCTTATCTTCCCACTATACCTTCCTTTAATAACTATTAATATGTTGTGATTGGCTGCGTAGAGAGTACCAATGGCAATAAAGAATTAACATTGTTTAAATATTGTGCTTTTATTATTTTCTTTTAGTTGGTTATCTAGTGAATGTGTCAGACCTTATAGAAGTGGTTTTGTATGTTTTCTTGTAGTTTTTGCAATCTAATTTTTCTATATGCTTTGTTTCTTTTGCTCTCTGTTTTATATCAGTCAATTTTTTTCCTTTTTTTTTTAATAAATATGTGACAAGTCATTTTTTAGATAGTTCTTGATTATCACAGACATAAATTTTTATATAGGAAATCTTATAGATGTCAGGAAAGATATTTCTGACAGTCCTGCACTCGAGAATATATCTACAGTTAAATCGTGAAACCTGATAAGTCAAACATTGATCATTTGTAGATTTAAATAAATCAACAATATTCTTGTCCTTGAAACATGAAACACAACAAACCAGGCGAACAGTTAAGGCTACCAGTATCATTATGAAGCTATATTGGGTTAATATTAATTTAGCATTATTATTCTCTTTTAACTATTTTCAGTTGTAACATAATTTACTAACAGATTGATTAAAAAAATTGTTGTTGCTGCTGTTTCAATAAGCATTTGAGATAAAAGGGCTGTTTACCCTTTTCCTAATTCCTAAAAACCATTATCAGCATAGTTTTTGTTTCTGTGTTCTTGTGATGGGGTTAGAAGATTGTCACAGTTAGCATGAAACTGTGAGAAACTATGGTGTAAGACTCTCAAGTGTGCAACAAGTATGGCGACTGTACGAAGAGACCAGTCTGCTTATTCGAAGACATGTTTCAGGTTGAGGCAGAACTACAACTAGAGATGACCACATTGTTGTTGCTAGTGTTTTGAGAAACTGAGACCAGTTTCCCTTCCAAATCATCTGAATGAAGTGAGAAATGTAAACGTAAGTTAATGGACAGTTAGGAGGAGACTTCATGATGCTGGTTTATCTTCTCAAACTAGAAGAACTAGACCGCCGCTTTCATGTGAACTCCAAATTCTTAGATTGCATTTTGCATGAGAGACACTTGCTTGGACAATACAGGATTCGAATCTTGTATTGCTTTCCAATGAATTGTAATTCTGTTTTACGGGCTCAGACAAACGTCTAGCGTGTGGCGACGTCCAGGCAAGAGATATGTTATAGAACTTGTTATGCCTGACACATGTTATAGAAGACCATGTTTTACCGTTTATGGTTATTCTTGGAGACGACACAATATTTATCATGGTAATGTACAGCCCCACAATGCTCGGATAGTTACTGAGTATCTTGACGAGGTTCAAATCATACGATTTGTTTGGCCTGCTCGCACACCAGATATCAATCCCATAGAACAAGTTTGGGATGAGATTAAGAGACGTTTACATAGTCATGTGTTAGCTCCCAGAAATTGAAGATAACTTCGCGACATATATGTGCAAGGAATTTAACAATCTTCCGCAGAATGCGATCCAAAATCTAATCCATAGCATACCTCGTCGTTTGAAAGCTGTTTTCACTGCCAGAGGGGGGAATACTCGTCACCGACGTTCTTAAATTTTTTTTGTTTTAATAAAAAGCACATCAAATTCAAATTCTCCCTTTTCAATGTTTAGTATGTCAGAGGAAAATTGTTCATTTTCATTACTTTTAATAAACTTTAAAGGACAAAAACGTTGTTTTCTTTAAGTAATACTTTAGTTAACAAGCATGTTACAACCAAAAATAGGTAAAAAACAATAATAATTTCTAATATAAATAAATTAATTAATATAAGAAAAACGATATACCTAAACTTTCGCAAAGTTTACTGCTTATAGAGCCCATATATTCTGAATTTGAATTACAGTAAAACCTCCCTTACGAAACGCTGGCAGTTTCAATAATTTCGTCAATAATAAGTAAATTTTTATCGCAAAACGTAGACAACTCTATTAATTTTACTACCAATTGATGCTTATGTGTGTTGGGAAATAAAAAAAAAACCAAGAGCTCTAAAAGATATTTCCAAAAAAGCACTTCTAGTTTTTTATAGAAGCCAAAAAAGCTCATGGATGTCGACCACTTTATTTTTAGAATGGTTAGAAAATGAATTCGTCCCAAGTGTAAAATCCTTTTTAAAATCAAAAAACCTTCCCATCAAAGCATTGTTGATAAGCGCCGAACTCACCCTCAAAATCTACAAAATACTGACAATTGTCAAATTTTTGCCACCGAATGTCACGAGCTTAATTCAGCCGTTAGACCAGGGAGTAACAGAGACATTCGAGGGACATTATAAAGAAACATTAAAACATCTGTTATTACTAAAGACGAATGAATCCAAAAGTGTTCCCGAAATTCTCAAATCTTTAACAATGAAACATGTTGTTTATTGGTGTGCTGAGTCGTGGGCCAAGATCAAATCTTCAACTCTAGAAAAATGCTGGAACAAACTTTTTGATGGGATTTTGATTGACGATCTTTAAGAAGAAAATGATAAAGAAACGACAGAAGAAATTAAACCTTTAATAAAAAATTTGCCGGGATCTGATGAAATTAAGCAAGAAGAGATACGGGAGTGGTTAGCAGCCGATGACTCAGAAAGTGAATTCATCGACCAGGACATCATTGATATGGTTCTTCATCCAGACAACCTGAGCGTATCAGACGACAAAGAAGATGACCCAACAGACAACAGGCAGCACGAGACCGCCGACGAGATTTTCAATGCCTTGAACTAAGAATTTTATACAGTAGGCCTAATTAGTTAGGGACACGACTAGGTTCTTAATTTTTGTTGTCATTGCATGAAGTTTTGTCCTTTTTAGATTGCTTTACGTTTCGTCGAACAATCGAATAAGGCAAACTCATGACTTTCTGCAAATAAACGATGGAGAGATATAGCTGCAAAACATCGTTGTCAAATGAAAACGCAAAAGAAAATAGAAGATTTCTTTAAAAAAGCATGTTAAACTTGTTCATTTTCTTAATTTTATTACTTTATTTTATATTTACTTATTAGAAAACATTACGAAATCAACTCATAGTATTTTTAATACCAATACTTTGACCAAGAATACTATAAAAAACAATGTTATTTTTAACCGAAATTATTGTTATCCGAAACGACCTACCCCCCAATTATTTCGGTTAATGGAGGTTTTATTGTATTATTAGAAAAAGTTTATTTAAGTACTTACAAGACCACTAATAAGAGGTTTACCCATTAAAACCACTATGTAACTTAAACGATTTCATTGCGAATTATACTTCCGTTATTTTTTGCCAGATTCATTTTGTCGGAATATTGACACTGTCTCACTTTCATGTTATTTTTTTATATATTCTCTTTTTTGTTACTTTTTTCTTAAACTAACTTGATATTATATCTACCGCTGCGTTAAATATTTTTTATTTCTTGTATCAGTTGTTCCTTTGTGTAAACATCGCAAAGTAATATGCAGTATTTCGAATTATATGTAAACCCACAATCTGTACATAAATCGTTAATTGTTTTTTGTATTCTGAATGTGTAGGATCTGAATGATTAAATATCGAGCTTTCACGTGAGATATTAGTATTTTATCCATTATGATGTCATTCTTTCTGCCTCCCATTTATTTTGACATGCCTAAAAATCTCAACTCTCGGTTCCATCGTGTTAGAATCTAGATTCTAACATTTCTACCTCCGGTCATTGTTTTTCCTCGTAAAAAGTGTAACACAATTATGCTAAATGGTGCTCCGCCAGGAATTGGAACTATTCACGCAAGTATTAGATTATTTTATTGAGCATACTGGTGCTAGAAAAAAAACCGTGTTTATTAATATATGACAATCACGAATCCCATATGTCTCTGGAAATAACAGAAAAAGCAAAAGCTAATGGCATAATAATTTTAAGTTTCAAATTAGTTTTTTTTTCCTTCACAAACTATTACAATAGTGCAGTTGATTCATGGCTTCTTAATCACCCCGGCGTTCCTATGACACATGGCTTCTTAATCACCCCGGCGTTCCTATGACACTGTACCAAATAGCAGAATGTGCTGGTATTGCTCACCCAAAATTAATGACAAAAGGTTGTAAAAAGGACCCTCCCAGAAAAAGACCAAGCAAGGTGAAAGTGATTCAGAAACGGTTTTCGGAAGTTTAGAGTTGGCAGACTCTTCAGATGATGAATTAAGATGATGCAGGAACAAAAGGATGGCCCACAATCACTGAAATTGTCTCTCTCTCTTTTGTGTTAGTGAAATTTGAGAACATCAATTATGTAGCCAAAATTTTGGAAATTGTGAACTCTCATGAATTTAAAATTTGAGAAGTACGAAAGTTTGAAATTCATTTTACTTTCCAGATGTTGCTCGTATTCATATTGGTTTGAAATCTGATTGTGTTATGTTATTACCAGCACTTATATATACAGAAAATAAACGACTATCTTGCTATTATATATTTGGTTTGGAGTTTAGCAATTTTATTGTACGGTAGAATGTAGAATGTAGAAAATGGGGCGGCCAATAGAGCCTGATACACTGCGACCTTTGCAGATCTATTGTGTTCCCCCCTTATTTTAAAGCACTTCATCTAGCTTGGTCCTCTTAATGAGACTCAACAGCCTTGATAGTGTCCTTTTCATGTAGCCTGGTGCTTCCGGTTTTTCCTCTCCGAGTTCTAGAAACCGCATTCGTGCGAGACCTTCGCAATGGCACAGAACGTGTAGAGCGGTTTCCTCTTCTTCCAGACAGAAACGACAGGTGTCCTCTTCTGTCAGGCCTATGAGACTCAAGTGTCTATTGAGTCTACAGTGCCCAGTGAGCAGACCCACTATCATTCTGACAGTCCTGCGTCTGTGCGAAAGTAAGTCTGCTGTAAATTTAGCCGAATGTTCTTTGATGAACTGTTTGGCCTGCCTCTGTCCTGGTGAGTTGTTCCACCACTCAAGAGACTTCTGTTGCACCCATTTGTGTATGGCTGCCCTTTTTATCGTATTTGCGATTCCAAAGAAGGGTTCCGGACCAACCAGTGGCGTAGATGCGCCTTCTCGGGCCAATTCATCGGCCTTCTCGTTGCCACGATGGCCCTTATGTCCCGGCACCCAGGCAAGTGTCAACCTGTTTCGACTTCCTACCTGAGAGAGGACATCCAAACAGTTCCATACCAGCCATGAATCGACCTGTACCGAACTGAGAGCCTTTAGAGCCGCTTGACTATCCGAATAGATAACGATGGAGTCGTTATCTACATTTCGGCCGATTAGTTCCATAGCGCACCTGTGTATAGCAGCTAATTCGGCTTGAAATACGGTCGCGTATGTTCCTAGACATACCCGGACTTCCGTCCTTGGTTTTATGCCATATATTCCAGCCCCCGTACCTGTATCCGTTTTGGAGATTATTGTACGGTAACTTAAAGAACTAATAAATATTTTTTTGTATTTAATCATTGTTTCTAACACGATTTATTGTGTAGTACCTTATATTTCAAACTGTACCACCGGTGGTACACATTGAAACAAATTCAGTATTGCATATTTCTGAAAATTACTATTAAAGTTACTATTTTTACTTTAGTTATAAAAACTATCAAATATTATAGACAAATGTACACAGATAACAGAACTTTAAATAGAGATTTTTTCGAATATTGCATTCCGATGTTAGAGTACATTTCCTAAAGAATGTCATTGTGTACCAGTCTTCCCTACAATTATGACGGTTTACAAATATGTAGAAATGCAGTTTTGATCAATACAATAAAGTCATTGTTCAAAATTTTACAGGTGTGTCAATATACTTCCGGGACAGCGATATGTGTATTTTTTTTCAGGATTTACAGGCCTTTGTTCTACTCAATAACTTTTCCAATCATTCCTACGTTCTTTTTGGTAGTTATCTTCTTTAATTATCGTTTTGATATTTATATCTGCGTATTCCATTTCGTCATGTCACTCCTTTACATCGGTCTTAGTTCTTAGTTTCAGAAATGCTCTATGCTACAACCAACCTGATTATTACTAACTTTAGATGACCCTAATCGTCTTGAAGTGGTTTATCCATTATACTTTAATCTCTGACTAAAATTTTTCGGGTTTCTTTTCAAACATTATATGTATTTAAAGGTTTTAAAGAGTATGTTGACACTGTATAACCTAGATTTGCATGTCTGCACAAACAACCGTTTGCAGAAGTATTGTGGGTCCAAGATAAGAGAGATTAATAAAAATACACAAATTCTAAAGATAATACATTTTATTGTGCTCTAATTATAGAATATTTAAATTGTTTTGTCATTACAATACCTCTTGTAAATTTTATATTAATCATTAATGTTTATTGTTTTATTTTAATTGGATTTAAGCCCTATAGTTGTAATCAAGGAAAAGTTTGAGATATAATTACCGCAAACGTACAAAGGTTTCAGATAATAAACAAAGTGAAATTGCGTCTAGCGCTAGATAATTACTTTAATAAGAATTCCGTTGATAAGTATAAAAGTTAGTAGTCACTACAAATCAGAATTGGTTAATTACATACTGGGCGTCCCAATTGGAAAAGAAAATTTACTACAGTTAGAAAGTAAAGTTACAAATAATATAAGTTATAAATATTGGGGAAATCTGGAATAAAAATCCCAGTGTGTACAAATTATATGGCCTAACGTTTTAATGAATGATTATTCACTTCTTCAGGGCTGAAAGAAAGAAAATATCAATTAGCCATTGTTTTGTATAAAACTTAGAGGTAGGACGTCCGGCGCTGAGACTCAAACGAGGACTTAACACTATAAAGTCGGAGGGGCCCCTGTTGCGATTTGAAGTTATTGTAGTTCTTTTATTTGACACAATAATAATTTCATATTTTAGTACTTTTAATATTTTGATACAAAGTCTTATTTAACGTAAAAAATATTGTTTACTAAATTTATTAAATGGATTTTCTTACAAACCTACCATAGAAGTCTGAAAGGGCCAAACTGGCCCTATATTAATTATTATCGTTTTCTCGGAAATCTTTTAACTTTCTGTCGGATAGATAAAATTATGTTTATGTACGGTTATCCCTAGAAGGTATTTTGTTACATACTGTTTGTTCCTTGAAAGTATTTTGTTTATTGAGCGGTTTATTAGGTTCTGCTGACTCTCGTTTCTAGAATATTGAAACATTCGTTCAATTGTGAAAATTCAAGACGACTGTAAAGATGTCTCGTCGTGGACTATCAGAGCTTGAACTTCTTGAAGAAATACGAAAAATACAAGAAGATGTTTCGTGAGGTGAATCTGAATTTGCAAAAAATAATGTGTCAGACGATGAACAATACGTACCACCACAAAATAATGATTCAAGTGACTCTGATGCTTCAGAGCAGCTAAAAAGTTTTATTGTACAAGACTCACCAATTTATGTAAACACTGCTTCTACAACTCAACAGCACGAGTAAGCTAATTTTATCGTGAATCCAAGTGCATCTTATCCAAACAAGAGAAAAAGAGGTCAACAAGGAAAAACTATTTCAAGACTCCGATTGTTCGGAGACACCGAACAATCGAAAGACTGAACAACGTGGAAAGTTATTGATTCTGGATCAGTACCTGGTAAGATTATGATTTTTAGTATCTTCATATTCATTGAATGTTTGCTCATTACAGGACGCCGCGCTTAGCACAACATTTATCGAGAGGAATCAGGTCCTACGTCGTATGCAAAAAGGAACGTGAGGAACAATTGTGTGGTAAGTGCTTGGCATCTAATAATCAACGATAGCATGTTACGTCTTATAAAAGAATGCACTATTGCAGAAACACATCGATGTGTTGAAAAATGACACATGGACCATAACTTTGGAAGAACTGGAGGCTGCCCTTGCTATTATGTACGCAAGAGGAACGGCGCCAAAAATTTCCCAACCAACAGCTTGTGGTCAACAGTATGGGATCCTCAGTTTTTTAGGC
This sequence comes from Diabrotica balteata, assembly GCA_918026665.1. NCBI lineage: Eukaryota > Metazoa > Arthropoda > Insecta > Coleoptera > Chrysomelidae > Diabrotica > Diabrotica balteata. The sequence goes on from OU898278.1 coordinate 20,910,515, forward strand.
AAACTATGCCACGAGACAGATTCAAGGATATTATAAAATATCTCAGATTTGACATAAAGCAAACGAGATCTGAACGATTGAAAACCGACAAATTTGCTCTAGCCTCTGCGGTTTGGAATGGATTTATAGAAAATAGTGGTGCATGTTACAAACCGGGAATAAACCTTACTGTGGACGAACAACTACTGCCTTCTAAAGCCAGGTGCCCGTTCACACAGTACATATCAAATAAGCCGGATAAGTTTGGCATAAAATTTTGGCTTTTGACATGCGTGGAATCAAAATATATTGTAAATATATGTAGATGATCAGTGCCTTATACTGGCACTGATCATCTACGCAAGAAAGATACAAGTGTTGGTGAACATGTTGTTTTGCGGTTAATGGAAAATCAACTGGGAAAGGGCAAAAATGTTACGACAGATAACTACTTTACATCGTTAAAATTGGCCAAGGCATTGCAAAAAAATCAACAAGTCTTGTGGGTACTTTGAATCGCAACAGAAAGGAAGTTCCTCTAAGCGTAAATAGTAAAAATGGAGAATTATATGTTAACCATATATTCCAGAGCGACGAAAAGATAACACTTACTGCATACCAAGGAAAGAGTCACAAAAATGTGCTTTTGTTGAGCTCATTACATCAATCAGTGGATGTTGCTGTCGATGGAAAAAAACTTCCTCAAACAGTAAGTTTTTATAATAAAACAAAATACGGGGTTGATGTAGTGGATCAAATGGCGCGTCTTTATACTACAAAAGTTGCTTCAAGACGATGGCCAATTCACGTGTTTTATAACATTCTTGACTTAGGAGCAATAAATGCATGGATTATTTATAAAGAAGTTACTGAAAGTAAAATCAGTCGTCGTAAGTTTATTCTTCAGCTGTGTGGATTCACCGGATTTACCAACCACCAGCACTGTGCCAAAAAAGTGCACTAGTAGTGTGCTAGTGCACAGTACTAGCCAAAAAAGAAAAAAAATGTCAGTTAAAAATGTTTTGTAAAGGAAATCATACTTCCAATGAGTGCCACGGCTGTAACAAGGCAATGTGTGGCAAATGCCAAAAACTGCAAACTGTATGGTGTTTAAAATGTTTAAAATGTTTAAAATGAAACTAAAAAATTAAATCAAATTCTATCGCCAAGAGTTTATATAATTTCTTAAAACTGTTTATTTTTATTTTTTGTTTATTCCCAAATAAATAGTTAATTCTAAACTTGGTTTTTATTGATTTAGGAACTTGGGGCCAAAATGATCAGTTCGGGCTTTCTAGGTAGGTATGCTAAGCCCGACTTTCTAGTGTTAAACGATACGCTCGATAGGTTTACTGGTCGTGATGAAGTGGAAGTCTCGTCTTGAGACTTGAGATGGTCAGAAAGAATCCTCTAGGTCGCTTTTGAACAGCAACAATCCAATTTGATGGTAACAGTAATATGATACTTCACACGTTTTGTGTATATTGGTGACACAAAATAACAAAAGAGAAAGTCAAATTGCCTGAACTTAAAAAAGAATAAATGAACTAGCCAGTTTAACAATGCGATTTTACTGCATAACCGGAAAAATATATCTTAAAGCAAAGTCGTTAGAATACACCATTGAATTAGATCACATTATATTACAGTAAAAGAAAAATATTAAATGTAAAAATATGAAAATAAATACTACATACTTTCCCAAACAGCCATAATAAATATATTTCGCATATGAAGCATCTCTCTCGCTCTTGTCGTTTCCCCATTACTGAGGATAGTGATTTCTTTCAATATTCCTAACAATTTTTGTTGTGTCGCTTTCAAGTTGTATGAGGTTTGTCGCACCCCACGTGTCGGAACTCGCAAATTTATTTTTTCCGTTTTTATATCGTACTTCGACGTAATTTTCAGAGGTAAGCTATCTTATACATACTATTTATATTGAGTATTTCACTCTCGTAGATTTAGAAATAATGGGCAACTATGAAAAAGAGCAGCCTCATCTAAAGCGTATGGGGAAAAGTCTGAAAATGAAGACGAATTTATTGATCAAGATGATTTAGAGATAGAAGACAATATTGACAATGTAAGTATCAACAGCGATAATCCCGATATGGAACAAGAACCCGAAGAAGAGAATGGAAATCAGCAAGCTGTTGTAGAAAGTATCAGACAAGGTTGTTATTATTCCGGAAAGAAAGGAATGAAATGGAGTACAGAACCCAATAACATATTTACCGGGAGTCAAAAATCACGCAAAGCATGCCAAGACATCAATTGAGTGCTTCCTGCCATTTATTGATGGACAAATGATTGCTGACTTGGTTAAGCATACTAACCAACGAATTGCAGAAAAATCTGAAAGTTGAAAGAACTCTCTATATTATGAGAATACATCTGTGATAGAAATCAAGGCTGTGTTGGGGTTACTTTACCTGTCTGATGCATTCAGAAATAACCAATTTTGACAATTGACGAGAAGGTTGAATCTTTCAGAGGGATAGGTGCTTTCAGGTAATATATGCCAAATAAGATATTGAAATATGGAATCAAGATACATGCATTAGTTGACGCACGTACGAACTACCTACTCAATATGGAAGTGTATGTGCAACAGCCGGAAGGTCCATTCCGAGTTAGCAATTCCCGAAAGACATTATAGAAAGATTGGTTGCTCCCGTGTCTGGGACTAAGCGCAATATAACATGTGATCTCTTGGTGAAGTTGCGTGAGACTCATACTTTAACTGCAGTAGGTATTATCAGGAAAAATAAGCCTGATTTGCCCATAGAATTCCTACAAGGGAAAGGAAGAGAAGATTTTTTCAGTATATTTGGATTTCAGAACGGATATACTATTCTTTCGTATGTACCAAAGAAAGGAAAAGTTATTTTACTTATATCTTCTCTCCAAAATGATACAACAGTAACATATACTTATAATAAGCTTCCTGATGTGATACATACGGAATAAGAATAAATGGAGGGCTCTTGAACTACTTGAGATATGCAGACGATATAGTCCTGATAACAGATAAGAAGGAAGAGTTACAGAAGATGGTTGAGGAACTAGATAGAAAAGCGACAGAGGTAGGTCTAGAGATGAACTATAGTAAAACCAAGACTATGACAAACCAAGACGACCAATTAGAAATAGTAGTCAAACAGAATAAATTAGAGCAGGTGGCAGAATACATATACCTAGGACAGATAATAAAGCTGAACAGGGACAATCAAACAGAAGAAATAAAAAGAAGAACTAGACTAGCATGGGCCTCATTTGGTAAACTATCATATATTCTAAAAAATAAAAAGTTCCCTCAATATATGCGAACGAAAGTATTCAATCAGTGCATTTTACCAGTTATCACATATGGCTCACAAACATGGACTTTTACAAAGGAGAACATCGACAGGATATCCAAAACACAAAGAGCAATGGAAAGACAGATGCTGGGTATCGATCTTAGTGAGAGCGCCCACCAAAGTGGCGTGGCACGTGCCAAGTGGCAAGTAGCACGCGTCTAGCATGTTTCTTAAAATGTAACCAATGAAAACGAATGATTCAGCGCACACCAAAATGACAGTGACGTCATTCATTCTAATCATTCGTTTTCATTGGTTACATTTTAAGAAACATGCTAGACGCGTGCTACTTGCTACGTGCTACTTGCCACGCCAGTTTGGTGGGCGTTCTCCCTTAAAGACAGAAAAAGAAACTCATGGATCGGAGAAAAAACAAAGGTGAACGATGTATCAAGACAGGTTGCAAAACTTAAATGGAACTTGGCCGGTCACACTCTCCGGCAAAAAGATGAAAGATGGAATAAGCGAATTCTACACTGGAGACCATGAAAAGAAAAGAAAAAGAGGAAGACCACAGATGAGATGGACTGACGACCTTAAGAGAACGGCGGGAAAGGACTGGATGCAGATCGCCCAAAATAGAGACCAATGGAGATTAACAGGGGAGGCCTATGCCCAAGAGTGGGCGTTTAAGGCTGATTAGATAGATAGATAGAAGCTTCCTGAAATTATTTCCTTTCATAATTTCACCAAAGGCGGAGTTGACGTAGTAGACGGGCTATCTGCAACGTATAATGTAGCACGCAACAGTCGTCGCTGGCCTTTGACAATTTTTGTCTGTCTAATGAACACTGCAGGAATCAATAGCCAGATCATTCACAGACAAAACAACGATAGTCCTAACATTGCTAGAAGGCTTTTCCTGAAGAAACTAGTTTCGAATTGATCGAAGAACATCAAAGAGAAAGAATGAGTAACCCTAGATTATCTACAGAGTTGAGAAGTAGTATCCGAAAGATATTAGGATAAAATTCCGAACCGCCTACAAAGAAGAGGAAACCTAATCAGTAGGGACGATGTTTAAAATGTCCCAGAAATAGAGACAGGAAAACTAGATACGTGTGTGAGGCATGTGAATTTTTTTTTGTTTAGAACACTGTGACATACTGCGAAAATGCTCCAACTTTAAGAAGTGATAACTCAATAATTAATCTGTAGAATTTGATTCTGTTTTTTCCTTTGATAAGCTAGATACTCCTATTGTAGTTTGTTGTTTTCTACTATTAATTTCAATAGAAATGTATTGATTCTCCGATCGTAATACACATTTTTTTTCTCGAAAAAAATTTTTTTTTTAATATAATTGACTATATGTTCAATAGTTAGCTTGGTTTGGTAAATTCAAACACGGTCATATCATCACCAATGATAGTAAAGCTCTAGAAATCCAAATGAGGCAGTTATTTCCGAAAACCCGAAAAACTATGAAAATTATTATTGCAAACATCATAGAGTGAAGTTGCAAGGGATAGCTGACACTCTAAAATGATCAAACAATAGCATTTTCAGTATTATACACGTAGATTTAAAAAGTGCTTTTGACAGGATGAATCGAAATGACATCTTAAATTTATTACAAGCTGAATAAATAGACCATCAGATAATAAGGACAATTAATGAAATTAACAAGAACAGCAAGACCAGAGTTATAATACCAACAGGAGAAACAGAATGCATAGAACTAAAAGGAGGAATCCGCCAAGGAGACTCGCTCAGCCCATTGTTATTCAATATGGTGATGAATCAAATAATTCACTAAGTAAGAAAACGACACGGATACCACATGGGAGCGCATAAAATCACGATACTATGCTATGCCGATGATGCAGTACTAATTGCTGATAACGAAGATGACCTACAAAGACAACTCCACGCCTTCAATATCATAGCAAACAAACTTAATATGAGAATATCTGTAGAAAAAACTAAATGTACAGTGATCAGTAAAGAGCCGCGTAGATGCAAACTAGAAATTGTAAAACTTGAAACTAGACGGCAAAATTGTAGAACAAGTAATGAAATTCAATTACCTAGGAGTAGAGATCACTAGTGATAGGGATATAAAAACAGAGGCCACAAGGCAAGCATCAAAAGCGGCAAGAGTAAGTGGTTGCCTCCGAGAAACCATATGGAGAAATAAATATCTGACCACGGAAAGCAAAAATGAAAGTATACAAGACAACAGTAAGACCAATCCTAACATATTCAGCGGAGACAAGGACCGATACAAGAAAGACGAAACAACAAATTAACAATATCGAAATGAAAGTATTAAGATCAATAGCGAGCATATCATTAAGAGACAGACAAACCAATAGAAGTATACGCGAACAATGCAAAATTCAAAATATTAACAGGTGGATAAAAACAAGAAAAAAAACTGGAACGAACATGTAAACAGAATGGGATCAGATAGATTAGCGAACATCTGTAAAAACAACAAACCGTATAGCAGAAGACCCGTTGGAAGGCAGCCAAAAGGTGAAAAGATAATGAACAGTCAACAACGACTGAAACAGAATAAGAGGCAGACAAACTGAAGTAATCCTAGTCGCACGAAGAAGAAGAAGTATTATACACGAACATTTGGGTATGAGAAAGTTGTTTTCCTAATGGGTGCCATACCAGAGCAAAAGCAGCAACGACTTGATGAGTCTCGGCGCTGCTTGGACATGTTTAATCTTAATCAGTCAGAGCTTTTGCATCATTATATCACAATGGACGAAACATGGATTTATCACTTCACTCCGGAATCAAATCGACAGTCATATGAGTGGACAGCACCCGGAGAAAGCCGTCCAAAGCATCCAAAGATGTGACAAACCGCCGGAAAGGTTATGGCTTCTGTATTTTGTGATTGGCAAAGAAATTTTTTTTTTGACAATTTGAAACACGGAGTAAAAACTAAAGCGACTATTACATTGGCTTATTCGAGCGTTTGAACACCGAAATTGCAAGGAAATGTCCTCATTTGTTGAAGAAAAAATTGTTTTATCATAAAGACAATGCACCGTTTTAATAAGTCGATGAAAACTATGGCAAAAATGCACGAATTGTGTTTGAATTGCTTCTGCACCCACCGTATAGTCCAGATCTGGCCCCCAGCGACTGCAATCTTTTTTCCTATCTAATAAAAGAGTCTTCCGTGGTAAGAGATATCGCTAAGATGAGGAGATAATCGCCGAAACCGAAGCTTATTTTGAAGATAAAGACAAATCGTTTACAAAATTATATAACAACCCTAATAATAAAAAAAAATTGGAGAAAAAAGTACAAAGCAGGCTTGTCCTGGAACAGGCCAACACTCAAGCAGGATTTTCGAGCCAGTAATGATGAATAACTTATTTTAAAATCTGCAAAAATATACAGTGTGTTCCATTTAAACTAATAAGTTGAGGCCATTTTCGGCGAAACCTTAAGTAGAGTAGTAACAAAATATGTGGCATCAGATGCGTTATTTGTCATTCTACTTGTATACAAAGTTTCATGAATATCGTAATTCTCGTTTTAAAGATATTTGCTTGCATAACAGATCTGCAGAGATCCCCAGGCCTTACATGTTAATAGAAGATCTACAAAATAAAAAAATGATTTTAATACCTAACTAAAAGCTTATTTCCGTTATAAGGAAATGAAAGTAGAAGGCTATCTCATTGCATTCTGTTCCTAAGTGCTTATTAATAAAAAATGTAATTAAAATGACCTTATTTTCATCGCGTTTGAATCAAACTTAATATAAATCTCTCATACCAAGTTTTTCTTTCATAACTTTCATGTTGTTATTAATCGGTATAGGAATATTAGATATAAATGTTTAATACATCGAAGAATTTCTTTTGTGATTAAACAAGGTAACCGTGAGATGTAATAATGCAGATTATTAATAATTTTTTATTAAAAAAATTAACATATTTCATGAAAGTTTAAGGTCGCACATGATTCTTCTGGGTTGAAACAAATGTGTACATCCAGCGGCGACTCTTAGCGGCTATCCAAAAGAGTGTAATATTCATGTACATATTATAAATCTAATATTAAAATACTTAATATGTAGTCAAAACTTATAATTGTATAAAATTTATTAAAACTTTTAAAAATTATCTAAAATGGATTTTCAGAACGTTTTCAGTCCTATCGGACCAACATCAGTGAAAAACGTCTATATAGGGGAGAGTTGCCAATATTGTACCACTTAACATATTTCGAATTTTAATTTGAATAATATAAGCCATATTTAAATGAACGATCATCATCATCAATCAGCCAATTGCGTCCACTGCTGGACATAGGCCTCCCTCAGTTCTTTCCAGTGTTCTCTACACTAGGCCGCTTGTAGCCAGTTTCCCGCTACACGTTTTATGTCATCGGTCCATTTAGTCGGTGGTCGTCCTTGGCTTCTTTTATAATTTCTGGGCCTCCATTCCATAATACGTCTTGTCTACCGTTCATCTTGTGTTCTGCCCAGTTCCACTTAAGCGTCGTGGTTCTTTCGATGACGTCTTGAACTCGTGATCTTTGCCTGATTTGTTGGTTTGTTATGTGGTCTCGAAGGCTCACGTTCAGCATTGCACGTTCCATGGCTCGTTGTGTAACTCTAAGTTTATTCGCAGATTTTTGCGTGAGTGTTAAAGTCTCTGCTCCATAAGTTCGTGTCCCAGATATTTGTAAGTGTCGAATGCACGATGTATTAGGATAAATAAAAAACATGATATTTTTGTAATTTAAACTAATATCATTGATTTTACTCTTAAATAAAACGGGCGTGGCAGTCCAGTGGGACTACTGGTAGAAGTTATACTTCTATACACGTATTCGCCGTTATAAATTTATCTGGGAGAAATATATTTTTATTTTCATATATGTATAAAAGAAGTTGAACGCAAAAAAAAAATTTACACATACTTTGCAGTAAAAATCATTGTTTATTTTTTTATTATCTATAACAACATCAGGTTGTTTTGTTCAAGTTTTTCTTGACAGCTTCTTTGTTCCTTTTAATACTTATTTTACCTTCTAGTTTTATTTTTGGAGCAATTACAACTGTCTTCGACGATTTCCGTTTAACCTTCCCCAATTTCATTTTTATTTGTTTCATCTGTTTGTGCGCTAAATGTAGCTATTTAGCTAATTCGAATTCATTTTTATAGGGACTTCTTGTCAAAACCGTTGGCTTTTGTGCTGTTTCCTTCTTGGATTTTGGATGAGGCTTCGGTATCGGGGAAATTGAATCAATTGAAATATTAAGTTTTGGACTTGCTTCACGAGTTTTTTTAGTGGTTCTAGTGGGTGTAGTAGCTGTAACTCTCTCTAGGACTAGGTAGTTCGGGCCAGTTTATTTCGTACTCTACATTAGCTTTTGTTGTAGATCTGTGGTTCCTTGTTTGTCTCATTAGACTCTTCATTTTCACCATCTTCCCGAGTTTCACTGCCTTCATAGTTATTTAAATTTTTAGTCACACAAAAGTCATGATCTTTGAAGACCATGCGATCAACATTATATACTCCACTAGTTCGGAAACCATTGACTTTGAAGTTGAAGTGAAGTTGTCTAACACATAATCCGGGGTTAGAACGAAGCCACTTTTCATCTGATTGAGTGTAGTAGCCTTTGAAAAGCTTAAAGAATGATCACCGTGAATTTAGCATTATTACACCGTGCTTTCTAGCAGTAAAATGGTTCAAGATTCATGGAGTGCGTTGTATGCCCATCAAGTACCAAACGAACTTTTTACTACTGTTGGGTTTATAGAATCAATAAAACGCTGCAGCCATTTTACAAAGAGATCACTAGTCATGTAGCCTGATTCTATTATCTCAACCATACTCCTTGGTGAAGCACCAACACCCAAATAATTGTTTATTCGCATATGCTTGAATATAAGCAAGGTGGAAAGTAAGTTTTTGAATCACTCGCACAGCAAACAACTGTGGTGTTGACTCCACGTTCTCCGCTGGAAATTGACCCTTGCTTTGACCCTCCACTTACCTTTTACCTTTTTTTGCGAGAACGTTTTGGCATTTATTCTGCACAGTGCTGACACCCGTTTCGTTAACGTTAAATATACGAGTTGCATCAATATTATTCTCATCAACAATTTTTTCCAGAATATCGAAAAATACGTAAACATTCCTTTTATTGAATCCTTTTCCGCGCATCATGGACTTTGCTTAAGGTTCTGTCAGTCAAGATTATGTCATTATGACGAGCTTCGAAAGCATAAAATCATTTCTTTCCTGCCTTTTTGAGATTCTTTATTAAAATTATGTGGTATTTGATATCTCTTGACGATTTGAAATGCAAGCCGTCGAACATCATTGATCGTGAGGCCAAACAGTAACGTCTTTAAACGTTTCAAAAGCCTTCGTTTCTTCATTTGCCTTGACATTGGTCCCCGTTAGATGACGGAGCTAGGTAGGCTTAGGTACTCCATACTGCCTGGAGCATTGATTTAATCCCATGGCTCCATTACGAAATGTATGACAATTTTTTTGGCTAAAAATTTCTTATAAATTTAGTCGTTTTTTCGAAAACACAGTATCTTTATCTAGATTTGTGACAGATCTACGTTCGCGAGCCACCACTGCATGTAACGCAGGTTTATTGTTTGGTTTAATAATATTATTGATATATCAATGACGAATAACAATTAAAGTAACAGTCGAAGGTCAGAATTGTGCAATTATATTTTTTGATATATATATATTCTATCAGTTTATTTCGAAATTATATACACTCTATTGTAAAAACTAAATATTTAAACGTCCACCTTTCGTGTCAGTGCGAGAAAAATGATGAACAATGCACATTTTGGGTTGAATCACCTGAATGCTGCTACATAATGCAAAGTTCTACAATCTACAGGGTCTGTCTATAGGGTGCTCCAAATGTTTTTTAATGAAACTAGCAGTATTTTATTAACAGGTTATATTAATTTATTCAGAAGCGTAATAAAAAGTATACATATATATATATATATATATATATATATATATATATATACATATATATATATATACAGGGTGAGTGGGGAGGAACGCACCAAACTTTAAGACTGTATAATATACGTAAAAATAACTCATATGTTGTTATTCGATTTTCATTTGTTTTCGAGTTATAGCGATAATAACACAAAGTTGTAACTTAACATTAATTTAATGTTAAATGTTCTTATAATAAATTTTCAAAAATACCACCATTGACCTGTAAGCATTTTCTGCTTCATCTATGAACATTCAACGTTGCTCTTCTGATTGCGTCATGGTTTGCTCTAATTGTGGCTGCAACATTTTTAATGCGTCGAATTAGTGCATCGCGAGTGTCGACTTTTACCTTGTAAACTTCATTTTTAAACCAGCCCCATAAAAAATAGTCTAATGGTGTTAGGTCTGGAGACCTCGGAGGCCAACTAATAGGACCATTGCGACCAATCCAACGCCTTGGAAATTTTGTATTTAAATGTTGCCTGACCTGACGAGCAAAATGTGCAGGAGCTCCATCGTGCTGATAATACATTTGCATTCTGATATTTAGTGGAATGTTCTGTAGGAGTCCTGTCAATTCATTCTGTAAAAAATTCAAGTACTCCTCTCCTGTAAGGCGGTTCTCAAATATGAAAGGGCCAATTAAATAACCGTCGGTCACACCACACCTCACGTTTACCGAAAATTTGTGCTAAAAACTAGCTTCAATTGTTGCATATGGATTTTCATCTGACCATACATGTGAGTTGCGGCTATTATTAATACCGTCTCTGGTGAATGTTGCTTCATCGGTAAAAAGTATGCGGGATATAACACGACGATTATTATTTATCCATCGACAAAATTGCATACGGCTGGCATAATCTTCTGGTTGTAGGTGCTGTACACGTTGTAGGTGGTATGGATATAAACCTTGCTCGTGAAGTGTGTTAATTACTCTCGTTTGAGGAATGGCTAAATGAGTACCGATTCTTCGTGAGCTGATCCCTGGATCATCTTCTACTGAATCCAGAATATTTTGTATTTCTTGTAAACTTTGTCGGGGAGCACGTTCCGATATTATTTTATAACTAGGAAGCGTTCCGGTCTCGCATAGTTTGTTGAAAACTCTAATAAATACATTTTTATCTGGAGTTCTCCGATTTGGAAACCGTTGACGATATTCTTCAACAGCAGCTCTACCGTTTCCATTACAAAAGCCATAAACAAACACCATATTTGCATAATCACTATTTTAATCACAACAACTTTTTTTATACAAACTGTCAAATAGACATTAAATCACGTTGACACTACACTATTATGACAGTTAACTAATTATTAAACGAATCACAGATACCTGTTACAGCAATGTGATAAGTAGCAGTAAAATTACAACTTTGTGTTATTATCGCTATAACTCGAAAACAAATGAAAATCGAATAACAACATATGAGTTATTTTTACTTATTTTTACGTATATTATACAGTCTTAAAGTTTGGTGCGTTCCTCCCATTCACCCTGTATATATATATATATATATATATATATATATATAATATATATATATATATATATATATATATATATATATATAGGACGGATCCAGGACCGATCTTCGGGCGGTGGGAGGGCATAAACTTTTTTTGGGGGACTGGGGGAATTTTTTTTAATTAAGATTAAAATGGTGAGTTTTAAAACGATTTTCACATACTTTTGAGTGCCATAAAGATATTCAAAAACTTATCGTTATTAAAGTATTTTTCTTTGTCGAAAAATCAGCAAATTTTAACCTAAAACCCCATAAAGTCCAACAGGTGCAAATAAAGAAATGTAGTTTAGTTTATGAAATTAACATAGCATAAAAAAAGGCGAATAATATTGGTCTTTTAGTGATTTGTCCAGCATTTTGTCCCGCGGGAAGAGAGAGCGATGGTTCTGCGGGCAAATAAATTTATTATTCGACTATCTCGACAAAAAAAAATGAAATTAATAGTGACCAAAACAAAGACCAAGAATGGAATCTTATTAAAACTTTCTTTGCAGTTAGATCTTTTATCTGTCGATATGGTATTGAAAACAGCCTTAGTCGCCAGGTTAGCATAGAGAGATTTTTTAATATTTTCTGAAGCTATTTTCTTGTGAAATTTTAAATTAATGACTATTTTAATGGGAATAAGCCACAATTGAAGGTAAAAACAAGTTTATTTGAAATTGAAACGTCAATAAACTTATTTTTACCTTAAATTGTGGCTTATTTCCATTATAGGAACTAATCAAGAGATTTTGTTTGTAGAAGCTAGCTTAGTGGCAATGTTAATTTTAGTATGTCAATCAATGACATCATTGACACTAGAAACTCAGATGTGCATAAAGAATTAAGTAAAGTTTGTGTAAGTGTAGAAATCCTTCCATGTTGAGATTATAGTGCTTTAATTATATGTAACAATATTGAGAAGAATTTACAGAAGTTATTGTCAAACTTCGCTAGAAGGGGGTACTCGAAGAAAAAGGAATAGTAATACAACTGATGACAAGGCAAATTGTTGAATGGTGACTAAGGGTGGCCGCACACAGAAAGATCAAAACTGTGTTAGTCAAAAACGTTTTTGTTTGAAACAAAAACGTTTTTGTTTCCACAAGAAACATTTTGTTTTCAAGAAAAACAAACTGTTTGCACAAACCATACTGCAATCAGTTTTATTAAAGATGTCGACAGATAACTTATAAATTGCACTAGTTTTCTGGCAGTGGTTTCTCCTACAAGACGAAAAAACAAAATATCGCTGTTTCCACATGTGCTCCTTGTTGACTATTCGAGCGGTTTTAAGAAGGGAATTTCAAAAGCACGTTGCGCCTGCGTACATTGAAATGTTTCAATCAGGTAATCAACATCAAACAGACTGACTGAAACTAAATGAGCCTAAACATGCTTTAGACACACGACTAATTAGTGTGCGTCAGCATCAAACTCGTTTAGTCAAAAACGTTTTTGACTAAAACAGATTTGCTCTTTCTGTGTGCGGCCACCCTAAGAGAACACAAAGAATCAAACCCAAACCTCAAACCAGATTGGTGGACAGATAACATCAAACGAATTGCTGGTCACGAATGGACGTAAAAAACATCCAAAAGAAACTAATGGAAACACCTAAAGGAGGTTTATATCCGACAATGGATGGAATAGCTGTAAATGACGATCTAAATCTGAAGTACTACATCTAACAGCAACATTTAATTTATGAAGCAATTACTGGTCAAAATTCTCGGTATGATAATTAACGCCCTGTTTTATGTTCCGAATCATGTGATAACTCGAAACCTAAAAACCAAAACGGTAAAAGAAAATATTCCCAACTTCTCTAAGAAGCTAAGAAATTACCCCAATTCTATTACCGATGTCCCTCATGATAAAATCTCCAGCACACAACTGAAAGTTGACAAAGCTCCGCCCCGAACTTGACCTACCTGAAAGATTTTATGATTGTTCCTGTCGTTAAAAATAATTTAATTGTGAAATTATAACATAAGAGTAATATGTCACTGAACAAATTCTTACGTAGGTATCTATTATTTTATGTACTACCTAAATCATTTGTTTATTATCATTAAATTTACATCACAAAAAATACATTGAGATATTCCAAAAATTAGGATTAAAATACGATTATAAAAATAGGATTTTTATCCTATTTTTATAAGGTTTTAGAAAAATTGTACGTCATAGTTGTTTCCAAAACACTCATTAGTCAACCATTCCAATAATATCTGCAGAATATCGAAAATGTATGAACAACTAGGTACTTATCTATTTCCTGTTTTGATCTTGATTTCGTTAGAAGTGAAATAAGCCCATTGATATGCATCGTCATCAAAATCTTACAATGCAACTTCGATTTTTAAACTTGTTTTCCGTTCTTTTATTAAAAAGTATACTTGAAAACTCGTACCCACCTTTCTTAATTAATAAATACCTTTTTTTTAAGAGGTATGGTACTTTACCTAATGATTTAGTCAATGGTGACTAATTAAGATCAATTTCAAATACTATTGTTCTGTATGCGCTAACACTTAGGACTCCCTTAATTTCGTCAACTCTCCATTATTTATCCCTGTCTTAATTTCGTCAATTTACAGATAAATTTGTCAATTTTTTTAAAAAATTACTAGTTAAAATAGCTATAAAGAATGATAAAACCGTCAGGAATTTTTTTTTCAAAACCAAAACTCGCTTGCCTCCTCTTGAACAAATCCTTGTTATTTATCACATACCTTGTGCAGAATGTAACACTTTTAGTTACATAGGGCAGACTGGGCGTTCACTGGAGGGTAGAGTAACTTCACACCGCAGTGACATTAACACATCTAAACATTATTGTGCCTTGGTACATGTTAAAGCTAACTTTAAAGAGGTGAAAATTCTGTGTAGTGAAAGAAATTATATAAAATTGCAGTTTTTGGAAATGTATCAAATAATTAAGCATCTATCTTCGCTTAAAGAAAAAGCTGACATTAATAACAGTGTACCATTATGAAATGTTGAAGGACTGAATAATTAGCCTTAAATATAAATAAGTACAAGTACCAAAACTAATTAAAACAGTTGGATTTAACCTTCTCAAACTTAAGTTCTGTTATTTTGCTTTAATCGTAAAATTGAGGATGCTAGATTTATTTCAAGCAATACTGTGTTATTTATACTTAAATATTTTGGAGTAAGGACCAGGAAAAAGTGGTTTATTTTAAGCTACCGTCGATAACAAAAAATGTTGTACGTAGTTTGGTTAAATTTATATTCCATTTCTATTTCCATAACGTCAATAATCTTTTGAAAAATATGCTAATAAAAAACGACTCATTAGGATGTAAATACACTGCTCGCTAGAGAAATGTTGTTTAAAAGAAAAATTTTTTTTGTTTTGAAATAAATTACCATATATTTATATTACTTCTTTTATGCTAAACATTGTCCATATTTTACGAGCTGTAACATACTCATTTTACATGTAAATGACTTTGTAGTGTTCATTTTAAAAGTCTTCTCATGGACTGTAAAAAAATTTAATATTATTCCGGAAAATAATATACAGAATACATTGATCCAAATATTCGCAAAAAAATGCCTCATTTTACCGACCATATCTCACTTTATATTGTATCATATAATATCTTGTAAAAAATGAATCTCATTCATCTTTTATAGACTTCATTTTTGTTTTGCATACTTTTTCGATCAAAGGCATATTTTTTGAGTTATTCATGAAAAACGTGACTTGGCGTGACTTTTTTCAATGAAAATTCGCTGTTTTCAAGCATAAATAGCTCAAACAGTATTGACTTTCTGACAAAACTCAGTTTAGTCCTCTATCGATTCCTGTGATTATTTTGAGCAAAAGGGGCAATTTCCTTCCTTGAGAAGGGGTGGCAACCATCACTGGGGCAGAAGAACACATCGGCGTCATAAAATTTTGTTATTTGAGGACTGTCCCAATAACTCACCCCAAGTGAATAGGTTCAGTCCGACTGTGCATTAAGATGTGTCTATTTTTGTTTTTTTTTTCAATGAAATCCTGAATTATTAATGTTTTTTCGGAGAATTTCTCTGCTTCCAGTGTAACCCATTTCTTCCAAAAACTTTGTATGTAATCGTTTAGCTGTCGATAAATAATATTCAATAAAGCACATTATAAATTCAATAATATTAAATGTAATGTTTTATAATTATGCATTAGGTTTGCTTTTTTCAGAACTACTAAAAGTATATATGTATATATATATATATATATATATATATATATATATATATATATATATATATAAATATATATATATATATATATAAATATATATATATATATATATATATATAAATATATATATATATATATATATATATATATATATAAATATATATATATATATATATATATATATATATATATATATATAAATATATATATATATATAAATATATATATATATATATATATATATATATATATATATATATAAATATATATATATATATATATATATATATATATATATATATATATATATATATATATAGTAAACTTCGGCTTGACGGTCAGAGAAGAAGCGATTTATGTACTAGTATAACATTTGGTCAAAGCGCAACAAGCTACTTGTCGCTTGTCATACTTTTCCTATCTAGCTAGTTAGTCAGAGCTTGTCAGTTCTGCAGCAGGACAATTTATGCAACACCCGCAACTAATGTGGATCCTCCACAGGTTACTGAAAATTTCATGGAAATATTTTGCAATAAAAAAAGATTGCGAGGGGCAGGAACAGAGAGGCAGTCTTTGAAAAATAGAAAACAAAGAAACGTGTCATATTTGTGTCACTTTAACGATATTTCATACTGAAGCCAAGATACGATAGACCTGGAAGAAAATCATTGAATTGGTGTGAACTTTCCAAAGTAGCCAGACATAAATGCATAACGTAATGAGGAGAAGGATAAAGAGGGCAAGGAGCAGAGCAGGGATAAACTCTGTTGTCGTCGAGCAAATCATGCAATTCGAAATAGAATACCGCGCACGAAAGAGAGAACTCTACAGAAAAAATCGTACAGAAAAAATAAGACACTGGAGAGAACTGTGTGACAAGCTGGATGAGGACAGTTTTGGTTAGGGATATAGGATCACAATGAAAAATTTCCAAGCGTGCCACTCATATGAAATTCCACTAGAAAAAAAGCTTGAATTAACACGAGAGCTTTTTCCGTCCGGCAGATATCATGGAGCGTGGAAGAACAAGCGAGCTGAGCGGACCGTACCCTTTACCATAGATGTATTAGTCGAGGCATTAGATGCACTCAAGACCGGACACCTCCTGAAGCGGTTAAGAGTCTAGGACGCGCGGAGATTGGGTGACTTTTGGAGAACATGAATGCATTGCTCGAAAGCACAGACGTTTACTGAGGCTTGGATGACATCAACGTTGGTAGTGCTTCCCAAAAATGAGGATCGATGACACGATTGAGAGATCAGGAACCCTATCTCCTAGACAGTTCGGATTCTGCGAGGGGAAATGCACAAGTGTCGCAATTTTGAGTGTACTCGAGGCATTGAACAACATTGGGGATGAACAGCGCTGGGCGGCTCTGCTGCTCTTCGATGTTAGAAATGCATTTAATAGTCTGCATTGGAAAGAGGTGATGCGGGCATTGGAGGAGAGGGAGCGTCTTAGATATCTGATGAATGTGATGGCGGAATATCTTTCCTAGAGAAGGATCATGGTTGAGAATGACACGCTCGCTCACGTCTTGGATCCGATGCTATGGAACATGGCATACGACTGATAATTTTTATGAAAAAAAAGCATTTACTGCGATTGCTTACTACTATTGGATCTGAAAATAACAATTTTTTTTGAAAAATGTTTTGTTCCACTCAAAAAATTAGCGACATGAAATATTCGGAAGAGTCCATTTACTCAATGGTGAAGTCCGTTATAGAACATGTAAACTTTAACAAGGATATTAATTCTTAATAGGTTTGATGTACTTTCGATTGTACAAAAAATTGTTAAAACAAATAAATAACTTTAGTTCAAAATCTCTCATATGTGCAACCCATTCATTTAAATAATTAAATTTTGTAAATCATTGTTGTAAAAAAAAATAGTTAAATAAATAGATAGTCTAAAATTATTTTATTCAATTTTAAAAATATTTGAAATTTTAGAACAGAAAAAACATAGTATGAAGCTTTGTGCTAATCTGAACATAGTATGAAGCGCCTACAGTACCACTTTTTTGTCGAGCAGTTTAATATCATTCAAAATAATTTATTATTCATAATATTATTTGTAACTATTTCTTTGAGACATTTTAGTGTTATTCGATAACTACCTTGCCAAAGAAGAATTTTTGTGTGTGCTTATTCATCTATATAAGTCTATTTCGTGTCTTATATTTTGAAAATGATAAAATGTGCTCCTGTTAATGGGTACGTAGCAAAGAACTTGTAATAATCTAAGGTATGTAAATAGTTTTGATTAGCTTCTGTTTACGATTCAAACCATCTAGTTAAACCAGTAAATAATAGTTAGATACCATTGGCGTAACCAGGATTTTATTTCGGAGGGTGTCCACTCATTTAAGTTTACACCCTCCTTTCTACAAAACGTTTAGAAATTCAATCCACCAATGAATTATTTAATTTTTTTATTAATTATTTATATAATTTTTTTTACAACAAGAATGCTTGCTCTTTTTAATATATTTTTTGGAGTAAGGAGTAGTTTATCATTAACAAAAAAACTTGCACAGAAATTTTTTCTGTAACTATTATTAATAAATATGTAATTATATGAGAAACAGGATTTGTAAGAAAAAGAATTGACTTTTAATTGAAATTAATATATAATAAATAAAAATTTATAAATTATGTTTTCACGACATTAATATATTACTTTTAAATTACATTAATTGAAATCTTGGGGTGCCAAAAATAATAGGGTTTTATAACTTTTTTTAGGAAATTTTGGTTAAAGTTTGCTATCTTTTTTGTAGGTTTCCTTTTTTCCGTTTCTTTTTTGTAGCTTTCTAAATTCAAGCTGATCAAGGCTTCCTCCGTCTTTTCGGTCCAATTGCCACTCGTTTTGAATAGCCATGTCAATTCCATTTACTATTAGCGGAAAGTATCATTTTCTCCCTCTCATAGAGATCTAATAATACTAAAGACTAATGTTTTGGTCACAGCGGTCTACGCCACCCATAAAAGAATTGTATTGCTTTATCATATTTGGTTGACAAACAAAAATGTGTTTCTTCTCCTTATGGGAAAACCGTTTGACTATTCTTTGTTTCAAGTTAAGAAAATAACATTACGCTTATGGAGATCAGTGTTGCCAAAACTCTCAGACACTCTCTTTTGCACGGATGTCCAAGATATTCCCTTTGCTTAATTTTTGAATTTTCATTTTCAATTAACATTTAACTGTAAAGTCAGAATAACTACTAAATAAAAGCCTTATTATCATTATGTAGTCAGAGAACGACATAAAATAGCTGACATACGCACATCGTATTATTTTAAGTTGCAATTAGTAATTAGATATACGCATTCCAAGCGGTCAATATTTTCTACTGATTTCTATGATTCATGGCATATCGTATTCTCACCGAAAAACAAATAAACTGTCGTTACTATAATTAAAATAAGATAAAATAAAATTATCTTTTGTAAATACTATTTATCTAATTAAATTCATTTTCCCTACTTTTTATCTCTTGTTTCGAATGGGCACTTTTGGTCAATTACGTTAAAAAACATTAATTTTATTCATGTTTGTGGAAACGAAAATACAAATTATACAACCCTAAATTGTGCTTGTGTGTGTCGTGGCAACGCCGCGTTGCTATCGTCCATAAGAAATACATGGCCCTATCTCCGCAATGTTATTTTCTAAACGTGGAACGTACTATAGGTGATGTGGTTTTACTGAACAAAAGTTAGATGCAATTGTAACGCCACTATTGTCGTGCCAGCGACAAACCACATTTCCTGTGTTTTTATTTAATCTGTAATCGTAAGTTCCCCTTTCCTTTTTTTTCATAATTGTTGGAGCGAATAGGGGGCATTTTAGTGTTCTATTGTCCCTTATTGTACCTGTACCGAAAAGACCGCCAGTTTTTAACTCATTTAGTAGATGCATGGATGAGAAGAAGTTATCAAAAAAAAAGGTGGAATCTCGTTTTTGGCCAGGTGATTAAAGCACATCTGCATAAGACAAAACAACCGACGAAAAAAGACCCAAGTTTTTGAGCCAAGAGGCTGGTATTTGCACTGAGTTGTCTTGATACGGTGTATAGTATTTATAAAGTCAGTTGAAACATCCAAAAACCTGCTTACCGACGAACAATAAAAGAATAATATCATATTACCAGACATGGGCGCTTCATTTATTTTTATAATCAAATATACATTAATATAGAACAGAAAAAGGACAATTTTAATTTACTTAAAGCTGTCGTAAAGTACATAAGTGTATAAAATTTTTTTAAACATATCATATTAAGCAACAAAAATAATTTATAATTAAATAGCAATAGACAATATTGACAGTATAATGATTTAATTATACTTCGTAAAATAATAAACATTTTTGCTGTACAGCACTGGCATGCATCGGCAGCGTTTCTTATCTGTACCCTTCGCCACCGGCTAGAAGGGAACCTCCAAGTAACGTGTTAAATATTGGTGATTTTGAATAACATATCAATGTCCAATATTTATTTGATGGGATGTATCTTTCTTCCATCTATTTCCTACGAAGTACGGGGATTGTTCAAATACGTTTGAAAGATTGACGCGTGTTATTTATACTTTAACTTGATTACCGCTAAATGTAATATTGAACTGCCCTTATAAATCGAGTCGGAGAGAAATGTTTTAACTGACTTTATAAATACTATAAATCATACAATATAACCTAGACGGAGAGTACCCATTCAAAGCTTATAATCCCAACGAATGGATTTGTTTCGTAGGGTGCCTTCCAAAATATGGTACCATAGCTTCATCTAGGCTAAGTTCTTGTTCGAAAGGAGCGTGATTTAAAAATTTTTTATTCAATTCATCATGTAATGACCGTATTTTAGCAAACTTGTCTGTTTTATCCAAACTATTATTATCACACACATGAAGAATTTTCATTATATGGGAAAATCTATCTCTCAATAGAGCTCTAGCGACTTATTCATTCCGACTATCATCACGATTTTCCCAATACATATATTTTTTGGGTAACACCACGTAGCCACACAAAATAAGCACACCCACAAAACACCTAATTTCATTATCTGTAACATCACTAGTCAAGTTTTTTGTGCCAATTATGCATTTATATATGTTGTTATCATATTGAATAGGTTGTCGTCAAAAAATAGCCTGAAGAGCTGTAATGGTGTGCAATAGGCCCGATTTCTGGTCTCCAGTAAACATCTTTGGATGCTGGTACAGATCACCTATAAGCCATTGTGTAGTTCATTGTTCTTCTTTGCGTAGTGTGGCAAGAGGTACCTATGTCGTCGTCGGAATCCGATTCTTTTGCACTCTGATCTTGATTGTCGAAAATAACCTCCACGTCATTTCTCAGGCTGGCTTCCTAGTAAATGGTCTATCGTTTTGACATCCTCGTCTCCTAAATCGCAATCTGTTATATTACAATTTGCATTGTCTGGAGAAAAAATAATTATACTATCAGGAGGCGTTGGAATCTCATCTGTCTTAAGTTCTGCAATTAACTCATGGAATTTTAACGATTTCCTAAAAAAATAAGTGCTTATTACGACTGTCCTTTTAAAACAAAACAAAAATGGCCGTACACAAGAAAGTAACAAAAAACTCAAAACAATATTTCTACTATTATTACACGTAAGTAAAGTAATTACTATAGATAAAGTCACGTTCAGATGGCAGTGTACGGATATAGGATAACAGCGTTGCCAATTCTACTGCCATTGTAAGTTTTGCTACTTTTGTAAAATAAGCAGGGCCAAACTCACGGTAAACTAAGATATGTTTAGGTAAGCTAAAGTTGTTAATAGAAAATTCGTGAATGAAATAAATGGTAATAATTCCTAAAATGCTTTTATACATAATACCGCAGTTAATAGGGAAAAAATATGAAAAATATTCTACAGGTTTTTTAATGTTCTAAACGGTAGATAAGGGATAACTGATGATAATTCCTTAAAGAATTACAGCCAATTTTGCTTTGTTTATTTTTTAAAGAAAGATGAAGTTTGGAAAAAATCATTTTTTTGCCTATTTTGTTCCTCGTGCATTTTAGGGAAAAATGTTTCAAATAAATGTTGCAGATCTTAAAAAGTTTTTTAATTTTTTAGTTTGTAAATTAAAATACATAAACAAATTACTGAGATAATTGCAAAAAACCCCTAATTGAGGCCCCTAGAACACAAGGGTATAAGTGCAGTTGCTTATCACTTAGCAACTGATATCTAACAACATTCACGTACTTTTGGCTTCAAACTTTCTACATTAACAACAATAACACCATCAAAAATTACATGTCATTGAAAACATGCTGAAAACTGAAAAACTGCTACCTAGGTTTTTAAATTTATATCGAACTTTGAACAAAGATTTTTCAAAACTTTGTTTTTGGCACTTACACCCCTTGTGTTCTAGGGGCCTCAATTGTGCACTAATTTATTAAATGTTCAAAAAACTTTATTTTTTGCATAATGACGTCTAATATAACTACTTGAAATTATGTCGATTAATGAGTTATTTAAGTGTGCTACATTTCAACCAGATCAACTAAATATTTTATTACCTTTACTGAGAAAAGAATACCCCCGAAAAACAATTTTCAATCATCTTCATTTTCATAATCTAGTTCATCTTCAGAGTCATCGTTTAATGAAATTCTAATAGGTTCAATGTCATCTTGAATGTTGTCTACTGTCCAAAAATTATTCTCCAATTTTATAACATGGTTGACGTAATTGTTCCAATGTCCATTGTTCTGTACTTTATCATAACCTTCACAAATCAATGTTTTAACGTCGTTTTGTTTGAAACTTGAATTCTTAGAGGACACGTACCGTTTCACTTCACTCCACACCATTTCTATTGGGTTCAGTTCACAGTGATAAGGCGGAAGTCTTAAGATATCTACATCTACGCGGCATTGTTCGTCACTGTGATTCCTGTATTTTTCACCAATACAATCAATTTTGTATTTGTCATAAATATTTTTAAATACATTAGCAGTTTCCAGAAGTTCATTTTTTAAGTAATCTTCTTCAAAATAAATGTCCTTTTCATAGAGCCACTCCTTAATTTGACGTTTCACCCAATATTGTTTGGGAAAATTTAATTTCCTAGAGTGATAAGATGCATTGTCCAAGATAATGACATTCTTTTTATTTTTTGGGAGATTCGGTATTAACATCTCTTCAAACCATTTTTCAAATAGATCTCAGTCCATCTCTTCATGGTAATCTTCAGCATCTTTTTTGGCAAGAAAAGTGATATCAGCACCTTCAACAAATCCGTCTTTGTTTCCTGCATGGACTAAAACAAATCTTGGTCCTTTTCCGGTCGGAGTTTTTAAACCTGTGGTAAGTCCATTTACGAAAGCCTGTCGGCTATTTTTTATTGTTGTATCTTGCCATACTTGCCCATTGGTTATTCCAGTATTAACCCATGATTCGTCCATATAAATGATATTGGCTCCTTCGTTCCTCAGTTTCTTTATTTCCCGGAGATAGTGACGCCTCCAAGCGACTATTTCTTGTTTTTCTATTAATATTGAATTTCTACCTTGTTTGCCATATATAAAACCCATGTCGTGCAATAGTCTTCTCAACGTACTCTTGGAAAAATTCGGAAGATGCTCCATTTGCTTAATTTTTTCTAGTACTACGTCAAGGGTTGGAGGAATATTGTCCATAAAAAAACCGTGCACTACTTGTCTTATTCTAGACCGACTGCTTCTTGCTTCATCATATCTATTCTCACGACTATTCAAATAACCGGTTCTTTTTTTTCTTATAGGAGTTACGAGTGGACCATTTTTACTTTCACTTCTATATCGGAATATCGTTCGCTCAGAGACTCCAGTCATAGCAGAAACTTCCCGCACTATTGTTGATACACTTTTATCATTATTACTGTTTGATAAATAGTTAAAAACATTTAACACTATTTTTTTGCATTCACTATTTAACAAATTACCGTTTTTGAATTTTATTACACTCGCGGCCCTTTTGACACTGACACGTCACAAACGTCTGATATCAACTGAAAATTCTTTTAATGACTCTCAAGTATTTACCTGAATTTATAATTGCTCGCATTAGACAATAATTTTGAATTTATAAATAGGTATATTTTTTTAATTCTAAATTATTTTTTAATGTCTGTAACTGTAAATGCAGGTAGAGAAAGTGTGTTATTAAAAGGACATTAAGATCAAAAACGGATTATACAAATAATTATTTAATTTCCACGAATTGTAAACAATTTTGAACAGAAGATATAATTCCGAAAAGACCAGATTTCCGAAATATAACTTTCTATTTTTAAAATACCAACAGAGAAATTATATAATTAAAAAAATGTAGTATTTTTCCGTTTCACATTCATAAATATTTCCGAAATTATAATTCTTTTATAGGAGCCGGCCCATAACGTACGATTGTAGGTACGATTAAAAACTGACAACAATGTAGTTATTTCTGGCATATAGAAAGTACAGGCCTATCTCTGTAACGCTGCCATCTGAATGTGAATTTATCTATAGCAAATCATGGAAAACGCCCACATTTGATTTGTAATTAAAACAACTTACCTCCAATTAGTAACATCCATGTTTAATTAAAAAACAAAAAAATGCTATGTCGGTACGTAAACAATTTTTTAAAGCGAGCAACTGATGAAAGATCTTGATCGATATGTTTGACAGTAAACGTTACAGGCGCCATCTATCAACGGTAACTTTAAGTTATCAATTTAAGGGAAATAGATCGATTGCCTTTTAAGAGGAAGTAGTAGTATGTGGGTTAATTATTTATTGCTCCGAATAAAAAAATAGTGTTAATTGTTGATTTAGATAAGTATATACAGCTGTATAATTGTTGTTTTATTGATTATTTAATATTTAGCCATATCCCTAACTTATACCACGCATTTTATTTGTTAAATTTAAAATAAAATTGTTCAATTTAAATTGAATTTTAAAATCATCAAAATTTGATAATATTTTGGGGGATGTCCAGACCCGTTGAACATCGCCCTACCCCACCGGCTGCGTCACTGATAAATACTCACAGTATTCAACAAGTTTCAAATTCTTTCTAATTGAAATTTATCAATGAAACGTTTTAAGTCAACATTTCTTTGTAGGTACTCTATTTGGAATATACCGCGTGTTTGTAACACGCGTTAGACGGTCGAATATTTCGCGAAATTAACATCGGATTGAAAAACTAAACAACTGGTGTTTAATATTTTTCAAAAATATATGCGAGTGCCATCAAACACTTTTATTAAACTTCTATCAAACTCGCGTGCCCCCTCTGACAAAATCCATACGACGTCTACAAAAAAAGCTCTAAAAGAACTTAAGATAAACACTCCTCCTACTTCAGAGTTTTCAAGATGCTTCTCTCTGAACGAAATAAACGATGGCCTCAGTCAAATTAAAAAAGGCAAAGCGGCAGGTTTTGATGGAATGTATCCTGAGTTCCTAATTCACTGTGGTCCAAAAACGCGACACTGGCTCAAAGACTTTTTTAGTGACATAATGAAGACATCTGTACTACCTCAGAGTTCAAAAGAACCAAAGTTATTGCAATTTTAAAACCTGGAAAGGACGGTGAACTACCTGAAAACTATCGACCCATTGCCCTCCTCAGTTGCTGCTACAAACTACTAGAGCGACTTATATATAACAGGATATACCCCATCACCGACACTGTGATACCAGTCGAACAGGCCGGATTTAGAAGCGGGCGTAGCTGTAGTGATCAAGTACTGTCCTTAACGACATTTATTGAAGCCGGTTTCGAAAAACGGGAAAAAACAGCCGTAACGTTTATAGATCTGACGGCTGCATATGACACTGTGTGGAGAGAAGGCCTGATCTATAAGCTAATGAAGGTCATACCATGCCTAAAAACCTGCCAACTAATCAATAACCTCCTAACCAACAGACTGTTTCAAGTATATATAAACGATACAAAGAGCAATGTTAGAAAGCTAAATAATGGCCTCCCACAGGGTTCAGTGCTTGCTCCACTATTATTTAACATTTACACAGCCGATCTTCCTGAGACAAAATAAAAAAAAAATTGCTTACGCAGATGACCTGGCTATCGCATTTCAAAATCAAGCCAAAGATGTTGGAGAAAGGGCGCTTACCGAAGACTTAAGGGTTCTCTGCGACTACTTTAAACAATGGCGACTTCGCCCTAATACAAACAAAACTGAGACAAGCCTCTTCCATCTCACAAATCAGCTTTCGGATGACACCTTCATCACCTTCAATGGCGAGACTTTGAAACATAATAACAACCCTAAATACCTGGGTGTAACGCTCGACAGATCACTGACGTTCAAAACCCATCTTACGAATGTAGCTGCCAAAGTGAGAACCCGTAACAACATAATAACAAAGCTTGCTGGAACGACATGGGGTGCCACTGCGAATACACTTCGAACCTCCTCACTGGCCCTGGTGTATTCTGTCGCTGAATACTGCGCACCGGTATGGCTAAATAGCGCTCATGTCAACAAGATTGATGTTCAGCTAAATTACACTATGAGAGTAATATCTGGTACTATTAAATCAACTCCACTAAGATGGCTTCCAATTCTGAGCAATATAGCACCTCCAGATATTCGACGAACGGCAGCACTTGTCAGAGAATATCAGAAAATCATGGCAAATAATCGTCTGCCAATTCACCAGTATATTCCGCACGCCGCACGAGACCAACAAAGACTGAAGTCCAGACGACCCCCTGTCCAATCCGTTCAGGGAATGGGTGATAGCTACAATAAGCAAGAGCAGTGGACGAAAAGATGGATGCCAACAACAGAGCCAGACGTCATCAAAATAACAAGTACGTCGATCGGCTTCACTGGATCAAACCTGCCACGCCCTATATGGACAAAATTAAATCGCATACGCACGGGTCATGGCAAATGTGCCGATTCTCTATACCGATGGGGTCATGCAGAAAGCCCACAATGTGATTGTGGATCCCCAAGACAGACCATCCAACACATCATGGCGGATTGCCCAATCCGCAGATACAGCGGAGACCTTCAAGATTTTGCAGAGTGTTCTCCTGGTGCAATTGAATGGCTGTGCAATTTGGACATTAATATTTAATATTTAACTTAGATTACAATTCCAATTTTAACATAATTATTATCTAAATACTACTTTTATCGTATTGTAATTATCCATACGCTAAATAAAAAATAAATAAATGTGTGTTAATCTATTTTATACTGTTCCTTTACTATCAATAATCGAATAAACATTGAAAACTTGTCCAACATTTTCATTTCTTTGTCTAATCTAATCTTGCATTATCAATAAATATTTTTAAACATATTTGAATGAATTTTCAATGTATTTTTTTTATTTCAGAATGGCCATAAAATCAAATATAACGTCCTCGAATGGCGGAGACGGTGATGCAGCTCAAGAACAAGATTCAGGTACATCTTCAGTAACTTATAGCCCAAAAACAAACTCGAGACCGAACGAATCCACCCAGTTGTCTTCTAAACAAACATATTTTGCAGACCAAAGAATTAGGATACCAGAAGTCGAAGGGGTAAGTAATTTTTAAATCGTAAACGTTAAGAAAAATAGTATGATTTCTTTGGTTTGGAAATCTTCGAAGTATTTCGCGAATGATTAGTACTTTTTTCAATTTCTCAAAATTCTTTGTGTTTCTGCATCGTTATTTATGCATTTCCAATCTTTTTTGTTTCTACAATTTATCTTGCAGTCATGCTAGTATTATTATTTTCCAGATTTAGCCATGCTGCTTACACTCCCTTTAAGGGGAAAATTCACTCATCCCAGATACCTAGGGTATCAAAAGGATTGAGCTCTAGTGGGACTTTTACGTGTTATCCAGCCCTAGGTGACTTGGTATGCTGGAGTATCTGCCAGAAATTTTCGTACACATCTGGACGTCGTGAGGAGTACAGCTTTCTGCATGGCCTTATAAAGATGTTCATTTAGACCTAGCTGTTTTGTGTTCCCTAAGAGGTTTTTGGGAATAACACCAGTAGTAGATAGAATAATAGGAATTGTCTGAGTACTTTCCATTCTCCATTGTCTCCTGATTTGTATTTCTAGATCTCTGTACTTGGTGATCTTTTCGTTGTATTTAACACACAAATTATTAGTGTTAGGTATCGCCACATCAATAAGTGTTGTTTGCCTAGTAAGTTTATTAACTAGTATGAGATTCGGTGTATTATGTACCACTGGTTGATCTGTGAGCACAGTGTGGTCCCAGTATAGCTTGTAGTTGCCATTTTCAAGCATTCTGTCAGGGACGTATTAATAATAAGGAAGATGGTCGGTTTGTAGAAGTCCCAGTTTGTCAGCTAGTTCTTGGTGGATAATCTTACCTACTGAGTCATGGCGTTCTTTATAATCAGTACCGACAAACGTCTGGCAGCTTCCGGCAAGATGTTGGATGGTTTCTTGGGCTTGACATCCATATCGGCGTTTGTCATTTTCGACTTGTGGATCTTTAACAATATATTTCAGGTAATTTTTAGTTGGAATAACCTGATCCTAAATCTTCTTCTTCTTCATGTGCCATCTCCTCTAAGAAGGTTGTCAACCATCATGGCAATTCGCACTTTCGATACCGCTGCTCTAAAGACGTCAGCAGAAGTGGAGTTAAACCAAGCTCTCAAATTGTTTAACCAGGAGATGCGTCTTCTTCCGCAACTCCTTCTACCCTGTATTCTTCCTTGCATCATTAATTGCAACCAGTTATAACGCCCCTCATGACATCCCAGATATTGCAGTTTTCTGACTTAAATTGTATTTAAAACCTCTTTATCTTTTCCCATTCTTGTCAACACCTCGACATTCGTGACTCTATCCACCCAACTTATTCTTAATATACTTCTGTAGGCCCATAATTCGAAGGCTTCTAATCTGTCCGAAACATATTTTTTTAATGTCCTGATCCTGAATGGCAAGTAGGAAATCCTCCTTCTCGGGGAACATCTTTCCTGAAGCTTGCACCTGAAAATAAGTTCTTAACTTAGCAACCTGTTTATCCAATTGCTCACCTATGTCCATAAGTCCCCTTCCCCCTTGATATCGCGGTAATATTGTTCTCTCTACTGTACTGCGTGGATGGTGTTTTTGAGCCTTTGTAAGAAGTGTTCTTACTTTTCTCTGAAGACTCTATATTCATTTTGACCGCTTTTTAATACCAAATGAGTAGCTTTTAGTTGTCTTACTCTTCGTACGAACTCGAAAGTTAGTTCGATTTTCATTTGTTTATTGTCAATTTTCCGCGCTTGCTTTACTCCGAGATATTTCTACTTAACATTTTCACCCACTGCCTCGATGTTTTGGCCATCTTGCAGATCGAAATCTCCGGGCTGAACCTTTCCTCTGACTATATTTATGGTATGTCGACAACATCATAAAAATAATGGTAATAATTCTACAGAAAAAAAAACAAAACGACAGTGATGTTATCAGAACAAACAAAATAATAACAAATAATGGATTTTTCATATTTGGGAATCAAGTTATCTAACCAAGGAAAACTGAAAGAAGAATTACAACAACATGTGAACGGAATACCTTCCAACAGAAACAAAAACTAGAACATATTAATCGAGAATAAGGCAATACAGATCCATTAGAATATGAATGATCTAGGTTTCATCTGCATGTCTAATGACATTTATAATTTCTCCATTCATTATAAAACTTGCCACAATATCTTATAGAAAATAATGCTTTTAAAAATATATTTTAAACATAAATTGGCACTAATGATTTTGTTACGCACCCTTAACGAACTCATTTTTTCATAATGTTCTTGCTCCTCCCATAGACTATTTAAATTCAAATCGAATTTTTTTTTCATAACTGATTATGTATAAAATAATCAAAATCCTGTCTCTGTTGTTTACCCATAAATTTTGCGTATTTATTATTTATGAAAAGTCAAGGATTTCTGGTACTTTGTATAAAATTTCCTACAAAGCAGTAATATTAACATTTCTGTGAAAACCCCTGTTAAAATCGAACCAATTACCATGTCCGATCGATTTAAATTCTTAATTGTGTATTTAAATGCTAACATATTCTAAACAAAAGAACCAAAAAGAATTTGCAGATCTGAATTCCAAGAAATGTAAATGTCATGTATATAGTTTATGTATTTTTAAGACGTTCTTTTATTTATCAGACCCAAAAGGAAGGGTAATGGATAATGGAACATAAAAAAATTCCTACTTGATAACGGATATCATTTATGCGACAATAATCATTGAAGTTCACTGGCTTCTTTAATTTTTGTATTTATACTCCAGCCGTCAGAGACAAAAATCCCTCTGAACCTCTAAAAATCATACGAACAAGCTGAATATTGCTAAGAATGTCAATTTTGGGACTCCAAAAAAGATACAAAAAATTTTACCACTTTTACCCCCGGCTTCGTCCTAAAATTTCCCACCGTATGGGAGTAAAAACGGAAAAAACCGTTTTACCAAGAATCTGTCATCATCATCCTCATGCAACCTCTTCTGTCCACTGCTGGACATAGGTCTCTCCCATTTTTAGCCACTCTTCACGGTTCCGTGCTTCTTGTTGCCATTTCTTGGATATTCGTCTAATGTCGTCCATCCAGCGTGTTGGTGATCGTCCTCTGCTGCGTTTGTCTTCTCGTGGGTGCCAGTCAATTAGTTTTCTGGTCCATCTTGTGTCTTTCAGTCTCGCTATGTGACCTGCCCAATTCCATTTCATCTTGTCTATACGTTCGACTTGAAGGTCGAAGGACTGCCGGGAAAAAATTGGCTACAAGTAGCGTACAATAAAAAACAATGGAAAGGAAGACTGGAAGAGGCTTATGTTCAAATGTGGACGTGAATGGCTAGACGAAGAAGAAGAAGAAGATACGTTCGACGACATCACTAATACCTGTTCTTTTCCTTAAGTATTGATTCCTTATTTTGTCTTTTTTTGTCACGCCGAGAATTGATCTTTCCATGCGCCTTTGTGCCACTCGCATTTTTAGTGCTGTTGTTTTTGTGAGAGTTTCTGCTCCGTATGTCATAGTACGAAGAACGCATTGGTCAAATGTCTTCCGTTTCATATATGTCTCTTAAAGATGCCTCTTAGTGAACCATACGCCTCCCAAGCAAGTGTTATTCGTTGTTGAAATTCGCAGGTCTGGTTGTCCTTGCCTATTCTGATTTCATGACCAAGATATATGTAATTTTCTGTCAATTCTACCACTTGATTTTGGATGATTAGGTGTTCGCTGGGAACTAAATTTGTCATAAATTTGGTCTTACTGATGTTCATTTTTACACCTATTTTTGAAGATACGTTTTCTAATTCTTGTAGCATTTGTTGTGCTTCATCCAGATCTTCGGTAATAAGTACTATGTCGTCGGCAAAACGCAGATGATTGAGCATTTCTCCATCTATTTTTATTCCTTTATTTTCCCACTTTAGCATTTTAAAGGCGTATTCGAGGACCGTTATAAATAATTTAGGTGAGAGAAGCTGTCTCACACCTCGCTTGATATGAATTTCTCTGGTGGTATCATGTAGTTTTACACGCATTGTGGCGTTTTAGTATAATGTTTGTACTAACTTTGTAAGCCGGTAATCTATTCTACTATTGTTCAGAGCAGTTATAATTCTGTCTAATTGCAGAGTCTCGAAGGCTTTGTGAAAGTCTACGAAGATAAGTACCAGTGGTCTGTTATATTCTAGCGATTTTTCTATTAAGGTTTTTACTGTTTGTAGGTGATCGTTTGTTCCGAATTTTGAGCGGAAGCCAGCTTGTTCTCGGGGCTGGTAGAAATCTAACTTTTTCTCTAGTCTTGTCGTAATTATTCGGGTAAACTATATATAAATACTTCGGGTAGTAAAATTGTTACTGCATTGTTCCATGTTTTTGGTATGCAACAATATGTTAGACAAAGGTTAAACAACATTTTTATTTGGTTGAGAAGAGCACTTCCGTCCATTTTTATAGCTTCTATTAGGACTCCATCTTCTCCTGGCGCTTTGTTGTTTTTCATCTTTTTTATTGCGTCCTGGATTTCGCTTAGTGTGATCTCTGGCATGAGCTCTGAACCCTGGTTGATAATTTTGCGTGATGCGGCGGCTTCCAAGTTCTTTTGGTCTTCTCTTTGGCTTGTGTCTAGTTCTTGACAGAAGTGTTCAACTATATGTAGTAGTTCTTCTCTATTTGATGTGGGGACTCCTTCTTTATTCTTTAGTTTGTGTATTTCGCATTTTCCAAAAAGTTCAAACCAACGCAAATATATAGTCCACCTTTCACATCCCTTCACTTACTAACGTCACTAACATGTTTTCTGTTCTTCAGAATATAGTTTCCAGACCCTGCTCGACGGTATCTTTTAATTATAACAATCTTATACGGAACCTTTTTTTTCAGACGGGCTTCAGTTTTAGAAAATTATGGGCTTTCACAGGACCAGGGTTTCTGATGTCCATCGCCTATTTAGATCCCGGAAACATCGAAAGCGATCTACAAAGTGGAACCGTCGCCCAATATAGGTTGCTATGGGTACTTCTTAGTGCAACTCTTTTAGGACTTTTAATGCAGCGATTGTCAGCCAGACTGGGTGTTGTGACGGGTCTACATTTAGCAGAGATGTGTTATAGACAATATAGGAAAGTACCGCGGCTTATATTGTGGATAATGATAGAGATAGCGATTATAGGTAGTGATATGCAAGAGGTGATTGGTACTGCCGTGGCTATATACCTTCTTTCAAATAGAGTGTAAGTATAAATAGCTAAACTATTAGATTTAAGATTCCATAAACGTATATAAACCCTACACTATTTAAGGGATAGAATTATATGACAACACAAAGGGTAGCTTTGTATTTTATTGTGTCTTGTGCTGCATAGATCATTTTATGGACTTGATGTTGAAAGAATCTCATAAGAGATCATGTAATAATCTTTGTTATAGTCATTTGATGTGTTAATAAAAAAATATTAGGTAGGAGGTATACGATGATTAAATATTGTGTTTATATGGGATTAAATCACAATTGATTGTAATAGAACTTATCATTAAGTTCCAAGACCTAAAATTTAGTGTTTTATACAAAAAGAAACAATGATCAAAAATTATAAAAATATTACGGGACGTATCCCTTTAAAAAGTACTAACACTGCACGACACAGAGTATATAAAATGTTAAAGAAAAATATAAATGATAACAGCCGTTTTACCCCTGTATAGATCACTATCTTTGAAATATTCAGCATAGTTATTTAATCTACAGTATAAAGAAGTTAAAACCTTAGCGTGCATTCTTTGTTTTACTTTACTTGCTTTCACCATAGACATGCTGGTTCTTTAAATAGAATAAGGGCTCTTTTTCTCAATAATAAACAAATCATGGCAGTTCTCAGCAATCAAAAACGAATGTATCCATTGCCAAACAAACGAAGAAGAAATGTTTACTTAACTTCCAATGGACTAAACTTGAAATTACTGGTTCTAAGGGCCCACATCCCTTAGCACCCGGCGAAAACATGCCAGTACTGCCGTCCCATTTGAAAGCTTGGTCGGTACTGAATTCCAATTCCCACACATCAACGCACTTTTAGTCGCAAAAGTTCCCCCACGGGCTAAAAGTGTTCCTCTTAGCGGGCCATTCTCACCGATCTTAATTGAAAACCAATTAAAAGATAATTTGGGCTGATTAAAACAAAAATCATTAATAATGTTTATTTATTTAAAGAGACACTCAAAGTTTGTTTTTTTAGAGTATAAAATTTTAAAATGCATTATATTAAGTGCATATTAGGAACTGTATAGATATTAAGATATACAGAGTCGCATAAAAGTTACTGCTTTCTGTTACAATTAGACCAATAATGGCATACGCGGGATTCTTTAACTGGAAAGATTCTCTTTCACCATAAAAATGCACCTGTCCCACAAAGATTTTCGCAATGAGAATCTTTCTGGGACCAATGGAATTTGAAATTGCAGTTATTGCAAAGATCTTCAAGAAAATATATTGAACCAAGGAGAGTTTTATATTTAGATAGCAAATTTTTAATAAAATGCATTTTTTTATCTGTAGGCCCAGGAGCTTGCTCACGTAGCATCATATTTATTAAAAAACTATTCGTTAAGCGTTTATTTCCATAGTCTTGTTGATTATCCCTAGTTTTTTCAGTTGTTTGGCTTTTTTTTTTCTTTATAGTTTTTTACTTAAAAATTGTTTCAGAACTTTTTTCCAATATTTCCTGTTTTTCATTGTTTCTGCCTAAAATTTGAAATATTCAATATTAAATTTCTATACTGCTTCATTAATTCAGTATTGATATTGCTTAATAGTTTTTATTTCAAGGCATGAGTCTCTCTATTCTCTCTACTTTCTTGTTGATGTGCGTAGTATGTAGCATATTGATGGAAGATGGTTTACTTCTTTAAGTGTTTCATTAATTTGGATTTTCGTTTTCTGTTGTTCTACCCATTTGTTACGCCTATTTGCAGTTCTATTCTTTTACGACGCATATATTTTAATATATCTGGTATTATTTCCCAAAATATCTATTTTGAACTTAATTTTCTTAATACAAGCAGTTCAATATTTATTATTTATGAAAGATTAAACCAAAAAATACAGTTTGCGTAATAAGAAGATAAACATAGTTAATCTTAGGATTATTTGGTCGCTAAATTTTATACCTTGTTATTGTAATTCTCTAACCTTGGGTTAAATATGTTTTATTTACATCGAGAAATTTTCTGTACAATAAAATCCCAAATTCTGGAAGTAAGTTAAGATTTGACATATAAATTACTAATTTAAAAAATAGACCGATACTGTTCAGCTAATTATATAGGGGACGAAAAGAACAATATGACTGTTTGTACGGGACTTGTATAACTGAAACCCATCTTTGGTCCAGAAAAAATTTATTGCTTCAATTAAGACACATATCCTAATGTTTCACTAGCCCATGTATATCCTACTTAAATAATCGTTGCGGCTGTTGGGCTCAAAGAATTCTTTTTCAGTGTAAATATCCTCCATTTTTTTCGTTGTAGATTTTCACTACTTTGGCAACTTGAGGCCGAGAATTGTCATGCAGAAAAATGACATCACGTGAGAGCATCTCTGGACATTTCGTCCTATTGCTTGAGGTGGCCATTGCTATTTGGCCATTCATTTCCAATATGCCTATAATGTTTTTGTCTTTGCGACCACTAACCATTTTTTTTTTCATGCATTCAGGTTAAACCAGAAATCAGAACATTTGGTTGCAACTCCTGTAAATCATCCGAGTGAATGCAATGACAACGGTATTGTCGGCATACCTTAAATTGTTTATTTTAATCGTATTTATCCTCAGTTATTTTTATTCATGGTTGCAAACCTTGAATAACAGCGGTGAATGTTCACGAACACCTCTTCTAATTCTGACCTCTTCAGCAAAAATAATCTGCTTGTCAAATCTTCTTCTTAAGGTGCCCTCTCCATTACTGAAGGTTGGCTATAACTACAGGAAATTGCTCTCTATCTTGAGCTGTTTCTAGTATCTTAATTGTCCATGTCCAGTCTCTTACATTTTTCAGCCAGGAGTATTTTCTTTTCCTTCCACTTTCCCTTCCTTTATTAGTCGTAGGAAATTGTATTTTCTGCTCTGTAAATATGTCCTAGATAACTCGTTTTTCTGGTTTTTACAATATTTAGGAGTTCTTTCTCAGTCCCATTCTTCTCAGCACCTCGTTGTTGGTCAGGTGCTCTGTCGAAAAGATCTTCAGCATCCTTCAAAAAACCCACATCTCAAAGGCTTCTACACGTCTCATACTTTGATTCTGAGAGTCCATGTTTCCACTCCGTATAGCAATATGAAATAAATGAATGATTTTACAAATTGGTATCGGATATCCAACGATAAGGTAGAGTTTATTAGGATTTTTTTCATTCTTTGAAAAGCGGACCTAGCATACTCTATATGAGCAACTCCAACGTATTTAAACTTCATAGTCAAGATCGTTTGTTATCCAGCAACCAAGATACTGAAATTTTTGTACGGGTTCTATCTGTTGTAGATACGAATATTAATGTCGGCATTTGGTGCACGAGTAACGGCCATTACTTTTGTTTTATTTGTGTTTATATTTAAGTTTGTTTAAGTTGTTCTCCGTTGATTTTTATTTCTTCTTCAATATTTTCGAGGACATTTTGGAAGATGTTTTCGGATTATATATTAAACAATAGTGGAGAAAGTACACAGCCCTGGCGAACTCCTCTTTTTATTGACCTTTCTGCTGTCATACGATTGTCTATTTTAATCGACGATTTGATCCCAATATAAGTTTTTAATAAGGACCACCGTGTTATGGTCTATATGATGTTGTTTTAGGGTTTCTATGAGTTGTGTGTGTTTTACTCGATCAAACGCTTTTTCGTAGTCGATAAAACAGAGAAACACGTCTTTTCGTTCATCTCGCTTGTTAATTACAACGCACAAATACAAGCAAATTTCCAAATACGGAGATCTTGAGATATAAATGATGAGGCAGTGGAAAATGGAAAACCAATTATTCTCTCTACTATTAGTGTCATTCTGAAGAATCTTATAAACAACATGAAACAGCTGTCTTGATGAAAATCTCTACAAGACCATGCAAAAGATGATAGATACTACTTGCCAAGTCCAGATGCATTCGAAAGTTTTTGGATAATACAGAAGTTGCTCTGCAACTGGATATCTCGCTCTGATGATACCTAATGAGGTTGAAATACGTATAAGCGACTGGCGGATGCTCTGCATCGATATTAAATCTAGGGAGAGCGCCCACCAAGTGGCGTGGCAAGTAGCACGTAGCAAGTAGCACGCGTCTAGCATGTTTCTTAAAATGTAACCAATGAAAACGAATGAATAGAATGAATGACGTCACTGTCATTTTGGTGTGCGCTGAATCATTCGTTTTCATTGGTTACATTTTAAGAAACATGCTAGACGCGTGCTACTTGCCACTTGCTACGTGCCACGCCACTTTGGTGGGCGCTCTCACTAATACCGTCTTTCTGTTTTATTTCTTTACTCGGTTTTGAGTACTAGAAACTGACTTCACTAACAATTTTTACGGTGATAAACGGTATTTGGAGTGCAAATTATTGATTCCCTTGTCGATTAATTTATCAATCTGTCTGCTTTGCAAGTTTTAGAAAGCACGGTGGTAAAAATTTGAATTCCGTTTCGCCAAGTAGGAATTCTTATGCTTTCTACTGTTGTTTGTGGAGAATACTTAGGGCTCGATAATACGGGAAGAGCTCAATTCTTTTGATACTGTGAATTTTCACCTTGAGAGGAATTGAGTGCTGTATGGTTTAAATCTGGATAATTGGAAGATTTTAGCTGTTGCTACGTAGTTTAGAGATACGCAGTAGTGTCAAAAATATGGCACTTCTACAGAATTGTAGCAATGAGACAGCAGAGTTGCCAACTAGTGATATGTTCTATCATCTTATAGAACATAATAGCGTCTGAATAAAGGAATTTTAAATAAAATAAATGAACATTCAAAATGAAAAAGAAAAATTAAACGGGGTATTTAGTTGATTGAAGAGTTAAGCGCCAATCATTTTTAGAATAAAAATATTAAAATAAAAGAAAAAGTTAATAAATGAATAAAATCAAAAGAACATTGAAATAAAATAATTATTAAAAGAAATTTACAAGTTGAACCATTCTCAATGAATATTATGTTAAACTTTAATGACACAATTATTTTACTTTTACCAAAACTTTGTATGTTATTATCTCAATTTCAATCTTAACATCCACATCTTTTTTTATTTCAGAATACCAATTTGGGGAGGAGTTCTAATTACGATCATAGATACATTTACATTTTTGTTCCTCGATAAGTACGGCCTGAGAAAGTTGGAATCGTTCTTTGGCCTTCTAATCACAATAATGGGAGTTACCTTTGGATTCGAATACGTAACCTCAAAACCCAACGCTGTGGGTGTTCTAGAGGGTATGTTTATACCCTGGTGTAAAGACTGTGATAGTAGGGCATTGTTACAAGGAGTTGGAATTATAGGTAAGCATAATTGGCATATGTAGTACATATGTATGTAATATATACCTATTTAGGTTTAGGCTTTTAAGTAAGTACTCAATTTTCCACTAATGATGGTCTGATAAGACCTAAAACATTTTGAAAATTGTAATCCGTTTGGATGTTTTCAATATTTTAATATTTTAACGAATATACCAATTACACGAGATGTGGTTGTATCGAAGGATACTAAAAATTCCATGGACTAGCAGAACCAGAAACGAAGAAGTTCTTCGAAGAATGGGACATCAACGAACTCTATTAAATATTATTAAGAGGCGTAAACTAGAATATCTGACATATAATCAGAGGACCAAGATATAAGTTCCTTCGGCTAATTCTCAACGGTAAAATCGAAGGAAAGAAATGGATAGGACGGAAGAAACTCTCTTGGTTGAGGAATTTGCGGCAGTGGACAGGTTTCACAGCGGACCAATTGCTACACGTAGCGCAAGACCGAGATCAGTATAACAATATTATAAGCATGGTAGTCGCCGACGTTCCGTAGGGATATGGCACTCTAAGAAGAAGACCAATTACACTAGAATTAGTGGCAGTGGTCCAGCATATTCTGATGTAAACTGTGTTAGAATAACTTTTATAAAGATAGTTGTCTTTTTGAGAAAGATTCTTGTCCACGTCAGTCCTAACTAGATGAAGGTTTATCTGAAAATGTCTACAAGTGAGGTTAGGATTGTTAGTGATATTACATGATTTTTTGGAGTCTACGGAGAAAATATTATATCTCATATGGTCTGGTGGAAGTCGTGGACATTGATAGGTTATTACATTGATCATGACTGACTTACTCTATAACCTAGGTATTATGAACTCACATTACACAGTTTTCATTATTTAAAAAAACACTTTTTTATTATATATTGTCTGCTATATATTGGCTTATTCCCAAAATGAATATTTCATTTTCAGGCGCTGTGATCATGCCCCACAACCTCTACCTCCATTCAGCGCTTGTAAAATCACGAGCCATCGATCGAACAAAATCAGAGAAAATTAGAGACGCCAATAAATATTACTTTATAGAAGCATGTATAGCATTGCTTGTTAGTTTCGTTATAAATGTGTTTGTTGTGGCTGTTTTTGCTCATGGATTGTTCAAAACAACCAATAGACAAGTGGTAAGTAGTTTATTATTTTAGATTATTGGATACATTTTTTCGTCATGTTGATCATTTAACCTTTATAAAGGTTTTTCTAATTTCTACCGTGAGATTTTAAGCTTACTATGCTTCATTCGGTATTAAAATGACAATTTTGTACTTTGATAGGTTTACAAGCTGAGCCCATCTCAAATTGGCTTATGCTTCTTCGCATCAATATGGAAGAAAATTGTGCATGCCGCAATAAGAAGTTGCACAATCGAAAGAAGCCTACTTTTTATGTTAGTCAACTGACAAGTCATAGAAACATAATTTTAGTTTAAATTCTAGTGGGCTTTATCAATACACAATATAATTGGATACAATTGTCAAAGCGCTTACGAATATTTTTTAGTTGTTGGACAGTAATTTCTGCACAGTAATTTTTGCACATGCCTGTCGAATTCTTGCACCAAGTTCGTCTATGTCACTTGGGCGTGTTTGGTAAACGTTTTGTTTGATATTTCCCCAGAGGAAAACATCTAAAATTGTGAGATCTGGATATCTGGGTAGCCAATCTATCAACCGACTACCACAATCTTTGCAGAGGTTTACAAATTTTTATTTAGCTATTGCTTTAATTGTGGCGTAATAACAGAACATCCATTTAACTGCATATACAAATTTAATTGTTCATTGGACTCCTCAAAAAACACATTAAAACATTTTGTTTATGGTTTATTTTTAATGTGTTTATTGTGGAGTTCAATGTTTCGTTTTTTATCTGTTTTTTCAAAAAGGTTTTGTAATTTATAACTTAAAAAAATAGGAAAAGTTGTGGAGTTGTGATTTGTTTTCCAACAAATGGTATCTCTCTTGTGTAGGAGTGCTTTTTAAAACTTGGCCATAGCTCTGAGGACGGCTTTGTAAGCGGAAAGCCCTCAATTTTTACACAATTAAAAAATACTTTTCTTTTCATGCATGTATGAAAATTGCATATGAAAGCTGCCCTTTAAACTTTACTGACCTTTAAAATGTATTTTGATTTTTGTCGATAGGTCAATCTGATCAAAGTACATTGGGGTGCAAAATTAACCGGACACTCAGATATTTCCTAAAAACTGGCGTTTAAAAAAGTTTAAAATGTTCTCAATTGAGTATTTAATAATAAACAAAATTTAAAAGTCAAATTTATTACAACTGAAAAATGTTACACAGAAAAAACAATAAACAATTCTGCAAAGAAACAAAAATTATTTTTTTTTATATAAACATTTTTTTATGGAAACAAATATTTAGTAGAGTATATTACTTCCACCCCCCCTAATTACGGCTCTCATTCGATCAGGCATACTTCGAATTAAGGCAGCAAAGTCTGCTTGAAGGATTTTCTTCCATTCAACACGAACTGCTAGCTCAAAATCATTTATGGTTTCAAACTCACGATTTATTCATCAAGCTGTTTGCTTTGCAAGTCTTAGAAAGCACGGTGGTTGAGATTTGAATTCGATTTCGCCAGGTAGAAATTGTATGATTTCTCTTTTTGTTCATAAAATACAATTCAAAAAATTAAACAAGTTTTGATCTAAACACCAACAAAAAAACAAAAAAATCTGAGTGTTCGGTTAATTTTGCACCCCAGTATATATTGATTTTGAGAAAAAATCGCTAAAAAAAATTTTTATTTTGGACTAAGGTCCATTATTGAAGTATGGCCTGGAAATTTGAAAAACATTTTAAATTGTGTACCGAAGTAAACCTTGTATTACATAACATTTTGAAAAAATTGGTAAAATCAGTTATAAATATCAAATTTTATGAACGCATCCAATCTAAATCGGTCACACTGTATATAGATCTATTTCAAAGTACAATGACTCAATGTATTACATTAAATTAACTTTGACCTAACTCTAGATGATTCTAGATACCTTAACGCTGCTCGAGTGTATGAGCACTATGTATGAGTGTATGGTGGTACCATCTGTACCATGTGGTGGTCCTACCGTACATATCAGGAGCACCACTTAAGTACAGTCTAAGATCACACACTGACACTTTAAGTCTGACACACGTGACAGATATGCATAGTAACCCAGACCTTGACTTGATTCAAACCCAGTACCATGCCCATAAATACAAGCACTTGCTCGCTGTTCCATTATAGACCCATCTGTAAACCAGACAAATGTTTTCTTTGTTTATCATTATGTTTATATGTTTTTGAAATAATTAGATTACTAAACTACCATGAAGATAAACATGATAATTAAAAAAAATGCCGTTGATTATTGAATAATTTACTAATGATTATGTTTTATTATTTCAGCGTGACCTTTGTGCCAATCATCCGACCCTCAATTCAACTGTATTTCCAGTAAGTTTTTATCTTATATAAAGTCATGTATTTGTCTAGAATTATGAGACAGACAGCGGATTTTGTGATTAAAACAGTAAATCCGTCATATCCTTTCACTATCTTTCCGCGAAATCTTAATTCATACTATAATTAAATATAAGTTATT
Organism: Diabrotica balteata; assembly: GCA_918026665.1. Classification (NCBI taxonomy): domain Eukaryota; kingdom Metazoa; phylum Arthropoda; class Insecta; order Coleoptera; family Chrysomelidae; genus Diabrotica; species Diabrotica balteata. The sequence continues at coordinate 20,952,331 of OU898278.1, forward strand.
ATTATTTTAAAAATAAAGTATAATTACAAGAAATATTAAGAATATGAACTAAATGAAAAAATCACTATTGAAAAAAATGTTTATCTCAAAAATAATATTTGTAGGAAGTACACATTTGTCGTCTGTAGAAACTTTTATTCATGGTTTATTCTCGTTTATTCTCTGTAGGATGAAAAAAAAATATAAACTGAACCAGCAGCAGTTCAGATAAGTCCTTTTCATTTTTTTTTATGTATCGTATGCCACTTGACACATTTACATTCAAATTTACATGATATTTTGTATAAAACATAATACATGTACAGGATCTTGTGGGACACGGTTCTGGGATGACAGATGGTTTGTGATTGTCCGCAGTCACAGAGTGGGGATCGTCGTTTACCCCATTTGTACATCATGTAACCGCATTTGCCGTGTTGGGTTCTGTGAACTACTGTGAAGTGAAAAGCTGATGTATCTTTCTGTACTCACTACTGAGGAAGTGTATGCGCCGTAGTTTGGGTGATGGAATGTAGTTCAGTACTGGGAGCCATTGCTTAGGGGTGGACTTGATAACGCCAGCAATCATTCTCACTGTATTGTTCAATTGGGCATCTACTTTGTGTATATGTTAACTGTTAAGCCAGGCTGAAGAGCAGTATTCCGCGGTTGAGAAGGCAAGGCTCAGTGCAGATGATCGCAACGTGGAAGTAGATGCTCCCCATGTTATGCCGGACAGCTTCTGGATGATGTTGTTTCTGGATTTAAGTTTTCTGGTTGTCAAGAGATAGCCTAAGGTACATTAGTGTTTTATTGTAGGCGAGTGTGATATTTTCGAATTGGGTGTTAAATGTTCTTGCAACCTCCCTTTACGGAAATACTTTCCCACAATGTATAAGTCCGCCGTGAGGATTTGTTCTGTTCTTCAAATGACTTACACCTTCTTGCAAGGACTCAGTCATCGGCGTAACCAAACTTCCTTGATCTGGTTTCTGGTATATCAGCGATGTACAGGCTAAAGAGAAGAGAAGCTAGGACAGATCCCTGAGGCAGTCCATTCTTCAATTTTCTTGGGGTGCTGATGCCAATTCCCATTATAGTAGCTTGAACGTCGCCGATAGTAGGGCTATTGGTCTGTAGTTCTTAGGGTCCTTCACAAGTGAAAGGGGGGGAGTATTCGGGTTCTGTAGATTGGAATTTTAAAGTTTTGAGCTCTCGTTTTAGCTTCATTGTGTGGGACTTGTATTTCGGGGCCTTAGATGTCGATAAGAGATGTGAGGCAATAGTGTTTGGGTTAATTTTTGTTTTGTTCCTTGTTATGGGAGTTCCGCTTCTTAATTTTCTTAGAAGTGTCCATACTTGCCTACTTGATATTTGAAAATTAAGACTTTCTACAGTTTCCGTCCATTTTTGTTGTCTCGCTGCATCTAGGCTATGGAGCAGTTCATCGGCTAATTCTTGATCGACGCTTTCAAGGAAATTTTGGTATATGCTTTTTGGCCGTGCTTATTACGGCTCCAACGAATATTTTGTAATTTCTGATGGTAGGGGGTATTCTAGGTAGTAAAATATTAATTGGTTCAATTTTTAGTCAAGGGTATTCTAGGATAGAGTCTTGTCCAATTCCGCAGAAAACCTACCCTACATAGCTTTCTTTAGATTCCACCGTTAGAGAGGGATGGACGTGATTATAGGAATTTGGGTTTCTGTCTCTATGATCACTGGGCGGTGTTGGTTGTGTGAGAAGTGTCCATTACTTTTCGAGAGACTGCTAGAGGTTGCCTGTTTTTATTAGTAGAGACAAAACATAGATCAGGATTGTACTCCTTCTTCCATGCTGCTGACATGAATGAAGATCGCTCTTTAGCATCAAACTTAAGTGATAGATGTTCGTCCTCCGCTCATTTTACTATTACATTCCCATTGCTGTTGGATTGTTTATATTTCCACTGTTCATGGTGACTGTTGTAGTCCCCCACATATATAACGGGTGCGGATGTGTGTGGATGAGTTGAGTTGGCCAGGATATAGCTGGTGGTTTGTAGGTGTTAGTAACGGTGATGCTTCCAATTTTTACAAAATATCAATTTCATCATTAGTACACTTGGAAACGAGGACGGCGTTTTCTGTTTTGTTTAACGTACGTTGCTGTGCCGTATGATCGATGGTACGTGGCACCCAGTAATTTGAAGTCAGGTATTTTCCCCCGTTTTCGCAGTTGTTCTTCCGTTTCGCAGTGTGTTCTCTGTAGAGCAACCAGATCGATGTCGTTATCTTTTAGAAATTTTGATAAGTACTCTCTCTTTGAATAGCTTATGCTTCCTACATTTCTATAAGTGACAAATTTGGATCATAGGTCCGAGTTTTCTAGTCGTTGGGTCCTGAAAAGGGCCATATTTATTAGTTAATTTGAATTCTGATAACGTTTAATAGCATTGTTTGCAATGTGTCTCTGGTCTGGAGATCCTGAGATTATCTGATCGCCAGTATTTGCTCCTTTTCAGACAGTGCATAACAGCTTCTGATAACGTTTGAATATCAGATCCGAAATATCCAGGTGTTCCATCTGCGAACTGTGTAATAAATTTAAGACGTGATATATTTCTAGTTGTTGATATCCTTTTTTACTTAAACCCTAGGCAGAGGAAGCTAGAATTATTTATCAAACCTTACTTTTCTATGTAGAATCAGATAAATACGGCTAGTAGCTCTAACTATCACTGCAAGCTTTGAATCTAATCCGTTCATTAGAGAAAGTTACTTTGCTGGAATTATCTCGCTGGAATGCACGTGGGCACAAAGTTCTTAAATTTTTATCCTATACCTCTACCTATTTTTTGGGCAGCTCTGCTCTTTTTCTGGAAAAAAAAACGAAACTCTTCCCACGTCTTCTTCATTCAATTCAGCAACGAGGTATTTACCGGTTAATGGTAGTCCACTAAGTTTGGCAAACGTTGCATTAGCTATAACGATTCGAATTTTTAACCTAACTGACACATTCCCCATTGCTGTAAATATTAGAACCTAGATCTTAGGTAGGAGCTAAGTTTTTTGAGTAGTAATTTAATGATATTAATTGGTTTCAATTTTTAGGCAAACGACGAGTATGTAGACGCAGATCTGTATCGCGGCGGAATCTTCTTGGGTTGTATGTACGGTGTTCTAGCCATGTATATATGGGCTGTAGGAATTTTAGCTGCAGGGCAAAGCTCCACAATGACAGGTTAATTATTTTTAATAATTAAGTTGATATAACAACTTATTAATCATAGTATTAGGGATCATCATATATAATGAATCGCCGAAATGTTTATCCGCGCATACCTTCAGAACGACTGCACCGAATTAGATAATGATTTTTTGTTGTATTTGATATTTTCAGGACCAGGTTTGTGTAAAAGATAATTTTCAAAAAATTGTACGGAAAGACGTAAAAAACAGTTTTTCTTTTTTTCCATCATTTTAAATCCCAATATAACTAATAGATGGCACCATACTATGATTAACCAAGGAAGCTACGATTAACAAAATAAATGTCAGTATTGATAGATTGACGTAACGATAAGCTGTATTTTGGTATTGCGGCTCCAAATAATAACGATGAAGTTTCAGCATATCAGAAGATATGTCAATGTTGCGGTTTGGAGAATCTCTTTATTTTCCATACACAAACGTCATCCCACTGTAGTTAATTTAGCTATTCACTTGGTGAATGGACAATGATTTTATTTCACGACAGAATACGCAACGACTACCAATTAGAAAGTTAAAAAGTTACCTTTTTTAAGGAAGACTATTCTAATGTAGATTTGAAGTTTAACGAGTCAGAAAGTGTCTATTAAAATAAAAAAAATAAAAATAAAATAAAACGAGAATAAAATAAAATAGAGTAAAATAGAATAAGATGGAATAAAATAGAATAAAATAAAATAGAATCAAATAGCATAAAAGAGAGCAAAATAAAGTAAACTTAAATAAAAGAAAATAAAATTAAATAAAAATACAATAATATAAATTAAAATACATACAGTAAAATAAAATTAAATTAAGTTAAAATACAATAAAATAAATTAGAATAAAGTAAGTAAATAAGATTAAATAAAATTAAAATAAAATATAGTGAAATAAAATAAACTTTAATAAAAGAAAATAAAATAAAATAAATTAGAATAAAATGGAATAAAGTAGAATAAAATATAATAAATTAGAATCAAATGGAATAAAATTTAGTAAATAAAACAAAATAGAATAAAATGAAATAAAATGGAATAAAATAGAGTACCATAAAATAAAATATTATAAATTAAAATACGTAAAGTAAAATAAAATAAGATTAAAATAAAATAAAACAAAATAAAATAGAGTAAAATAGAATAAAATAAGTTAGAGTACAATAAAATAAAGTTACAATAAAATTAAAATAAAATAAATAAATAAAATAAAATAAAAAAGATAAAATAGAATCAAATAAAATAAAACGGAGTAAAATAAAATAGATTACATTGGGATAAAATAGAGTAAATTAAAAAAAAAACAAAATAAAATTCAAATAAAATATAATAAATTAAATATGATGAATTTGACGAAGAAAATAACGCACCATTAATATTTGACAGTAAATTAATGTTATTTATTTCCTTTTTGACTTTATGAAAACGAACAACGATTACAAAAAAAACAACAGTTTAATACTGCTGATCAAAGATCAAAGTGCAATTGTTAGATATTGGAAATGGTAAGTCGCTATTGACACGTCGACTGGATTCATGTGATTACCCTGAGATTTCTGTTACTTGACAGAATCGAAAGAGGAGCTTATTGAACTTTGGACATTATTTAATCCTAAGACAGTACGAATTTCGCCACCGTTTCAACTAGTTAATAATAATACACAGTTTAAATTGTTATGTATTACATTAGCGTTTGCTTAATAATAGCATGATTTAAATCTACATACATCTTTTCCTACAGGTACATACGCTGGTCAGTTTGCAATGGAAGGCTTTTTAAACCTGCAATGGGCTAGATGGAAGAGGGTGCTGTTCACTCGTACCATAGCCATTATTCCAACATTCTGTTTGGCATTTTTCAGTAATATTAACGATCTGACAAATATGAACGATATACTAAACGCCATCATGAGTCTTCAGTTACCTTTCGCTACCATCCCAACCATTGCGTTCACCAGCAATCCACAGATTATGGGAGAATTCGTAAATGGAATGTAAGTACACAATTTATTAATTCAATTTCTTGTAATGGTCTTCTATTTTCAGATGGTTTTAAGATATATTGTAGAATTTCTTTAATGGCGGATCTTTGTACCTTCAAAATCAATTGATTGCAATTTGAATGATATAGAGGAAAAGTTGAAAAGTGTCATGTAGTACGATTTTATCGCTTAAAAATCCTATGTTCTTTGATTATTAACATGGTAGGGAAATTTTAAAATGTTAGCCCTTCGATAAAAGAAAAATGTCTTTCCTCAGTTTTTAGCCTGACTTTTGATTTCATGACATTTCTTTGATTATAATAATATATTGGTTGAAGAAAGCCCCCACTATATCTTTGAGATTTGAATCAGGATGGTATGGAAGAGGTCTTAAAACGGTACCAGACTCGTCAATATGAGTTATGGAACGCATTTCTTATAACTGAAGGATTTCATATTTCACAAAAATTTCTCCTTAACCGTTGAATAAGTAGTTTTCCAATGAATGATCTTCTGTCTTATTAGTTTTTCTGTATTGAAATCCCATGCTATGTATGATTTCCTATCCTACGTATACTTAGCGGCTGTTTCCTAAACTTTTCTGAAGTCCCAAGAGATTTATTTCTGTAGGTAGAAATTGTTACTATGTAGATCAACTAGCTCCCCACATATACTCAATATATTCATTCATCATTATTTGCCACTTGCCAGTCCTATTTCTTTTTTGTAGACTGGAGTCATACAATAATTGCTTCTTATTCGACAAATAGTTTTGATGAAGCCCCTGTTGGAAAGTTGCTTAAACCATGTCTTGACAGAAAGTGTAGGTTGGCTGTTTTTATAATATTTTCCTTTGTCTGAATTTTTGACTTGATTAATATACAAATTAATGATGTTCCATGTTACAGTTTCTTCTTCTTCTTCTTCTGCTTTCTATCCGTTTCAGATGTTGGAAATCATATTGGCAATCATAACCTTGCTTGCTGCGGCTCGAAACAGCTCCGTTGAGGTTTTCTTAAACCATGTTCTTAAATTCCGCAGCCATGATATTCTCCTTCTACCGGGTCCTCGCTTACCTTTGGCTTTACCTTGCAATATAGACTGTAGCAGGGAATAACGGTGCTGATTTCTCATAACGTGTCCCAGATATTGCAATTTTATGCGTTTGATCGTAAATACAATCTCTGGTTCCTTCTTCATTTTTCCTGGAACTTCCTTGTTCGTGATTCTTGCTGTCCATGATATTCTCAGCATTCTTCTATAAAACCACATCTCAAATGCTTCAAGTTTTTTAATAGTGGTGTCTGTAAGCGTCCATGTCTCCGCCCTGTACAACAACACAGAGAAAACATAGCATCTCAAATGTCTCATTTTTGTATCAAGGGATATGTTGTGACTTTTGAAGATGACGCTCATTTTCTTAAAGACCGTTCTTGCCTTTCCTATGCGGCACTTTATTTCCTGTACATTGCTCCACTGTTCGTTTATAATAGTTCCCAGGTAGCAATACTGTTTTACTCGCTCTATCTGCGTCCCATTAATGTATAGATGAGTCCCGTTTATATTCTCCTTGCTGAAAATTATTTGTTTCTTTTTGTGGGTATTAATGTTTAGTCCGTATTGTTGACTGTACTCGTTTATTCTGTTAGCTTCTGTTTATTAGCCATTAGTTACAGTTTCAGGTATTCCTATTTCCAATATTTTGCATATAAAATGTGGAGATTAACTTTTATATCTAAAAACAAAGCACTAACTGCTTTCTTATAAGTAAAGAAACTATAAATGTCTGTCAATAAGAAAGCTTTTTTATGTAGATTTACCTTTTCTAAAACCAAACTGAGTTTTTGGTAATAGGTCGTTCTTTTCTAACCAAAATTCCAGGGGGTTTTTAATAAGTCTCTCATATGGTTGAAGTATACATAAAGCCAGACCTATTGGACGGCAAGAATCCCAATTATTTAAAGATTTTCCTGGTTTTGAGATCGTGAGAATAGTATAAACATGCCAATCGTCAGGAATTTTTGAAAGATTTGATGTCACTGAGTAATGGATTTCATCAGCACCTGGTGCTGAATTTGAATTTTTCTTCAAAGAAAAGTAAAGTTCATTGTCAGAAAGTGGTTTGATTAAGAAGCGGATATGTTCTGGATAATCGTATTGAGCATTGATTTGTAGATAAGGAATTATTAATTCTGCAGACAGTGGAGTGATATGTTGGTGGAACTTTTCTATCCATGAAGACATGGATAGAAAAGTTCCGACACCATTATAGGGATTTTGTTCTTAGTTTTTCTATTTTTTAGTGGATTAACTTTTAACCATACGTCCTTAATAGGGACCGGCCTATTTAAGGACCTCACATAATCTCTCCAGTTGTTTCATTTAGCTTGGTTAGTGATCTTTTTGACGTGGGCATCATCTTTTTTTATACTTAAGTAGGTTTTCTTGGTTTGGATTATCTTTGAATATACAAAAACTTTCCCGTTTATGTTACTACTTTGACAAATTGACATGCAATGAAAGTTGTAGAAACGCATTAAATAATCTTTTTATATTTTTTGTTACAGTCCGAACAAAGTAGCTGCCATTCTGCTGAGTATCGTAGTAATTATGATAAACACGTACTTCGTTGTAAACACCGTGGATGAATTACAGCTAACTTGGCCCATTTTGGTTGTAGTCGTAATCGTTGGCATCTTTTATTTATTATTCTGTTTTTATCTCGTAATACACATGAGTATATCTATGGGTAGCACTAACTTATTAAGGTTTAATTTCGTAAACAAATATATCATGGGCCCCGTAGACGCCACGTTGGATATTAGTCCCATCGGTTATGCCAGGTAAGGTTTAACATTTTATCGGTTATATTTATATAGTTTTCTTTATTTTATAATTAGTTTTCAGTCTACAGTATGTGCCAAAAGAGAGAACGGTGAAAATAATATTTAGTTTGATTAAAAATTAAAATTCCATATAAACCCACCTACAAAAATTTTTCAAAAAATTGCAAAGGCTTTTTTAAGCAATATATAAAGAGAACAAATAAAAGAAACAAAAATCTTTTTGTCACTAGAAAAAAGATAATATAAATGATAGACATACGAATTTTTAGAAAGATCTTTTTTTAGATAGATTAGAAGGATCCCTTTTTATTATTTTTTCACTTATATTTATCCACTCCTAAACATAAATATCACTCAAGTTCCTCAGCCGATTTATGTCATGTACTTTACACATCCAATATTTTTCTGTTCAAGTTGAAATATCATTTATCCATATTTCTTGTAGCATGCCTCTATCTCTTTTCGTTTATCTCGGTTTCCACTCTGTTACTCTACGAGCCCATGTATTTTCAAATTATTTTATTACATGTCCGCTTTAAACGTGATATAATTTTTGTCAGAACAAAACGTGTGCAACATCTTGAGCGGTGGTGAATCGTGGATTTACGCATGCAAGCAAGAAATTAAAGGCAAATGATCTGCTTTATAAAAAAATTATTTTTTAAAATAATCCTCAATTAATTAAAATGTAATTTTCATTACAATCAATTGTGGCTTAACCCTACATAAACACAATATTTAACATAGACTACACAAGAAATCAGCTTTAGAACTGATTCTATTGCGCAGATAATACTTCGTTCCCAGCCATTGTTGATCAAAACAGTACGAAACTATTAAGCCATTGTCACAACATGGAGATTTAAATTTCCATGTTACTTACTTACTTACTCCGTGGCGTTACAACCCTTCATGGGTTTTAGCCGACTCGACAACATGCCTCCACTGTTTTCTGTCTTGAGCAACCTCCATCCAATTCTACACGCCCATAGTGCTTAGGTCTCCTGCTATATTATCTCGCCACCGAAGACGAGGGCGTCCGCGTGGTCTTCTTCCAGTTGGGACTTCCTCCCACACCAGTCTTACTGTTCGTTCGTCAGAATGTCTTCTGAGGTGTCCTGCCCATTGGAGTCTTCTGGACTTTATTTCTTTTATGATGTTGGCGTCTGGGTAAAGTTCTTCAAGCTCTTTATTAGTTCTTATCCTATATTGTCCTGATGCTTCATCAAGCACCGGACCAAAGATCTTCCTTAGGATTTTTCTTTCCCAAATTTTTTTCCAAAATTTCCATGTTGTGACATTAAAAAAATTTTTTAATGATTCCTTTAACCCTTCGGAGGTCGCGGTCTTAGAGTGTACTGTATAGGTAGCGGTGTATCTCAGAGATACATTCGTTTAAATTTAATGTTTCAATAAGATTGAAAAAAAAAGCTGATCGAGATCGGAAGAAATGTTTATTTTCACAAAATAGTGAAAAGATTTGTCCAACAGCTGACAACTTATCAATCTTTGGTCGTTCTGGTCGAGTCGTCTTGTCAACGAATCTTATACAGTTATGAATAAGTTGGAATCTTCGCATTGACATCATAAGTCTAAATAATTCAATTTCACTCTCATCTGTTGCTCATAAATCTTCCAAATTTAGTCGATTATTGCGGTTTAAGCCAGCTAAATAGAAAAAGTTCAAAAATGATTTTAGTTCTATTTTGTCGGTTTGTTTAGCATCTCTTTCTCTGGAATATCTACTTGAAATAAAGTCTATATATTTATTTGTATAATATAAAATTAAATCTAAAAGTTCTTCTGACACAAAACAGCTCCAGCATTCATATTCAGTTTTCGCATTTTTTGCAGTATTCCTTACTAGAGGCAATTGACAGAATATTTTGTTTCTGTCGGCTAATTTTATTTCTTTGTTACTTTGTCTTTTCCGAAAAAGTACTCCCCGTTTTCATATACGTTTTCTTCGCCCTCCTCACTAGAAATGCCTTGTTCATTGTCCAAGTTTTCTGATCGCTATGTGACATAATCGATTTCGTCCATGCCACTTTCGTCTTCAAACTCATTTCTTTCATTTCCATCGTCAAAATCGAGAAACATACTCTGAAGCTCTTTAACAGCCTTTAGATCATCCAATTTATATACCTTTTTCGACATTCTGAATGTAATATAGATCACACAACGAAATAAACACGAAAAAATATAGGTTAGGTCTGTGAGGTCGCGGTATCTGTCAGATACAACTGTTGTTCTGTTTCCACAACCGTTCACTACTTAACCGCTAGAAATTACCGGAAAGCCGACGTTGTGTGTTTCCCCACTCCTAAGACATAAATGTGAAGCTAGACAGTGCCGTAGAATTATACGGTGCACTTCTTTCAAAATATTTACAAAAATTTTTTTAATGTAAAAAATGAGCCATCAATCATGATGCTCCAAAATCAAGGATTTAAAAGTGAAGCAATTTTACTATTTAAAAAACTGAATTCATAAATTCAAATTTCAAAGTCGTAATATCTCCGGTTCTAATCAACCGGTGAGAGATCATAAAAATGCATTTATTTAATTTGTGAATTATAGTTATAAATAATATCTTTTAACAATAAATTTTACAAAAAATTAATTTTTTATTTGAGAATCAAATCTATACGTGTTAGTTTTTTGTGAATTATGCTTATTATTTTTACAATTAATTTTTCTCTAAAACTATTTTAAAAATAATATAAAAAAAAATCTTAAGTTCTAATCTATCATAACTACTTTCTGATTTTACATAAAAATATTTTATTTTAGATGTATGTATTTAGATTTTAGTTTATTCTAAATTTCATAGTTCTTCGTTTTGGCGGATCCTATAGATATATTTTTTTAAATTTTTTCTACTAACTGATTGGAATGAGCATCGAGCAGAATTTGGTTAATATAAACTTATAAATTAGCATGGTAATTACTAAACATATATTTTAGAATAATACCTTTCTTTAAACATCAACTTGATACTGAAGATGATTTTGTTTTTTTTTTGCTGAAACGTTTTTTTGTTTTTGCGTTCTGTTTTATTTAATTGTTGGGGCTATGGATGTTGGTGGGTCGATTTTATTTTTAGCAGTATCTGCAACTGTAAGTTAATTGGGGATTATTATTAAATCTTTAAAGTTTAGTAAGGATTAAATAAATTCGATAATAATAACAAGTATTCTTGAAAAAATTCACAACGCGCAAATTCTTATTAAAACAGTTTACATTTTAACAAGATAGTTAATTTTAGTAAAAGGGCAACCGTTTGATCACATTTTGTATCATCAAGAGACAGGAAAATAGTCACCTGCAGCTAAACGATAGTATGCAGAGATTTAAAGAAAAAAGTAGTTTACTTTTATTCGCATTACATTCATTATTGACAGAAAACATACAGGGTATTTCAAAAAGGTATGTAATAAATTAAATCACGCATTCCGGGGACAAAAATAATTGATTGAATCCAACTTAACTTAGTACAAAAGTATACACAAAAAAGTTACAGCCCTTTGAAGTTACAAAATAAAAATTGATTTTTTGCACTATCTCCTAAACTACTTGACATTTTGTAATAAAAATGGACACGTTACTTTCTTGTTCTGAAAGCATTTTTCATAAAAAAGAAACAACAAAATCTAAGCGCACAGAAAAATTTTAAGGGGGGGGTGTGCAGCCCTAAATACCACCAAACTTTTCAAATCAGTACGTTCAGAGTACGTTCAAATCAAATGAATTTTGTGGCGTTATTAGTTTAACACATTATTTTTAAAAAAATTTTGCCTCTTATCACTTTTTTTAACAAACAGTTGTTATTGAGTTAAGCCCCTTTTCATTAACCTTTAAAAAATTACGTGCAACTAAATAAATGGCTTAAATGAATTAACAAGTACAAAAAATGTCTATAACCTCTATAAATATGATATTACAATACATGTTCAAAATGACCCCCATTTTCTTCAATATACATTCGGTATCGTTTTAATAAGGAAAACCGAATGCACTAAAAAATCATATTTTTCTGACGAAATTGATTTGCAGCTTCAATTATTCTAACCCTCAATTGTTTTTCGTCCTCTATTTTTACAGAATACACTGTCTCTTTCATAAACCTCCAAAAGCAAAATTCTATAAGGTTAAGACCTGGACTTCTGGGTGGCCAAGAAATAGGTGCGTCACGACCTCTTCCAATCCACCGACCAGGATACTGCCTGCAAAGGTATTCCCGGACTTCATTACTGTAATGCGGTGGAACGCCATCTTGTAGAAACCTTTTGCCTTATTGCAATATTCACTTCTTCCAAATACTCTTGTAAATCGTTTGCTAAGAATTGCAAATAATTATCACCATTTAAATTGTTGGGAAGAAATACTTTGTCTATTAGATTATTATCCACAATTCCTGCCCAAACATTAACTTTGAAAGTCCTTTGCTGATGAGTCGTTTTTTTTGGCGTGAGGATTTTCGTCGGCCCAAACGTGCTCGTTATAATGGTTTGTTATTCCATTTCTACTGAAGGTAGCCTTGTTGGTAAACAAAATATTTCTAATAAAATTAACATTTCGAGTGTTTATCAAGTGATAGGGTTTAAGCAGCTGATCCTTCAAACGCCTCCATACCCTTACGTGAGGAACATTTAGTTGAGCAGCTATTACCCTTGTACTTGTTCCAGGGACTTCTTCAATGATGTCTAAAATGTCTTCATCAGTTGCATCCATTATTTGACGACCACTATTGCCAGCAACTTTCGGTCAGAAATGGTCAGAAATAATCGTCTATCGGGTGTATTGCGATTGGGGTATTTTACTGCATAACGCCTTGCAGCTGCTGCATTATTTCCTTGACATTCACGATATTCCCGATAGTTTATTGAAATCATAATTTAATCTGATTTAACTTACCCAAAATTAAATGCATATCTGCCATTTCCTGAAATGTGTAGTCAATTGTAATATCAAAATGTTTAATATTAATCTTATTCACACAATAAATGATAGCTTCAAATTATTGACTATTATTGATGGAACTGTTTGTAATTATTGTATACGTAGAAACTAATTGTAATTTGATGGCCAACTAGGAAAAAACTAGTTTTTCGAAAAAGGGATAAGAGGCAAAAAAGTTTTAAAAATAATGTGTTAAACTAATGATGCCACAACATTCATTTGATTTGAACGTACTCAAAACTTTGGGGGGATTTAGGCCTACACACCCTGCTCAACATTTTTCTGTGCGCTTAGATTTTGCTGTTTCTTTTGTATGAAAAATGCTTTCAGAACAAGAAAGTAACGTGTCCATTTTTTTACAAAATGTCAAGTAATTTAGAAGATAATGCAAAAAAACAATTTTTATTTTGTAACTTTATCTAAAGGGCTGTAACTTTTTTGTGTACACTTTTGTACTAAGGTAAGTTAGATTAAATCAATTTATTTTTGTCCCCGGAATGCGTGATTTAATTTATGACATACCTTTTTGAAACACCCTGTATCTGATACGCGTACATTAGTTTGTGTATTGATATTCCATGATTTATTTAATTATATACTTTCAGGGAATCTTCCAGCAACTTTGAAGAATAAATCTTTGTTATGTAGGTACTGTGTGTGTAGAAGTAGATAGTTTTTGTTTACAGTGTGCCTTATAACCATAAGTAATGTCACAAAATAGATTACATACCTTTCTATGCGAATCATAAGAAAGCGTTTATTGCTAGATGTCTTATCCTCTAAACTAAATGAAAACAATAAATTTTGTATAAATGTAAATGGAATACTCACAACAACCGAAATATTAATTCATGAACTGATTACAATGATATTTAATCTTAGTCTAGTAAGTCATGACCTTGACTAAAGACAATTGACAGTGGTTCATCATATTCCATAGATGGCGCATGTTGATAGTTATTTAATGCCACGTCCTCATGTTTAACAAGACGATATAAAGAATTCTTCATTAATGAAGATCATTTAATTTTCCGACTTTATCAAAAATATAATAATCAAAGTATAATCGCTGCCATCTAAATTGTTCTGTGATTCAAGAAAATTTGCTAACTTAACGGTCTTTTCAAATTTTTATTGCAAACTGCTCGACTTGTTAGTGAAAAAATGAGTTCTTCATTAAAAAAAATCGTTTATTGCTTAATGTCGTTCCTATTTAGTTCAATACACTTGGTTTAACATGTCTCTAATAACTGAATTCATCTCTTAAGTCTCTCATACATGTCCCTCTCAATCTTCAGATACTAACTTTCTTATTGAGCGTCTATCACAGAATCTCTCCAGACACTCTACCGTATACTTTATCAAGATCAATGAATATCATATAAACATTTGTATAAGAATGGGGGAGGAAATATCCTAAGTAATACGGCTTCAATCTTAAACCTATTCAACCCAAACGAAAGACCACCTATTCCTGAAAAGGTTGCCCAAGCCATTAAAAAGCTTAAAAATAATAAAGCACCAGGAACTGGTGTAAGGTATAAAATTTGTAGTGAGCTCTACAAGAACAGTGGCAACGCTCTGCTACAAGCATTGCATAAACTTTTACTTCTTGTCTCATAAAATGATACCATGCTCTGTGAATGGGCTCAAGGCGTAATATACCCGTTACATAAAAAAGATGATTAGCTCCAGTATGACAACTACAGAGGTATAACCCTATTAACAACTGCTTAAAAAATACTAGCAAATATTCTCTACGAATCACTACAAGTTTACACAGTTAGCATGGTTGGACAATACCAAGACGGATTTACTCCAGAAAAATCTACAATTGACCAGTTTCATTCAATAAGACAGATCTTTGAGAAAACATTGGAATTTAACATTGAAACCCATCACCTATTCGTCTACTTTTAGGCCGCATACGAAAGTGTCAAGAGAACAGTCATATGCCAATCAATGCGTGAGTTTGGTATGCCAGAAAAACTTATCCGATTAACGAGAATGACAATGTCTAACCTAAAACCCAGCGTGAGGATACAGGGAGAAAATTCTTTATCTTTTGAGATAAAGGATGGACTCAGACAAGGGAATGCCTCTTATTTAACACTGTCTTGAAAAGGGCAGTGCTGAAAAACACACGAATTAGAGACGGCGGTACTACTATTTACAATCCTTCTCCTCCTCAGTCTTAATCCCTTTTGGGATGTGGTGACACCATCAGGCCTTTACAGTTTTTTCACGATTTCCCTCCATCCTTCTCTGTCCTGGGCTAGTTGTTCGGCTTCATGTAACCCTTGGTTAATCAATATTTTTGTTTGATCTACCCAACGGCTTGGATATCTTCCCCTAGGTCTCTTTCCTTCAACTCTACCCTCGACTATCAGTTTTTCCATCGTACATGTTCTTCTAGCAATGTGTCCAAAATACTGCAAATATCTCTGGTGTATTTGTTTAAGCAATCTATCCTTTACTATTTACAATAGATCGTTAAAACTCTTAACATACGCTTATGACATTGACATAATAAAAAAGCTCACGACTGGAATACCTATAGGAAGAAGAAACAGGGGCCGACCGCGAATTAGGTAATTAGATGGAGTTTGTAACGAATTATTTTGCCTACCACATAGGGTATTATTATGAAGGGGTTGAAAATTGGGGACAGAAACTACTAAGGTGGAGATAGGACAAGCAATAAACGAAACTATTGCGAACGGTGCTCGGGGTTTATTTGGAGAACTAGGTCGTGGATAAGTGAATGAAACAATGCGATTGGATTGGGGCAACTACAAAAATGAAATAAAGGGGTACTTACATGAATCTCTTGGACAAATGGACAAAAAAAAACACAAGAAGGACCTCTAGCTATTTAAAATAATGACGCTGCTTAGAGGAAACTTCCTTCTGGATGAAAGAAAAGGTTCTTCCGTCCTAAAAAACACAAAAGAGAGGAATACTTACAAATGTTACTAGGCTATAATTTGTGGCAGAAATAAATTACTGCAAATAAAAAATTATCCCTTTAAATGAAACTATGCATAGCAGTTAACCTTTTTCTAAAAACAAAACAAAAATCTCAAATATGATTAGGTATTTATCAGATGTCAAAAATAATAAAACTAGCTGTCATATGTCAAAACTAAATCTTAAAACAGAACAAATAAAATGACAGCTAAGCCACGCCCTATGATCTAAATTTTTTTTAAAATTGTTATAAAACAAATTATATATTAATTAAAAGTTCCAACACAAAAGTTACCTGGATTTCACTAAACTACTTTCAATTTTCTGAGGGTAGGAACCGGAATCTCTGCCACACGAACAAATTCACCTCCTCTGTGAAAAGTATTTTGAAACGAAAAGACTAGGACTGGCTATTTGAGGTTGAAATTGGCGGCTCTGGATACAAACTTTAGACTGGGCTTCTTAAAAAAAACTGGACAATGGAACATGTGGATATCTTTCAAAATTGTTTTAGACGATACAAATCTCTTAGATGCTTAGAAACATAGAAACAGTGATTACTCTTTCAAAACTGACACATTACATAGAGTATAGTTCACTTTTTCTAACAAATTTCGCCGGCTTCTTCAAACTACATACCGATGTCTGTTCTCAATGACCAACCATGTAAACGTCGCTTAAACTGTAACTGAACTATTAACTGCCACAACACACTACATATTAACCATGAAAAGGGACGAAAAACAAGAAACATTACAAATTTAAAATTTGGACTAACCTGAAGCCAACCGCTCTTGACAACGGCCTCAGCGAGAGTGTCGCAATTATATTTCCGGCAAAATCTTCTCAGCGATCTAAATAGATATTCATTTAGAATAGAAACGTAGAATATTAAGCGACTTCGATCAAAGAATACCGAAGAATATGCGTCTATGAAATATAAACAAACTGTAAAATGGTTTATTATCGACCTCGGCGACGCAAATAGGATAAAATACTTTTGTATTACTCAGCTTTTATGTTTTTTTAATTATCTTTTAAAATACTGTCAGCGCAACGAGCTGAGTGGTATAAACCTGATATTAAGACTATTATTTTCACTAAATAAATCTCAAATCTTATATTGATAGTGATTATCTATTTTGTGACATTATTCTAACCCTAGCTCTAATATGTCGTTCCTTTAGTTATAGACATGTCACTAACTTATTATTAACCGACTAATACTGAATCCAAGATGTACGTGGATCTTAAAAGTTTACTTTTTTTTCTACAGATCTCATTCGGAATGCTCAATAGATTCTTTAGACGAAGAAGAAAAAAAGCTTTAATTTAACTCTCGAATACGGTACATGCAATGTACTATATTGCGTAATATCATTGATGACTGCCATAACATAAAGGCTAATTTATAGATAGTAACAGAGATGATATTGTTAAAGAATTGAAATTTTATTGTAAAATTGTATTTATTGTAGGTATCTTGACCTATTTGTTTAAAGTTTAGGCTCTAAACAGCATGTAAAATATTGTATAAATATTGACGTAATTTCCTGTGTGAAATTCCTAAAAAATAACCAAAAACATTTAATTTGTAAACAAATCTATGTTCTTACTAAATAATGACAAGGTAATTGTAACATCCATCAATAGGAGGTTTTATAGCAAATCTAAAGAGTTACTTTTAACAGTGTTAATCACAACATTTGGTAGTTTACCAGCGAGTAAAATAAATAGTGTAGCGTTTTTAAATAAAACGAGCGGTTCGAATTTATATAAATATATTTATTTATAACTTTACAGTTCGGTATTCTCTTATCAACTAACATATTCCTAAGATCGTTACATATATATACCAAAGTTACTATTTTCTAGAAAGTTCCCACCTCTAGGCGTACGCGACTGATCATTCTCGAAATATCGAGTCGCTTTCGAGACGCCGCCGCATGGAAGCATGAGGTGCTGTTTCGAGATGCAACCGTTATACGTGCCTCGTTAAATGCACGTTCGTAACAATAGTGTACTGTATTAATGTATTACTATATGTGTACTGTGTGTACTAATGGTTTGAACCATTCAACTACGACCCCTTGAATGCTTACCGGTTTCTACCAAAACATCCGGAGAGGATGTTTTGGTAGAAACTGTTGATACATTTGGCCCATGTATAGCGGATAATTTCGTCTTTAAACCTTATTTACCACGTCATACTGCAAGAATTGTGACGGCTAGAATGGCTAGTTTGCAGCTCTTAGCTGAATATGATCCAAAAAATTTGGTATGAACTTCATCGTATCATTAAAAATCCACCAAGCCAGCCAAAAAGTCTTGCTGAGCTACAGAACGTGCTTCGTAAAGAATATGAATGTCTTCCTCAAGATTTTATTTAAACTTTGTTCCATTCCAAGACATATACAAGAAATTATCGAACAGAACACTCGATATTATATTCTCTTTAAGTTCATTCGTAATTTTTATTATTTGATATCGTTTCCTTTTATAACCTAATTAACTAAAGAATCAATCAAAGTGAAAGATATATAACCGCTGTTTTTGCCGCTCAGTGTAGATTGTAGCATATTTTACAGCTTGCGCTTTTGTGTGGTTTGTACTAAATGTATGGAGTAAATACTTTGTTAATATGTATAGCTTTATTGTCTTTACGAATAGCCGCGTATTATATCCGAATGACTGCGGCGTCTCGGGCGACAACATTTCCGAAGAAGATGAACACTTTTATTTCGATCGACCCAAATTTCAGTCGAAATGTTACCACTGATTTTCCGAGCCTATATCGTGAAATTGTATTGTGAGAATTTAACAAATTAAAAAACACACATAAATGTTCCTTACACTGAGTTTTCTCCGTAAAATATGCTGTATCCTATATTTCTCTTAATATTTGTAATTGTCTCTTCCCGTTTTCGTTAACTAGTGGAATAAACCATTCAAAATGAAGAACTTTATTATGTAGTTTCATTTTATTTATTTACTAATCATTTTATTCAATACCTATACAAAGAATAACATTTTGTAGTGAGGTATTCACATACATCACTATGTACTTGTACATAAAATGCAATATAATTGATGATTTGTATATAAAACCTTCTATAGATTTATTGACAATTATATTTATTATCAATTTTTGATGGGGGCACTAACAACTGTACAAATATGACTAAATCATTAGAATGTATAAAGCTAGGGCAAATCTTTCAAACCATTTAAATATTTACTAACACAATATAAACAAGTTTTTCCTTATTTGTCAGTGCAGAATTATCCAATAGAATCGGATATTTTATTGTAGAAATATGTAATTCTTTTAGTACCACTATTAGTACTATATAGTACTAAAACGTTGCGCGTGTTTCTATTTCAAGCCCAAATTTCTAACGTCCCGAAGTATCAATATTATTTCTTTGGTTTTTATTGTTATCTCAAGTTACTTGTAGATTATTATTGATTTCTATTAGGGTATTTTACATATTTAGTATAATTCTCAATAATGTGTGTTTCTAAAAAATTGCCCTCATACATAACTTCAAAAAATTTATGTGTCTGATTGACTTGAAGAAAGCATTTGACAGAGTAAGAGTCAAAGATGTAATCCATCTTCTTGATAATAGAAAAATTCCCATGGATATCATAAAAACTATTGAAAACATCTAGCAAAACAACAAAATGGAAGTCAGAATAGATGGATAACTTACAGAACCTATAGACATAGGCAACGGAATAAGACACAGGTCGAAGTACCTATTCAACTTTTTGTTTTTCTGTTTTTTTCCTGTCTTTGCTTATTAGATCTGCCGTAAATTTTGGCGAATGTTCTGTAATGAACTGTTTCACCTGTCTTTGTCTTAGTGAATGAATCCACCATTCCAGAGATTAGTGAGCTACCTACTTCCTTGTAGTTCTTGTTACTGACTTTGCACGCCGCAGAAGAGTTCCGATCCAATGAATGGCATTGATGAGTCTTGTTTGGCCATTTCATCTGCTTGTTCATTGCCCTTGTGACCCTCGTGTCCCTGTACCCAGACTACCGTAACCTTGCTACGGTCTTCTAGTTTATTTAGGGCACACACACAATCCCATAGTAGCTTAGAATTGACCTCTACAGAATTGAGTGCCTTAAGCGCTACCTGGCTATATGTGAAGATGGCAACTGAACGGAACGTTCTTTCCTGCATTTACCAAAACTGTCACAGGCTTGCGTTTAAGTAATACTTGACATATTCTATAAACGTTTGTTTTGATGGCACTCCTTTAATTAAACTACCACTTTAACATTTCTATCAATTTTTGACTGTAACGAATCATTGTCCTTAAGGTGATTCTTAACACGAGTTACTCCATGAATTTTAATTGTCCTATTATTTTTTAGTTATTGTTGTGATTTTTAGACTGATATTCAGATAGACTTGAACCCGTCACTGTTTTATTGCCATGAATTAATTAACAAATGCCGCTAAAATGAGTATTTATAAAATATGCTCGAAGAAACTCGATCGTTAAAACTGTACTTAGAAAATGTATAAAACATTTATTTCTACAATAAAAATGCCATATATGGATATGACTACATATTAATAATGGGCCATTGATATTATCATTATATTTTAGTTTTACCGATTCTGGACATTATGGTACCATATGAAAACACTAGAAACTATCACGTAGAAGATATATACACCATTTCTTTAAGTTTTTTTAAAGGTCTCTATAAAACCAAATACTTTTTAAACTTTGTTTTTTAGCAAGCTGAAATATTTTTTAAGTGAATACAGTTATATGTATATTGTTAGATGTTATAAAAACATAGATTTGTATGATGTATGTTTTTAGGTTATGTAAAATAAAACCAGTTGTTAAATATTTACGTTTGGCCTTTCTTATCTAAATTTGTTTTATCCCATTTTTTAAATCGACTACTTGACTACTTATTTGAGTCTGATAACCTCTTTTAACTGTCTTGTGTCAAAACTGAGAAGATATACAACAAAGTCAAGAATTGACAGATATAAACTATCAATACAAATAGATAGAGATATAATAGAGATTACAAAATAAATTTCGATAAATTACTAAAAGCAACAAAAATGGAGAATGTACGTTTTAATAAAAAAATGACATCTTTTGAGTGGGTTCCATATAAAACCATGCGCGTATCCCACTGTAAATTATAAACCCTCAAAGATCATATGTGCCTTGTTGTTGCATACCTTAAAACAGTTAAATATTATTTTATACGGAATTAAACCTCAATTTATTGTAATGAGAATTAGATTTTATATTTATTTTGACGTTAACATTTCCAAAAAAATTTAAATAAAGAAATTATTAAATTAAATTTTTAAATCTAGTCGGTCAGATAGCCAAGCGGGCTGGGCGGCCGGATTCTCATTCGCATCACTGCGAGTGGTTCAGCGGATGTGAGTTGGATCCCCAGCTTGGTGTACAGAAAACAAAAACGCTAACGCAGCAGTTTAAAATTCTAAATGAATCTGAGGCTTAGACTAGGCTTAGTAGGCAAGAGATAATGGCTTGCGGCTCGGTGATACTCCTCCATAGATCCCTACCGGAAGGGCGTGTGCCGCCTAAATACCGGATATGTATATATAATTTTTAATTTTTTTATAAATTGGCGCTGGGTGACACAAACAATTTGACAGTTGACTTACTGGGCCTCGATCTTGTGGACAAATAGCCATATTTTGAGTGAAATTGTGAGAGGTGTTGTTGTACCCTTGGATTGAGAAGTGAAGAAAACTTAGGAGATATACAATTTAAATTTAAGCTTAAAATTCTCTGCAAGCCAGTTGTTAAAAATCGAGGAACTTCTCTTTATTTTCAAAAATAGGGGAACTTTTTAAAATTGTTATTTCGAGTCCGAGTTGCGAGCTATTAAGATATTTATCAATGACCAAGAATAGCGGAAACAAGTAGAACATATGGACTGGATATAAACACCAGCAAAACCAAGCTAATGATCATCAGCAAGCAAAACATAACTGGAACAAATCTGTTTGTGAACCAAATGAGAATTGAACGTGTCTCACAATACAATTACTTGGGAACTATAATCAATGAGTCGTGGGACAATACCCAAGAGATATTAAATGTCGCATCGGAAAGGCCAAAAGTGCATTCTTGACTATGAGGTCTGTGTTCAAAAGCCATGACCTCACCCTGAAAACAAAAATAAGGCTCCTTAAATGTTACGTGTACTCAGTGCTTCTGTATGGAGTAAAAACGTGGACATTGAAGGCGGAAACTTTTATCAAAACTTCATGCTTTTGAATTATGGTTATACAGAAGAATCCTAAAGATACCATGGACAGACAAAGTCACCAATGAAGAACACAATGGAGGATGAACACAACCGCGAATTTGGTCAACATTGTGAAGAGCCGTAAGCTGGAATACTTGGGACATATAATGAGAAATCAATGCAGATACCAGCTACTCCAATGCATTTTGCAGGGTAAAATTGAAGGAAAAAGAGCCCCAGGACGAAGAAGAATATCTTGGCTTGCTAACCTGAGAGCATGGTATAGAAAGACCTCAACACAGCTATTTCGTATAGCAGCCAACAAAGTCATCATAGCCAGAATGATCGCCAACGTTCGGAACGGACAGGCACCCTAAGAAGAAGATCTATGACCAGTGCCAATTCGCAATTTGAATTCTAAATATTTTAACGATGACTAAGATATGATTTTGTAGATTTTTGGGGAAGCATTCCAAAAATTATACTGGGGTATGGAGACTTAAATTTAGTAGTTTAATAAATTAGAATAGTTCCATGTTCGAATAAATGAGGTGTGTTTTTTTGTGTATATTCATATGTAATTTTAAATCTTATGGTTTTTGACGAACAATCTCACGAAAAATTGAGCCGTCATTGAATCGCAATTACGAGACAATTCACTCAGTTGGCAATCCAAACGATTCTTAGTTAACATGCTTTCGAAAATTTCCGTTTGTCGACATAGTGTGGCGTGTTTAATCATTAAGGGAGTATCAGAATTAGTGAGGTAATTCAGAAATCAAAATTTTCAACTACATATATTAAAGTGTTTATTTTTTTGTTGTAAGTTCATTATGAAATTCAAAATTGCTAATTTTAGAGCAAGTTCTTCGGCATCCCTAAACGGTACAAGGAGTTTTGAGAAAGAATAAGAAGGTTAAGTAAGTTATCTGAAGGGTGGAAGTACTAGTTATCTCAAAAATGGGAGTAGTAGTTCATTGCCATGTTTTTCCAATCTTGTTTTATTTTTATATCGATATGTAATGCTAGTTTGATCAAATACTATAGCGCCTTTCTCATCCAAAGTATATTATTGCCTACTTTCGTTCACTAAGTTTTAAGTGAACAGCGGTTTTTTAAAAAAATAATTTTGACTTTCATCACACTAACAAGTATAGTAATTCTATTTTTATTCCTTAGTTCATTTATTTGTTTAAATTTGACTTAATTAATTTGCCTTTCCTTCTTATGTTTGTATACCTACCTGCAAAGTTGAAATTTATCGTGTTCGTTACAGCAAGTTACAGTATTATCCATATTTCATTTTCTATTCAATAAAAGTTTAAGATAGTGTGTGCTTTGAGTGATTTTAATTTTCTAAAAAAACAATGAAGAGTGGGAAAAGCTTTGGCCCTGACATGCTTCCTATAGAAATCCTAAAAATTCTAGATGAGAAGCATATTGATGTTTTAGTGACACTCTTGAAATAGATTTATAGTTCAGGCGTATTACCTAAAGATTGGTTAACGTCGATTTTTATTTGTCTCCCAAAAAAAAACTCAACAGAATGCAGCGATTACCCCACCATTAGCTTGATATCTCATGTACTAAAGTTACTACTAAAAGTCGTCCATAACATCACAAACTGGACATAGACGTTAATGATACACAATTTGGTTTTCGCAAAGGTCTAGGAACGCGTGAAGCTCTTTTTTCACTTAATATACTGATATAGAGATGCCTGGAGGTTAATCAAGATATATACGCATGTTTTATTGACTATAATAAAGCATTCGATAAAGTACGACATAAACAATTAATGAATGTCCTGAAATCAAAGAAGATTGACTACAACGACCTCAGGATCATATCAAATTTATACTATAAACAGCGAGCAAAAGTACGTGTTAACTAACAGCTGTCAGAAAAAATTGAAATTAGATGTGGAGTGAGACAGCGTATTGTCGCCAATTCTTTTTAATGCCTACTCCGAAGAGATCCTGAAAAACGCTCTTGAGGGAATTAAGATAAATGGAGTTCCCATTAACAACATTAGATATGTGGACGACACTGTGATCTTAGCCGAAAATATTAAAGAACTCCAGAGACTGGTGACCAGAATAGCGGAGTATGGAAAAGAGTATGGTCTAACAATGAATGTCAAGAAGACGAAATTTATGAGAATATATAAAAAATTTAAAGAAATAACGAGAATCTTGTAATAAACGGAACCAATGTCGAACAAGTGGACAAATATGCATATTTGGGAACAATGATTAACTCCACAACTGATTATATTCAGAACGTCAAAATCAGAATAGAAAAGGCTAGAGCAAATTTCAACAAAATGAGAAGAGGGATTGGGACCAAACGAAGGAAATACGTATTAGAGTAGAAAATATTCCCGGTTTTGTTATATGGAATGGAGGAGTGGACAATGACCGCAACATTGATGAAAAAAATAGAGGTCTTCGACATGTGGGCTTACTGACGTATATTACGTATATCCTGGACTGAGCACGTGACCAACGAAGAGGTACTACGCTGGATAGGTAAAGAGAGAGAGGTAGGAATAAGTATAAAGAAAAGAAAGTTGAAATACTTGGGTCACGTTATGAGACATAATAAATATAGAGTACTCCAGCTGATCGTTCAAGGGAAAATAGACAGCAGAAGGGGTCCAGGGAGGAGAAGACACTCGTGGGTCCAAAACTTGCGGCAATGATTCGGATTGTCATCTGCTGAACTATTCAGATCTGCCGTAAACAAAGTCAGAATAGTCATGTTGATTGCCAACGTTCGGAACGGACAAGCACATGAAGAAGAAGAAGAGCAAATTTCAACAAAATGAGAAGAGTGCTATGTACAAGGGATTTAAAATTGGAACTAAGAGTTAGGTTGACGATGTGCCATGTTTTTTTCGACTTTATTTTATGGAATGGAATCTTGGTTCTTGAATGCTATATCAGTGAAAAAACTGGAATCATTCGAGCTGTGGGTGTATAGAAGAATTCTGAAAATATCGTGGACAGAACACGTCACAAACAAAGAGGTTCTGAGAAGGATGAATAAAGAAATAGGAATTTTAAATACAATTAAAACAAGAAAATTGAAATATCTCTGACATCACACGTGAAGAGAAATACACCTTGCTCCAACTGATTATGCAGGGAAAGATCCAAGGAAAGAGTAGCATAGGAAGGCGTAGAATGTCATGGTTGCGCAACCTGAGAGAGTCGTACGGATGTATATCAAATGAACTTTTCAGAGCAGCCGTCTCAAAAGTCTGAATAGCTATGATGATTGCCGACCTCCGCCGCGGAGATGGCTCTAGAAGAAGAATTTTCTATTCTTTAAGAGGAAGTTCCAAAAACTAGTATTTTTTTATTTCATCACGATACGTGTTACTAACCATTTATCTCATCGAATATTTCCTTTCTTACTTCTAAACATTTTTATTTATTTTTTATTGTTTGTAGTCTTGAAAATATCCATAATGGAGGTTTATTGTTAATAATATTAACAAATTGTTTTAATTTATTTAATAATGCAGTTGTACAGATTATTTACTAGATTATGGCCTTCAAAGAGGTCATTTAACGTCATCAACGTTTCCCCATTCGATCTGAAAGATCTTGTGTTGGTACTCTACATCTATGATCAGATGTTCCACTTTGTTCATTTTACAGAGACGATATCTGAGTGGGCAATATCCAGTGAGAACATCTTCTGAAGCTTAAGGGCAATTTGGTGTACGTTCAACCATAGGTTGAATAAAATAAAAGCACATCAGTGTGAGCGGTATAATTACGAAAAAGAACAACAAAATAAAAATACTTTAAGCAAAGTTACAGTAAAGACAAATCCATAACTTTGAGTAGCCATGAATGAATACAGTCATACCATCCCACATCACTTCTTGAGTGGAAGTGCTGCCAAATATTAATTGTGTTATAAAATTTCGAAATATATATAGTTTTTGAAAATATCAGCTAAAATTTTCGACTTAAATGCATTGCTTAATAAAAAATTAGTATAGTTTGAATTATTTATATGTATTTTATACTGTGTGTACATATTGTAAATAACAAAAATATGAAATGTGATCCACAGAACAAATTTATATTTTATGTATTTATAGGATACAGAAAGCCTTCTTTAACAAAACGTCTAGTTAATATATATTTTATTATGTCAGTTGACGAAAATACAATGATGTACTAATCTTTCATCGTAGAAAAATGTAAAATTGTCTTAAGGCACAAGACAATTATGCTGAAGTGCGTGAAATTACGCATTTTCACACCGGACTTTTCCGACCAGGGAACCGATCGGAAACAATCATTTGCTGGTACATTTTTTAATATTCATTCCGTGGCATTGACGCAGACTTGCGCACACAACTGTATTATTGCCGCGATCTAATTAAACAAAGCCGCCAAAACGAGGTCTTTTAAAATCATTGCAACACAACTTACCTGCATGGACTACAATATCTCCTGCTGTGGGCCTGCGCAGTTGCATAATCTATCGTGCATAAGATGAAAATTGCATAATGTAAAGTCGACTTATAATATATACAAGCATGGTATTCAAAGTAAAGATATTTCAAAAAGTATATTGAAATGGGCAGAACTCTTAGTTAAAAAATGTTAAAACTATTATGGAATATTTGAGAAATAGACTAAAGTTTATCATGATAATGCATACACAATCGATGCCTTCAATTTATAAACACAAGTAGGTACAAAACTTCATAGAATATCGAAGCTTCTTGATGGATCTAACGCTAAAGAGATGTTAAAAATATAATGAGGTAATGAAAATGTTTTTGTAGATATAACTGTCTCTTTTCTATATTTATTCGACATGAATTGAATAATCGAAACAATATTTAAATGTAATTAACTAAATGCCATAAACAATTGTGCCATAAACTTATTCTTTTATAATTTGTCTTAGAAGGCTATCTGTAATTTTTAAGATGTTTGTTCGCAGAACCGATCCGTGTTTCTTGTTTTGTTTGCATATATTTAGGCTCATTTTTATAGGAGCCACCTGGTGACTAGTGATTTCCAAAAATGCGACACCTTAAAAACAAAACTAGCACAACAATATTTACCAACTTTTCTACTACCTACATTTTATATCTATAAAACCACAACTTTAACTTGTTTTAGTGCTGAAATTATATACACTTAGATCATGAACTTATCCCACATAAACCTGAACAACAAGATCACTAACTAATTGTTCACAGCACGTGTATACATGGTATATGCTCATGATACAAAGAATAAGTTATTCTTTGTATCATCTTATATGCTATGCCGAAGGTGACAGAAGTTTTGCGACGCGAATGAAAATCACTAAAATGCGCAGACCGACTTATCAAAGATCCGTTCAGCGAACAAACGTAAAGCGGCAGAAACTAACACTAAAAGTGTTACTAGTACTGTAGTTACTGTAGTACACATCCCACTCTAAAAGGATGGTAAAAATCAAAGCTATAGTTCATGAACCGACTCTTGACATCGAATCATCTGATGATAATAATAAATTTCTATTTTTGACTGTTCGTTTTTTTCATTTGCCACCTATCCAATAATCCTTCAGTAATATTTGGTCCAATTTTTTTATTTTAACCTTCATAAATATTTATATAAGCATCGATAGTTAAGAACCAGGATTCTTCATTGGCGTGAAGGCGTCTTTTCGGCAAATTTAAGTTCATAAGTGAACTAAGAAAATAAAGGATTTATATTATTACAGGAAACCATTGACGTATAAATTTATACGTCCATGCAGGAAACCTGCCGCATACGGACACTAGAAGTCATCCCAGAGGATTAGAAAGTAGTATAAACTATACAGTTAAAACAGGAAGCTGCTGTATTTGGTCTAAATGTAAATGAAAGGAAAACAAAAATTATATTAAGCGTCTATATTCTTTGATTATATAGTGCACAAAGTCGCATCGACATGAGAATCTGAAGGTAGACAACCATACTTCCACCTAATATGCCTCCACTAGAGATATGTAACATATCTCTGACCTCCACCTTTCCCTACCTAGGCTCAAAAATAAATGACAGCAACAACGTCATTCAAGAAATACAAGCACGGATTCTTAGCGGTGACAAGTGCTTTTATACATACAACTACTTAATGAAAAGTAAGTTACTGAATCTTGAGTCTACAAAATAGTAATCAGATCAGTGGTCACATATGGATGTGAAACATGGACCTCTTCAAGCACTGATGAAAATCAATCGAGAATATTTATACCCATTGTAGCCATGATTCGTGAAGAATAAAAATGAACTTAAGTCACAAAGAATAAACTGGCTTGGCAACTTAAAAAGAATGCCAGATAATCGAGCTGTAAAAGCAAACGCCAAGTAAAAAGGACAAGAGGAAGGCCCTGTAAAGGGTGAATAGAAAATATAGAAGAAGATCTTAAAACCATGTAAATAAAGCAGTGGCAAAGAATAATATTCGACAGGGCAGAATGGGAGAACGTTGTTAAGCAGGCCAAGATCCGATATGGTGGAACAGTGGGTCGAGTAAATCTGGAGTAGGCATTCTGCCATATTAGCCATTCTCTTACAGAGAAAACTCTATAGAAACATAATAAAATTTAAAAAAAGATGACAGATGTAAAAGAAAAAAATCGCTTTCGTGCAGTTAAATCCTGTAGTGACAGCATATTTTCTCTAAAGCAGGTTATTGAGAATTAAGAAAAGATTAGTCCACAACCTTCCAACTCATCTAGTCTTTATAGATCTGACAAAGGCGTACGATAATGTACCACTTTCAATTTTCTGGATAGGTACCAAGGGAAAAATAAGGAATAAACAAACAATATATAAAAGCAGTATAATTTTACAAAAACGGTATGTGACACTAGTGGCGCACCCATGGGGGGTCAATCCTCTCCCCCCGACCCTATTCCGACACTATAATTTTCAAATTTTGAGAACTTAAAATGGTGGAGGTAGCATAAAAAAATTTCGGTGCACAATCAAAGCCCCCCCCCCCTAGAGGACAATTCTAGGCGCGCTACTGTATAGCACTCCGGGAGTGACCAAGAAGGGGAAGCATAGCTTTCTTAGCGTCCAGCACGGAGCAATGCTTTTTAAGTTTTTATTTTAATTCGATTCAATTTCAATCGATTCCAATTGATTCTATTCAATTCTATTGCAATCGATTTAATTCGTTTCTATTCGATACCAATCGATTATATTCGATTCTAGTCGATTTCATTCGATTCTAATTGACGATTCGATTAAATTCCAATCGATTCTATTCGATTTTATCCCAATCGATTCTATTCGATTTGATTTAATTCCATTCGATACATCGAGCAATAAGACAAAAGAGGGAATCTAATCCTTATGAAAAGGAGACCAAAAAAGTGACCTCTGATGGCGGACATATCCGGAAATACGAATGCGCCGAATTTAAATTTTCCGACACTTATCAACAGTAGCTATATAATATTTTTCAGAATGTGTTTTAGACGAGAAAGTTTTAATTAATTATTAATGATAAGAGTCTAAAATGCTACACAATTGGTAAAAAACTTTAATATAAATAAGATTTCATGTGACATTTTGGATAAACAATAACATAACCCAACTAAATTTGATGTCAAACAAGGAGAGAGACTCTCTTTCCTCGTTTAATGTGGCCTCTAAAGATCGCACTTCCTGTCTAACAATATGTTTGCCCCCACTACCTTTACATTCCCTCTTTTGTCTTTTTGCTCGATGATTCGATACCAATTGTTTCGATTAGATTCAATTCCATTCCAGTCGATTTGATTTGATTATATTCCTTTCGATTCGATACAAATCGATTTTATTTAATTCCAATTTATTCGACTCCAGTTGATTTGATTAGATCGCAATTGATTCTATTCAATTCCAATTGATTCGATTCGATTAAATTCCAATCTATTCGACTCTATTTGATTCCAGTCGATTCAGTTCGATTTTTTTGTTTTATTTTAAATTTTTTTCAGTTTAGTTTATTTTATTTTATTAAGAAATATGCATGGGACAACTTTTACCACTCCACGTAGTGACATGATCTCAAGTTTCATCGCGTTTCTTTTGGTTTGAATTTTTCACAACTCAATGCAGTCCATTTCACCGATCAATGCATCCCGTCCGTATCCCGCGACAAGAAAGCTATACTTTCAAAAATATGACGGTTAACATTAAAACTGGAAAAATTACCTATAGAAATTTCTATTATTTTTCATTTAGCATATTTTCTCTAAAGCAGGTTAATGAGAAAATGTTATCCCACAACCTTTCATTCCGTATTGTCTTTATAGATCTGATGAAGGTATACGATAGTGTACTACTTTCAATGCTCTGGATAGCAAAGAAAAAACAAGGAATAAACAAATAAACATAAAACCAGTAAAACAGCTTTTCAAAAATATGACGGTAAACATTAAAACTGGAAACAAATTAACTAGAGAAATTTCTATGTAAGTAAGGGTTTAAAGCAAGGCTGCTGCATAGCACCTACACTCTTCCAAATATATCTGAATGAGGTGCTCTCAGTGTGGACAAGAAAGTGCTGCAATATGGGTATTCCAATCGAAGACAAGAGATTGTACACTATACATTTCGCTGACAAAATCCAAGCCCTTCTAGCTAGAGACGAGAGTGATATAGACTATATACCAAAAACCTAGAAGAGGAGTACACCAAATAGGGTCTTACAATTAATATACAAAAACCGAGTACTTCGTTGCAAAGAGAAACCAAAAAGCCTACAAATTGAAATGAGAACTATAAAATCTACTGAAACGTTCAAATACTGGGGAGTCCAAATAATATCAAAAGCAAGAAGTAACGATAAAGAAACACATTCTACTCGTAGGATGACAGAATAGTCACTAGATACTTACATGGATTATTGTGAAGTAATAATATAACAAAAGAAAATAAGACAGAGTCTTATCTCTAGTCGACAGAGACGAAAATGCCAATGAACCTCTAAAAACCATATGAATTACTGAGAATGTCAATTTTGGACCCCAAAAATATGAAAAAATTTACCACTATTATCCCCGGCTTACCCCTAAAAACCACCCTGGTAGAGGGAAAAAATCGATATAACAAGAATCTGTATGCCGTAGAAGAAATGTAGCTGAGATAATTCTGAACATAATCTATATTAGTACTTTTATGTAGTAAGGAACCGTTCTCTCAGAAACATTTGAAGCGACCGAAGATTTTGATGTCACTTAGGCGAGCGAAATCAATTTTAAATAAAATGTGTATCAACTCGACTGTACAAAAAGGGTGTACATATGTGGGAAATTATTAATATAATTTCCGTGTATGTGAACTGTATTATATAGGGCTGGTTCAATAAAATTAGGATAAGTAATAAAAGGTATACAGACAATAGCAAATGAAGTGTATAGAAAGTCTTACCAATATTTTTTCTGATCCACATACTCGCGGTTTTTCTTTTCTTATGTGGAATATGTCCGGGCACACTTGCGGTTTTTCTAAACACGTGTTTCGCGGTACTACACTTTGCGAGATAGAGCACACTTTGTCTGTACACGATTTAAAATAGTATTTTCGGTATTTTTCGCGTAACTAAGGCGAGAGAGAGATATTTGCGGTAGAAAAACAGCCAAAATAGATGCTGTTCTTCTTGATAAGCGAAGAGAGGGAGAATGAACAGAACAGTTCTGTCCTAATCGACAGCTGATAAATCAAGAGAGTTCTTTCTTCTTTTGCTATCTTGAAACTGTCTGTATTTCTAATGGAGAGGGGGTAAAATGTAAGTAGGAAGGGTTATTAAGGGTTGGACTAAGGTGTTGATTGTAAAATTGTGATAAAAGGATAGTTAATAATACAGCGAAAAAATAACATGATTTTTCGCATGTGAGAAAATTAAATATCGACGCTAAAAATTCGATATCTTGATCTGATGAGTGTCCTATCGACGAAAATCAAAATTCGTTTTATAGGTAAAGAGAGCAGCTTTCGTACTCAATTTTTATATTTTATCGCAAATGAAGACAGTTTTTATAGTTTAGTTTAAAACTGATTTCGCGCGCGTAACACATTAAACATTTCCGGTCGCTTTAACCGTTGTTTCTGAGAGAACGGTTCATTTTTCACAAGAAAAGCTAATAAACATTTTTGTTCAAAATTATCTCAGCTATATTATTTATTTGAAACATTTTTTTACAATGTCGAGATTCTTCGTAGTCGATTTTTTCCGTTTTCTCCCTACGAGGTAACGTTTTAGGGGGGAGCCCCAAGGGGGTAGGAGTGATAAATTTTTTAAGCTCCCAAAATTGCCATTCTCTATTATTCCTCTGACAACTGGACTAACAATACTAGAAATTATTGGATTGTACGGCGCCGAACTTTGAGATATAAAGCAAAAATCCACGGAAATGAACTATTGGAGACGATGTTGCCGGCTTACTACATTTGATAGAACGAAGATATTCGGAGAGAAATGGAAATTGATCTAGACGTAATTGAAAAGACTAAGCTGGTATGGACACCTGTAGAGAATGCCTGAAAATAGATGGCCAAAAATAACGGACTTCGTAGACCAAAGGAGATTTAAAAAGTGAAGTTGGCACACTTTCACTTTTAACTGTGTTTTTCTTAATTTTTATATGAAGCTCCTTAGGGGAGAAGGGGGTTACTGTGGACCATTTTTACTTATTAGCAAATTAAAAAATATGTATAAGATTCTTATTGCTGAACTTACCTCACATATTTACTGTAAACATCAACTCAACTTTCGATGTGAATATTTTATTTGTATCTTTCTTAATAGAACAAATATTTTGATTCAAATCGGAATCAATAATTTGTCCACAATGACCCCGTGGTGGGGTTAAAGTGGACAGAGTATGGGGTTATAGTGGACGCATAGTAAAACATATACAGGAATACTGAAAACTTTATGTTAACAAAAAGAAACTACGATACATTATAAGAACTGAAATTAATATTAAATGAAAATAATCTTCCTTGCCTTTTCGTGCCAGTGTCTACTGGGTGCTCCAAAATTCCGACAATATCGTTCTTGTCGACAACTGAGACATCTTCAACTTCGGGAAATACGAAATTATTCACTTTTTTCCTTAAAAAATTAATTTGTACCTCCACATCTCGAATATCTACGATTTGGCCAACATAGTGTGTTACCGATTTTTTACCCATAAATTTTACAAGTACGAAATCATTTTTCTCCATTTGTTTGTCCATAAAAATATCGTTGTCCTGACCATCATCTTCCATCCAGCCTTCATCCTCTGATTCAAGTATTACTTCTGTAGAAGAATTGGAAGAGGAAGATTCTTTCCTACTCCTTTTTGGTTCATAGGAAAGAGATTTCTTCACTCTATTCTTTTCTCGCATTTCAGCTCTTTCTTGCGCACGTCTTTCCTTCAAATCTTTAGCCTCTTTTTCAGCTTCCAACTGATCTTTCACTGGTGTGCTCGTGTAAATAGTCGACTTTTTATTTTTTCTTGCTTTGGAGTTTGATGAGCGATCTGCTTTTAGAAAAGGGCGGCAGCTCTCAGGAGTAATTACAGCTGTTGATGTAGTTGCTACTGATGGTGAAAGCGTAATGGGAGCTACAGGTAGCAGTCTTGTGGAGATTGAAGCAACTTCTAATATTCGCTCAGGATCTTCAGGATTTCTTGGGTTCATTGCTGTTGGTGGTTCTTGATTCCTATCTGTTGTTTCGGCAGCTTCATAATCCTCATCGGTGAATACAAGACGATTTATTGGCCATAAACCAGCAGATCTGAATCCAGATGTTATATTCTTCATTGTAAATGCCACAGGAAAAGCAATACCACACAGTTGAGCAACATCATATATTTGTATAGGTCTGCCTGGATGATTTTGAAGCCAGTCTCCCATTGCAACCCGTAATGCAGCTTTATAAGGACCATATACTGCAACATCTAGCGGCTGTAGTTTGTGGCTACAATGTGGCGGAAACGATAAAAGAGTAATTCCAGATTCTCTAGCTAAGTTTATAGCTTCCAAACTTATATGACTTGAATGATTATCCATTAATATCAGTAGAGGGTTTTCTTTAGAAGCACTTAAGTGCATTTTTATGTGCTTTAGTACTTCTAAAAATAATTCAGCAGTCATATAGCCAGACTGATGAGCCAGACCAATGCTCCCTATTGGTGCACCATCTAAGAACCGGTCTTTCATATTCTTCCTGGGGAATATGAAAACTGGAGGTATTGCTTGTCCAGTGGCTGTTATAATTCCGCACATTGTAACATTTTCACCGCGTTCTTGAGAGGCCACAGCTCCTATTTGTTTTTTTCCCCTCTTCAGCTATACATTTGGGTGGTGGTAAGACCGTGGGTATACCTGTCTCATCTAAATTTATTATCCTTTCTGGCCTTCCTTTAAATTTATCTAAAACTCCAATGTAATTATCAAAAAATAAATCCACGTTGGATTTGTTAAAGGCTGCATCTCGTGCTATGCTTGTATTTTCAGGTTTTCTAAGAGATAAATCACCATGTCGTTTCATAAATGAATATATCCAGTCCTTTCCTGCTATCTTATTTTTAGTCCAATTCGAAGGAATTTCTATTTGTAGAGCACTACCATACTCAAAAGCTAGGGTACAAGCCTGCTGTAAGTCAAGCCATAATGTAATCGAGACGCCTTCTTAAGATAATTGACAATGTGTTGTTCTTGTTCATCAGAAAATATTTGGCGACCTCGAAATTTATTGACGCCAGAAACATTCAAGCTAACAATTTCTAACTCATCTTCGTTACCTGAATCATCACCAGAGGGTATATTAGCATCTTGAAGGTTCCTCTTAGCCGAAATGACTCTTTTGTGAAGCATACTTTTTTTCAATTCATATTTCTCTGCAATATTTCTCAAGCTTCCTTTTTTTCTTAGGATATCCTTTATTGCACGCTCTACAACTTTTTCATCAATATCAGCTCTCGCCGTTTTTCTACTGTAAGTCCTCATCTGAAACAAAAAAGCGATTTTTATCACATGATTTTTGGAAATATAATCATTTGTGGGGTTAGTGTGGACAGCTGATGATTTGTCCACACTAACCCCGAACGCCATGTTTGACAGTAACAATGGAATGACGTTTCGAAAAATGATAATTTTATCTCATTCCATATCAAATGTAGTAATTAAATATTCCAGAAGCCATACACTAACTTAGGTATACAATTAGTTCAATAACTTCAATTTTAGTATAATTTTACTTACCGTGTGAAATAAATGGATACAACACACAAAATCACTTTCTGTCACTGGCGGCCATATTATAGAAAATATTTCAACCAACTTTTACGTGGTGTTCGGTGGCGTTAATAGTCACTTCCTGAACAGACTGGGCGGCAGATTTAAATGCGAGTTTTTAAATAATTAACTATGTCCACACTAACCCCCCTCTCCCCTATAGCCAAATATGCATTTTATTTTGAAGAAATTATATTAGTTATTCTTTACAAAATTTATCTTCCCAAAATCAATTTATTTATGATAATCCTAAAATGGATTAGTTATTCTTTGCACTTTTCCAAATTATCTGTGAGCAATGGCCCATAGACTTTCTTGTAATAAGTGGTTCTTTAACATTGTACCTTCATTTCACGCTCCCAAATGCTTAGCAATATGGCTGAACCATCTAAAACTATAGAATTGGTCATTTCAAGTATATAAATCCGTAATTAGGACGTATCATTCACAGAAGAGTCGCAAGAAATGAATAGGGAGTAAGAAATTATCTTAGTTACATAAGGCAGTAAAGTATGATATTGTTGACATTATGCTAGTCAAAATGTTTTAATATAAAACATCCATTTCAAAATATGCATACTCAAAAATAAGACATTCAAATTATTGATATATTTGGTAGTGGATTTCCTATATAGCATGCTACCCATTAGATAAATCAATAGAGCAACAAATAGGGGGGAAAATGGTTGGAAATAATTGTTGATGCCTCATCTGAACATTCTTCTGCTTCTTATATTTTTAAGAGGAACTACTGAAATGGATCAGTTTAAGAGATCCTCTCATTTTTAAGGTTTACGAATAAAGAACATCCATAATATTACAATAAAATTGTAGGATATACATCAACAGTTGGCAACATCGGACAACATATTTAATTTGATCATGCACAAAATTATAGATATGATATTACTACACTCAGTGAATATAATTAGCTATTTCAATAAGCCTTAGGGATTAGTAAAAAAAACATTTTTTAATCTAAATATAAAAACTTTTATTCAAGAAAGAAATATTATGATGTATAAATATTGTATATATTGCGTAAGGAACAAAATCACTGTTTAAAATAATACTTGCTATAGTCTGAAAAATAGAGTCTATTTTTACATAATATAATAATCACAGTGACACACTATTTAAACTGGTCTACCTACAGAGTCTCGTAAATATGTCTTAAGGTATTAAAAGAAAGTGATGCAGATCCCATAGATCAATTTAAAAAGTCATTTTAAAAGTATTCAATGGTAGAGAATAAAAAATTCGATATTATTCATAGAAATAATTCTTTCACTTGAAATAGTTGTTGCAGTCTTGTTTCTACAATTATATTCTATATGTATACTCAAATTATTCTACTTTAGAACAAAATACAAACTACTTCTATCTCCCTGTATGATTATTGAATACTATATTATTTTTCTTTAACATAAGTATTTCCCAGACTACCTAGACTATAAGTTTGTAAAAAAAATTAAGAAAATGAAGTCTCAGGCCCTATAATTATCCTACTTCAGCAGTTGCACTATCAATATTATGTTTCTTTTTTAAATGCATCTTCATATAATAGTTCTCTATGAACCTTTTATCACAATGGAGACATTTAAAAGGTTTTATTCCAGTGTGTGTACAAAGGTGTTTCTGTAGTTTATTGTTAAAAGCAAAAGTTTTTGAGCACAGAGGACAGGCAAACTTCTTTTCTGGTTTTGGAATGTTAATTGATCCTATGTTATGAATAATTTTCAAGTGTTTCTTCAAACCATAATGGTTTTTATACTCTTTGTCTTGACATATGTTGCATTTGAACTGCCTTTCATTATTGTGCGATCTGAAATGTTTGGACAACTCAGATTTATCAAAAAACTTCTTATCACATATATGACAATCAACTTCTTTGATACCTTCATGTCTCTTCATATGAGTAACCAAGCTGGAATTTATGGGAAATCTCTTTTCACAGTATTTACAAATATATTTCCAGTCTTTTGGTTCAACATGCATGCATATTTTATGAGTTCTTAAAATACTTGTAGTGTTAAAACTTTTATCACACAAATTACACTTGTACTCTCTTTTATTTAAATGTATTTTGCTATGATGGTATAAATCACCAGAGCATACAAAACATTTCCCACAATAAGAACACACAAATGGTTTCTCATTGTTGTGATTTCTTTTATGAACAAGGAGGCTATGAGAGTTAGTGAACTTTGCATCACAAAGATCACACTTGTATGGTTTCTCAAAAGTATGTTTGGCACGAATATGAGCAGTATAATGCTGTCTTCTATTGAAATTCTTGCCACAATATTCACAAGTCAATGGGACTTTAAGTTTGTTGTATTTTTTCTTTAATACTGGTTTCGGTCTTTCTTCTTCTTCTTCACTAGAATAGTTATTTCCTTCTGTTTTTACCTCATTTATAACACATTCACTAAGTTTGTCATTTTCTATTTCTATTTTATTATCTCGGGAATCGAAATGTTGCTCACTTTCTTCAGGTTTTTGCTCATTGTGAATTATAATTATATGCGTCAATAGGGACGATTTCTGTAAAAACTTTTTATTGCACTGATCACAGGGATAAGCCTTTTGTTGTTCTGATTTTATGGATTCTCTCAGTTCTTTGCTTTTAAAACACATCTGAATAAAGTTGTATGCCAAATTCAGCTGTGCAATGCAGTTTATGCATATTTTATATTCTCTTTTCCATTCCTGTAAAAAAATATATTATAATTATGAATTAAACAAAACAAATGAATTTTACCTGGTTATTGTCACATAAACACAGTTTTTCACTATACTTAATTTCATTCTCGTCAAGATTTTCAATTAACTCTAAATGTAAATTTTTTTGAACACAAACGCAGCAGAATTCATCTAATTCCATTATTTAATATTTATTTATTTTTTATTTTATAATGCATCAAAGTAACAGAAACACAAGATTATAATTTGGTAGCAAGGAACCCATCTCTATATATATTTGTGACATTTGACTTAATTGGCTGCAGATTTGAATGTCTACTTAAACTGATCAATATTTATAAAAAATTAGTAAACTTAAAATCACAGCTGAGAAATGCGCATATATGAGATATACGAAAACTTAATTTTAAAAATTATAAAAATTTTTTGGTAAAATTATGTTTATTTTAATATATTTGAATCCAGTAATAACAATCACCACATGTTAGTATTTGGACATATACATAACGAACAAATTTTCTATAAACGTCTTTGCGACGTTTCTTCTCAGCTGTCAGAAAGTGGTCGGTCAAATGTCAAAAAGTAGGTCAATATTTTACATTTTACCTTTCAATACGTGTGTTCATATGTTGTTTTTTTTTCAGACTTTTTTGCGATTTAAATAATTTTCGACCATGTAAGCGAAGTGCTGTAGGGATTTTTAAATAATCGACGTCAAATGAATTAACCTAGCGTAGGAAATATTTAATTTTTTTTATTCAAGAACCTACCTACCATAGGATGGTTTAAAAAGTGAAATATGGCTGAAAAGTTAGGATTAGGCACTGAGATTAGAGAATTAAAGATTGGACAAAGCTTTGTTAATCCGAAATCTAAAGCATTTCACACAATGAAATGTAAGTTTCCACCCTTGGCATGCTTTGAATGTGACAAACTAATAAATGTGTTTTTTAGATGATTTCAAACCAGCTTCAGTTGATACTAATAAAAAGGCGACTGTAGAAGTTCCTGGAGTTAATCAAGTTACTGTTACAGTTCCTCATTTAGGTAAACAAAATTTTTATTATAATAATCTCCCTTAAGCATGGCAAAATAAATTTATGGTTAGAGCTTCATATGATTAGACTATTATTCAGTCTTAGAGTTTATACTGAATGTAATAGAGTCAGTTATATCCTCTAATCATCAATTGTTCTCACCAACTTTTCTTCACCCGAAACACTTTCATGTTTTATTCAGGCTGGACCTATGTGGGATCCTATTATTTAAGGTGCTTTAAAACAAGCTAAATATTTGTTATTTCCTCCATACTGTAACAACTTGATTTGTAGACATATTTCAGCTTCAAAGCTAAATTGTGTATTTATAATAAATATATTTTGTTGTATTTATCTCAGAGTTATGATTATTGTAGTCTAGCATATTTGCTCCAACAAGAGTGATAAAACTACATGTTTTACCACTATTCTGTAGTTTATAAATATTTTATACACCATATATTCATAATAAAATATGTGTTGTAATATTTTGAATTGATAATTTGTGTTATTTTTGTTTTAATTGAACCAAAGAACAGAATAGTCTGAAATGTTCTTATTAACCATGAACATCCAAAAATAGTAATGAACTAAAGGGACTCAGTTATAAAAGATATTCTAGATACTGATACAGCAATTATCTAAGAAATATTTTAAAAGCTGTATCTTTATTTTACAGGTAAGTTAAAAAAGAGGTGATTAAATACAAAAGGCTATTTTCAGTAAAGTGAAACTTTACTCAAGTAAATCAATACTCAAAAGGCTCATAAGTATAGAAATAAGTAAAAGGTATTAATGGAGAGTCACCAGATAATCTGGAGGATTTTGCTACCTGAAGTACTAGCAATACTATGTTGTAAAACTTCATATAAAACAGAATAAAAAGAATAATATAACAATAAAACAAATTGTTTATGACAAAGTATTCCTTAAAATAGGTTAAAGACTTAGATTATTCATATTAAATGAGAAAGAAATCCAAAAGGTTCACAGATTCTGTGCCGAAAATAACTAACAAATTATGATGAATCTAGAAACATCTTAAGAAAAACAAATTAGTAAGTTATAAATTACCAAAATTACTGTACATTACAAGCTAGGCACTAGTGTTAAATACAGCAAGAAAAACTAAACTAGAAAAAATAAACCATGCTATGGATGTTTTTTGGACATAATTATGAAATATAGTCTAGTATATGTACAGGAAGAATATTTGAAAACACAATAAGCAAAATAGACTTGCTTGTATTGCACAACATTTTAGTACTTAGTATCATCTTGGCTACTAAAAAAAACATTTCTTTGTCTCTATAGAGTCACAGGAAAAGGAAAAAGTGAAAGAGTTATGTGGATTGAATTATAGAAGCATTAGAAAATGGAAGATTCTACCAAATTATATTGCATCATACATTTTGTAAATCTACTATTGGCATAGGTTTATCTGAATGTTATAGACTATGTTTAATGTACTGGCCAATTTGGTGATAGAGATTGGAAATAAAACATTTAAGATTTGGGATTAGGACAGTATTGTAAATTTAGTTTTTAGCCACAGCCAATTTATAAACATTTTCATGTTAAATCTAATTATTTAGTTTTACATACAACATTATGTGCATTGCATCTTTTCCATTTATATCTAGATTACTTACAGATTACTCATAATATGTTTTGTCTATTGCAGATGGAGCGGGTATTCCACAAACAGTCTTTAAAGGCTCTCAAAAACCATATACTAAAGAATGTGTACTCATAATTGACAGGGTTACTGGAGAGATCACTTTAGAAAAATTAAGTTGTAATATTCAAGTCAAGAAAACTAGGAGTGAATATAACAAACCTCATATGTCAAAAGGTAAGATATTAATTATTTCAATTAAAAAAAAAATGGTTACAAAATATTTTTAAACTTTAAATAGACAAAATATTTAAGCATTTCCTTTACTAGCATAAAAAAGTAGCTGAAATTAAAGTAAGGAATGAGTCAGTGTATCTTTTCTGAAAAATGTTGTTTAAATCATATTTTTCTGAAAATATTTGTATTTTCATTGAGTTGTTCAGTATAGTGAAGCAGTGTAGAAAATATATTATCAAATTTTGTTTGTATAGTTTAAGTGTAGTTTTTCTTGGGAGAAATCTGGCAACACTGCCTTACACATCCCAACTCTCCTTCTCTCACTTGCCCCACCACTCTCTGTTACCACCAGATGTGAAATTCATGCTGTGATAAGTTTTTTAAGGCAAAACGGATTTCACCTATTGACATTCACTGTCGGTTAATCAAAATTTATGTGGAAAAGTATTTGTTCAATATGTTAGAAAATGGTGTACAGAATTCAGTGAAGGCTGAACGGAAATTCACAAAGAAGATCAGAGCTGAAGGTCTTCACTTTCAGACGAAATTATCAAAAAAGTTGAAAGAATATTGCTTGAAGATCAGATGTTCACCAATAACTACCTTGCTTTGCATATTCCTGAGATTTCTTACACCACAATTCATAAGATATATGGATCAAGTCCAATCTGCAACAAATGGTCAAAACATAGCTAATTTATTTATGAACTTCTTCCAAACAGTGTATTCACCAAATAACAACAACCTTTACCTATCCATCCATTAAATATCAACTTTAATACAAATATTTGTCCTTCTCAGATTATCATGACTGATATTTTTAATGGCACAAATGAGCTGCCCAATACTTACTGCTGGTCCAGATGGAGTGCCTAACTTTTTATTAAAAAAGTTTGTCTGTACCCTTGTAATGCCATTTGTTATATTGTTAAATAGATCTCTGGACACCTCTATGTTTCCTTCTTCATGGAAAGAAAGTTATGTTGTTCCTATATTTAAAAATGGTCAGAAAGAGAATATTGAAAATTATTGTAGCATATGTATACAATCTGCAATCCCTAAGCTCTTCAACTGTCTTATAGCAAGCAACTTTCTTGGTTATGTAAAGGCTTAATATCTCAATTAAAACATGGTTTTCATAGCAAAAAATACACTGCAACAAACTTGATTTGCTATCAATCTGATATATTATCTCCTATGAAAGACTATAAATAGGTAGAAGCAATATACACAGATTTTTCCATAGCTTTTCAAGTTTTCCAAAGATTTTATCATGTAGATCACCAAATACTTTTGGGCAAATTAATTAATGTAGGCTTTTATGTCAGGTTTTATGACTGGATTAAAAACTCTACATCTGGGAGAAGTCAAAGAGTCAAGATAGGTTGTCATCTGTCTGACAGTATCTCAGTAACATCTGGAGTTCCTCAAGGAGGCCACACTTCTCCACTTCTTTTTAATATCTTTGTTAACATCACTTCTTGTTTCCTAAATAGCAAATTAATGTCTAATGTTCAAACTTAACTTTTCCAAGTTTTGCTTGTAAAGTTAGTAGAATTGGAGCAAGTTGTATGATCAATAATCAACCACTGAATTATGTTCCTTCTATTAGGGATTTGGGTGTTATTTTTGATGAGAAGCTTAATTTATGTGAGCATATAACTCTATTTCAATAAAGGCATCTAAACTTCTAGGAATTGTAAATATTTCTCTATTAATTCAACAAGATTAGTATATTGTTGCCCAGTTAGAACTATTTTGGAATACTATTCAGTTATTTGGTTACTCTATTTTCAGAACAGTATTGATAACATAGAAAGAGTCCAGCATACATTTTTGAGATATTGTGCTTACTATGTCCACACTACTATTGAAAATTATGATTATTACCTTATAGAACAACAATTATCTTTACCCTCACTCCAGAACCATTGTGATATGTCATAAGCTATATTTATGTATAAGATCATACATGGATTTATTGATTGTCCAAACAAATCACAAACAGCAATGTGTCGAGTGTGCCCAGCAGTTTTTGCAACAATGTGAAGACAAGGAAGAATTTTTGGATTCTATTGTTACATGCGAAGAAACATGGATGTTTTAATTTATCCCCAAAACCAAGCAGCAATCACATAAATGGCGTCACTCAATGTCGCTGAAGCTGAAGAAGTCTAAACAGACGCAGTCTGCTGAGAAATTCATGGCAACTGTCTTTTGAAACAGGAAGAGCCTCCTGTTAATTGACTTTTTGCCTCATGGAACAACAGTTAACTCCGTCAGATATTGCGAGACATTAAAAAGACTGAGACGTGCGTTCTAGGACCGCCGGCGAGGACGGTTGTCCAGTGGTGTGAGGGTTCTCCATGACAATGTTCGACCTCATGTCTCTCG
The DNA here is from genome assembly GCA_918026665.1 of Diabrotica balteata. Taxonomy (NCBI): domain Eukaryota; kingdom Metazoa; phylum Arthropoda; class Insecta; order Coleoptera; family Chrysomelidae; genus Diabrotica; species Diabrotica balteata. The sequence goes on from OU898278.1 coordinate 20,995,867, forward strand.
TTCAAACTGAACAACTGCTGAGAGATTTTGGCTTGACTGTTGTGCCCCCACCTACAGTCTGGATTTAGTACAAGTGATTATTACTTATTCTCAACATTAAAGGAATGAAGTGTGCTTCAGTGTCAATGATAAAGTCAAGGTAGAGGTCACTCGATTCCTCAAAGGATTATCGGTTGAATTCTATATCATGGGGATAGAAAAGTCGGAGCAGCGTCTGTGAAAGTGCTCAGAAAGGGCGTAATGTAGAATAAAGCGTAACTTTTAAAACAATGTATAAAACTAAGAAAAAAAATTAAAGCAGTCTATTTTTAAAATCCATGAGAACCTTATTTTACGAATGCTCTCTGTAACCAATAAAAGAGAGGTAATTTAAGTTATCTATATCATTTTTTGTAAGTTATATACAATATATAGTTTAGAGATGACAGATATCATTTTCATTACCATGTTTTTTACTATATTATTAGTTTATTTACAATTAGGAGAATACATTGTTAATAGGTTACCAGTCGAACAGTGACCGCAAATATTTTTAATTCAATTAATAGTATATAATTAATTTTTGAAAAAAAAATTATTTTGTTCATTTATTTTTTAAATAAAATACGCTACTCATGACATATGTACATATTTTTTATATCAAATAAAAGCTATTTTTTTTTTCTTAATATAATGATATTAGCTTTCCTGAGAAAAATGGTGACAAATTAGGGTTGCCAGCTGTTAAAAACCCGAGATATCAAACATAAAGTAAAAGACAGCTTAATTTATTTTATTTATTTATATTCAATTTTAATAAATTTCTTGTTTCAGCTGATAGGTTAAGTCAACAAAGCAATGACAGATCTGGTGGTAGTAGTATGCCTTCGAACAGCTCCTCAAAACAACAACAGAGTCTCCCAATGCGATCTCAAACACCTCCAGGAGGTACAAACTCCACGGCAAGCGCCGTTCACGGGGGCGTAGGTCATCGGGTTTCGAACAAGACGAAAGTCGCTAGCGGCAGTCGTCGAGGGGCCGATAGACAAATTACACATTTGGTGCCAAAACATTCGCCACTGCATGCGAGTCCCAGTTACCCCTCTCCTGGACATCCAGTCAAGAGTCCAAAGAGAGATTTGCACAATATCGCTAACGAGTATGTATTTATCCCTTTTTTTTTTAATTGTATTAAGTTATTTTTTTATGTCTATATTATTAAGAAATCAATACTAGAGCCATCTTCAATACAATAATATCTTTATTGATGGAAAATCTCTACATGAATAACAACTAAATTCACAAAAAACCTCGGAAACCATTTTTGCATGGTGCTAGAAAGGTCTCCAATGAGACCTGGGAACGGCAGCTAGATGGTTGGAGGAGAACGAGTCGGGGGTTCGGAACTCGCTTTTGAAACCGGGAATGGATCCAACAGAAGAAATAATAAAGATAAAACAAAATAAGGTAGATTATAAAAGACAGAGACATAGATAACAAGAGAAATAGGTAAAATTACGAAAGATAAGAAAAAGGGCCTCACTTAATTTTTTGGGGTTACAAGAGGAAAATTAAGAAACCTTAGAAACAAAATGAGATAAAAAAACTTAAGAAAGTCTTAAAAAATGCTTGATACCTTTGTTACACTATTAATCATTTAAAATAGCAGTGCATTGTTCTGAGACTTTTTATTTTGGAACATTTACCATACAGCTAGTCTAAAAGTGACTTAATTGTTGTTAATAATAATTTATTTTAGATCACATAATCATAGTACTCTTGCCAGCCTTCCGATGATAGGCATAGACGACTTTTCGGATCTTCGACCTCCTTCTAGAAATGCTCACAGCTCTTCTGGTATGCACAATTCCAGATCATCTCAAAATTCGAGCAACCAGCGACCACCCACGGAAAAACGGCCAAATCCTACTCCAGTGCCCCCTGTTAAGGTTAGTATAAAAATTATTAGGTTGTGAATATTTTTTATACCGCAATAAAGCAACTTTTACAATTATAAATATTTCAGATGTCTAGAACCGTATATCCAAAACTCATTTAAAAATGTCTTTAATATGGATGGCGTTATGCAAAAAAGAGTCAACCCACACAAGTCTGATTTTAGATAAATAGCTTCAAAGCTTATAATCTGTTGCCAATCACATGTTTTATTATAGTATACCTATGATATATCCTTATCTCAGTAAAATTTGAAATTATTTTTCAACACAGTTGAAAAAATACTAATTGTTTCTGTGTAAAAAAGTAAAATGTTGGATAAATCCTTTTTGCGTTCTAGGTTATACAAGAAAGTAGTTTTTTTTTAAACACAGTAACCCACATACTAATAAGTATAAAATGTTTTATTAATACAAAATGTAGGACAAAATATTTGACACTCCATCAGTGTCGAAGTCCACATTTTCTACTCCAAAACCATCAACATCATCAAAAAAGTCACCCTGTTCAGCTGTTCTTAAGAAATTATAAAATGGTTTTAGATCTTGTAGCACTAGCTTTGATAGAAAAGATCTGAAAAACTATACGCCCATAACGCTATTTAATGTAATCTACAAACTGTTAACTAAACTACTAACAAACAGATTAACAACTAAGTTAGATAATTACCAGTCAAGAGAGCAAGCCGGTTTTAGAAAAGGATTCAGTACAAGCGACCATCTGCTTACGATAAAAATATTAATTGAAAAGGCCAACGAATATCAAATCCTAATGTATATGGCATTTGTAGACTTTGAAAAAGCATTCGATAAGGTGGAACTTTGAGCAGTAAAGAATTTTTTTAGAAAATGGGAGAATAGTGACTTGCTAGGTGGTCACCACCTACCTTATACAATTCTGCTGGTATTTCGTCAAATCCCGGGGCTTTATTGTTTTTCTGGGCCTTAATAGGTTCGAGAACTTCCTCTATGGTTGGAGCTTCTACTCCATTCTCTTCTACGTAGTTCGTACCTATTTCATCTTAAATGTCTACTTGTATACCAAGTAGGCCCTGAAAATAATGCTTCCAGGTTTCTATGACTTTCTGTTGGTCACTGATTATTTGCTCACTTTCATCTGTACATAGACTTGTTTGAGGTTTATACCCATTTTTTATCTTTTTAAGCGTAAGCCCCCCTAATTTCATTGTTTTTGACATTTTCTTCCATTTTTTCCATTTCCATTTTCATAGGCTCTTTTTTTATTTCTACATATCTTGTCTTCTTTCCGTCTTGTAACTTCGAATGATGTTCGTCTTTCCCGTGTTCTTGTTATATACATTTTGCGTACTTCATTTCTTTCCTCTATGCTTGTCTGCATTTGTCATCGAACCATGCTCCTCTTCTCGCCTTTTTCTTGTTTCCCAGGGTGGACACTGCCGCTGTCAGTACTGATGTTTTGATATTATTCCATTTGCCCTCTATGGAGTGCAGTTCTAGCGTCCTTAACTCAATACCAAAGAATGTGATTGATGGCATTCGTTATTCTTTCATCGGGAAGTTTATTTAATTCCATACTTGTTGATCCTCGTAAGTCTTATTAATAAAATAATAGAAGATAACGACGATTCTCCAATCTGCTGTGTAGTTGTCATGAAGTCCAATGTGGTTTGATACAGGATGTTAAAAGTTTATTGCAAAATAAACTTAAAATAGCTGACTGCTTGAGTGGTTTTAGCTTGCATTGATTGGTAAACGGTTTTTTGCCCAATTGCAAGTTGAAAATGCACTCATTGTGGATTAAACTTTCACCTGTATCACTCTTTTAAATACCGATGTGACTTAAAACATTTTTGCATAATTTAAATCACAATATTATGTACCGTGTGCTTAGGATAACTCAATTTTCAATGTTTTGTGAACACCTTTTTGCATAAGACCATCCCATATATGGTTCAAAAACATAACTAGAAACAAGAATAATGAATGGGGAGAGGGATTTAACTGTTATATTGATTCTATGTATCCTTGTCAAGTGTTCCGTCTTTAGCTATCTGTAGGCCTAGGTATTTATATTTTGGAAAACATTCAATTTCTTCTTCATTTTGCAATAAAAATTTTTTGTTGTCTCCTCACATACACATTTTTTTATATCTTCCCTGTGTTTACTTCCAGACCCATTTTCGATACTCTTTTATTAATTTTCGTCTCATATATTCCAGGTCATTGTGATCCTGTACAGTGTACAGTGGAACTTGGTTATTGCGTCATTGAAGGGACCTGTAAAAAAATTACGCTATATCGGAGTGATGTTATAAAAGAGGTAGAAAAAAATAAAATTTTAACGAGGCAAAAGTTTATTACAATGCATTTAGGATAGAAAAATCTAGAAATAAAACACATCATGTATATAAAACTTATATTTTTTATGAAAAAGTTCTCTAATGCTGAAAAAAATCAGTTATTTTCTTCTGCACAACCGTGTTCGAAGAATAAAGTTTTCCTGTAGTGTTCTTAATAATCTGAGCTGCTTTTTTGATAGTTGTGTATGCCTCCCCGAACTGGTAAAACCTGGATATGGTCTCAGCAGCTATCATTGCTTTTTAGATTGTAGAACAACCAACGCCGTCTTCTTCTTCTTCTTCATTATCTTTATCAATATCTATTTCCACATTTGCACTTGTTTCAGATTCCAGTTCTTTATCACTTAAAACTTGAAATGCTTTCACCTGATCGTCTACTGAAATGTAGGAGTCAAGATCAGTTCCAAACTCTCTCTGTTTACATTAAATTTTTGTATCCAATCTGACAAAGACATTTCGTCATCCTCGTCAACATCCTTAACATTGGGAGAAACTACAGTCAATTTAGCTTGACAAAAGCACTTACAAATTATCACTGACGTAACCGCACTCCACGCATTGTCTAAAAACTGAACTGCATCAAGGATGGTAATGTTCACGGGTTCCCCATTGTTCATAAAAAAAAATCATCCTTTTCAAAAACTGTTTCCGATAATGGCACTTTAAACTTCTTATGACTCCTTGGCTCCATAGGCTGCAAGACACTTGTGCAGTTGGCTGGTAAGAAAACTAGGTTGATACTAATATCAACCTAGTTTTTCAATATCAATATTGGTCAAATTAAGCTTGGGATGGGCTGCATAGTTGTCATCTATGAGAAAAATTTTTCTTTTTTTGGAGAGAGTTCCTTGTTCCACTTTCTCAATTCTTCTTCAAAAATAGCAGAAGTCATCCTCGATTTTTGTTGGCGGTGTAGTTTAAAGGCAGTGTTTTTATGCTTATGAAGCATCTAGGATGTAAACTTTTCCCAATAACAAAAGCTTTCTATTCTCTGTACCTGTCATATTCACAGGGATATCAGAACCTCGACACTGCTAAAAAACCACTGCACCATTTGAGTAGAGCTGAATCTACATCACCACGAATGCACTTCCTAATCTTTTTAACATTTTTTTCCTCCTTATCAAAGGCTTTTAAAATTGTTCCTTGTTTTTTAGGATTGAGCCGACAGTCGAATTAACAAGTCCAAATTGCCGACATACATCAGCAATTTTTCGACCACTTTCAAATGCTCGTATAACATGCCTTTTATCTTTAATAGGCAAAGCTTTCCTTTTAGTACTACAACTGGCCGTATTAAAAAATAAAAATTTACACAAAAAAAAACACAATTTCACAGTAGCGAAAATTTCTTAAACCAACTGTTCTGAAACAGAAAATTTGACTGTTAGGATGGCACCGATAAATGAGAAATCATAGAACTGTCAAGGTCACATAACTGTACACAGAAGAGATAATCAGGCTTTCTCATATTCTTGGCAAGAAATGGCTTAAAAACGACAACCTACTGTAAAGTTTTATGACGCTATAGATGAGGCTTACTTTATTTTTAGCCGATAAAACCGGGTTTTTAATAATGTTATGGAATAGTTTTTGGCAGGACCTATTAAAAATTGCCGTTACGACCGAGATGACGTATCTATCGAGGCCATAATATCCAAGTTCCACTGTATATAGGGTGCTATTGTTATTTAGGAGTATCTCCATTCTACTGCATTTTGTTTCAATGTTTTTAGGGCTTGTATCACAAATTTTAAAAAGAGTTAGTGACAGACAACGTTCTTGTTTGAGTCCTTTGTTTACTGCAAGCCTTGGTATAATCTCTCTTTTATTTTTTTGGCAGTTTTCCTTTGTATAGTCGTTAAACAGACTCTATATATATATATATATATATATATATATATATATATATATATATATATATATATATATATATATATATAAACGTAAAACTTAAAATTTTATACAGTTAATTGTTATCAATATTCAAGCGATAAGAAAATACACTTATAATTAAGTGTTACAAGTATTGAAAGAGGTATACAAAAATACTCAAAAAAGGTATGTATTTGTATTTTTAATATCTTTTATTGTTTATAATATACTCCGCCAAAAAAGTATTGCATCACTTATAAAATTACAAATATTTCTGACAGCATTTGGTTAATTTAAATAATTTCTTTCTGGCCTATAAGAATATTAAGGCTAGAATAAATATGAAGAAGAAATTTGTAAATACAGTTTATTGTTTAAGAAAAAAAATGTTAATTGCTATTTTGTCCGGTTTTTATATTATCAGTGTTTATTTTAGTTTTGTAAAAAGTATACAGTTTGCCTTTAATTTAAAATTTCGTATTAAATATTGAGTATGGAAGGTCGCGACAATATAAATTTAAATTTAACGAGAGATCAAGTGGTTAGAATAATTTCCCTCATTGAAGATGGAAGGAGTCAGAGGTATGTGGCAAATTTAGTGAGTGTAAATCAGTCGACAGTATCACGAGTGGTAGTAAGGTACCGAGAGACTGGTCTTTATGAAAGACGAGCTGTATCAGGTCGACCAAGAGCAACTACGCATGTGGACAATAGATTTTTAGTACTTCAGGCTTTACGTCGAAGGCATGTGACTGCGAGTCAACTTCAACATGCTTTAGCCGAGACTCGAAATGTACGTGTGTCTTCAGAAACTGTTAGGCACATCTTAAGAGAGTCTGGAATTAGGGCCAGAGTAGCTGCCACTGTACCGAGACTTACAAGGGAACACCGTATAGCACGTCTAACATTTGCAAGAGAGCACGTAAACTGGAATATCAACGACTGGGGTAACATACTCTTTACGGATGAGTCAAGATTTTGTTTATACACTTCGGATCGAAGAATACCAGTTTATAGACGAGATGGCGAGCGTTATTTTCAATGCAATCTAAGATTGGCGACAAACTTTGGAGGAGGATCTATTATGCTCTGGGGTGGAATATCTCTTAGGGGTCAAACCGAATTGGTACAGCTAGATGGAGGATCCTTAACTGCTGATAGGTACATTAGAGACATTTTAGAGATGCATGTTGTTCCTTACGCCCCATTTATTGGTAATGACTTTGTTTTAATGCATGACAATGCACGCCCACACGTCGCAAGAATCGTTACCGAGTACCTTCAAGAGGTAAATTTACAAGTTTTGAATTGGCCAGCGCACAGCCCAGACTTAAATCCAATAGAACATGTTTGGGACCATCTTTACAGAAGGGTGAGATCTGGTAATGTGACGCCAGCTAATCTTCAGGACCTGCAACGGTTGTTAACCATAGAATGGGACAATATCGATCCAGATTATCTAAGAAGATTAATTGGAAGTATGCCACAACGTTGTTTAGATGTTATAAGAGCTAGAGGAGGCAATACGTCTTACTAAATTATCATTAATTTTGATTTTGATTTTTTATTATTCAATGCTGTTTGTGCGCTTACTTCTAATTTATGAAATAAATTAAATAAAACCTTTATTTTTCGTACATTCTTCATTTTTCTTTTAATACTTGTTATGTACTTAAAAAATAACAAAAAACAACAGTACACAATTCATGTTTTAAATTATTTTTAATCCAAAATTTGCAGTTTCATAGGTGATGCGATACTTTTTTGGCGGAGTGTATTTAAAAAATCATATCTGTGATCAGGGTTTTTTATTTTACAGATTTGTCGCATCAATGTTATATGTACATATTAATTTATATATAAACATTAAATTTTCCTTTAAAATATTAATGTCTGAGGTATTTTATTACTTCGAACGAATTAATAAAATACAACTGGCGGTGGCCACTGACTGACAGTTTGATAATTGCCGAGTGAGTTCACAACACAAACATTTGGTACCCTCCAATAGATCTTTACAAAAAATATTTTTATATACAATAGTCGCGTTAAAACTAATACTAATTGTATTAATAAACTAAAAAAATTGCCATAAAAATTGTGTTTTGTTTTAAATATTTTAAAATGAGAAACTATGATACAAAATATAAAAAACTATTACGAATTAATTATTATCTTCGGTAAGTTTTAAACCGCAGTGGAAAATATCTTCGACTTTGGTACTTTTGGCCATGCACCTTAATATCATTGTTTAACAAATCGTTTGGTTATAGATCGACAACGGCGTTGGAGTGATGAGCGACTCTTCGTCATCGAGTAGCGGCAGCGATTCGGATAGTGACGAACCCTCCACAATAGTCAATACAATATTTAATAACGTTCCAGCTGGCAAGACGAACGGTTACAGCAACGGTAGCAATAACGCTCCTATGAAAATTGATACGAGGTTGCTCAATGATGATTTGTGCCTATCTGAAAGTGGGTCTGATTCAGACTGATACGTTATAGAGGTAATTGTTGCATGATCTTTGCTACCCTGTATTTTTGTACCTGTTGTTAAGGATAATACCACCGTATACGTAATGAACAACAGTGAAGTGTCTCGGTTCTTGACTAAATCCTTCAGATATATCTAGACGGTCGCAAATTGTTTACACAAAGCAAGTACTAAGACTATATTTCCACCATCGTATATTTAGTTTTACTGTTTTTTAATTTTGATTGAGAAATATAACATTCACGCTGCCATTAGCCAAGCACTTTTTTAAAACATTTTGAGATCACTTGTCACACTTTCATGCACTGGTTCAACTTCCGCACCTGTTACCGCATCACGATTGAATGTGGATATTAGAGGTGTGCTTATTAGTTCTTTTAAACAAACTAGTTCAACAGAACTATTTCACAAAAATGAACTAATTCAGTGAACTAGTTGGCGAAAGAACTATTTGTAGGACCGACATCGAAATCCAACCCTAACAGAACTGGTTGCCAGATGTCTCGTCTCAATCATCACACAAGCCCGTTTACTTCGGTTTTCAGTCAGTCTTTCACTAGTTCACTACCTTACAAGTAGTTCGGAACTATTTCTTTCGATCGTATGTTTAGGTTTAAATGGTTTAAATTATTATATGATTAGTTAGTTTTTATTGGCAAAAAATTATTAAGATTTGTTTTTTATCAACCGTTTTAAATATAAATATGGTTCAAGTATGATTTATTTTTATATTTACGTATATTTAAACTAATAGGTATTTATAATTAGGTTATTTCTAAAAGAACCTTTACAAAAAAAAATCAGTGAATTTTCTAGGAACATTAAATAACACATTTTCATTCTCGCTTTTACATGAAATTATATTTTATGTAAATGCCTCAATCATTTTAACCACAACTAAAATTTTTATTTCAAAATTACAATACAAGAAACAACACAGCATGGCAACATCCAAGCCAATACATGGGCATAAGATCCAAACCATTATGACATTAAGATAAGACCTTATGGTATTGTCACATTTATAAGAATTATGAATCTGTTATCTGAGGCTAATCGGCATTTTTTTAAAACTAGTTAGTCCATCCATTCACAAAATAATAAATATTATGCTCTAATTCATTCATTCATTATTTTCTTCTTTAGAAGTCGAGACATAATTTATAATGCAAATCGTTCGCAGTGAACTAGTTCTATGAAAATTAATGAACTCGTTCAATTAGTTCAGTTGAAAGAATCGTTCATTAGAACTATTTCGATGGTGAACTACACATCCCTAGTGGATATGAGATGGGATCCATAAAAAATTCAAGATTAATCTTGATATTTTGCATGCTGTAGCTCGAATTTTATTAACGTCTCGACAAGATGATTGTTTGTGATGTATTGCGAGAATAGAATTAAATAATATTAAATAAATTGTTTTTGCTAAAAAGTGTGGTATTACTCCCAACAAAGGTACAAAATTAGAGTATGTCCTGCAAAAACTATATCAAAGAAACTTTTTTTCTGTTTCAGGCTTTTATGATGTTCGTTCCGTGTCTTTTGTGAATAAGCCGATTTGGCAAAGTTTATAAGGTAACGATATTTAGTATTTGTAATAAAATAATATATATGTACTATATTTCCAGAAATATATACTGCAAGTGATAGACTTTGTTTTTTTTGTTGTTAGTGAATTTTTAGTTAGCCTTCATTGCACAATACCAATAAAGAGGAAGTGATTTTCGTAATGTATATATTTGTAATGCTCTAACAGGTAACAATGGAAGGAATATACAGAGTGGCCCAAAAGTCTGGAAACTACCATGTACATTGCTAGTCTTAATTTCACAAAATTTAAGGTACACCTATTTGCCAGATTTGACGTTTCTCTTATATTATTAGTAACTTTGGTTTTTCAAATGCATCACCCTGTATATTCAGTCACTATTGGAGTCTCCTATTCAATACGAGTTCAACCATATTTATGTAACACTTATGATTATATGTAGTCTGGAAGGTCTTAAATATATAAAACAGTGCAAAATATGTAGATTTTAATCAATTTAAATATTTAAATGTAGAATGCTGTGATTTTGACATTTGTTCACCATTTACATTATTATCTAAAACTGACAGTAGTTGTTTCGAAAAGTTCTGCAAGATAAATTGCTTCTCTAAAATGGCTCTTAACGAAAAATAACTAATTGCTATTCTAATGATGAGAGGGTACGGCGACAGAAAAAAATCTTATTGTGAAGTAGCCAACTTGTTCAATGATACTTTCCCAAACCGTTCTCCTATTCATAAGGCGACGGTACAAAAAACTGTAAAGCGATTTGAGGAATCTGGAGAAGTAAAAGATAGATACTGATCAGGTAGATGACTTCGATGTTAGATTAGAGTTTACTGAGGTAATGATGGATACCATTGAAAATGATGAAAATTTCGTTAACAGAATGTTTTTCCGATGAAGCAACCTTTACACTGTGTGTAAGTGTAAATCGAGACAATTTAAGGTACTGGAGTGACATAAATCCACACTGGAAGCGTGAAAACCATACTCAAAGACCACAAAAATTAAATCTATGTTCAGGTAGAGTAGGTACTCAGTTAATTGGGCCATTTTTTATCGAAGGAAATTTAACGTCAGATAGTTAAGAAATGTTACTTAGAAATGAAATTTTACCTACATTGAGAAACTTGTTTGGGGCCAATTTTAATCAGATATGGTTTCAGCAAGATGGGGGTTTTAGCTCATTTTGGTGTAAATGTTCGGCGTTATTTGATCAGATTAGACGAAGTAGAATTGAATGAACTCGTATTGAATAGGAGATTCCAATAATGTCTGAATATACAGAGTGATGAATTTGAAAAACCAAAGTTACTAATAATATAAGAGAAACGGCAAATCTGGCAACATTGCAAATATTAAGTATGGAATCTCTGTATCCCAAAATAGGTGCACCTCAAATTTTGTACAATTATATTATAAAAAAAATCAAAATTGGCCCAAAAATAACAAGAGAAAAAGTGGTAAACACATTTAAAAATATATAATGTGCATAATAATAAAAATAATATGCACTGAATAATATTAATACATATGTAATTACTGAACTATTTAATGTAATATATAAATACAAAACATAAATGTTATACCCATCAAACGAACAAGAAGAATCGCAAGTAAGCAAGCACACAAAAAATGTGAACATCATTAATAAGGATATAAGTAACACTTATATTTCCATAACAGTCTAGGAACCTGAAATGCCCTATTTATTATAAAGCACTGCCGCATGGATATATACAAAGATGTACAACTGGACCACTGGATATTAAAATCATAGAAAATATATATTATAACCTAAGAGCACAAAAAATAGGCAATATAACATCTGCAAATAAAATTAACCAAAGCATAGAGTAAAGATGTATCCTCTCCTTATCCTATTGCACCTATCACAGACTATTGCTTATTCCCTTTATATTTTATCACTCATTTCATATATTTAATTGATACAAATGTACAGAAATCAAGAAGCTTTGCCAAAAAAAACAAGCACATTGGTTCCCTTGATCATTTTCTCACTCCCTGTAGTTTTTCCAATAGAGTTGAACTATCTTGGACACTCTTCAAAGGAATTTTAAGTTGCTCTGAAGTTTTTTTCTTTCTCAATGTATTGAAATACATTGGCAATTACCTCAGAAGTTTGAGGATTTAAAATGTTTATGTATGTAGCTTACTTTTAAACTCACCACTACCTTAATGAGGCTCTATTCTGATACAATTATCACAGCTTCCTCTCAAAGCAATTTTAAAAAAATATAAAAATTTTTTTTTCAAAAATTGCTAGATTTTTAGGAATAGTATAAAATTAGTCCCGAAGGCCCATACGACCTTGAAGTAGGTAAATAAGAGTATAGAGCAGAGCGCTCCAAGTGGTTAATCCAGCCATGCAAGCAAGCCGGATGACAGCAGCTGTTTACTTTAATGAGCTTTTCTTGAAACCACGTTTTTTCAACTGGTTGTCACTTGTATTTCGAAACTATTACACTTATCAACACGAACCAAACGGCATTTTACTTCGTAGATGTCCCTCTATGGTCGATGCTACAACCAAAATATTTAAGTATTTTTATTTAAAAAAGGTGACAGTTGGAAGTTGTTAAAAGCAATTAATAGTTGAAAAGTTCACGCCATTTTGTTTTTTTTTCGTGAAAATGTAGTACCGGCTAGTAATTTGTCAAGTTGCTATTTTTCAATAGCACTGCTATTTTTAAATCACTGCTATTGCTATCTCATATATAACATAACAGTTAATAGCGATATATATATATATATATATATATATATATATATATATATATATATATATATATATATATATATATATATATATATATTAGCAGCGAAGTTGTACATTATTGAGATAGAAAGAATGATCAGTCTTATTGTAGGCATCTTATTTAAGAATGAAAATGTTATAGTTACGAAATTAGCAGTGATGGCGAAGGATTATTATTATGATAATAATGTTAATAATAATAATTATTTATTTCTAAAACAACAAAAAATGATTAAATAAAAATAAAATAATCCACATAAACTTGTAGTATACAAAAATATGTGAAATTTTAATTATGTTTGGGTCATATTGCGAGCCGTTAGTCATTATCATTTTTAATTTGAAAGTGGTATGGGCAAATTAGTTTTAATTTTATATATTTGGATCTAATTTTTGCCTCGATATCAGGTTGTATCTCGATTGTATCACTTAATTTACTGTTTTAAGGTACAATACTAAAAAAATCCAACTGGCATTTTAAATTTTGAGAAACATTAGCTTTTTATGTACTATTATTCTGTACAATATAAACAAGTAAGGGTATTATTCAATATTATCACAATATTGGTAATTCATATTTAAAAATAATAACATTTTTGTTTACTTATCACTGAGTCTATTTCTTCTTTCATTTAGTACTTCCCCAGCTTTTGAAAACAGACTTTCATAAGGTACTGATGAAGCCAGAGCACATATTTTTTCTTGTGCTATTATTATAAAGTGGGAATATGGTATTTGTGTTCGCACCACCAGTTTAGAGGATTTCATCCTTCAAAAATCTTTGTAGCTCAATAATGGTACGAGATTTGATGGTTCCTGAGGTTGAGTTACTGTCACAGACTTGTGGAAAGAGCTCCAGATTGAGAGTTCATTGAGACTTCAGGACATAAATCTTTTTCTGAAATATTTTTTTTTGCGAAAGTTCTGAATATTTTTCTGAAACTGCTGCTATAATACATTGTTTGGCATTATCACCTGAATTTATTTCAGAAAATCCAAACGTTTTAAATCTTGGATCTAAAGGACATTTTTTATTTAAAAAATAAAACAAACACCAATTCATTTCCAAGAAATGATGACATCCACAAACAAATCGGATGAGTTTGGGAAGTCATTTTCAAATCCTTCATTTTTTTTAAGTATTTTAATGTATGTACTTTCATCTGTAAAAAGTTTGATTTTCAAATATCTTCTGTAGTATAAATAAAATTTATTTAAAAAACATGGTTTTTCAAGGAACCTCTCCTTAAGCATAAGTAATAAAATACAATCAAAGGTTCTAAATGATTTGAAATTTTGTGCACAATTAGGTGGTGACCATAGTTCGTTCTGCGTATTGTACTTGTTTGTGAATTCTATAATTTCAATTATGTAAGTCTCACATCTTGTTAATATATGCCAAAGAAGTGTCTAAATAAAAGAAAATAAAAGTTGTTCAGTCTTTTAATACAAAAATATAATTTAGATTTTTATTTATTAAAATATAAAAAATATTGTAAAGATATTTAACTGGATTGGAATTTGAATCCTAGCCTGCTTAGTTCTTCTTTTGCTTCTTTGATTTCCTGCAAAATATATACAAAATAATATCTGTATGAATAATTGTAAAGTAAATTTTATAGTTGTTTTCAAATATACCTATTATTAGAACAAATCAAACAATTATAATGATTTCTAATAACACAATAATTATAAGATTGGATAGCTTATTCTTTCCAAAGAAAGACCACAAAAAAGTAAAATTGATCAGATAGTGCCCCAGAGGAAGATTTTAACTATATCATTGTGTGATTAGAGGACTAGAGGAAGTTGATTAGGTTTACAAAATAGTTAACTTACCTCTTGTAATTCAGCAGCTGCTTTCTCACAGTCATTAAAAGTGTACACTCTGTATAATACAACAGTAGCCGCATACAACTAAAAGAAAATAGTTAATAACATACAAAACATTGTCTGTTGCTGACTTACCCCAAACAGAAGTACAAATATAATTGGGGAATATAATATTAAATCATATTGTTCTTTAACAAAATTATTGGGTTTATTTGTTATTAAATAAAACCACACAGCAAATAATACACCGGCTCCAGAGAGCCATTCCATAAGTTTCGTCATTGTAAATATATTTTCTATATTTGACAACTCAGCTGGTTAAGTTTAAAGGTTAGTATTTAATAACCTTCAATTTTGACACATTGTTCTTCTCTTACTATATTTCGTTTGTTAACATATTCAGCAACTTTATTCTATTAAATTATAAGGATGAGAAAATCTCACGAAACTTTAAAATATATTTCTAAATTATTAACAAAACAAAATTATAGAATGTATGAATAAAAGAAACTGTTAATTATTGTCCACCTGCACTAGTCCTTAATTCAACGTCCTATGCTACAACAGCTGAAATATTAACAACTCTAAAAGAAGAAGAACTTATTTGTTTATTTTCTTATTTATTCTTAATTTTATTTTAGGTATTTAATCAAAAAACGATGTAAACATTAGAATTTGACTAGAAACATGCATAAAGGAATTAAAAAGTGTTTCTCCGAAAATGTTTATCTATTTTTGGGTATTATAATCGGACTCTACATTTCAACTATAATATCTAATAGTGTAGAATTAACTTGTTCCAAACAACCCTTAATGAAAGATGAAACGGCCCAAGAAATTATAAACTCGTCAGTTAACAAATTGGAAGTTAAACCACCCAAAAAAACAAGTCCTAATCCAGATAAACCCAAATTAGTAAGACCTAGATACTATTCAACAGAATTGGGAATAAGGGAGAAACTGTTTGTTGGTATATTTACCTCAGAGGAAAAGATAAATACTCAAGCTATTCATATAAATAGAACAATTGGTCATTTGGTAGATCGAATCAAATTTTTTATAACTGCTCAATACAAGCTCAAGACCAAACACAATTTAACTGGTCTAGTAGGATTTACAGATGCTAGGCATAAATTCAGACCTTTCCAAGTTATTAAGTATGTAGCTGACACATTTGGACAAAATTATGACTATTTTTTCTTTGCTAACGATTTCACATTCATCAATGCTTATGAACTTAAGGATATTATCAAAAAAATTAGTGTTAGCATGGATGTTTACTTAGGGTCAACTGTGAAAGATGGAAGCTATTGTAATTTAGGTATGTATATTTTCTCTCACAAAATTCACAATCAGTACTTATTTTCCCCGCAGGAACAATTTCTACGTCTTTTTCTTAGATATCCAGAGAAATGTGTTAAGTGGAGAGAAACCTTGTCCAGAAGAACTAAGACAAAATAGTGTAAGAAATCCACTGATTAATTAGTCTAGCAGAGATATGCTATGAAATATGTACTATAATATTGAAAAATAAAATAATTAAAGGAATATGTGATAAATAAAGATACACTTTACAATCAGACATTTACAGGAAGTGTTTAAAGATTGTGAAAACACTAGTAGTTAAAACAAGATACAGTAAAACCTCCATATAAAGGACCTCTATTTAATGGACTTTGGATATAACAGACAAAAAATCCGGTCAGTAAAACTATTTTACAAAAAATTTTAATAAAATGTATCATAAGAGGAGTATAATTGGAAATACCGCCAGAAGAGGTGAAATGTTTATTGCTTTTAGACAACACTCCTGCTCATTCCTCTGAAAATATTCTATGTTCAGAAGATGGCAACTTTAGCTGTATGTTTTTGCCAAAAAATACATCACTTATTTAACCCATGTATTGCAGAAAGTTTTTAGACAAACTAATGGTTGTATTGCACAATGGAGATAATGCAGAATATACAAGAAGACAGCGTAGAATGCAAAACTTAAGGTCTTACAATTTAAAATCAACATTTTTTAATTTTTCTGCAGAATGCGAGGAGGTGAAAGAGCAAACATTAAAAAATGGTTGGAAGAATTTGTTTGACTCCAAACATAATCTACTGTACCTATAAAATTTCACTTTTTTTTAGCTTTACTTACTCTCATAGTTAGTTAATGTCAAGTCTTTTGTTTTAGATGCAGGTATAATTTTAAGCAATTCTGTTCTAAAAGCAATGCGAAACCACCTGGATTGGTGTATCATGAATGCAGTTTCAGAGGATCCTAGTGAAAACATTGGAAGATGTGCCTTCCACAGTTTAGGAATTTACTGCCAACAGAACATTCAAATGGAAAGAATTCACTCTTTTAGGATCAAGCAATTTGAATTGGCTCCTTACTTGAAAGATTTATCAGAAAAGGCAGAATTTAATAAAGCTATTACCATATATCCAGTGCTACAAAAAGAAGACTTTTATTTATTGAATGCTTATTTTCTTAGAGTAAGTAATATTTTAGACCAAAGTATGAAAGGATCAGTTCCTTCAGTACTTCTAAAGTGGAAACACCAAGGGGAGGATGTAAGCCAAATTTAAGATAGTGTAATGGCTATTAAATTTATGATTTAATTTATTTAGACTATATATTTATACTGTGTACAATTGTTATGACATTCTGACACGAACTGTTCTTATAAAGCTAAGTAATAAAAAAAAAGAAAAAGAGAAATCTCTTTTTTTTTTCAAAAAGAAAAAAAGATGCATTGTGTACATGCGTGTATGTATTCTTAACGTGAATTAATCAATCTTTCAAAATAACTGTATTAATTGGTTTGCTTCAAAGCACATTGCTGCTGCTCAGACTGCTAAATAATTTTTTTTAAGAGAAAAGTGTCTGAAATGCTTTTTCATCACTTTCGTTTTGTAGACAGAAGGTTTGTAAGGTATCAAATGAGGATCTTGCTTCTTTAACTGACACCTTTGCCAAAGGTTCTGATGTATTGTACTCATCTTCATCGTTACTTTTTTCATTTGTGTCTGTCGCAGATAAAATTTCGCCATCAGTTAGTGAACCTGAAACAGCAACATCTTAATCCACTTAAACAAGTCAGAAAACCTCACACCGTTGATGTCAACTAATGGTTCTATTGCTGGTTCTTCATCATCCATAAGTATTGAAACATTTTCCAGATCTTCTTTTAAGAAACCAGATTTGTTGAAGCAGTTGAGAATTGTTAGGGGTGTTACACCTCACCATGACTTGTCAATCAGTAAAATAGCTACCAGAACCGTGATAGTTGCAGTTAGCTGCAAGTTATTTTCAGCAATCGTTAAACATTCATACTTTCTGGGGCTCATGACTAACAAAATTTTAATCTGTATACCAAACAGTAACTAATAACTAAACAAGCCAATTCGTGAGAAATGTGTAGTCAAATTAATCATAACAAAAACAAAGGCGCATTGATACAAGTTTGAATTGTACTACAATGTTTCTGCCTCTTTCTCTCTGCAACTTTGAATTGTCAAGTGTTGGACGCCGATGAGTTCGAAATAACGCGTCGTTTAACGCGAAATAAAATCCATTCATTCACTGGAAGTTTTCAAATTCAAAAACTTTATTTCAAAATGAAAAATAATAATCATTCTTTTTATTTTTGTTTATAATTTTGTCATGCTGAGTTACGCAAAATATTTTATTTTATTTTCAGAGAAGGTTAACAAAGATAAATAAAGAAATTAAACGGATATCAGAACCTCTAATTGATACATGGCCCCCAGGGCAAAGACAAGGAGCAAAAGCAGCTACTCGTTTTGATTTGCCAAGAAATTGTTATTTTAATCAATCTCATGTATTTTTCTCAGATGATTTTACAACATTAAGGAAACATACTAGTGAGGAGTTAGTGGATCTAAAGGTAAATATGATTATTAGTTAATAATCTATTTTGTACCTGTTTTATACATATTAAGTTAAGAGGTTAAATGAAGTTTTTGAGAAATACAGTTGATAAAATTGGAGCTTAGACCCTAAAATTAGTTATCAAGTAAACTACTGCACTAGTGGTTCACCAATTGTGGACATATTTAGTGACGATTAGATAATACATAAAGAATTGGATAGAGGTAGAAGGAGGTATTCCATATATTACATAATTATTCTTCTTATGGTCAGATTTAATATAGGTCTATTTTTAATAACAATAACAAACCAATATTCTTTGTTAGTAAAAAAAATCATATGTACAAAATACTAATCTAATTTTTTGTTTTAGAACATTATTGAGGAAATCAAACTAAAAACTGCCAACAACTATTCAAATCTTTTGGAATATGTAGATCTTGTTAATGGTTATAAAATATTTGATTTAAGTAGGGGAATGGATTATACAGTTGATTTAAAATTTAAGGACTCAAGCAATGGAAAGGAAGTAATAAAAAGGTACATATTTTCAAAAAAACATACTTTTACTTTTGTACTTTTATAAAAAACTTCAAATTTCTTGTTCATGAAACATATGCATCAAAACGAAACTTACTGGGGAAACAACTGCTGCTATTGTGAAAATAATATCAAGCTTACTGGTTACGCCTTTAACTTGAATTTTCTCAAAAGCTTTCCAAAACCAAGTGTGAATTAGTTAGAAGTTTCACTTTTTTGAGTTCACCCTGCAGAACTATAGTTTATGATCTGCTGAGGCTGTGCTGTATTCTGTTGATAGATACAGTTTAAAAGCTATTTATCGGCATAGCAATGTGGTATAGTGTATGAGTTTTTTAGGATTTAGGACAGAAGAATCCTAAGGATATCATGAACGAACAAGATAACCAACGAGACTGTACTACAAAGAATGGGGAAAGAAAGACAAGTGATGTATACGATTAAAAGGAGAAAGTTAGCATATCTCGGACACATAATGAGAAACGGCACTGAATACAGATTACTGAAAATAATCCTTCAAGGCAAAGTATTCAGAAAGCGAGGAATTAGGAAATAGAGAGAGCAAGGAATAGAGGAAATGTTTCTCCACAACAACTAATCTATTTAAAGCAACAGTTAATAAAATAATTATTATAGCTAGAATGATCGCCAATAGTCGAAACGACTAGCCACCAAAAGAAGAAGGACAGATGAGGTGGAAACTAGAAAAAGTGGGGGCCAATATTCAGAAGTGGATGATTGGGACTGGATGGTGATGAATTTGTAACAGTCTTATACATCTAACTAATTTTAGTTTGCAGCTGTTATTAATAAACTTATTTCTCGTAAAATAATTTTTAATATCGTTTTTTTTTATATGCAATATGATCTTGTTTGTTTAGTATGGCTCCATTCACTATTTTTATTTATTCTAGGTTCGAGGTTAGCAAACCTCTTGGAAACATCGAATTAATTTCAGTCCCCTACGTCACTGAAAATTCAAGAGTTCATATTGTCCTTCCCGTTGAAGACACAGAAACAGCGATGGCAATGGAATTTTTAAAAAACTATTCTGCAACCATTATGGACAGGAAAGAAAAAACTTTTCTGTTGTTAGTATTATTTTACCAATACAACAGTGACAGCAAAGGAAATACGGATCCATATGTAGACTTGAAAAGTTTTGTTACGTCATCTCTAACAAAATATAAGAACGACGATGTCAAAATAGCATGGTTATCTATAAGACTACCAGAAGCTCCAAATCCCTTGTATATTGAGGAATATAGAGCTTTAAATTTTGCTGTAGTGGATTTGGCTTTAAAGAAAATTGGTCTAGACAGTTTAACACTCGTTTTAGATGTGTATTCTAACGTTACTGTAGACTTTTTGAATAGGGTAAGTATTAAAGATTGATTGACATGTTACAGTGATCATCTCCAAATTGTTTTATCAGCTCCCTATAACGTTAGCGATAACTTTGTGTTCCGTCAAATGAAACTGTTCTACGCATCATAAATGTCATTCTTTCTAAAAACCTTCATTTACATTCTTCAGCCAGATGTTATCTGCTTCTAATTTCTGTGTGACTGTCCTATCATTTGTATGTTTTCATATGTGAAGCCATGAATTAATTTAACATCTCTGACAAAAATAATACAACGTGTAAAAGTGACAATAAGTAAAGTAGTATATATAATGAAAAACAAGTTTTTGTAACACGTTTGAGGTTATAACAGAGATATGCTTTAACATGTTTTTTTTTCAATATAGGAATAGAGAAAGCTATAAGAAATTCTGGTTTATACAATAGAAAAATTTTGTTGAAAATCTGACACAGGTGATTTAATCACCCACATCGCCGATCATAAATTTAAAATAGCGTTTACCTCCGTCTCAACTGGTGTACAGAATTTTGGCTTCACAAAAAACTGAGAGAATATTAAAGACGTTGAATTTTGAACAGTAGAGTTAATTTTGCTCTGCAGAATTTCTTCTGCATTATCTTTGTAACTAATTTCTGGTCAAATTAAGTAAAAAATTAGGGATGAATGGTTGTGGTATAAAACTGAAAATAATTGAATTTACAATTTATACCACAAACATCAAATTTCAAATATTTGGGCGTACTTATCAGCCTGACAATATTTTGTCCGAACTCGTGGGAATCAAATGGACAAAAAGAGAGGGTCCAGAATTGGGCTCGAAAATGAGTGACTCATGAGAATGAGTAGGTAGATATACTAACATAACTATTTACAAAATATCCAGTGCTTCAGCTTATTAGGCAGGGTACGATTGATAGTAAAAGAATTTAGAAAGGATTAACCATAAAGTGCTGGATACAATTGAGAATGTGTAGGTGCACTATTGTCCATTTAAGTTACTAAAACGCATGGGAAAACTTATATACACTTGTTGGTTTACACAAAAGGAATTTTTGTGGATACTACAAATTTACAATTCCTCTTATGTTAAAAACGGGACAAATCTTTGATAGATCGAAGAGCCCTACATACATTATACGTGGATTCAATCCTTGTTTTTGTAGGCGGCTGTTCCTGCAGTTCGGGGGATATTTTGATACCGCATATGTCTTTTACGCACACGGAACACTAACACTGTTGTCATTTACATATTTATATGTTTCGCAACCATGGCAAATTATTGTCAAAAGTGGAGTTACAATTTTAGTATAAAATCAAATACATTTGTATATGCTAAATTGACTGTCAGATAACGTTTGACACTAAAAAAGTGAAAACGCATGAAAATACTAGAATAATGTGGACGAATCATTGTGATCCGATATTTATAAATAGATTGTATTAAAATCAAGCAATATCTATACACATTCATAGAGATATTGACTATATATTGAATATTAACTAATAAAAAAACTGATTGAGAGACCTTCAAAATAGACCTTGAACACAAAATTAATCTTGCTGTGTCATTGAGAAACACTAGGCAACTTGATAACGAATTAGAAGTTTTTATAAAAAAAATATCCAATAGGTAGCTTGGGAAAATATTCCCACAATAACTTCTAGAATAAAAGGGAACTACTATCCAAAATAAATCATGGAGCTCATAGTAGAAAAAAGGAAATTAAGAAAAAAATGGCAGCAATACAGATCTCCAGGAGAAAAAACTAGTCTAAATAATTCTACACAAAAACTAAAAAGGGAAGGCAACAAAAATAATGAAGACCAATTATTCATTCTCCTCCTATCAAGTTGAAAAACGGCAACTGGGCTAGAAGTAACGAACAGAAAGCAGAACGATTTGCAGATCATTTAGAAAGCACGTTCAAACCCAACGACAATGATGGTGAAGAACTGAGATGGGAAGAACCATTCCAAACCGAAGAAAAAATAACGTTGACATCATTTAGGAAGTATCAACAGAGATAAAAGAGAATATAAACCCTAAGAAAAATCCAGGATATGATCTCATAACAGGAGAACTCTTAAAAAGTCTGCCAAGGAAAGCCATAGTTTAGTTGACATACCTAATAAATGCTGCTTTTAGATTGAGATATGTTCCCAGATTCTGGAAAGTAGCCGAAGTCATTATGATCGCCAAAACAGGTTAACCTCCTAATGAAGGGTCATCCTATCCACCAATATCACTTCTTCCGGTGATGTCAAAACTGTTTGAAAAACTTCTATTGAAAAGATTAAAACCAATAATAGAAAGAAAAAATCTTAAACCAAATCATCAATTTGGTTTCAGAAATAGACATTCCACTATAGATCAAGTTCACAGACTAACGAATATAATAAAAAAAACATTAGAAGAAAAGAAAGTCTGATCTACAATCTTCTTGGACGTAGCACAGGCGTTTGATAAAGTCTGACATGAGAATTTAAACTATAAACTAAGAACGTTCATGCTTAAACAGTATTCAGAAATCTTAGAATCATACATTGCGAATAGATATTTCAGAGTAAAACAAGAAGAAGTGTACACCGACTTTAGGGAGATCAAAGTTGGCGTGCCGCAAGGGAGTGTATTAGGTCCGGTCCTGTACCTATTGTATACGTGTGTCATTCCAGAGCTAGAACAAAATACTATTGCCACCTTCGCGGATGATACAGCCATACTAGCGATAGGAGACACTAGTGAAGAAGCGACTGATAAGTTACATACCTGGACCAGAAAATGGCGAATAAAATTAGACGAGACTAAATCTGCAAACATTAACTATACAAATAAAAAAAATTCTATATACAAATAAGACAATTTCCCAGTTAGAATAAATTATACCCAAGTTCCTTATGCCACATTAGCAAAATACTTGGACATCACCCTAGATGCGAGGCTGCGCTGAAAAGTCCATGTCAAAAAGAAAAGAGGGGGCCTTGATATTAGATATAAGAAATTATATTGGCTGATTGGAAAAAATTCAACATTCTCCATTCATAATAAATTATCCATTTATAAGCAAGTACCGAGGCCAGTATGGGTATATGGGTGCACGCTCTGGGGCTGTACCAAAAG
The DNA here is from genome assembly GCA_918026665.1 of Diabrotica balteata. Taxonomy (NCBI): domain Eukaryota; kingdom Metazoa; phylum Arthropoda; class Insecta; order Coleoptera; family Chrysomelidae; genus Diabrotica; species Diabrotica balteata. The sequence goes on from OU898278.1 coordinate 21,019,596, forward strand.
GTTTCAAAACAAAGTACTGAGGAATATTGTTGATGCTCCTTGGTATATCCATAACAGCAACCTCCATCAGGGCCTGGGTATGGAAACTGTAACCGAAGTAATCAAGAAAACAGCAGTAAGTCACGAGTAGAGGCTGCATAGTCATGTGAATGTCGAGGCAATTGAGCTTCTTGACATCACTGAATCAAAGAGAAGAGTCATAAGGATAAAACTATTTGAGTTAGTGTAAATGTATAACAGTTTAGTGTAAAAAGCAGAGTATAGTGCTGTCTTGTTATTGCATGTTAGTTGTAGTGCATTAGTTGATAGATGAAATAAGAGTAAGCCATAGGGTAAGCCCTTAGATTTAAGTATATGCTGTTTATTAAGTTAGATCAGAAACTAACTGATAATTGATCATTTGTAACCAATTATTATCAATATCAAGAGAGGCGTAGTACAAGAAGGTATACTGTCACTTCTATTATTTAGAAAAATTTATCAACCACCATTAGGTGAGATAGACAGGTATACGAAATCAAAGTAAATGGACAAAACTTATGGATAACTAACAAATGATTATGGAAAGATTTACAAAGTTAAATAAAAAATTCGCATTATCATTGAATACTAAAAAGACAAAATATAGGTTGTATATGTATGTCTGTATGCTTAGTTGTATAGTAACGTCTAGTAACTTCCATTCAAACTCAAAACTTCCCCAACATAGCACAAAATTAATTATTAAATTTACTGATCACTTTTGACTGAGTATAAACTAGTTTTAATATATGTTAATGGAGGAAAATCAAACTTGTGTTCCTTTTTAGGTTAGAATGAATACAATTCAAGGTTTTCAAATATTCAGCCCCGTACCGTTTCGACAATATAATCCAAAGGTGTCACAAATTTTTACCTTCGATGTTAACAAAATATCTGGGCATTTTGACCGAGAGGAGTATAAATACATATCTTTCTATGGCAAAGATTACGTATTTGGTAAGTGTTGTGTTTAGTATAAAGTATTTAATTACAAATATTTTAAAGTTTTTAATTTAAAAAATTCAACTGTTTGTAGGTTTTTTCCTTCTTTACTATATTTCTCATTATAGTAGTGTACTTCTGCAGTAAGCAGTATTTCACCACATTATTTTATTTTGAGGCACTTCAGTTCTTTCTTAAGCATATTCGCGTTGTTGCGATCGATTTGTTGCCTATATATTAAGGCAATGCGTAAAGCAACTTGCGAGTTGGGGATTATAGCAGTTGTTTGACATTCAGATTTATCGCTGTCTCCACGTTTGCTTAGAAGGGTCCACGCTTGTCGACTCGATGTTATGAAGTACACGGCTACAGACCATTTTTTACGAGGCGTATTGTCATAGGTGTCATATGAGTATTTACACTACGTTTTGTTTTCCAAAATACACTGAACCATAACTACAGGAATGCTGAAAATTATCTGATTTGCCAGTTCTCTTCAATCCTTGGCCGGTCTTTGGGATATGATTTTGCCTATCCGATCCGTAACTGAAGAACAATAAGGCTCCGGGTCCAGATGGAATACTTGTAGAAATGTTAAACGAGGGGAGTGAAATTATTCTCGAAGAATTGACAATTTTTTTCAACGAATGTCTTCACAGAGGTTAAGTCCCAGATGATTGGAATGAAAGTTTGACAATACTTCTCTTCAAAAAGGGAGACAAAGAAGATCTGAAGAACGATAGGCCAATCTCCCTGCTGTCCCAAATGTACAAACTGTTTATGAGAGTAATAACTAACAGGCTAACAGGTTAACGTCGAAGCTCGATAGCTATCAACCGGTAGAGCAGGCAGGATTCTGAAAGGGTTACAGTACAGCAGATCATCTTCTTACAGTCAGAACGCTAGTAGAGAAAGCCAATGAATATCACTTGAACTTATACATTGGCTTCGTTGATTCTGAAAAGGCATTCGACTCCATAGAACTTGGGACAAAGAGAGAGCTATGATCAATTGCAGGATAGACTCCCGATACAGAATGCTCATACATAATATTTACAAATAAGCTACAATGAAAATACAAATAGATGCGAAAACCAAAGCTATACCAATCAACAAAGGAGTTCGCCACGGAGATGTTATCTCACCAAAGCCATTCCAGTTGGACTAGAAGACGTGTTCAAAGACATTAATTGGGTAGATAAAGGAACGAATGTTAATGGAAGAAAACTGAGTCATCTAAGATACGCTGATGACATTGTAATATTCGCTACAAGTTTCGAAGAACTACAGACCACGATGACGCAACTATTTCAAGCTTCAGAAAAAGTAGGTCTTAAGATGAACTTGGAAAAAACAAAAATAATAACAAATACACCGAACATTAGATAAATAACGTAGAACGACATAAATTTAGAAATAGTAAGCGTAAGTGGCTTCGTCCACTTTATCCCTCCATGATCTTCGGGGTCTACCTCTTTTCCTCCTTCCTATTGGGCTCCAATCCGAAATCTCTGCTATCCACCTTGTATGACCTGTTTTTCTCACATGTCCATACCAAATTAACGTTTTTCGTCGATGTAGCTGAGTATGTCTTGTTCTACTGCCATATGTCCTCATTTCTGATGCGATCTATTTTTGTCACCCTGCGGCTTCTTCTCATGAACTCCATTCAGTTGCTGTGATTTTGGACCTGTTTCGTTTATTTATGACCCAATTCTTTGCTCCATAGGTCATTATACTGCGTACCAAGGTGTTATAAATTCTCTTCTTTGTATTTCTGGTAATCTGTCTATCCCACAGTACCCCGTTCATTTGTTTAATACATGTTCATGTCTGTGCTAATCTGCTGGTTATCTCTTGCTCGGTGGTTCCATTTTTTGAGAGTATGAATCCTAAATATTTGAATTTTTCAGTGCCGTTAATTTCCCTATCATCGTCCATTTCTAAGTTTCTCACTGGTTCTTGCTCTGTTGTTAAATATTCAGTCTTTTCTAGGTTTATTTCCAGTCCATTTTTTATGTATTCCTTTTCTAATTTTCGGAGCATATAGCACAGATCTTCTTCATCTTGAGCCGTCATCTGAATCAAATGAAAGAGAATCAAACTGTTGAAATTACCAGAAGAATAAGGTTAGCATGGGCAGGATTTGGAAAACTGAGTTGAATCTTGAAAAGCACTAAAATAGAACAATATTTGTAAACCAGAATTTACGATCAGTGTATCCTCCCTATACTCACGTATGGTTCATAGACGTGGACACTCACCAAGTCTAATATGAATAAAATAGTAAAAGCACAAAGAGCAATGGAAAGATCAATGCTCGGGGTGAGACTTGTAGACAAAAAACAAACAAATGGATTAGAAGCAAAACCAAAGTAAAAGACGCAGGATAACATACTGCTAAATTAAAATGGAGCTTCGCATGATACAATGCCCGACTAAAGGATAAAAGATGGAACCACGAAATACAACAATGGAAACCATGGTTAGGAAAGAGAAGCAGATGAAGACCAAAAATGAGATGGGCTGATGACATTAAGAAGATCGGAGGACACAACTGGAAGCAAGTGGCGCAAAATTGAAAACACTGGATTGATTTGGGGGAAGCCTGTGTCCAAAGTTGGATTACCTAAGGCTGAACAACAAGAAGAAGAAGAAGATCCGTAATAGTTTTAATATACGATTAGAAAGCTTTCATTGTTGACACGATGGCTGCAAATAGCGCATATATGCTCGAGGAACATCACTTTTGATCATATCTGCTGCAGAAGGAAGACTATCAATCAGATCAATATAACATTGATCATAGTTTTATATAGTATTTTTCATATAAAAATGCGTGGACGTCATTCAAGATTTACGACGTCAGAACCCCACAGCGTTGCCAAAACATCAGAATAGTTATTAATTGAGGAATTTTTAAAATGTCAGCTATTTGTCAAACTATTATATTAACAGTAAATACACTTAGTTTTAAGATTACTGCAACACACTAACATAAATAAGAAAACATTTTAAGTATAATACAAAATTATATATTCTAAATTTTAAACTTACCTCTTTTAGAGCATTAATAGTAAAAACGTCCCCCCATTATTTCTTGTTCAAGATAATCGATCTTATATGAAAGCTTTATCAGCTTTCTACAGACTATTTAGTTGTTTTGGCATAGCACAATCACAATACACAACAATAATTAGTTAAATTTAAAAAAAAATTTTAAAGCTAATAATCTAAATTTAATATGTATTTATAAATACAATTTATTAATATATAATATATTATGATCAAATTGGGTAAGAAATCAAAACATAAACAAAATTCTTGATCTAAAAAATCGGCAACACTTTAAATAATTTTGCCACACGCTGAACTGTAAAAAAATTTGAAGTATTCCCGTATCAGTTGCGTACAATTGTCTAATATATTTAATCAAAATTATTATTTTGTGGAATATTAGACTTAAAGAGTTATTTCATAAAATTTATATTATTAATAATAACAAATGTTTTTGGTTATTTGATCAATATAATTATAAAATTCCCAATAGAATGATGACTACATTTTTCTGATTATTATACCATGTTGACACCTATGAAAGATCGAGCAGTTCCGTATGGGTTTCGTATTATTAGCTGTGTTAGGAAAATTTTAAATCTAAGGTTGACGTTCTGGAAATTTTAAATATAAATGACGTCACTTTATATGTGACGTACACGCATTTTTATATGAAAAATACTATATACAAATTATTTCATCAAAAAGTTGACATTACCGTTATGAAATTTATTATTGTATCTAGTTTTTTTTTTTAAATTTTAGCCAGGAAAAAGCATCAACATATTATCCCATTAATAAGAATCGACAACGATATTACAAAGATTCTTGACGAAGATCATAAAAATATTGGAAACGTTTTTGAAATGTTCGTTAAATTTCACGAAAAGCTACATTGTATGAGAGCAACGGAAATGAACCTTAAAATCAAATATCACGAAGAAAAGAACCTCGAAAAAAGAAATTTGTTTTTAGGAAGTGAAGCTCAACTTGCTAAAGTGTTATTACAGAAGGATAAGATTACTGAACTGTTTTAAAAAATTGTTTTTAGAGAAAAAAAATATTTTGTATAGTATTATATTTTTGAACGTTGTTTTTAAAATTGTGGATAAATATTAATATACGGAGCTAATATTTTTTACATTTGTTTTTTTTTTCTGTAAATAGAACCTCTATGTAAAACCTCGGTAAGTAGGGGTAAGGATTTCTTCCATAAAACAGATACGGATTCGATTCCATTTGAAGGGGACGAAGGTGAAGCACTTCATCCAACAACAAGGAGGATTCAGACCCGTCAAATCTTGCACCGGTCAAGTCCTCGCACTAACAGAACACATTGAAGAGGGCTTTGAAGAAAAACTTGTAACAGGGGCAGCTTTCGTAGATCTGACAGCAGACTATGACACAGTAAGGCACAAAACATTGCTCCGCGGATTATACGACACTCTCAATGACCACTATCTGGGAAAGGTCGTATATTTATTACTGCAAAATAGAAGTTTTTTAGTTATACTGGAGGGTAAAGTAAGTAGGTGGAGAGTTCAAAAAAATGGCCTCCCACAAGGAAGTGTTTTAGTGCCAATGCTAAGTGGAGGAGAAACTCGAAACTGCCTTAAAAACAATGACAGCGTACTACCTGCAGAATTCTTTGAGACCCAATCCCTCTAAAACCCAAGTCCACTTTCAACCTTCGTGCAAAGAAAGCCAAGCAAAAACTCCAAATTGTGTGGAACAGTAATATATTAGAACACACAAACCACCTATATATCTTGGAGTAACTCTGAACCGGTCCCTCACCTACAGACAACATTGCACAAAAACGAGAGGGAAAGTAACAACTGGGAACAGCATACTCAGAAAGCTAACGGGAAGTAAATGAGGCGCACGTCCTGGCGTTTTAAGAACAATGGCACAGGCACTGTGTTTCTCAACTGCTGAATATGCGTGCCCCGTTTGGAGCAGATCTGTCCACACCAAACAAGTTGATACTGCGCTAAATGAGACATGCAGGATAGTAACGGGGTGCATGAAACCAACGTCACTTTCAAATCTATATAAAGCAGTGTGTTTTGCAGAACCCTCAACACGCAGAGGCGTTGCAGAGCACATAGAGAAAATTAAACAGATCGCGGACGAGCGGCATGCCCTATACAAAGCTCTAACACCACGAAAGCGACTAAAATCTAGGAAGAGCTTCCTTGGAACAGTGCAGGATGAACCACCTGAGTATTTTCCTCTTCCCCAAGTTCAATGGACTGACCAGTCCCTAGACTTTAAAACGTGGAAAACTATGAATAGGATATAATAACGGGGGTCGCTACAGTAAAATCAAACATGGCAAAAGCAGGGAAAATAGACCAAGATGATGTGAACTGTGACTGTGGAGAAACACAGAATATGGAACATCTTACATGCAGAAACTGTCCTCATCGATGTACCCTCGAAGATTTGTGGCTCGCCATCAAAGATGGAACCGACGTAGCCCGAGACTGGGCCGAAATTTTATGAGTAACAATGTCCGGACACAATAAAGTAAAGTAAGTATTTGAAGGGGAAAATTTAAAAGATGAATCATTTCTAAGAAGACGGGTGGACATAAATTCCAAAGTGAATAATTATAAAAATATAGATATTCATTTACTACAGAAACTTTAATTAACAACTATATTGGAAACTAATTTCTCGTGTATGCTCAATTGACTGAACTTAGTACCAACTCTCTAGTTTTATTAATTAATTTTGTATTCTTGGTTAAATTTCTATTTCTACTGGAAGCTAGTATATATTTTTTTATACAACCAATTACACGTGTTCTTATCCAATATTGGGTGTAACTTGTAATTAAATTAGTCTGTAACAGTAAGTTTATTTCAGCTATAATGAGTGGTATGAAATTTTATATTGTGTTTCCACAATGAGTCAAAATATTTCCAAGCTCAATGCATCGATCACGACTCACAGATTAGTATAAAGAAATTTTTATGTTTTCTTTAACGACTTAAATGCTCCCAAGCTTAGTGAATCAACTACACACACCAAAAATATTTATAGTATAATGCAGAAATCGTTCACAGATTCTAGTGATCACATGTAATAAATAAAATTTAGTATAAAACACATTTAGTATATTATTTAACAAATAATTTTTCGAATTATAAGATAAATAATAATACTAGTAGTTTTGGCGTTAGCGTTTCTGGTAAATTTGGTAAGAGCGCTAGTTTAATTTTTTCAAAACTTGAGTAACATTAATGCATTGCTAAATTAGTGTATAGCTGCTAGGAAGTGGTATGTGTCTATAACATGTTAGGACATGTATAGTGTATAGTAGTGTTCGAGTTTCAAAAAGTAGTAGTAGTAGTAGTATTACTTATAAACAAATATGTACTGTATTAGCGTTGTATCTTAAATTATTTATATTCTAATTTTACTTTAAAGAATATTTTTGTCACAAATTTTATAATTACGTTGCGACATCTATACATTTATGACTAAATTAGTATAAAACTCAAGAGAGTATTTTGATTTCTTTTATTTGGAACTAGATTAACTTCTTAGTTTTAGACATTACCCCCTAGATGTCACAAATGTAGCATATATAATTGGTTGCCTAAGTATTAGTATTCGTTAGAACCATCGATACTAAAATTTAATTATTATATCGATGTGTGAAACAAAATTCATCAACCGTAATAGATCCTTGAGATATAATATGGAACAATATATTTTAAAATAAAATAATATCGATGATGCTTTTGAAGTTGTATCCATTCTAACCACAGAAAAAAGGATGTGTATTCTATGATTGTCACCAATGACGTTTAATATAACGTCATTAATTGTCACATTCTGCCTTATTATGTTTCGTCGTTCTGTCTTTTAGCCATATATTTTGTTTTATCTTTGTTGATTCGGAGACCAATTTACAATATTTTATGGCATTTTCCAGTTTGTTCAGTCAAAGCCGTCTAATAAATTTAATAACTGACATGGATGGTTTAAACTATAAATTAGTGAATAAGCAAATTTAAAATTTTATATAATAATTATCCAATAATTATGAAAAAAATATATTTTTATATAAAATGAGATCATAGAGTTTTATACGTCAAATTAAAAAAAAAAACAAGAAGTTTGGATCGTAACGATTTTGAGTCTTTCAGTTGTATATTTTATTATTAACGCTTACAGGGTGACTGTTGATCTGTTGATGTACTGAAAATCTGATTAACAAAACAACAAACCATCAAAAAGAAGATTACTCAAATATTTTACTAAACGATCGAATTTTACTGTCAGAAAGTCAGTTGTCATACGTCAACAACTTATCTAAAAACAGGTGTAAACAAATAGTAAATATTATTTGCAATATTTAGCTAATAATAAGAAACTACAAAAGCTAGATATTTGACTTCTAAATAATTATTATGAAATTGTAAAGATGGTTGTAGAGGGAGAATATTATGACGGACCCTGTAAATTATTAGAATTACCCCATGATGTATTAAGAATATTATTTTCTTATTTAAATGCAACTTCTCTTTATCATTTAAGCAGGTATGTAGATCAAAGAATTTATTATGTTTAAATTTGTGTATCATCTGTAGACATTTAATAATATATAAAAACTTGCGAGTAGTCTATGATTATCCTACTTGCTGCAATCTTCAAAATGCTATATTCCAGAGACATTGATTATTGGTTGAATAAACAAAAACGTAATTTTAATATCCAATAAGGATCTTAATGTTCAATTAGGATCTACAAGATGTAATTTCACTATATATGCAAATGAAAAGTATAACTAAACAATGCACTCTAGATGCTAACTACATATTTTTAGAAATCCTACTTCCTTGATGTGTTTGACTAACTTTATGAAATGCACTAATACCTTAGATATCTTTTATTTATTATTATAATATACTTTATTCAAACTTTTTGCTATAATTTTTCTTCTATGTATTTGTAAATCTTTTCAGGACTTGTAATTATTTGGAGGAATTTATTTTGGATCCTTTACTCTGGAGATACGTAGATGCAAGGGATAACCCAAATGTTTGTGATAAAATTCATTATTGTACCAATAGAGTACATAAGAAAACTACACATTTGTATTTAAGGGGAAATCTGTGTATAAAAGACTTACCAGATAATTTTTTTATTAATATTAAACCTTTTGATAACCTGAGAGTTTTGGCGCTGGAAAACATTAAGTTAAATGGATCTAAGGTAATTATCAAATTAATAAAATATTTAATTTGCTCAGATGGACAACATGCTGTCTAGAATGATATTAAATTAAGTAATTATTCATCTGTATACATGTGCATTTTATGCTATGCATACAATTTTTGATTATTTATTTAATCTTATATATTTGTATTCCTGTAAACAAACCACATTGGGAGTTTATAGGCTTTTTGTAAATTTGTCTACTTTTCGGTTGTTTGGCTATAACTTAAAATGCTATGACTCAAAAACCATGCATTTTAAAAAAATATTTTATACAAGACTTTGTAGAAAATCAAATTTTGGGTTGAAATGACATTGTTTTTTTAACAAAATGGATATAAAAAAAATGTTAAGAAATCAAACAATTTTATTTATTTTTAGTTCGTTCATGAATTCCTGTATTTCAATTCTAATACTCTCTATGCTCTTCCCCTAGTTCTCTTATATCTGTTGTTAGCATATTTAAACTCTCCAGTATTTTTTCCAGTTTACTATCATTTTCAGATGATCAATGTATTTATTTTTACTTCTGATACATTCCGAATCACTTCCTGTTTTCCTTGTTTCATCTTCTGTGCTATAATCGCCACTGTCCATTTTGTCATGTAGTGTTAAATGGACATATGCATTTGAATCACTGGTTGAGTTTACCGAAAGTACAAGCTTCGAAAGTATAAGCTACAATATTCGCAAATGTCAAACATGGAACAAAAAATTTCAGTTTAGCAGTGTTGGCATGTTTTTATAATGTAGATGCTGTATGCTTCAAATATAAAAAGCTAAAGTTTTAGAAAAGTACATTTTGTTTATATTATGGTATGAATTCTGAAATTTTTAATTTATATAGAACAAGAATGAGTAAATATTTGTTTCTTTGGAGATTAATTGCAGTTAATTATTAAAATTTTTTTTTGGCAATCACCCTTTGATACATTAGGGAATAGATTTTGCAATTGTCAAGACAGCAGTTGTCAGATTACAAAAGATGTTTGCAAATCTCGAGGGAGACAAATATTTACTCGTTACTGTCTCATATAAATTGCAGAATTCGTAAAATAGTACAATCGATATGTACTTTTTAAAAGCTTTCTCTGTTTATATTTGCAGCATACAACATATGCATTCTAAAAACATCCCAACACTGCCAAACTGAAATATTTTAATTCTTGGTTGACATTTGTGGCTATATTCAGCTTGTACTTTCAGTAAACTCAACCAAATCACTTAATGATATACCAACTGATCTTTCTACCAAAATTGTTCTTTTTATTTTCGGGACATTTTTTTTCTGGCAACTGCCTGGAATTTGGTCTTTACTAGCTTATCTGATAATCTCAGTTTTTGCCTCTGTCCAATGTTTTATATCACTCACTTGAATGTACTGTTTATATTTTTTTTGCCACACTAGGAAGATACTGCTTTGTAGTGGTACTGACAGTACAGTGCTACTTCAATAATATAAGACACAGTTTCTAAGGTAGCATCTGAAGACAACCTCATATTGTCTCATCAAATGTTGGTGCTACATTTCCCTGAATTGTACACTGACTAACTACAAGGAAGTCATACTTTTCAAGACATATGACTACATCATATACAACTGTGCCTGGGGTACAATTTGATTATGCTATAAAGAATCTTATATTTATTATTTGACATGACAGTGACGGAATGTTTTTAAATTGCGATTCTTATGTAACTTGAATGGTTATGTTTAAAAAGCCATGTTTGACTAGTGTGTCTTGATAGATTGGGTAAGAGATAAAGGGAAAAAAGATAAGGTTGAGAGTGATTTAAGTTCAGACATAGTTATCCCTAGAGTAAGATAACTGGAAAAATATATGCACTAAGTTGCTATTCCTGAGCTGGAATCTCAAAGAGGTATCTATCCACTAGGGAACTAATGCAAAGGAGAATGGGGTTGGTAGGGCTGTAAATGACAAACTGTAGGACATATTTAATATTGAAATCACTATGAACCTTAAAACTAGATATACAATCTATATATGCATCTTGTTATAATATAGGAACTGAAATATTAACACTCACAAAATTTAGAGCTACCCAACTATGGCATATGAACTTAAAGGCTATTCGAATGGAGTGAAGCTAGTAGAAGAAACCACTAATTAGATGGACAGAGGATATATTCTGAAAATTTGTTATAAAACAATAGTTTTCAATGTTTTAACATTTAATTTTGATAAATAGTTTACACACATAATTAGAACTAAAAAAATATTCTGATTACTTGTTTTTTTTTGCAAATTTTAGATTTCACTTAAGGATTTTCCTTCTGGATTAGAGGAATTAAGTCTGAGAAGAACATATGTGAAGAATTCCACCTACTTTTTTCAACACACTGTAAGGAATATGCCAAAATTAAAGGTAAGAATGCATTTTGGTCAAAGTCCTTTTTGTTAATATTTTTGTATATTGTTGTAGGTACTAATTTTAGATGATTGCTCATGGGTTACTTGCAGTTTCCTTCTCTCTGTGGCCAAATATGAGGATTTGGAAATCATTTCCATAGTAAAATGTCCACAAGTACATGTGAATATGGTTCCATACCTGAATGTCGCAAAACTGGGTTGTAAAAAGCTGAAAGTTTTTGATTGCAGGTTTACAGGTAAGACTTTGCTTGCATTTTTCTTTTTCAGAATTAAAAAAAAATACTCATATTTTTTGGATAGATATCAAATTTTTTATAACATCATTCTGTATTTATAACTAATTGTTCACACCTATTATACTGGCCTTGGATGGAATTTAAGCAGTAATCAATACAATGGACATCGGAATTAGGGGATGCTTTTTTATACAGAGAAATATCAGAACATCTAAGGGTGATACTAATTTAAATGAATTTTTGGACAAAGAAAAACTAATGCTTGGACTAGGCGTGGTTCTTTGTTTTTGTAATGTTAGTGCATTTTCATATTTTGGTGAGATTTGCCATAACTGATGTGGACATTAAAGGCGCAAATGTATTTTGATAAAATTGATTGTAAAACAAATCAATTTCCTTCTTCTATAGCACCAACTTTTTCTTCTAATTTCTAATCATAGACTATTTATTACTTTAAAACATTCCACTTCTGACACCAATTGTAACGACTTTTTTTAGAAAGAGTTTCTGAAAAACCATTACAGTATGCTTTTTTTTTATTGCAAAGGAAAAAAGTAACTAGCTTTTAAACTCTTTTTTTAGGTATTGGTGGTGAGCTCTTACGAACGTTTTATTCAAAACAAAATCTTCAAAGATTATATTTTCAAAGTTTCGCATCTGCAAAAGTGGATTACAACGAAAACGTTTTCGACTATATAAAGAAAATTGAGAAACGAGAGGGAGATGACATGAGTATAACCGATATACATTTACGAGACTATCTTTCGACCACTGCTAAGCCTAAAAACGAAGTAGAAGAAATTTTTGATAGTGTACTATATCGTGACCCCTATCCAGAATGCATTTGTGGAGGGGAAGGGTTCAGAGAAGGGATAAATATAATGGGTAAGTGAACATATCAACGATTTCTATACCAACTTTCGATTTAACATGTGCTTAAAATGACAAAAGGTACAAGTGCTACAAATTTGGCATTTTCACTATTAATAATTTAGCCAATAGGAAACTAATTGAAATAAATTATTAATTTAATTGTCTTGTACAGTTTGGATAAACGAAAACATATTAAAACAACTATTACATAGCCCTAGTTCAGACTAAACTTTGCTTAATTTGTTTTGCTGGTCATTTTTGTCCATTTTGTCTGCCTGATGGATTCAATATGATTCTGCTGCCGGACTCTAAAAAAGTAATCTGCTAAAATCTATTTTTTTTTTAATTTTAGATAAAGATGGCAACATCCCCGAAAAAGATCTGATTCATTTCTCTTTGGGACAGTTGGAGTATAGATTTATCTGTGGTAAACATTTACAAGATTTCATAACATTACCTACAGATTTTAAGAACTTTTATCAGCAGCAGTTAGGTAAGTTCACAAGGAATCTACGTTCCTGTAGTTGGCTGTATACCATGTATTAAAAATTTAATCAAAAATCCTTTGTAATAGGTATATATTTAAGGCCCAAACGGACTAAGTTAAAAAGACATAACTTTTTCGGAAACCATGTTCCATCATCAGTGTCTAGGAGTACATGAATGTAGCCATCAAGATTAAATATATGGGTAAAAACCCGTTAACAGATGTTTAATTACATTTAGTTTTAAAAATACGTTATAATAATTTAAGATTATAGAGTTACCGATGGATTAGGTAACATGGCGACATATGACTCCACGTTGAAGTTGCTAGTCCTGAGACGGTATGTCTTGACGCTATGAGGACTGTATGAGTGCAACTCGAGAGTCATCACTGTTTCAAACGATATTTTTGCGATAGATAGCTTTACGTGTTTACATATGATTATAAAATTACATAAAAAATAATAAATTTTGTATTCTACAGACGCAAACTTGGATTCCGATTCCAGTACAGATAAGGAAGATGACGAAGATGACGACGAACCTGAAACTTGCTGCCACTACGCCAATAGCTATGTGAGCACTACCAATAACCTGCTTACACCTAGTACGCATGATCGGACACCCTCAGCGCGCGAAGAAATGACTCTTCCAAACGAAGGAGCGAGAAATCAATCGTTTCCAGGGCGTATCCGTGTTTTCAAGCCACAGAGAGAGGTCAAAGTTAAACGTAAGAAGCAGAGGTAAGAGAATAAATGATTAAAGTGTGCTCTTTATAACTATTTACTAAATTATGTGATAATTTCAATAACTACAGCGTATCTTAAACAATACATTTAACATTTTGGCAAATATTAGCCTTTTACATTTATTTCGCACATAAGTGTAGTTATTTCGAGAATTTAGTGAAAAGTCTTTTCACTAAATGTTTGTTTTAGATTATATTTCATGCAAATATTCTTTTATCATTTTATTACTTCGGAAAACAAAAGTATGTATCGTTAATGATACATATATTGGAAAGGGGGGACTCGTTGATAAAATCTTGCATTTTATAGGACAAATATGTTTTCGGCTAATTTGGATAATTATCTTGAGATTAAAAAAAAACCGGTAGTAATAAATTTTTGAGTCGTCAAATCAACATATTTCATCCCTGCTACCCCTATTAGCTACCACAATTGCAAATTATTGCAATGGCATAATTTGAGCGTCTTGTCAAAATGAAACTACTCACGAAAAATTAGCTTGTTAGTACTCGTAAGGAAGGGTGAAAACGGGCCCGGGTCCGGAACTATATTTTTTTCACTAAAATTTATTTTTGTTTGGTTAACTTTCGAACTTGACAATATCGTTAACAATAACCGAAATTTATAGTTTTAGATCGAATGATAATGCTTTTAGACCATATGTACAACATTCTTCGATGGACAATAACAACGCAAGCAGTTCCAAAAAACGAACCCATGATCAGAGTGATGACATCGACCATTACAAGCGAGCCCATAACCAGAGCGATTGCAATATACGAACCCACGAGCAGTGTGATAATAGTAGCGATATGAATAAACCTACCCGTGAGCAGAATGACAATGAAAACAATTCGAATACACGAACCCACGAAAGGAGCGATATTGAAAGCGATTCCAACAAACAAACACACGAACAGAGCTACGATAGTGACAGCTCTAATAAAAGAACCCATGAACAGAGCGGTAGTGGTAGCGGTTCCAATAAACGAAGTCATGAGCAGAGTGATAGCGGTAGCGGTTCCAATAAATTATCCCATGAGGAGAGTGATAATGATGACGATTCCGAAGCAACAACTAGCAAGAAGCCTAAGAGAAGCCCAGGTCCGTTTGAGGCTCTTCAACCAGAGACACAAGCACAGTTGATCGATCATCTGATAGAAAGCGCCGATGATATTAGTTCGAAGATAAATAAAATAATGACGAGCAACATACGTAGAGGGTAAGTCTTACTTAGTTTATTAAAAAATGTGAACAGGGTGTGAAAACTGTTTATCAGTGGGATTTTAGTTGTTCCAATATCTTATGGAAAATGTTTTCGGACGCGACTAGTTCGCGCTCGAGACGCATCGCCCCGCCCCTCATTTTTCCAATTGGTCCCTGACCTGGAAATCCCTATTTATCGCTACTTCAGCGTGTATAAAAATAGGCGATTTTCAGGCCAACCAAGTCAGTCCCTCACGGGCTCTCCGAGAGCTTAGTGTTCTCGGGTCTCTGCTTCCTTTTTAGCTTTCTATACTCTGTGGCTGAGTATTATTATTTAACTGAATATTTGGTGATTTTATTTCGACAACCTTAATATCTTTGTCATGTAAGAAATATCTTGCTTTTGGCAAGGCAAGCCACCGAAGACTACAACCTGATGTTTATTTCGACTTTCTCACTTATAAGTCATGTAAGAAATAGCTCGTCTTTTTCAAGACGAGCTCATCGGAAGAAAACTTTACAAGTTCATATCCTGAAAATGGACTTGGGTAGAGGTTGGGTTCGTTGACGTTTCCGAAGCCCTCTACAGAGCACCCGGAGGCAATAGAAGTATGGTAGACCGCTATTTGTTCCCCTGTGGTGACAAAAACAATTGTGATAACATATTGCGTTTTGGAAAATGGATTATGAAATAAAATTTATATTTTTCTGATTGTGTGACTTTCCAAGAACATATTAAAAACATGTTTAGTAAATTTTGAAGGAAGACAATCCATAAATTTGGGGTTTACACTGAGAATTAACAAATTCCTCGAACCGTAAATATGTTCAGTCTGATTATTACGATAAAGAAATATCGGGCTCGAAGGACCAAAAATGGTTCAGGTAAATAGAATCTAAGGACATAATATATACAGTAGATCTGTTGGATCTCTGCACATTGTTATCATTCGTATTATAGGAATTAAACAAAAACATGTGAGCCAAACGTACGTCGTCAGTTATAAGAATTAAAAAATGGCAAATATTACAATGAACGTTTTTATACTTTTTTTTTACTTCATTTATTTCCAATTTTGTAATGTGAACCTCAAAGTTGACTAAAATTTTGTTATTAAATTTTATTAATATAATAGGTTAGTCTTCTAAGCTGGCACCATTTCTCGAATCTTAGTTTCCAGCGTTTTCTGTAGAAGCCATGACCGTCTCGGTTTACCTAGTTTTCTTGTAGAGGTCTTAGTCGATTTTTCTATTTATTTTGTCCATGTATTTTCAGGCATTCTCTGCAGGTGTCTATACCAATGTAGTCTTTTGGCTAATGTCTACGTTCCTCACCCTATTAAGTGTAGTGTGCCGGCAACATTGTCTCCAATAGTCCATTTACATTGCCTTAATTTTTGATTGATTTTCTAAAGTTCGACGCCGTATAACCCAATCTTCTTCTTCTTCGGCCTATATTCGCCCACTGTTGGACATAGGCCCCTTCCATTTGCTTCCATTGATTTCTACTTTTGGCAATTCTCATCTACTGCTTGCTCGCGACTTGTTTGATATCATCTGCCCACCTCTTCTGTGGTCTGCCTACTACTCGCCTGTTCTCTCTTGGTCTCCAGTTTGTTAATCTCTGTGTCCATTTTTCGGGATTATCTCGGCCAACATGTCCGACCCATTGCCACTTGAGCCTTGCTATATGTTCTGCAACATCAGTAATCTTTGTTCTTTCCCGAATGTCGATAATTCGAATCCTGTCTCTCAAACTAATCCCTAGCATGGCCCTCTCCATCGCTCTTTGGGTTGTATTGAGCTGCTCTAAGGTTTTCTTTGTAACGGCCTTGGTTTTCAGTCAATATGTAGTTACAGGCAAAATACATTTGTCATAAACTCTACGTTTTAGACATATTGGTATATCTTTATTCTTCAAAATAAAGCTTAACTTGCCGAAAGCTACATAAGATAATTGTTCTTTGGGCTTTGATAATTTTATTTCGGCTGTTTGGTTTTCTTGGCTGATTTTAATGGTATGTCCAAAATATATATATAGTGGTCTACATTTTCAAGACTTACGTTGTCAATAACAACATTAGTTTGTAAATTACTCATTATTTTTGTTTTCTGAAGGTTCATTTTAAGACCTATTTTATTTGACTGCTGATTTAATTCCTTGAGCATTTGCTCCAGTTCCTTGATATCTGTCTTGATATCACCATCAATGTTTAGACCTTTTTGCTCTCAGTCGAGCTCTTTGAATATATTTTCCAACGCTAAGGTAAAAAGCTTTGGTGAAATAGTATCACCTTGTCTAATACCTTTACCAAGACGGATTTTTTCGTCTTCATTGATTTTGATGTGGAATGTGGACTGTTCATAAATGTTTTTAACAATGTAGTGTACCGTGAGTCTATTCGAGCATCCCTCAGGGCTGACAAAAAGGACCAAGTTTCAATACTATCGAAAGCCTTGTGAGAGTCAATAAATGCCATATGTAGAGGTACATTATATCCTGTGGTTTTTTCTACCAGTGTTCTGATGGTTTGTAAGTGATCATTAGTGCCAAACCCTTTTCTAAATCCCGCCTGTTCAACCGGTTGACATAAATCAAGATTTTGTGTTATGCGGTTGGTAATTATTCTTGTTAACAATTTGTATAAGTTTGACAACAAACTTATATGTCTGTAGTTTTCAATATTAGTAGTGTCTCCTTTCTTGTGTAAAAGTATTATTTCGGCGTTTTCCCACAGACTGGCTATTATTTTTTCTGTTAGATACTTATTCAACAAAACTTCCACAACCTCTGCAACGATGTTGCTGCCATTTTTAACATTTCAGACTTTATACGATCCTCACCAGGAGCTTTTTTTATTTTTTATTTGGTGTAAGGCATGTCTAATTTCCGAAGAAGTTATTTTAGGTTTATTTACAACCAAATACTTTCTATTATTCTAGATCCGAGAATGTATTTCTTCGTTACTCCCTGCTTTTGATGTTAAGTATTTGAAGGTTTCAGTTGATTTTATAGTTCCCACTTTTATTGCTATAATTATTATAGCGGATCTACTGAGCTTTATCACACTAATGAATCACCCAGTATACATATAAAACACTATATTATGTTGAAAATTGTAATCGTTATTGTAATATAGATGTGTTTGCTTCGGGATCTTGGTGCCTTCTCTCTTCTGTCTACAGCGATAGCACCATCTTGCGGTGAAGTCTGTTAATAAAAAGCTCAAGGTCTGCCTAACGTCGGCCTAAACAGTGGAAATTGACTTCTATTATATTTATTTTGTATATTTATTAAAAAAGTAGTACTATTATTCTTCATTTTATTACAAAAAACCTCAAAACTACGTGATGTAATATGTTTCAATATTTTTAGATTGGATCGTATAATCATGCGTCAAAATGAGCAGGAACAGACTGAAAACGCTAGAAAAATTGAAAGGTAAATACTTACTTTCAGGTATCTCGGATTTATCCCACATATCTGGGATGTTTTCAAATATTCCAAGAAACAGTTGTTTGTATAAACGTTCTAATTGGCTATGTGTTCATGCATGTGTTGCATGTCTTCATTCTGATCCATTGTTATACTGTCCTATTAATAAAAGTAATATTCAATTGGTTCTGTTTTAGGGAAAATCAACCCTCGACTTCTAGAGATACAAATGGTGTATCGTCGTCGAGTCCAAGCACGTCTTCCGCAAATAGTGACGCAGAGAACAGACCCTCATCCTCAAAAGCTAGGGCTCCAGAAGGTGAAAAAAATAGTAATAATGTGTTGGAAGGTCTTATTGTCGTCACCGAAGCAGGAAGACCACATATAGAAATCAATCCGACTGGACCAAGGTAATTGGCTTAACGAGAGTATAGTCTAAGAATATATCTTAAGAGAATCATGAATATTCGGTGTTAGAGGTGTGAAATTACATAAACAAGGGATCATTCTATAAAACAGTGTTGTAAACCTTGTTTATGGAATTTCCCAGTTGTGAATTCATTATTGTTAACTTAAAACGACGTTTTTCTCCGCTTTTTGACATCTCCTGGCTGATTATTTCCATTAGATATATCACTATCACTAAGATCACTTGACATTATGAATTTTCTCAAAAACAAACTAACGAAAACTACAAAACAGTAGCAGCTCGCTTAGCGATTACAGAATAGAACTGACGCTAATATGCTAAAGATGCAAACGACAATCTACGTTAAGTTACAAGGTCGTCGGAATCTGATCGTTATTAGCCGTCAGCACGACGAACCTGATCGTTCTTCTCCGTTGGCTTATATCTTTCCCCTTTATTATCTTCTGTACGATGATCGTTATTGTACAAACGAAACCATGCTTGGGTTCTTTCCAAGAAAAGCTGAAATATGGCGCCAATATCTAAATTCCGAACAAAAATGGAGTCTGATCGTTCTTTCCCGTGGCCCTTTATTTCTTATGATCATATCTTTAGTATCTGCTGGTGACTTCCAAGTATATAAACCACGTTTGGGTAGTTTGAAAAATGTATTTGTGACATAAATTATTCTCTAACGTCTAAACAATCTCCTCTGTGATTACGATGTCCAATTTCAAAGTTGACCTACCGATGTACTACTTTAGCATTGCTATTATTGTAAAACTAATATATAATTATTTTTTCTAGGGTTCAAATAAGGTGTATAAATTTTCCTCGAGAAGATAACGATCGATGGAAGATTAAGTGGAAAATTCCTTTGAGGCGACTATCATTACGTGGATATAAAAAAATTAGTGATAATACCTTGAACTATCTCAAAAATTTAGATATAGACTTAATAGATTTAACATATACTAGCGTGTCCCAAAAAGGAATTGAAAATTTTTTGGTTCATAATCCAAACTGTAGAGTGATACATCCTTTATATTGCGTATGCAAACCCAACAACACCCTGTATTAAGGATGTCAGTAATTAACCATACATTTTTCAATGAATTGTACTATAGTAAGAACGTTTTCTACAATTTTGCTTGTTAAACATTCATAAAATAAATTATTGAAAAAGTCTTTTGATTATTTACATAAACTTACATTTCATGCGCTCCTATTAACCCCCTTACTATGGGACTTTTTTTTATTTTCTATAAAAAAAATCTATGATTACATTCTCAATCTATAATTATTCTAAATCCTTACAAATATTATAGTATTTAACATAAATTAGGTTCTTTTTACCTATTTAGGATTGTATTGCAATTTTTTTATTAAAAAACTAAGGGCCTATTTATTGTAAAATTTCGCAAGTTTCTTAGAAATTTTCGTCCCACCTGCCGCCAACTTATAGTGTCAAAACTGACTCTTTTCCTAGCTGCCGCAGATATTGCGGCATGGCGTGTGCTATGTGCTTAAAACTGACTTATACCAGGCCACTCTGTTGTAGAATAAATTTGATCCATCAACCAATGGTTTGTGGAGTGGCATTATGAAAGGTTTCTTATGAGTCAGTAATAAAGCTCTGCATGATCCTCTTAAATCTTTTGTCTTTTCCAAATGATTGTTTCAATGTTAAATATTTATGACGTTCAAATAATTTTTGTGTGTAAAAAATCAAATTTTATAGCCGGGCAAACAAATACAAAAGTTCCTAATTTTTTTTTAAATTTTCTAGTTTTACACTCCGGTAGTTACAAAAAATATTAAGCGTTTTTAGAATCTTCAATTTTTTGCTGTTAGATAATGTTACTGTCAAATTATTTGAGTCAAAAGTAAACCCCAAATATGTGCACACATTTGTAGGAGTAATTTTGCTTTTAGTATTATTAATTAGAAACCTAAATGTGTTAGTATTTCTACAATTAATTTTACATTATGTTCACACTCTTTATATGATTTCCCTAGAATCAGAAAATCATCCAAATATATTGTTAAGGGATCCCCCTTTTCTCTTAGAATTCCTACAATAGGTTTTAATATCTTTGTGAATATTCTAGGTGCACAACTTAAACCAAAAGGCGATTCAGTGATTGGTGTATCTTTTAATACCCCTGCCATTTCTTTATTTAATTAATGGCTATTAGTTCTCTTCGCGATACTAACTCTGAATCACGAATGTTTGTCAATAAGCACCTGGCATCGCTAAGTAGTTTAATATACTCTTTATTTCCTCCCTCCTTTTCACAAAGCATCTTTGTTGAAGCTATTCCTATAGCTGCCATACTAGCATCAATTTATTGCTGAAGCAGTACCAAACGAGCATCTTTGCGAAGTGTGGAGTCACTTACTGCTATTTTTACTTCAGGATTTATATTTGGCATATGTTGATAAAATGTTTACTCATTTGTTGTCATACCATGTAACAACAGATATTTTTGTACCATCAATTGTGGCGACTTTCTCTACCATAGCTCATCGGCCGTTTTTTTTTTTTAATTCAGCCTCTTTTGGCATATTACTGTTTGGCACTCTGTGTATTCTAACTGTTCCTAGTGGTAACATATCATGTTTCGTTAGAAATTTGCAATGGGGCGCTGTTAAACCAATTATCAAAGAATATTTTGTGATTTACGTCTTGGTACTGTTTGTGTTAGCCGAAGAACCACATTGGAACTTACCCCTAAATCAGGAAAACCATCGGGTACAACAGTGGTTTGGCCTCCTACAAAAATTTCATAATCGTAGGAAAATTCGCACATCACTAAGAACAAACGCCTTATATCCCCATTTGTGGGGTTTTTTGCGGATTATAGTAGATTGTTTATAGATGAACGCGCCTTTGTTGGAATTATCTGCTCTTCTATGGCTAAAAATTCCTCTTTCGGAACATCAATAACTGATTTTAAAATTTATACTTCGTTGTATACGAAATAAACATTTGGTGACTTAGCTCTTTATGGACCTATACCTTTCAATTGTGAATGGGGTGAAAATTGAGTTTGGGTCGGAATAGTCGTTCGTAGGAATTCATTTTATCCATTTTGTTTTATTTTTAGAAAAGTAATACATCATTTTGGTACATCTTCTACATCGCATGTGGGTGCCAAATACCCACGGTAAACATGCCTATGATAGGATCCCATAATAATAATAAATTAATAAGACGTATCAATATACTATTTTAATACAAAATACATATAGATAAAATATACAAAAGTTTAATTTTGAAACAATATATCATCTACTTTTTGGATTTTAAGCATAACCATGGGTTTTTTTTATAAAATAAATCTAAAGTAGTTATATACGTATAGCAGGAGGTGATGGCACATTCAAACGTTCTTCTGGATCAGAGCAAACCATTTCCAATCCGTTTCATCTAAAAATCAAAAAGAATATTTAGTGATACGTGATAACTCCAAAGAAACAGAACATTTTGTTAGTTTTACATACTCGAATCAAGGCATCTAAGTTGCATGCAACGCCTAAAGACATTATCAATGTACAGAATTGTTGTTCAAAATTATCTTTTCTTCATTTTTTCATAAATAAAACGATAGAAAACAAAAATATTAAAATCATGCAATCTAGACAAAAACAATATTTTATCTGCAAGAATATCTGTTTTTTTTATTTCACATGAAATTATACACAAAAAACTAGTATATGCTACACAGCAATCATTATTTACTAACTATGTACATCAAGGTTGAGTATGCTTTGTAAAATAAGATGAAACGTGTGTTGGGGTAGGTTCAATGTTACAAATATATTACCTATTATATTTATAGCTATTCTGCTTGCGCACTGAAAGCTTTTGAATTAGATAAAACAGCAGAAATAAAGGTGAATGGACAACATTAACATTAGGTATGTCGATGATACCTAAATATAGTCGATAATTTAGAAAAGAGTAATAAAATTTATTAATTTATTAATACAATATAAGTACAGTGAAGAATATGAAACCTTTATATAAAAAAAAGTTCATGAAAATAAGTAAGAACGATAATACTAACGGAACCCTAATGGTAGGAGGCCAGGACATCGAAAGAATAGCCAGCTTTAACATCAAACTGAACTGTATGTATGTATATTTCGAACGGTATATAATTTTATATGACTCACAGTCTGTCCTCGCATTAAAACACACCTTTAAACATATATACCAACAAACTAATTGTAGATGCGCTTGAAAAGCTAAGGATCTTAGGTTCTCTAAGAAGAATTGTTAGCTTTGTGTGGGTAAAAGGTCACTCTAATATTTCAGGCAATGAAAAAGTAGATCATTTGGCTAAATATGCTATTTCAGTGAGTATAGAATGCAACGAGTTTCCTAAATGGGAGAAGAAACATGTTACGCTTTGGGAAATAAGGTGGCAATCATTTACTAACAGTAACAAAAATATATACTGCAGTGTATATCCATCTCTTCCATCTACTCCCCCAAATGAGAGAAGCTCCATCTCCCGGAAAATTTATATCATGTACGTTAGATACCTTTTTGGTCATGCTACAGTGAGCGCATACTTCTATACAATAAAACTTTCGGAAGCAGATACATGTGAATGTGATGGCAGTTTTGATGACCTTAACCACTGGATGTTTCAATGTCGGTATAATCAAGAAGCCGTAAAATTTTTATTTCAATCCATCTCCCAACAAAAAATCATACTGACGCAAAACGTTGTTTCTCTTCTCTATTTAAGTAGTCGAAATTCAGCTATTAGATCGATTTTATGGAAATTACGTAACGTATCAAACGGAAAATTTAAACTGCCTTTTCCAAGTAGTGGTGTGTGAAAGCTATATGGTAAGACTAATGTAGTATTTACGATTGTCTTTCCTTTTATGTCATTTAACTTTAACAGTTGATATATTGTTTGTAAAAAAAAGATTCCTATCCATTTTGTATAGTCACCAATAGTGTTTTCAATGGGAAGGTTTGGAAATAGAGCGAATGAACGAAATAGAAAATTGTCTGATATAAATTTAAAGGAAGTATAAAAGTTAATTGTTTTTACTTATCCAACCAAAGAATAGAAAACATAAAGATTGGATGACTGTAGAAATACTACTATTAATGAATGAAAGAAAATCATTCAAAACAAAAAATCCAATTAAATATAATGAAACTGATCGATTAATAAAAAAGAGAATAAAAGAAGCTAAGGAGAGAATGTTACATGAGCAGTGCCAAGAACTAGAAGAAATTGAGAAAAAATATGACTTTTTTAAGATGCATAAAAGAATTAGAGAATTAACAGGAATGAGAAAAACACTTCAAACTAGGCAACTAAGAGATGAAAGGGGTGCACTTATAACAGATATAAACCAAAAAATGCAGAGATGGACAACAATAAATAGCACAACTATTTTAGGAGAAGGCCAGCGCAGGGGAGAGAGAAGCAGGAGAGGGGGCGAGGGGGGAGATCACGCGAAAAGGGAGAGGGGGTAAGTGGGTTGAAGGAGTTGGGGGGGATGGTGGGGGGCGGGTGTTGGGGTGGCGGCTGTAAGTGTGGTGGTTGACTGGGTTGACGATAGCTGGGTTGTGTGAGAGCTGATGTTGATATGAATGCGCATCCGTAGGTAGTTTGCACACATGCGTATACTTGTGTTTAGCATCGCATATTCAGCAAAGGATCATCTCTCAGCACTATAGATAATGTCACACTAGCACACGTCAGCTCGAAATCACTGTACATATATCAGACATGTGTGCGGAAATCTCGGTCTCTATCTGTTCTAGATTTGCATGGGGAAGAGCTTTTTGTCCGGACGTCGGCACACTACCTCGAGCTTAGAAATTGGTGGAGGGTGCATTGATGCGACACTATGGGCATCGTTATTTGATCTGGTTTCAATATAAGCACTGGATCTGGGGCGCTGAGATGTTTGCGCGAATATCTGCTTGGCCCGCTGGACACACGAGTCTACGCTCCTTAGGATATGACAGATATTGAAGCGCGTGAAATCAGAGAGATATAGTGCTGGCCACATCGTTATCACTCAATTGTCTATTCCTAGTCGATCGGCATCCCTTAGCGACGCAGAGGAGCGCTTCAGCAGACGGCGCGACTTCTCTGCTGTTATTTCGCGTTTCTAATGATTCTGATGAGATCAGTCTTACACCTATCGAGAGTAGCCGTTAGTAGCGGTAGGTCGAGTGGGGAGGGCTTGATGTTGTTCTGAGACATCTGCAGGAGATATGGCTGTGAGATACATCTGCTACATTCACGACTCATCGATTTCAAGATTAGTAGTAGGCTTCATACGGCAGGGATTGACAGTGATGCTTGTAAGAGTTAAGTCTATTAACTGTCTCTACATCACATCTCACACACGCTATGGAGATAATTAATAGATCGAAACCAGTTACTCGGTGTAACTTTCGTCTCGTCATGATAGCATCGAGTCGGTGTGCAGACTATATAAAAAGATGATCTTTCTCGCAGATTCTGACTAACACTAGAGTGAGGGAGGCTGAAGGTTGGAGATTTTAGGTGTTATGTGTCTCTTTGGAGTGCGCGGAATGAGAGTTCTAGAATGATATGTGTGGAGCATACTTGAGGACATAGGGGAGCATGGTACTGATTTATTCTGCTAAGTCGACAGCTACACAGAGAGATACTATTTCTGTGACATAGCAAAACTAAGAATAAGCAGAGACCATATATTTAAGTACATTAATAGATTAAAGCGGTTCCTCTATTTCAGGAAACGACTCGAACATCAGGCACAAGGTTATAAGTGTTAGAGACAATACGAGGTAGCGTGAGGATCGTGGACAATTTATTATTGGGAAATATCCAATATCGTCCAGTGGGGTCCGTCCAATGGGTTTATTTTTTATGCGCACCCGTCGTATAGTGCAAGTTTTGGCTAGAGGAAGTAGGGGATTTGCCATCTCATGAAGTGTTCTTGACGCTTGGGAGCGGCATGAGAGTCAGGTGGGGCAGTGTGGGCGGGGCGTCGATGAGAGGATGAGCATATTCGTGGTGTTTTGGTGGTACGCAGCTTATAAAGGCGTGGATTAAGAGATCTAATGGGATTCTGAGCATCGGCAGGCGGTAAGGCATCAAACTGCAATCAACGAGACAGACTCTGTTGATGTCGTGTGGACCGAAATCGATCTTTATTATAGGTCTATAGAACATAGCATGTGCGCGCTCAATAGAGCGATGGAAAATCTAATCGGTCGTAATATATTAGAGTATGTATCTGTGTTTGGGCGCGGAAAGACTATATGGTTGAATAGAGATGGGGGGGGTGGACTAAGAGAAGGCTATTGAGTGGACAATGAAATAAGGCACATGAATAGGGTAGCGTTCATGTGTAAGTGGTTATCGTATAGTCGTCGGAACACAACATAATCAAGTTAAGGCGCACAGGGACACACATTCTATAGTTATAGTCAAGAGCGTAGACAAAAGGAGTAAGATGAGATAACACACGATAAGTAGATCTTCATCAAGAGAGCTTTAGTATGTGAGTGATTTGGGTTGAGTATGGGGGAAGTGGGGCAGGTCATTCTGTGCTGTGCGACACGGTGGAGGCTAGATGATCTATCTTTCTCTATCTCTAATTAGATGCAGCTCTCTTAGCGAGAAGTTGACACGTGCGTAGCGACTCGCAAGAATTATCGTTTGTTACAAAGTCAGTAGACGGGAGATCGAACAACGCTATATATACTCTTGTAGGAAGTGCTGGGGGCGATACGTGTATCGAAGGTGTTACGGCTCTCGGGGCGTGGCATCGTAGAGAGATAAGACATGCTGATTGCAGTTCAGTGTTTTTTTGCTCTGAGCATAAAGCGGCGGCAGTCTTTTGTAGAGAACTGGACGATGTGAAACAGCTTGTCAGTTGACGGGCGAAGAAGGAGTCGATGACAACGAACAGATGCCTATCATGAAGAATACAAGAGTCGCTCTGTAGCAAGTCAGTGTATGCTGTAAAGTGTGTCGAGACTCGATCTGTACAGAGAGATATCAATGTCTTCTTTAGGTGTACTAGCGTGCGGATGGGGGGGTGTATCGTGGATCGTGCAGAGCGGGTCGCTGTAACGGTGAGGACTATAGTGTTCATCTAGAGAATGCTTAACAGGCGGGAATGTAAGTCGGAGGTGGCTAGTCGATATGGTACAACAGCGGGCGGTGCCTCACGAACACGAGTGGGACATTAATGCGAGCGAACAATCATGGAGCGAGCGTCGGTGAGGTGAGGGCACATCTTGTCGTCTAATGGTAGAATGGGAAGTGGCAAAGTTCACGATAAGCTCACCTTTAATGTTCGGACTGAATATAGTGACTGGCCGATCGGCGTTTGGATATATTGCATTACAAGGGCAGAAAGCAGCGTTGTAGGAACGTATTATGAGATTTCTACGAGGTATTCTACTGATTCTATATAACTCACTGTATGCTTAGCCGGGATCTCTCGGCTCATTGACAGATTTCATCATATGTCGGGTTACACCATGTCTTATGCTTTATACCAAAAATTGAGTACTTAGGAGTAATATTGATTGCTGTGTAGCCATATACTATCTTATTGGATGTTAAATTTGCATGATGAGAAATAGGAAAAGAACGACATCACTCATACTTCTGACAAGAGATAATAGATTGGCCTTAGATAGTGCAGGAGTACTCGCGAGCGCTTTACTCGGCAGTAGTGTATATGAGCTTCGTAGACAACAGAATGTGGGATATTGCGTCAGCTCGTCCTTATGAGACGTCTTCGACTGAGGTTGTCAGGCGAGTAAAAATCTGTCGTATGTATCTTGATGATTGCTCGAGCGACGAGCACGTATGCAAACGCATCGTAGAACATTCTGATTAGACTTCTGGATTACAGTTGATCTAGCGGGACGTCAGATAGACAGTTCATGAAGGTTATCGGAGTGGACAGGGCGTAGGATAGTCTAGTGACTCTACAATTTACTTATGAGGGACACGATGTTGTAAAGAGATATAGTAAAGGTATTTTAATGCAAGATCGCTGGGGAGGAGAGGTGGGGGGGGGTGGGGAACAGAGATACCCGCGACATAAAAAATGAAGATAGTATTCGACAGCGTTGTGGGGAATGATCGTCTCTCTGCTCTTCTAATACGGATAGAGCTCTATCTCATGACGATAGTACGATACTCTATATGTACCTGTGAAGAACAGTTAAGAAATAAAAATAAATTGAATGGACAATAAAAGCAAGAAAACTGTAATATCTCAAACAAATAATGTGTGAAGAAAAATACGGCATCTTGCGGATCATAATCCTAGCAAAATAGAAGTTAGAATGGTATGGGTTCATCTTAAAACAATTATTTAGAACAGTCTCTTCGAAAGTTAGGGTGGTCATGAGTATTGCCAAACTCGTAAGAAGATACTTGGAGAACTATACTTAATAAAGGAATTGTATTTACACAAAAATAATTGGAAGGAGTGGAAAAATTACATATTCAAACAAACTGTTAATAATTACTTGGAAAAAGAATTAACTCAATATTTTAAAATATCTAATAAATACGATTTATAGTCAATTCGTATTGTAAAAAAGAACTGGGTGTGTAAAATCCATCTTTTTGTCCTTCTTAGCCTTCTCTAGTCCATTTTTGGATATAGACCTCTCCCAATTCCTTCCATCGAACTCTATCCTGAGCAACATACTTTCAATTTGTTCCGCGTATGGTTTTGATGTCACTCACCCATCCCCTCTGTGATCTTTCTCTTGGTCGTCTACCTTTCTAAGGTCTCCAATGTTGTATTGCGAAGCTCTATTTGAGTTTGGCAATTTTTGCTATAATATCCTCGACGTTTTGTTTTTGATCTTACCCAGTCGTTCCTCTTTCTATCTGACAGTCGTATACTTAACATCGCTCTTTGTGTTGTGACTAGTTTATTCATATTTGCTTTGGTTAGGGTTTGGCATCTATATGTCATAGAAAGGATGCACTAGTTGAACACTTTGCTCCTCAAGTATTGAGGTATTTAGCGGTTTTTAAATATCCAAGAATTTACAAAACAGTTATCAGATCAATAATGACATATGCGGCAGAGAAACGACCTGATATAAAGAGGACAAAAAGAATATTAGAAACTCGGCAATTATACCGTCGTGTATTGATTATCTTTAGCACTTTTTTTTTAATCCTTCTCTATTTGGTAGTACCTTTGATTCCGCGTTTTTAATTTTTCTTTTGACGTTGCCTTTTGTTGGTGCATTAGGCTGGCTTATCTCTATTATTTTATATGAGGTTGGCTTATCTTTATTATTTTGTATGAGTCCTCTTCCTTATTATTGGTGTCTTTAATTTTGATAATTTTCTGAACACCCAGTGTTGGTCTTAGACATTTTATGCACCTGTTGTTTGATTGTGCGACCACACACGACTTGGAATAGCAAACGCAGTCCCATGCGTGTTTCTTAATAAAGGAAAATATAATTAAAATAAAATAATCGCATCGAAGTTAAATAAATTAAATTAAAAACCATCGTTCCGTGCTTAGACGATAAGAAAGCTGTGCTTCCCCTCCTCGGCCACTCCCGGAGTGCCGTATTCCGTTTTTTTTTAGTATGGCCTTTGTTTTCCGCTAGTAGTTGTCTTCTTTCTTTCATTAGTTGCTGAGTTTCGTTGTTTATTTTGCCCTCTTAGTTTTTGTTTTCTTTGCGACCTGTAGTCCGGCTTCAAGAAGGTTTTTATTTATGCTTTTATTTTGACGTCAATTTGGTCTTGATTATGTGAAGGATCTGATTCGAACTTACTCGCTAAGAACTTCGGAATTCTTCTCCATCTGTTCTTACTTTAAAGACATCTTCATACCATCACCTATAATCCTGATTAAAAAGAGCCAAATGGAGACTTTAGACTACTAAGAACGTTTAAACTACCATTAAAGAGTTTGCTTCTAAATGAATTACACAATTTATTGATAATGTATACAGATTATTACTTGAGAGATATCTAACATCAAACTTTGCCCAACCAACATCAAAGTGTAGTCAATAGAGGTATTGTATGTTTTACTTCAACACGGCACCGAGGTGGCCCGAAAACCTCCACAGCTAGGAATGATTGCCGAATTTTGGTAACAGCGCGCAGACAGCCCAGATTTAGTGTCCCAATAATTAAACACAAGGTTAACCTAAATCGAAAAGCAGAAGACCTGCTATAGATCCGAAGTTAACGGAGCAACATACAGTTGAAAAACTAAACTGAATCAAACTTACAGCGGTCTTTAGAGAATTGGCAAATTCGTCTGTACATTGAGTATAATTTTTGTCTTTTCAATTCGGATCAACGATCTCATGTCTGGAGAGAGCAGGCCAACGATATTTATAAGAAAACTTGGATCCTAGTGCAGCATACGGAAGTAGTTCAATCACAGTATGAGGTGGAACAAGATTTGATGGTAATAGAGATATGTACATTCGAACTAGAACGACAATGAATGCTGAATTATATGGTGAGTCTACCCATTATTGACATCTCAACAAATCGGAGAAAACTTCTAATAAACAATATTGCACTGCCTTACTGTCCTCGGATATTTAATGAAATCTTGGATGGATTGGCCTACATTTTCTCATTATTCACTATTCACTATATGAGATGTACGAATCCTATATAACACGTTTGGGACCACTTGAAAAGACGGATATATAAAGACAAAAAACGAAAGAAAAATATACGAATTAGAACGATTGACTAATATTTTACTAGAGGAGTGGGTTGCAATGTCCCTCCATTTTATGTGAAACTTGATAATGGGCATGTCTAGCAGATGTCAAACTTGACATAAGTCGACAGATTCCATCCCGCCAAATACTAAAATTATAATTATCTAATACTGTAATTACGGGTTAAGACGTTTATATCATACCCTAGTGTAAATAAAAAATAAAAACAAAACGATAAACCTAACATTGTAATATTGTAAAACTAGTACATTTATCAAATTTCTTATTATATTAATAAAATAGATATGAGAAATATGTTGTGACTCATTTTATATACAAAAAAAAATATGTAAATGACTCTAAAATCTACCCAAGAAACATTTAAAATTATTCTACGGCTGACCATCAATAACATAGAATAAACCAATATTAAATAAACAGTTAATTGCTATATACATATATTTTGCTTCTAACAAACCTTTGTAATAATCTTAAAATTATTGCGTTTGCTAGAATACAGTAAAAGCAAAACAAATACCGTTACACGTCATATCTCACTTGTCATTTTTTAAGTCTGTCAGCAAAAGGGGGTAATCATACGGGATTGTTAGCAGGGCAAAAGTTACAGTGTGCATTTTGTGAAGTCAAAGTAATTATGACGTCAATGTTTCAATTCAACCATTGACAAGTTCGTTTTTAACATATTTTTTACTAAATCCGCTAGTAATTATTTATATTGATATTCCCAGAAATCAAAATCAGAACGTATTGGACAACTTTATTTTAAAATAAATCCATCACTAGTTGTTTGTCCTTGTCAAATATCCATAGATCTTTTTCAACAGTTTTTATGTGCACAAATTTAAGTCTTGAAATGAAATAACTGATGAAAGAGAAATTCAACGTCTAACTACTCTATATGAAGGAGTAACGTCGGATGTAGAAAATGATTCCAATAGTTCTATTGTTGACGATGATAGAGAAGAGTTTAGCGATCATGAAGAAATTTGCACTACCTATAAATATTCGCACACGACGGGAGAATATAGTTTCTCACCTACCAGGAACTATCCGAGAAGCAAAAAACACAATGAGTCAACTTGTAGTAGAATACACCAATATTTATATTAGACAGATATCTACCAAAACGACGTCAAACTTACATCTGTTCTGGAAATGAGAGCTTTTATTGGTTTGTTATATTTAGCAGGTTTGGATCACTGCTCTCGACAAAATTTAGCATTTTGGGCAGACGTGGTGTGGGATCAGAAATATTTGTGGCGATCATGGCACAAAGACGATTTAGATTTTTGTTAAAAGTAATATGTTTTGATAATAAACAAACCAGAGACGAAAGACTCAAAATCGATAAACTAGCTTCCGCATGTATATTCCAAACCTAAAAAATATGGTTTCAAAGTATTTGCCACTGTCGACGCAAAAACATTTTACACTAATAGGTAATAGGGAAATATATGCTGGTCAACAACCTGCTGGACCATATAAAGTAGATAATTCATGTGCAGCAGTTACCATAAGGATCTGTGAACCTCTCTAAGGAACAGGAAGAAATATTACGATAGAGCGCTGGTTTGTTACTTGCAACCTTGTTATCCAACGAAAAAGAGATCAGGGTAATGGTTGTGGGTACGATTCAGTCCCAAAGAAAAGGATTGCCCCCAATTATGACCAATGTGAAAGAAACCTGTAGGTTTCTGTTTTTGGTTTGGGAGCACATATGATGGTGACATCGCATGTACCCAAAAAGAATAAAGATGTGTTACTAGTTTCATCCTTTCAACACACTGATGCAGGAGACGAAAATAGCAAGAAGCCAGATTATAATGATACTAAATGTGGAGTAGATATTGTAGATAAAATGGCGTCGGCTTATGATGTGTAGAAATACTAACGGATTGGCTGCTTTTGTAATTACCAAACATAATAATCCCTATACGGAATACACTAAACAACGAAGACAATTTATTAAAAAATTAGAAGACCTAGTAAAAAGTTATTTTGAATCAAGGGCTACAACGTCAGGATTACATTTTAACAATCGACAAGCTGTTATGAAATACTCTGGAATGTCGACACAAAACTGACCTAATTCACCACCAGGTAAAAGAGGGCATTGCAAATACTGCAAGAAAAGGAAAACCCGATATTTCTGCACATTTTGCAAATGTTGGGTATGCATGGATCATATCGTAGCCTGCTGTGAGGAGTGTATTTAGCGAAAAACCTAGTGCGCGTGATTAATTTTTCTGTATTTTCTGTATCATAGAATTTTGCTGAACTCTTTGTGTTTTTTAATATAGTTTACTTATTGTTTTACTCAATTTTGGTAGAATAGAAGAACAATTTGATTTTTTGTAGGTTCGGTAAACTGTCAAAATTATGTCAAATATATCACTTATTTTTGATCTACTTTAATTTAATACAAGGTAGGCATAAACAAACAAAATATTTCCATCAGATGGAAGAAAATATCCTATAAGTACAAATAAAAATATTGTGTTTTAAAAATACTAATTACAAGAAAGTAAAAATATAGCTTTATTTGTGATCCCAATAGACCACAAACAGGAGTGAGGATTATCAATGTAGATGGGAGAGACAAATTATAACAAATGTGTACGGAGGCATTCATGTAAGCTATAATAAATAAGAATGAGTTGGTCATGACGTATGGAGAATCTAACTTGTTAGACAAACACAACGAGATTAAGACAGGCAGATCACATATTAAGTGACCGGTACGGAAAATTTACCGAATACTCCTAGGAGACAGAAGGAAACTTCCTGGCTCCATAGGGTTGAAGAATATTTAAGAAAGCTGAAAGTCACTAAATAGCGAATAATATGTCAAGATAAATCTGCCCCGAGGCAAATAATTGATCAAACCGGGTCCCCTAATGCCACGGAATAAGTATTATAAGTTAGAAAGGGGAAAATATGCAAATAAAAAGAAAATATACAGAAAAAAGATATATTTACAGATATATACATAAATCAATTGAAAAACCGGTACCCCAGAATGAAGAGAAGAGAATATTATTAAAATTACTTTACCTGAAACGTACTTCCTCGTTGAATTACTGATAAATTTATTGCGAAGATCTGTTTCCAAAATTGAAAAGTTGTTAGACTGTAACTTTCTACTGATATGGCTAATAAAAACTACCATTTAAACCTAAAACAGATTAAACCAAATAGGGTATATCCTTCACAATATTTAAGAATTTCAATTTGGAGGAAGCGTGGGCTTTATCTGTAGAAACATTTTACAGACATGGTGCATATATAGAAAAAGAAGACGGGAACTCACCTACTTAACTGAGTAGACACGTTATACTAAATATGTGGGTTTCTTCAAAAAATAATACCAGGTTCTATTGGATATTTTATATTACATACGGGTCTTCAAATATTGCAGTATATTACAAGTTGTTCTTATTTTTTATATTGTTCCTAGTTTCTACGAATCATTTGCTGGGAGTGGGGGTCTGTATATGTAATCTACAACATAAAATTTAATCTTTTAGTGTTCAATTATATAAAAAGTAGACACACCAAATCATTTTATCAGTCCTAAAATTTGTCTAGGTAGTTTCCGTAATAAATTATTTTTTGATTTCGACAAATTATATCTGATAGGTATAGTGAGAAAGCAAATCTTTGTTTTCACTTGAGCAAATGGTTTTAGAATAGTTAAAAGTTTATCACCTGTACTGCAAGATGGAAGAACAATCAGTTTGTGTGATTTGTAATAAAAGTTATATCAAAATAATTAGTTTTATTGAAAAAAAAACATTAAAGAAGAACCTTAAGATGCTATTGATTCACCATAACATAACTTAACCCAAAACACATTAACTTGTCAGAAAATGAGAATGAAAAAAAAAAAATCACACACAGCTTACAATAATTTCCCACAGCTACACGATAACTGCTCACGTGATCTTAATAGAGAATAGCAGGCTGTATGGTGAAATATGTTCTCTGTATCTCTCTCTCTCTCTCACACACACACACACATTTGTAGTAATACCAAAGAATATATATATGCGTTTATATTCTTTGATGATACTCCCGTGCATTCTTGAATTATTATTTAATTCATAAATATTCCATCCAAATCACAACTTTCTTCAAATATATTTCTAAGTATTACATTTACTATAAGAGTAAGTTGGATATTGATGAATTAATTGGAAATGTGCATAAATACTTTACTATGGAAAGAGACAATGTTGGACCTAAGTCATTATTATGTATAAATAAACGCGCTTGTGACACACACTGTTTATAAAGTTGACCAAATTGTACCAAGCTTACCGCCGTATCACTGACAGTTTAATCCCATCGAACAAATCTGGGGTATATGTAAAACGTATTATGATAATCACGTTGGATGCAGTGGATACAGTCACGATGCAGTTAGGAAAATGTGACAAGAAGCTCTTAAAACTGCAACTCCAGAAATATGGGCCAAAACTGTAAATAAATGTGAAAAATTAATAGAACAGTGGTGGATCCGGGAAAATAAAATTAGTGAAATTAATCCAGTGATTATAGATTTACATAATGAAAGCGGTAGTGAATTTAGTGACGATGATGATGATTTATAAATTTAAATAATCAGTAAGTACACTATTATAATGTTATTTACAAAATAATTTTACAACATGTTAACCATTATATTTATACATTCATTATTAGCCAAATAAACAATAATATTTAAAATTCCATTTGAATTTTTGCTCCTCATTTTATACAAATTAAGTCTAACTGATAATACAGGCAAACATATTCTAAACAAAGTAATTAAAAAGATTACGGAGAACTCCCGTGCAGTTTAAAGGGCCTTTCATTACAACGAAAGATTTTCTGCGAATTCCATTCGTTTAGAGGTGTAAGTTGGTTGAATGTACTGTATCTGGCAGCTACCAACCATAATGCAGTGGTAAGCGAAGTCAAATATCACACAAATTAATCTATAGTTTTATCAGGATGGTTAAAATATATTAGGAAAAACAATTATATAACTATAATTTAAAAAAAAGTTCATTTCGGTTGACAATCAACATGAACAAATAACTACTGCAACTGCGAACACTCAATAGAGATAAACATGGGAAGAAGAAATGCCAAAAAAAATGTTTTTCATCATTAACTTGTTGCATTTGGTGATAACAGAATATCTTTCATTCTTTTACAGTTATAAATTAATATTAATAATTATATAAAACAATTTATGTTTTCTGCAGAATGAATCTGGTACCATTTGGTCTTTCCAACATTGATATTGATATATGTCAAAAGACAACCGAAAACCAACGCTACAAGGTACTTCGTACACGCTCCTCAAAATCGTTATTCAAAATATTTTCTCGTATTTATTTTAAGTATTGAAGTATGGTACTATAAAATTTCGCGAGGAGATATGTTAGAATACGATAGTCGCCTTCAGTTTCACGTAAATCATTCCCCTGCAAGGCTAAATACATTTGTACTATCTACGGGAGAAAAGGTATTTGTGCTAGAACAGTATCATCGACATATCTACCTGTTTAATATAATTTTGCGAATACCTATTATGATACTCTGTTTAGTCATTTATTTTACCATTTACATTACATTCATTAGTTTTCTAATTAAATAAGAAGGTGTAACAATAAGCATTAAAACAATTCAAAACTGTACCAATGCATTCGTACTTACAATCATTTTAGCATGCCATAGTAAAAGCTAATACAAGTAATGTAAGGTGTATTGTTTTAATTATGTGGATAAGAAACAAAGGGAATTCATTTAATTCCTGGGAATAACAATGTCGTCAAATATGATGAAGTTTCAAGTTCATAAAAACTGTAAACTTATTAGAATATATCATTATTTTGAATTTAATTGTCTTAATTTGGCCAAAATATTTATTGCCTATAACAGTCAAGCTGCACTTAAAGACTCTGTAATTTACAACTTGTAACAGTTCGAAATTACAAACAAGAGTAATACTGATTAGTCTCACAATCGGTAATATACAAAAGACACATCGTTATCAGATTTAATTATAATGACCTCGCTTAAGCTTTCACCTCTTCAAGTTATGGCTGCTCCCTTTTTTATTTAACGGGAGTCAAGAGTGGAGGTCGAGTGACTTTAGCTTCTTGGGAGTGGCAGAGTTGCTATTAAGAAGATAGAAAGGTATATGCCATCTCTGTTAGTTGCTCAGAGAAGGACCTCTGCAATGTAAACATATATAAAAGGATTAGAGAACGGTTCTTGAATTCAGTATTTTTGGCTTTGCAGTTTGTTATCTGCGATATTTTATAGGTGTAGCTTCTAGGAAGTTATAGTGCTCATCAGAAAGTTCGTGGCCTGCTAAGTTGAGAAGCTTAGATGATAGGCAGGCCCGTTCCTAGGGTAGTGAGCGCCTGCGTGCAGGATTTTTTGTGCGCCCCCATATTATGTTTGTAAGATACCTATATCATAACATGTTCTTGTGATATGATTGAAAATATGATATGAATGTAAAAAGAAAAATAAAACGAACCATGTTTGAAAAAAGGTTTTATTTTCAAAATTAAATAAAGAAAAATGGTCATTTTAAAACAATATTATTATGTAAGTTAACAGTAAGAAAGAAAACACTCAATTCGCAAATTAGTAAGGCATTCTGGAATATAACATGAAACAATAACGGAAAGGAGATACTCTCAATGCAAAAAAAAATTATTAAATAATACATAATATGCCACGTCGTGCTTTCACAGATGCAAGCTCATTAATCATTTCATTGTGATCAATGGCTTCACAAATTTTATTTTCAATTGAAATGACTGCCAAATCTGATAGCCTTTCTTGGCACATTGACATTCTTAAATAATTTTTTATGAGCTTTAGCTTTGAAAAACTCCTTTCGCCAGATGCCACCGAAATTGGAAGGGTCAGGAATATTTTCAAGGCTATAAATAGATTTGGAAACAAGGATTGTAAATTTTTCTTTGTTATATAATTTAAAATATATGGGCGAATCCGAAATTTTGCCAGAGTCTGTGATTGGGTTAAGAACTTTGTATGACAGAATTTCATTATGCAAATCAAGACCATCAATATCTTTGCATACGTTTCCTTCATGTTGAATTTGTAAAGCTAAATCCAAATCCATACATGATCTTTTAATCACAGAATGAATCTAGATTTTAAAAATTACCCAAAAATCCAAATAAATCGTGGCACTTATCTAGTCCCCCAAAGCGTCTTTGTAGGGATTGAATTGTTGTGTCCAAAATTTGAAAATAAAAACTGATCTTAAATTTTTGTTTTGGATCGAAAACTGTTTTATCTGTACCTTCATACGAAAATTAAAGCTTCGTCTTTCTTTGTCTTAATAATGGAAATATTTGCTCTGCATCACTTTTTTCTACTTCTGCTACAGCCTCATTCATGAAAATCTCGAAATGTTTGTCTGACCTCTTTTCAGTAGTTCAGTATTACCGGGGAAATACTGAACACTGACTTTTTTGTTTTAGAAGTGAGAATATTTTTTTAATGGTAACCAAATATTTGGCGCCCCTAAAATTTAGCGCCTGCGTGCGGGGCATTCATTGCATACCCGCCAGGAACGGCCCTGATGATAGGAATTAAAACTTTTGCTTGGGAAATCTGGTGAGTACTTGCTCTGGCAGGGAATTTTGGAACCTCTTTTGTTCTGGCGTTAGAGCTCTCTATGTACATATCTCTTGCTGAGAGATAGGACTCTAGTTTCAATTGTAGGGATGTTTGTAAGTTGATGAATATATGCTGACGGGAATTGTTTACGTTTGTTCAAATTCTCCTCACGATTTTCCTTTCAGTGGCCATTATTATTCTAGCAGCTTTTAGTGTTCATAACGTAGAGGCAGGCTCTGTATTTGATTATTGGCTTTGTGTTTTATAGGTGTACAGGAGAGTGGGTTCCCTAGTTTACCACATACGACTGTTAGTCGTATTTGGGTCTTCTTTTTACCATATTGAGAGTGTTTTTAATGCCAGTGTCCCAGTTAAGCGTTTTTGTAAATTCTACACCCATTTACAGCACAGACTGTCTGAAGTTAAGCCTTTCTCCATAGACCATCACCTCTACATGTCGGGATGAGTCGGGGTATTTAAATAGTTTAATAATATAGTTTAATAATAAAATATAATAGTTTTGTTCAATTTTATGTTATTTTTAATGTTTCCACATTCTACGCTTGCCGGATAGTTCACATTTTGACGAAATGCCCCTGAAGATGCTATTTTAAGCGAAAGTACTTGGGCTAGATTTAATTAACTTGTGCTCGATAATAGCCTTATTTTCAAAGTTCATTTATTCGAGCATTCAACCTCATTTCATTCATTTATTTAAATAGAGACCAATCTCCCGTGGAGTGAGTAGCGGTACCTGCGGAGAAAAGTATAGTGTCATCAGCATATAGCAGGATGGTGTCGGATTTATTGATGGTAAGAAAAAGGTCGCTGTTGTAGACGTTGTATAAAATGGGTGTTAGAATTGAGCCCTGTGTGACTCCGGTTTGCGGAGTGAAGAGAAGTTTTGTACAGTTTTGGAACATGTGGATTGCGAATCTATGATGTGTATTGATAGCTTGGGATATGAAGGTTTCTGCTTCAATCAAAGTATTATGAGTAGAGTGTCCAGCTTTGAATCCGAATTAAAAATTTGGGATGATTTTTTTTAAATGTCACAAGAAAATAGCTTTAGAACAATAATATAAAGACACATAGGCAACATAGTATATGTTTGAAAATGAGAATAGAAACAATCTGTATCCTACGGAGAAAATATCCCCATCTCTAAAGACAATCAGAAAGGTCCAAAAGCTATGATGCTCGCTAAAAAAATACTCTTACATCTTCAGAAAACTAAAAGCAGGTGGTCTCATTGGGGACTCTTCACTTAGATATCACTTCTGCAAATTGGAAAAAAAAGCAACATGCAGAGGAAACGACAGAACATATTTTCTGCAATTGTAGAATAATTGTTCTTTGATAGACCTTTTGATTAAAACATAGATGTACAGTATATTGAATTCCTCACAATTTACATTTACATAGTGAATGTAAACACATAGTACAACATCCGAATATTTGAAAGCAAAAATAATCGATTTAGTAGACTAGCCTGCATACAGTCCAAATTTGGCACCATGTGATTTCTTTGTGTCCACAACAAAACATAAGGTTTTCATGTCGCTGTGTGTAAAATTTACAAATGTTATTTTGTTTTGTGTTTGTAATATCAACAATTTTGTATCTTCTAGATATATGGGGGATATTTATGTGGAGTATTTACCGCAATAAATATATTTAGCACTAGTTATTCAAACCTAGATGAAAAAAAACCGAAGATACAGAAATAAAGAGAGGGGTTCGTCAGGGTTGTATGCTCCCGCCAATCCTGTTTAAGGTATAGTCTGAATAAAGTTTTGATAAAGCTATGGATGGTCAGTATTATGGCATTAAAATCAACGGAAGCCCAATTAACAATCGGAGATATACAGACGACACAGTACTGATATCCGTATCACTTCTAGACCTACAGGTGATTGTTAATGTAATTGTGAAAGCTAATGAAGAGTATGGTCTTCGACTAAACACAAAATGTATGCTTCTAACAAAAAAAAAAAATGGGCCCGAGACTGTTAACAACTCTCAAGAAATAAAGATCAGAATTGAAAAGGTCTGGAATACATTTGTAAAAATGAAACAAATATTCTGTAATCCATACCTGTAAGTCTAGAATTAAAAGTACGACTTATGACATGCTATGTACCATCAATGCTATACTACGGCATGGAATCGTGGACACTAAAAAACGGCATTAAGAAAATAAAGGCTTTTGAGTTGTGCTTGTAACGTAGAACATTACGAATTTTATGGATATAGAGAATCACCAATACCGAGGTGTTAAGTTCTATATATAAAAAGAAAAGTTGTGATAACTATTAAAAAGAGAAAACTTCATTACCTTCGACTTATAATGAGGGAAAAATCAGCCTAAGATCAGCCTTCCTCGCTGAAAAATCTATGTGAATGGTTCAACACCACTATACCTAACCATCTATTAAGGACCTCGGTTTAGAAGGTACCAATAGTTTTGATGGTTGCCAATCTTCGGAACGAGGATGGTACTTAAAGAAGACGATTCATACTTATTTTGAGAATGCCCTTTTTAATAATTCTACTTTTCATTATAAGATGCTTACAACTAATATACTTGCCTTAAATTGTTCAGTTTTAATATATTCACTAGCAGATATTGCTTGTATAATTTACTCTACTAACTCTTTCAGAGTAGACAATGAACTTCATCCCTTTTGTTTCTTACCTACAATGTTAACATACATAAAAGTACTTACTTCGACTTCTGATGTATCTTCATATAAATGTTGGACATTGGTAGTACAAGGTGGTAGAATATTAACTAAATATTCGAATTATTCTTCATCTAAAAACAAACCTATGGTTCATCTTGTAAAAGAAGTTTTAATTTTACTTACCTTAACCGATTTTTCTTACTGCGGAATCTATGTGTACGTATATTTCTACTATTTTCAACTCCCTCATGGTCAATTTATATAACCGTAAAACTATATCTTACAATTTTTTAAAACAAGTAGCATTAAAAAACTATTGTTCAACATCGGGGTCGACAAAGGATGTCCGCAGGGGAGAGTTATGTCTCCAGTGCTGTGGATTCTGATGATGGACAGACTAATAAGAACTTTAAAGTGAAATTATCACAAAACAATTGGATTTGCAGATTGCTTGGTAATAATCTCGAAAGAAAACTATAATACTGTAGTCAGGGTTCGTATGAAAGTGGCCCTAAAACTAGTAAGCCTTATAGGGAGGGGCTAAATATATGTCCCCACAAAGTCACTACAGGCACTTTCATACGCAGTCAAAAATTAGATAGATTAGATTCTCTAAAGCTGAAGGGACAATAAATTCAGCTAAAAGGAGAGGTAAGGTATCTCACGGTTATCCTAGACTCGAAACTTATCTGGAACTGAAAATTAGAAAAAATAACAGGCATCGCAGTGACAACTCTTAAGAGTGTAGACGTATGTATGGGAAGAAATGGGAATTAGGACTACACATGGATGTAAAACATGGTGATCAAACTCTCAGTTACCTAGGTAGCGACGATGTAGTAGACTAAGACACTTTAAACAGCTTCAAAAGCAAAACTAAGCAAGTTGCAAAGACTTTTGTGTCTGGGGATAACTGGTGCCATGCGCACCACTCCCAACAGCAGCTATGGAGGCTCTACGAGACCTGAGAGAATAAAATATTCACTTAAAATTCTCAACGAAAGGACAGGACATACGAGTATCACAAAGGCATGTGACGAAGGACATCTTTAATGTGGAGTAGAATCACATGACAGATACAATTTTGAGAATTTATACAGGATGTCTATTCCAGACTGCATCGAAGAATTTAATGAACTGGAAGATCGGAACAAGGTTGAGCTTCTCTGGGTATCAGGGCATCTAAAAATCAGATGCAGAAAGAGTATCGAACGAACCAGCTACGATCCTAGGAGCACCAAAGTAGCAGTCGGTAGAATAGTCCAAAGGAAAGTAGAGGACTGGACCAGAGAAAGTCATGATAGATATTGGGAGAGAATCGCAAAACAAACAAAATCTCATTGGTGGACCATGTACAAAAAGAACAGAGGAACTGCTTCCTATGGACAGGAATAAACTGAGGTAAGTAATATTAGAAATTGAAATCAGGAGAGGAGTTAGGCAGGGATGTATTATGTCACCATTACTATTTAATCTATATAGTGAAGCTTTTTGAAGAAGCATTACTATCTCAAAGTAAAGGAATAATAATTAACAGAAGATCTATTAACAATATAAGATATGCAGATGACACCGTGATTATGGCAAGCTCTGCTGAACCAACTGTAGACATGTAATAAATACCCAGAAACTGTGAAACATGTAATACGCGATTGCGGGAAGCTGGGCCGCAAAAGACAAACATTGTATGGGTAACCAATAGAAAACCCTGGTATATAGAGGATGTAACCTAAAAAATGATATCAAAAGAAAATAAATCACGTACTTTTGAACAAGAACTTTATTCTATTAAAAAAAGAAGGGACGCCCACAAATTATTTGTATACTACATTTAATTTAAATATTCTGATTTCTTTTATATATTATATTAAAAACACCATAATCTTTGGTATACCCTGTTAAAAACGAACATTTTTAATAGAGGTTATGTTCTTGCTTTTATTTTTGGTCATATACAAAAAGAAAACAAAAAATAATGTATATATAGTAAGCATATATAGGTTGGAATAAATTAGATAAAATATGTACAAACTTAATACAATGCTTTCTTAAATTTTTATCTGTACATTCCCATGGAGACAATGTTTACAGCTCAGCAAAACATCAACAGCTCAGATGTGTATAGGTTACTACAAATTGGCTTTAAATCAAACTAAAATGGATATTCTCATATCTGACTCAAGATCTTCATTAAGGAAAATTAAAACAATTAGAAAGACGATTAATTAGCAAAATAACCATTAAAAAGAATATATTTTAAAATAATAACACCACTAGAGAATTCAATAATCTAGTTATCGGTAGAAATCGTGAAAAAATTAGGAAGAGGTAGTTAAATATTCACAAAATAATTTTTTATCCCCCTTACTATGAATTTAAATGTAAAAGTAACTATTTCCAGAACACCTAGAGAAACATGATCACTTGTGACGAGGTATGAACCACTACAATTAACATTATCAAAACATCTCACTCTTTATTTCTGACCATGACCGCCCAAGAGTTTTCGTCTTTGGTTATGGAACAAGACTGCAGTTGTTTAAATCGCTATTATAGGCGAGCGGTTTACGCCTAAAAAGACGCTTAGAAACGAAATATGAATATACCGACTAATTTTTTTTGCATTACAACCGCACCAAACCCTTTAATAATAATAAATAACTTATAACAAAGAAACAATTGCCCGAATCGATAAGAGTAAAATTTTTTAGACGTATCTCAGTGAAGTAAATACTTTTTCTCTCTTGGCAATTTTTCAAAAAATGCTGCAAACTCCTTAATTAATTACAATTCTACAAAAAGCTTTATAATCTTGAGACCTTCACATAAAACCTGACATTTACTTTAGAGATCTTCAGGACAGTATTGATCAAATCAAAAAACACTAAGAGCCCGGAGGAGAGATTTCATCAATATGTAAGTTAAGTCCATTCAGCTGCTTGAAAACATAGATTTAACAAGATGAAAAATCTTTTGAGTTGATGATTTGCTTACTGTGAATGGCAGATCATGGTGTGACTCAGCGTACACAGCAATTTGCCTATAACTTAAAAATTAGTTCAACTATTCAATATCAAACTTTATTAAACTTTAGAGTCACTGGAACCACATATGTCGGTGTTTTATACATAATGAAGAATATTA
Organism: Diabrotica balteata; assembly: GCA_918026665.1. Taxonomy (NCBI): domain Eukaryota; kingdom Metazoa; phylum Arthropoda; class Insecta; order Coleoptera; family Chrysomelidae; genus Diabrotica; species Diabrotica balteata. The sequence goes on from OU898278.1 coordinate 21,063,878, forward strand.
GAAAACATGCAATATAACAATATCGGATATTTGTATTTGACATTTGAAAAAACAGTAGATTGATGAAGTATGTCGTTTATTGCCGTATTTTACACATACATTAAAGCACATAGCCAACACATTTGAGAATTCATTGGTTTATAAATAAAGATTAAAAGAGCTGAAAAAATTGTCTCCAAGAGAAAGCATGTAACTAAAAATTAAAATCGATGTATAAATTGTAAAAATTCTATAAAATTTACTCCAACCTCTACGAACTCACTTTATAAATATAAATAATATAAATAATATGCATTTATCGTTATATATACTATAAAGAGCATGCAGTCACATTTAGATATAATATTTATAGGAGGAAAGTGCTAAAAAATTTAAAAATTGCAAAAATATTTTGTATACAGTCACGGTACATCGACTATAATCTTTATTTACATCCCCCTGGTTATTATCTAAGTCGATTGAGGGGCTGTAACCTTTGAAACATAATTTGTTTTCGAGACTACGAATATTTTATACTATAAAAATATTCTGATCATACTGCTGCTGTAGTTGTTGGCATTTAAGGAACTTGTAGATATAGTAAGTAGAGCTAGATAGACCAAATTCGCCACTGGTGATTAGTAATTAGTCACTGGTAATATATATATATATATATATATATATATATATATATATATATATATATATATATATATATATATATATATATATATATATATATATATGAAAATCCCAACACGAAGCCGTCCATATGGCACAGGATCGCAGCCAATGGAAACAGCAAGCCAATAATATTTAATGTCACCACGGCCTGACAAGGGGTCAAGAAATGAGGAGGAGAGGATTAGTATATGTCATTTTTGACACATAAGTGAGAGAGGCCTACGCAGGGCCAAAGGGTATTGAACAAATAGCAGAATATAACGAAACTTGGAAAATGAAAAATATGAAATGAAAGTAGGCAACCGCACACAACTACATTCTAAGAATAGTTCTGATTTTGTTGCAATTATCTCATCAACATTTCCTTAAACTACCAATATATTTGATGGCGAGGTTTAAAAACGTAAAAATGACCAAGATCAAAGGTTACAGCCATTTAAATTATTAATATACATTTGAATATTGGTTTCGAAGAGGAATAACATTAAAAATATATAAAATATTGGTTTATCCTATGTTATTGATTATTAATCAACGTTTAAAGTAAATATATTACACAAGTTAAAAATGTACACAAGAAGCAATTCTGCGTTTTTCACGAAAGGGACCCTGTAAATAACAGTAGAGCTAACAAAACAAAAAAAATAAAATCCAAAAAATATATAACGTCATTGCACGGTTTAAATCCCACGGAATACTCGCAAAAAAAACGAATAGAAAAAATTACAGCTGTCTACAAAAGCACTTCACCAAAGAAGTCTGGATCTCGAAAAGGAATTTAAACTTTTTCAAATCAAATTAAAATCATCTCCAGCATACGCCATATTATTTGTGACGTCACGACGCAATATTTTGATCACGCATGGATTCTAATATTTTATTTCGGAATAGCAGTAATTCCCAATGAAATTCATTCATGAAATTCAACTGTAATAAATGACTCTTTTGCAATAAACCAGAATTTTTCAAAACATTATTTTAGCATAAGAACAACAAGTTTTCGAAATGATTATGATCAACGTAAAAAATGTTTTGCGAAATATGTTTAATATTTCCTTTCCTTTATTACCCATGAACAGTACTGTGCAATAACAAATAAAGTGCTGTGGGAATATTTAGGATGATTTAAAAGCAACATAACCTCAAAAATGGCATTGTGATGAGACAATAATGTGGCGCAATTTCTTTTATGAAGTGGATTTGTTGACATTCTGTAAAACTCCAATTCTAGTTTTGGGAAAATGATTAAAATTTCGGTTTCACTGGCTAAATAAATTAAATCACACACTCATTAAAAGCAATCAAGTATTTTTTAAAATATTTAACACATTTTTATTGCATATTCATCACATGTGGTCTGAAAGAGAGCATTATATCAACAAGATGGTTCATATCAAATCTGCGCAAACTCAAAGAAGGGTTGCACATTATCCGATGATTTGCTTTGTTCACAGCTGGTGGAAATGTGGGAGACTTCCTTATTTATATCAAATTATTTAGGAAACATGATCTTTTATTAAATATTTTAGCTGCCAAACAGAAAATAATACAAATCAATGAAAGCTATCCAGATAAAACATAAGAATGAGGGAAAATACAAAAAAAATATTTAACACAATCTTATGAACGTAAAAATTTACTTCAGTGAATGTTATAAACTATCTCGTGTTAGAATAAGCGGTTAACATACTTTGTGTATTAAATTGAGAGAGAAATTCGTTGTTTTATATAGTGCGTTTAGAAAGATGTAGAACTTCTCTGTTATGTTATCATATTTATGCAAACAAAAAGACATCTGGTTGAACATTTACATGAAATACCTTTATACTGGAGCATGGACAATGTGGAAATATACTAAGTACTAACATTTCAAAGCTCAAACGGTTTACAAGAATGGAGAGTATTGCTGTTACTTGCGAAATCGTTAGTCATGTGTAAGACTTATCAGGCAATCAAATATTAAAAAAAGTCATCTCACGAAACTTACCAGACCAGATTGCTTCGATTTGAAAGTACAAAACTCCAATAAAAGTTCGTTGTTATAAACAACATGAAATCTTAAGACTTAGAAGAAAATATTTGATAGTAATCAAATCGTTCCGGATATTTCAAACATTTTCCAAAACATAAAATTCATTCTTTATAACAAAAACACAAAAATATTTTAAAAACATACTTATTTTGAATGTTTGTTTAACAAAAAGCTACCTACCTGTTTGAATCAACGCGGAATTCCAACAGTTATCCAATAAATATTGTTACAGATACCCTGACATTGGCAGTTTATCGGCGATTATTGTTTCAATAAGCTAGAATATCATGCCTGGTGAGTCATTAGCAACACTACAGCTCGAACCAATCATAAGATATAAAAAATGTGATGTAAATTTGGTCAAATCGATATATCCATTGTTGTTTATCGTTAGTGTCATGCATACCTACATAATCAAGTCATATTACTAAATGTGTGCCATTAAAAAGTTCTTTTTTTATAAAAAATGCATCTTTTTAAAAACATCTATGCAAAAAAAGAGACAATAAAGTAAGCAGCAAGGTTTTGCGAACTAAAAACTATTACAATGGAATACCTAAATCTCACGTTACAATGGGAGGGGCTTAGAAAACCTTTCTAAAAAACCTTTCTGATTCGCATGGATTTGTCGCATAAAAAGTTGGAAATATTGGTTTTTTAATTGTTTGAAGAATAAACAAGGACTTTTGGTTATGAACATTCATTCTGTGCGATTGGTATTATTTGTTGTTCGTGAATTTGTGAGATAAGAATATCAAATTATTAAGATATTTACTCTCAATGTTCATGTTTTAATCTAACAATAACGTAACATTAAAACATGAACATTGAGAGTAAATATCTTAATAATTTGATATTTTTACCTCACAAATTCACGAAAAACAAATAATACCAATCCCACAGAATGAATGTTCATAATCAAAAGTACTTATTTACTCTTCAGACAATTAAAAAAACAAAAACAATACTTCCAATTTCTTATAGGACAAGTACAAACGAATTAGAAATGTTTGGAAAGGTTTTCTAAACTCCGCTCATTGAGACGTCAGAGCTTAGGTAGTCCATAGTTCGCTAGCTTCACCTAAAGACGTTATTGTTGAGATGACAGGTGACAAGGTTAGAGGGTATTAGTTGACGAGTAACAAAATAGTTGTTTTTATTCGTAAAAAAACGTAGACAAAACGTTAAAACACTACTTGTTGTTACATTTTTATGTTCTTCACTAATATATGCAAGTAATTAGAAACTCTTTAACTGTTATCCACTAACGTGGTCGCTGTCAGCTGTCATTTATAAATGACTTTGCTGGACGGTACTATATTTTGCTATAGCATTATCAAAAGGATATACAAGAAACCTACCCCAAAAACTGGGTATCAGGGAAGAACGATGAATGTACAAGATAAGCAAGGAAAACTGATAGTGAACGAAGACCAAATATGTGAAAGGTGGAAAAGAATATTTTGAAGAGATGCTAAATGACGGAGTGACTACTGAAGAAAATTATTATGTTCCTAAACCTCACATAGTAATAGAAAATATGTAAAGACGACAACATCACTTAGATAGAGAGTACTACAAACTGGAACAACTAAAAAATACTTTCTGGAACAAGATTTAACCCATTATGACCTGGCATGTGTTTATGTACCAGTCGAACTGCGAAAGAGATAATCTGGATTCATGAATACGACCTGGCCTTCGTTACTGCCTGCTACAGCAGTTGTCCTAGTCTCTAGAGTAGCAGTTTCAGTCATAGAGACACTGTAATAAGTATGTGTAATGATTGATGGACTTATGCAAAATACGAAGTAGAAATAGCAGAATCTAGCCGAATCTAGAATAGCAGAAATAATAAAAGATATGAAAAATCAAAAAACCCCGGTGAGAGCGGCATTCTGGCAGAGAACATAAAATATGTAGGAGAGAGGCTTTAATAAACCAACTTAGAGAGAGAGAGAGAGAGAGAGAGATGAGAGAGAGAGAGAGAGAGAGAGAGAGAGAGAAGAATTTAGGAGGATACCAGGGAGGATTTCGGAGAGGAAGATCAACGACGATCAAATTTTTATGCTAAAACAAATCCTGATCAATTGCTATGAATAATACAACAATTCAGTACAGTATGAATTCAACAAGTACTTTTCATTGATTACAAAGCCGCCTATGATACCATGGACAGAAACAAATTAATAGAAACGCTAAAAAAATTCCAAGTGCCAGAAAAAATAATAAGATTGGTAAAAATGACAATTAGACAAACCATTTGTGCTGTGAAATGCAACGGTACAGTCTCAGAAGAATTCGAAGTGAAAAAAGTGTTCGCGAAGGAGACCCGTTGTCTACATTGCTATTCAATATAGTTCTAGAAAGATTGTAAGGGTTAGTGGGATGAATAGGTCCGGAACTATTTTGTAAAAGCAATGTTTAGCACAGGCTGATAATGTGGTGCTTATTGCAAGAAATGGAAAGAATACTGCTTGCAGAGTACCTGAGGGAAAAAAAAGAGAGAGGAAGACCAAGAAAGAAAACGATGGAAATTATCCATCCAGCAATGGGCAAAAAAGATTGTTAACGCTGTACCTACATACTATATTATGCTCTTAAGATAAATAATTAACAACAGATTAGCATTCAATACCCATTAAAATATTTAATTTAGGAAAAATATAGAATGATATTTTAAATATTTTAACATAACGAAAATATATTATAACTTTGAAATAGCACACCATGTATTATTACTACAGTACTTTTTAAAGTGATCAACAATATCAAAAAAATGTATAGTTTCCAAATATAGTAAATTGTATTTTTATCAAAATCAGCCTTTTCTTTTTCTATTCATAAGTTATTATTCTAATTTGTCTATCGATTTCTCTTTTAAAATATAAAAACTTTTTGTGCTTGTGATTTATTGAAAATTTTATAGTTATAGCTTGGTATTTGTGACTTGTGTCCTAATAAACAATTTTTTAAACTGTTTTCCAGTCATATTGCACATAACTTAACAGCTTACAATTACGAAAATAAATTATTTGTATTACTTTTTTTACAAAAGTTAAGACAATACTTGTCAATGTTTTCTTTAAAAATCTCTTTAATAAATACACAAGTTGGCTGTGGCAACGGAAACAAATTGTAACTCAGGTTAATAATGTTTTGAAAATATTATGTCAAAATTTATGAAAAACTAAAAATCATATCAGCTGCCTTATGAAATTGTATTTTTTAATCATTTTTAAATATAATTTGAAGTGCCACTCGAATTGGGCAATAGATTATTGCACATTTTATTTGTTTAATGTAATAACTTACAAGAAAGATGAAAATCCGTGAAAAATACTAACTGCCACTGTCACATTCTTTGGCAAATCAAAAAGAACATCGTAGTTTAATAGAGCAGTTTACAAAGTTAAAATTCAGAAGAATACAACGAAAGAACATTTTAAGTTTGTTTGACTCATTTTTGTTGACTAAAACCTTCAGGTAACCAAATACCATCTTCACTGCTTTGTAGAACTAGGATATTAAGCAGCTTACAAGACAATTCGAGTTAAACAAATATAATCTAGTATACCGATGATTTTGCAAGTCCTTGAGTATTCATAACCACAAATATATATAGCCGCCAAGGTAATTAAGCGCAGTAAATCGTCAGTCGTATTGCGGTATTGTCAAAAAATCTAGTGGAATTGTATTTCTCTGGTAAATTGATGCCCTCATAATATATATGTTATAAAATCGTTTTCACGAAAGCAACACGGTGGAGCAACAACGAGACTGATGATCTCTTCATACTTAGGCAACCGAAGCTTCAGAGTTCGAATAGAAAAAGGCGTGTCCGAAATAGGAACCCAGGAGGCTTAAGTAACACAGAGAGCGGTCCTGTCACCACTACTGTATACACTATACACTGCAGATATTTCAAGAACACCTGGAACTGTACTCTAAACATAGAAATGTAGACATAGCAGTAAACAACCTGCAAACAGCGTTAGACAATATTGAAAAATGGAGCATACAATGGAAAATCACCATAAACTCTGAGAAAACGCAAGCGGTGCTCTTTAAGAAAAGACAACAACAGCCAGAGGAACAACTTACAGTGCAAAACAATCCCATCGAATGGAAAATTTAAGCTTAATACCTGTGAGTCCTAATGGATAAAGGACTAAACTTTCCAAAAACATGTAAACGCCGCACTACAAAAAGCAAATGTGGCAAAAAGGTCAATAAGAGGACTCTCAAGTAGAAAAAGCAAATTAAGAACGAAAATAAAGATAAAATTAATACACAGCATCATACCGATATTAACGTACGCATCTCTCGCATGGTGATGTGTTCCCCGTAGCAGCCTAAGAGAATCAGTCAACGTACCGAGATACGTCGCTGAACGATAAGTCAGGATGACCGATATGATGATAGAAAAAGCAAGGACAAAACTAGCGGAACTTTAAAATGACATCCATCACATCACTGTGATCGAAGTTGGCACCGATCGCGGTTTTAGTTATTTCTATCGGAATAAAAATCGGCTTTTTTATCTTTCCCTCGGACCAGAAAATGTCAGTGGTTGGCCATGAACAAGAACGACTGGTAAACAGATTAGGAAGGGTCGAGGCTCAACTAAGGCTGAACGATGATGATTTTTTAATCTTAAATTTAATTAATTTTAAATCTGGGGATTTACACAATAAATAATTACTATTTAACTAAGAATAACCCACAATAAAAGGTAAAAGTACGTTTATTGACGTTTCAATTTCCACTTCGGGAATCGTTCTCAAAATACAAACAGTAAATTAAACAAATTTACTGTTTGTATCAATAAACGTACTTTTACCTTTAATTGTGGCTTAATCCCATTTAAATAGTAATTAATTTAAGATGCCACAAAAAGATAGCTTCGGAACAATATTCAAAAAGAAATAATTAAGATACAAACTCACAATTTTTATTTAAAAAAAAAAAATGTCGAATAAACTATAAATAAAAACTGGTAAAATGCGATGCTATTGGCGAAACCCGAGCAAACTATGGTTGTTGAAACATGGATATTATCCTAAAATGAGCAAATGTCCTACTGAACATTTTTTTTTCTCATAATCAATGTGTTTTTTAGCGAAATAGCACCGTTAGTGATGCAAACTCTTAAAGTAACAACACCTGCAATTATCAAAAATACCCAAATGACAGAAAAGTATTTAGACTAACTTAAGCACAAAAGAGGTGTTTTTTTTTTAAGTAAAAGATCCTTTGAGGTTAACTCTTCTTTTCAACGGATTTTGCAATCTTTACATGTAAGTATTGACATAAAACAATTTAATAGTATTTAAAAAATATAGCTGCCTAAAAAATACTCGTTTTTAATTAGTTAAAACCGGAATACAAGTGGTAAGCTGAAAACCTAAGTAAAATAAACCTGTTTCAAGTAACTTTTTTGCAAAAATATCATAGCAATTAGTAAATCTGAAAACCGCGAGAAGCTATTTTTTTGATATTTCGGACAGTTGAAAAGGCTTTTAGGGACTAGTCCGGATTCGAACTTACAACCTCGTATTGTATGGGGTGTCGAAATTTTGGTATATTATTATGAATAAAAGTATTATCTACATTCCTTTGTAGTTAATACAATTGGATTGTATAGCTGCAAAGCAACAAAAGTACAAAGAGAAGTGAAATTTGGTTTCAACGAAATAAAATGAAATAAGATGTAATTACTGGACTAGAGCACATAAAATTGGAAAGATAATAATGATGCCAAAGCCTAGCTTAAGTCTAGACGTCTCATTATATCCTCCAGTAGCCTATTGCGGCAATATTAAAGTTTTTAAACGACTTAATCTACTCTAAAGAGACTAAATGTCACATTGGATTTTCTTAACTTCATAGCAGTTACACTACTTTTTTATATATCCACTACCTCTTTGTAAAGTCTGGCATATTGGCTTATTCTGTAAAGTAAATATTCTTGCAAAAAGCTTTTGCTCCATATTTGAAGGTTATTGCCACTAACTTCAGTTTTATTTAGGTTAACGAAGAAATCACTAATAATAGCATCTGATAGTCACTGTAGACATAGAATTTGTCAAACAGCTGTGAAAACAAATGAAACACGTACCATTAACAGTGATATAAAAATTAATCTGTTATACCAACTACAGAAACATATTAAAATTTGTAGGTACTTTGGTTTTAAAAATTACTAAAAGCTGTTTAGTAATTGTTTTTAAATTTAAATTAAACTAAAAAGATTTATAAGGTAGGTGCAGATTTATCGACACTAGGTTAAACTTTTTTTGCTACACTTTTCAATGGAACAGAATTGTGTAGCACTACACCTTGTAAAGAAACGACTTAGTGTAGCACTGCTACAATATTATTATATTTTAGAATAGGTGTTTTAGAAACACCGAGGCCTGACAGAAAAGGTTATAAATTTGAGTCATAAGATATAAATAAATTGGTACAATCAGTAAAATTTCTTAAAAAGAAACACTCATAAAAAAAAACAACCATAATAAGTCTAAAAAAATGTTGTTTCTCCCTTTTTTATCTCATCACGTTGAAATATGTATAAGGCATATGATTAATTTGTGAGGAAATTCTGAGATGTCTACAGACAACAAATATAGACGTTATGGATGTCGAAACCTTAAATGATATCTTAATAAAAGCTATTAAGAGCGCAGAGTAAAAGTGCAATACAAATCCTAGGAGAGATAAGGAGGAAAAAATCAGTCAAGAGACAAAAAGACTTATTTAGACACGATTTAGTAAGAAGAATATTGTTAAGCTCGCAGATCGACATGGAAAAGTGGCAACAGATAAAGATAAGATAATTAGGGTAGTTGAAGAATTTTACACAGAATTATATAGAGAAAGGGGTAAGAAAGACGGCACCAAGTTGAGAAAAGTCAAGAATGTGGGTTCAGAGGATATCCCAGAAATACCATTGATGACCTAACGGCGCAGAAACCTCAACACTCACAAGAACAACAGTGAGTAAAACTACAAGTTGCGGAAAGGGCAATGGAGAGAAATGTCGCAATTTGTATGCTTAGTAATAACATAAAATAATCTGGGTACTTAAATAGGTTAAATATTGATAACATCGCAAAAATCAATAGAAAGATAAATGTTGTATACAACTTAATATTGTAGGAGACGTGACAAAGCAGGTGTTAAAACTTAAGAAAACAAAAGAGAAAGAGGTAGAACTCAGATCATATGAAGTGGAGATTTAAGAAACATGCTGGAATAATGTAAAGATGATTTCTTCAAGCTTTCATTGTATATCATCTATATATCGTTGTATCCAGCTCTTCCTATCTAAAAAATCTCTATATTGTAGGTCTCTTCTTTCTTAAAACGATCTTTGAGATCGTCCTTTTTTTTCTTCCATTCCAGTCCATTTCCAGGTCCCATTCTGTAAATTTGCTTACTAAGGTTTATTTCCAAAAAAGGATAGAAAAAGTCACTATAGACTGTATACATTACAGTATTACTTATCCAGAAAACGATAAAGGACTTTATAAGAAACTAGAGGAGCACGCTACAAAATATTTGGAAAAAGATGATTATCATAAAATCTCGGTACCTTATCGACGTAAATGAAAAAATCACATAACTTTAGTTAGTATTCCAGCATACTATCTTGTATTCTTAAAATATATGTTCAATCGTATAAAACATATTCACGTACACAAAATAGCAATTCATTTTTATAATGCATGTTTTTCACACTACATGGACACATTTTGGAAAAACTTAAATATACCAAGTATCAAAACAAACCTCGTCTTCAATGTTTTGTAAAAATATTAAAATTATTGTTTTTAAAACAAATTCATAATATAAAATATTAAAAATCTGAAATTGTTCACAACTTCCTTATAGTTTCACTTTGTACAAAGTAATGTTTGGTGAACAACTCCATCGCTCGCGCCCAAAAGTTGATTTTGAACACATTTTTTAGCATCTACTCAATACAAATACAAAAATCAATCACATTCTACATAACATCAACAAACATCTCGCATGGATTGCCCATGGCAATCTTAAAAGATTGTCTACTACCGGCAATGTCTTTAGACTGTGGATTGGTCGCTACTTGCGTTCCACTGCTCTGCTCGGAACCGTTGGAGCTGCCGTTGCCGTTCCCGCTCGTCTTCGGTCCTGCGGCGGAACGGGGACCCAACGAAGTGATGTCGCTGTCAGAAGCGCTGCTCTGACCAGCTGCCGTGTCTTTCAAGTGTTCCGAACCACCAGATGAACCACCTAAAACAAAAAGAACTTATATAAAATATTGTCATTAAATTATGATTTCTTTCACTTATTTTGAGTATAGCGACCTCCAGCAGATAAAGGAAAATTGAATACACATTGCAAAATGTATATTCTGTCAAAAATATACTGTTGGTGAAATACACTGTCAAAAACTCCCAAAAGTAATGGTAAAACATAATCGTGGTAAATAAAAAATATATTTGTGAGACTTAATTATATTAATCTTAGAATTCAATTCAAAAATTGTATTGTCTAATGGAAAGGAAATCCAAATAATTGCCAGAGTATAATAAACTTATAAACAAATATTCATTATAAAGTCCTGAGAGTTGTAGAGTAATTATACCTGTCATAAAATTGTGAAAAATTACGTTTCACAACAAACTGTAATGCAAACTGGTCCACCCATCTAATATGTACTTTTTCGAGAACTCAGTTTCTTTCTGTCGCGCACAATGTGCTCGGAAACTCGAGAGCCGATGAAACCTTTTCATGGTGGAGGGGTGCTTTGTGCTCGGTCAAGGCCACTAATTCTGAGCACGATCCAATGGACAAGCTAAGGACGGCCCAACTCCATGTACCAGGCGACACTCATTTCACTCAGGTGTGACCATCCAACCCTAAGCTTATAGTGAAACATAAGTGGAGGAGAAACAGTAATGAAACTCGGTAAGAAGCGTAAAATGAGATAGCTAGCTAGAATAACCGATACGGCTAGAATGTTCAAGTATCTGTTGAAGTAAAGCCTCACTAAGAGGCTGACATGGATGAAGGGGATAAACAAACTCTTTATTAAAAATATAAAATATAGTTTGGAAACATGTCCAGCGTGTTTAGTTATAATAATAATTCAATCGAATGTCGATGATAAAAAAGAGAAAACAATTATATGGGTGAAATAATATTACATAAAAGATATCTTTTTGGCCTTTGCAAATCTTCTCAAAGAATTTACGTTGGGTGAATTATTAGCTACAGTAATATCGCTGATACAATAAGATGACCGATCTCGAAAGAAGCTATATCACCAAAGCAGAGTTTCACTCGCTGAACAATGAATTTCAAACAATTTTGAATTTCTACAACTAATTGTACATCTCGTCAAATAACTCATACACAGTTATGCAAAATTTAAACACAGGTGTATGGATCATACGATTTAAATGTACCCTGCACCTTTTAAAACGACTATATTCATTGAATACCGTTTAGTGTTTGCAGCTAAAAAAAACCCTCCCTTCAAGAAACGTAATGTCATTTAGCTACCAGAAAGTGTCAATAAAAGAGAAAATATTAGAACTATGATCAAAAGAAAGAAAAGTTTGTATGTCCTGGAGATCTAATCGGGTTAGACAAGGCAGGATCCTAAACCACGTTAGGATTTGTGATCTTATTGAGATACAGACAACTGGTACTAACAATCCTAAAGGAATGTACCTACAGAATACTAAAATCAAATAAAAAAAAGAGTGCGTCACTTGGGGAGTGCCGAGGGTAGTGAATACTTCTTATAGCGTGTTATTACTATATGTAGGTTAAAGAAATTTATGTTTTTATAATTATTTATATAAATAAATATAAATATAATAAAAATATAAATATTTTATAAATATAAATTTATAAATATTTTTTATAATTTTTATAGTAACATTACACATTTAAGTTCATTTTTTTTTATTTAACATCCAATGTTTATTGCAATCCGTCTCATTACAAACAATAAGCAATATTTATAATTTATGTACAATAACGTAGTGGGAAGCCAACCAGGCAAGACATAATATAGATATAAATGATATAACAATTAATTTAAACTTCAACTTAACAAAGTTTAATACAGATAAACATTACTGATATTATGTGTATTACAAAACTAAAAAAAATCAAGAAAAGATTTAGAAAACACTAGAATAAAAACTTGTTATTTCACTGTACCTAATTGGGTTATGAGGAAACGCCTTCAACTCAGCTTAATCTACAGGAAAATGTATTGGTACATGAGTCGAAAATTAAATCTTAGCCTGGAGAACAAACTTCTGATATATAAATGTATTTTAAAACCAGTATGGCAATATGCAGCACAAATCTGGGATACAGCGAGTAATACCAACATTTACTCCACATATTACACCTAGATTTCCAGTTACCAACATTTAGCAAAACACTATCTGCTGTAAACTTTGTATACAAGACCAGACTATCCTGCCATCCAAATCCGCTGGCCACGGATCTGCTCAACATTTCACACGTAAGAAGATTAAAACGACCAGACCCTTTGGATCTCTAGTAAATCTGGAGAAACAGATCATTTCAGTTCTTGAAAATTTAAAAAATCTTAATATTTTTCTTTAAAAGTTATGTAACTAAATGATTTTAGTAATTTTCAAAATTTGTTTAAATATAATACCTATAGAATTTATACACTTTCCGTATTATCTTTTAGTTATGCTAATTATTTCATTTTGACTATCATTATATTCTAAAAAGAATCATGAGTAATGGGGGGGGGGTATATTAATAAATTTTCATTAAATACTTTCCACTTGTAAATACTTACCTATAAACGACTATACAATTTCTAAATAAACTTTTGTTTATATTAGTTTTATTAAATTTTTATAATTTTTTATAGTTTTTTCTAATTTTATTTAATTTTTACAATTTTTTAAAATCTTTTACAATTGTTTATAATTTTTTATGATTTTTTATAATTTTTTTTGTAATTTTTCATACTTTTTTGAAACTTTACAATTTTTTATGACTTTTAATTTTTTATAATTTTATTTAAGTTTATTTAATTTTATTTGATTATTTATTTCATACAAATATTTTAAAATAAAAATTAGTCAAATCGATCCAGTCATTCTCGAGTTATGAAAAAAAAATATATAAAATTATAATAAGTGTATCCATGTTTATTATGTATATTACGGTATACCGCAGGGTTGCTACACCGTCTTGATTTTTCTAGTCACGTTAAATAGGATTTGAAATAGGATATCGAATAGGATATGAAACATCATACCCAGCGATAAGAGGTATTCACTTCAAAATTATGTTATACAGTAATGTTAATAACGTAATAATATCATGTTAGTCGGAAATGATAAAATATAAGGAGAAATTATAGCTTGTCTTTAAACAAGGTTTTTTAAAAAAGTGAAAATTATTTTAAGAAAAAAATCAAAATATAATAGGAATTGGTATTTCTTTCCACTATCATAGAAAGCAAAAAAAGATCTGTGGAAGGAAAATTCTAAAAGTGAGGGATTGAATTAGAGATCATGACCAATATCACAGAATATCAAAGGATCCGACATAATTGTTGGAAGTAATGTTTTGCAAAGTCTTAACACATTAGACAATAAATTTGAAATAACGGGTCCAATCTCAGAAAAACCAAAATAAACGTTACGGTCAGAAAAGTATCAAAGGAAACCCTTATCTTTATCGTTATATTTTATATAGTAAAAACTTCCAATAGCGACCACTCTCGGAGAATCAAAAGCTGGTCGCTAAAGAGGAGTGGTCGTTTACGAGAGAACATAGGAAAATTAAAGCAACTGATCCGCATTTTACGTTGTTTATTTACATATTATAGTGATTTATGTACCAAGGGCATTAAGTTTATGTTTATACCTGAGGGCGACTATCTTTATCATTCATTATCTTCTTCTTCTCGTAAAACTACAACCTGCAGCTGGTCTTATCCGACTGCGCAACTCGCTTCCATCTCGAACGATCGGCCATGATAGTTGGGTCAGTGGGTAGCCCCATTGTTCTTAAATCTGACCATATTATGTTATCTCTCCATTACATTCGTTTACGTCCTAAGGGCTTTCCCCCTGTCGGGCCATATCCCAGATTAACTTGGTAAGGCGGTTATTAGAGAGTCTATCGGTACGACCGGCCTATCTTAGACGTTCGGTCTATATCGCTAGCTCTATACATATGTTGACGTCTAGTTTTCGGGTCATGGTGAGGTCCAAAGATTTTGAGTATTTTTCTCTCAGAACATCTTGTTTTCTTTTCATTGCTTTTATTAGCTTTCACGTCTCGCACCAATATATGAGCATATATATAATCACTGTTTTATATATCCTGATTTTTGATGTAGGCTCTTGGATTTAATAGTGTTGTGGAGGCTATACATACATCTGTTTCCTGTCCGAATTCTCCCTTTCATTTCTTTCGTGATATCGTTACCTGCTGTGACTGTCGCTCGGAGATATTTAAAACTCTCCACTCTTTCGAGGTTATATGGGTCTATTGTTACATTGAACCCTATTCTATCTCATCTCTTTTGTCTGTTAATGCATATTATATTTGGTTTCCTCTTCATTGACCTTTTCACCGAATTTTTGTCTCCGTCTCTAAGTTATTGAATTTTTTTTCCATTGGTGACTTTCCCAAAATGTCAATATCATCCGGCGATCCTCGTAATTCGGGTCCATTTACTGTTGTCATCTAGTGCAATAGTCTGTGGACTAGTGCGCACTCCGATGCGCATCGTCCACCCTCGAATCCTTCCTATTGGCTAATCGACCTGGAAATCCCCATTTATCGCTCTAAACGCACACATAAATATAGGCGATTTTCAGGTCAGCCAAGTCAGTCCCTCACGGGTCTTTCTAGAGTCTCTGCACTCTAGGGACTCTGCTCCTGTTCCATTTTGTACTCTGTAACTGAGATTATTTTCGACTTCAACTTGGTGCTATTATTTTGACGAAGAAGAATTGTCATGTAAGAAATATCTTATCTTTTTCAAGACAAGGCACCGTAGATAACAATTTTACAAGTCCATAGCCGTACATCGACTTGGCAAAGGATTCTTCGTATGCTATTTTCGAAGTCCTCTGCAGAGCGTACAAGAATCAGAAGGTGTTTAAGACCCTTACCTTTTCTGACTAGACAACACTGTCAGTAAAAGTCTGTGCTAATTTGTGCTGTTCTTATTTCAAACGATTCTGAAGGTTTGTTATCCATCCGTACTCTGGATATACAGCCATTTACACATATTTTAACGAGCTGGATAAATTTTTTTTGGAACTGAAAGTTCTGTCATTGCATTCCACATCTGATCCCTTTTAATGCTGTCGTATGCTTGTCGTAAATCTATGAAGAGATTATGGACAGTTCTATTGAATTCCCATCCTTTTTCAAGCAGCTGCCTTAGAGTAAAAATCTGATGCATGATCGATCTATTTTTACCGAATCCGGCTTGGTATTCTCCTATGAAATTTTCTACAAAAGATGTTAGCTTACTTAATGGGATGTTCGATAATATTTTGTACGCCTTATTAGTAGGGAGAATGGGAGAAGCCTCTGTAATTAGAGCAATTGGTTTTGTCTCCCTTTTTATGGATAGATATGATTACACTTTCGTGCCAATTTATTGGTATTTGCTTTTCGTTCCATATAAGCGTTATTAGTTTAAGTAATTATCTATATAATGTTTCAACTTGGTAATTAAGTAATTCGGCTAGTCAATTGTCGGACACTGGAGCTTTTGCGTTCTTCAATTTGTCAATTGCTTGTAATGTTTCGTCTATTTTTTGGTCCTCTACCGGTAGGTCCACCCCAGGGTATATAGCCTCTTCATGTTATTCTTCTTGACATATGTTTAGTAAATTTTTAAAATATTCTTGCCATGTTTGAAGCAGCTCATCTTTGTTGATTAGTAATTCATCATTATTTCTATTAAGTACAGACCTGCAGTTAGGTCTGAAACATCTCTTTTCGTTTGACACCGATATGTAAATAGCTCGATTATTTGACTGTTATCTATTTCTTTCCATTTCTTCATATTGCTGTTGTTCGTATTTCCTTTCTCTCTCCAATTAGTTTCCTTATTTCTCGTCGTGATTTTGTATAGTTTCTTTCTGTTGTTTTTGATGTTGAAGCATAATGTTTCGCTTTTCTGTCTTTTTTTCTGTTATGTCAAGAATTCTCCTTGTAGTGAACTGTCAAAATTTTGATCAAATATTAAATGACATATTGATAAAAAATACACATTTTTTAAATAAATTATGGAATTTTGAATTTAATTCAAAAAATTTTTCAGTAAGTTTTGACATAAATAGTTTATTTACAATGTGTCATTACTTAAGACTTTGAATATAATCAAGACAAAATTAGAGAGTGATGATACATTGGCAACTATAACAAGACTAAAAATATCAGCTATAATGGAATTATGTACTGATAATACCTATTTTCAACTAAATAATGAATTCCAAAATAATGAAACCAAAATTTTGGTCTAGCAATGGGCTCTAGTTTATCTCCATTATTAGCCGATATATTTATGGGAGATTTTGAAACAAATATTATTTCTAAACAAAATTTAAAACCCACAGTAGGTGAAGATATGTAGATGGCCTCATGGATTAGAGTTGTCGAACACATTCCAGAAAGATATAAACGATAAAGAAGAGACGATAATATTTACCATGGAAAAGGAATATAATAACACACTACCTTTCCTAAATGTTTTAATCTTTAAGAACGATACCAGATATGAGACTCATGTTCTATAAGACGAAAATTCGTTGTTAAAGGAAAAACATTTGTTGACATCTGTTTTATTAAAAAATGATTATCTTTTGTCATTGATAAATAAGGAATTTTCAGCAATCGACCGAATAGAACATAACAACTTAGAACGAGATCCTACAGCATACACAAGGAATAATACGGGGAAATTAATATTAACATACATAAATGTATTAGAAAAACTAAAAAAGATAGGAAATAAATTCAACATTTCAACAACATTCAAAACAACAAACACATTGAGATCTATTTTATTCAAAACTAAACCTAACAATGAACAAGAAAGAACAAAGAATTGTATTTATAATACCTTGTAAATGCGATCAGTTTTATTTAGGTGAAACGTCAAAGCCATTAAATGTTAGAATAAGTGAACATCAATCTTATATTAAAAATAGAGAGTTTGATAGATCTCAAATATGTAAACACGCATAGGAAAATGAACATAGGGTTCAATGGAACGATTTAAGTATAGTCCTAAAAAACAGATAGTAAAAAGAGAAAAATCAAAGAAGCGGCTCTAATTATGCTAAATGAGACCAATTGTGTTGCAAATTCCTCAGCAGAGTGCAATAGGATATGGTTAACCATATTAAAAGAGGAAGTTAATAAAAGGAAAATACTACTATTAGTAAGTAAGTAACATATCGAGAATACATGTTTTATAAATAACATACCTATAAAATCAGAATTTGTTTATTTAGAGTAAACTAAATGTAAGACCAAATACTTACCATGTCGGCATAGTATTATGAGTTTTTTTCCTGGTTTTTTCCTCATGATTTACTATGGAAACACTAACGGGAGAATTTTACTATTATCAAGCCATGTGGTTGTCTTTTTAAAGACGAATCACATCCTATGATTTTTTCTGACAGATATTCTTAAGTTAAAGTTTATTTCATGTAATCGAATGAACTATCTTACAATAAAGTCGTCCCAGGAACGCAACTCAGCAATATCATTTTAAAGTCGTCTACTTTAAAATGTATAATATATGTCTGAATTGTCAATATAAATGAGTCAGATAAAATTAAGTTAAGGATTTTTCACAAAAAAAAAATTGTTAAATAAATAAATGTTTGTATTTTGAGAACGATTTTAGAAGTGGAAATCGAAACGTCAATAAACTAATTTTAAACTTTAATTGTGGCTTATTTCCATTAAAATAGTAATAATTATCTCAGTTTAGAACTGAGACAAATAACACATATTTTGTGACATGGATTTTTCATCCATGCAGAACATTCAATATGTTTCGGCATTCTAAAATCAAAATTAAAAACAAAACGTGTTTATCAGCCACCAATCTTGAGTAACCAGTAATTCTATCTTGAAAATAGGTAGATAAGTGAGATATCGATATTGGCCGCGCCACCACTGTTTATTTCTATTAGATGCAAGATGTACACAGTTCATCCGATTTTATACATTTGTAGGTATTTATCAGCGTATGAAGTTAGTACATTTCCTATTGCCGTGGCGTAAAATGTAGTTGTGTTTGTGTTTTACATTTGTTTTGTTTATTGATATAAGAACACTGTGATTGATTGTAGATTACCAACAAAGTGAAATGACCAAGCAGTGTATAAATCAGGATAACAGTTTTTGTTATGTGTGAGGAACTAACTTTCAAATCGCAAAAACTTGTACGTAGAGAAAATAAATATATATACACGGTTGCGTTTGGTTTTAATTCGAGTCTCTTACCATTCTTTTATACGTGTTTCTGAGTCTACCCGTCGTCAGAGAGACTTGTAAGAAGAATGGGAGTAAATCAAAACGCACCGGCTAGTATGGCAATTATAGCAAAATAATACCCAGAGTATGCTTTTAGCGACCTCTAATGAGGAAAGATGAAGTGAATGTCGATAGCGATTGAAGTAAAATGTGTATCCAGACTTAATCAATCCATTCAGAGCGATGCTAGGAATATTTATATTCCACTATGCATGCACAATTTACCCATATAAATCACCATCATTTTTGTACTCTTTTCGTCGAGTAAAAACGATAAACAAAAGCTTAGAGCTTAGATGTAGAGCTTACAAACTTTATTTCACATCAAGATAAGTCATGAGCCCCTCATATATTTTGTAAGACTTGTGTAAGATTATTAACAGCTTGGTTAAAAGCTACAAAACGTCGAATGCACTTTGCAGTACCAATGATATGGAGAGAACTAACAGACCACGATATAAATTGATACTTTTGTCCCACGAAGATTCGGAGCATAGGGCCGAAGTCCAAGAATACCGTGCAGTATCCCTATTAACCATTGACTATTCCATCCCGCCGAACGTAGCAAAAATCTCCCTACGTACCATTCGCTGTTATATATTTTCAATATTATTATATGGAGCTGAGACTTGGACATTTAAAAAAATGCAATTTAAAAAGAATCGAGGTTTCGAGAAAGAATAAAGAAGTACTGGAGAGGGTTGTTAAAGAAACAGAACTAATCACCACTATACAAACCAGAAAATTGGAATACCTAGGCCACGTGATGAGGGGACCAAAATATGAAATTTTGAGACTCATAATATAGCGAAAGATTCCAGGAAGATCTGTTGGCCGAAGGCAGAACTCATGGTTGAAGAATCTACGTGATTGGTATCAATGCAGATCGATTGATTTGTTTAGAGCAGGAAGTTCTAAAATAAAAATAGCCATTATGATTGCCAACCTCCGTAGGGAGACGGCACTCATAGAAATTGTTTTTTATTTTTCGGAGGAGTTAGAACTTCAATGATTTTCAGGTATATATAGATTACATATATAAATATCATCCCCTTAATTATAAATATAGGAATTAATGCAAATTCTAGAAATAAGAAATTAAAATAATAATTACAATCAAAATAAAAAAAAAAACAATTGAAGAACGTTAAAATTAATTAATATAATGCTGTTTCCTGTATAAAAACGGCAGAGCTTGAAGGTTTAAGGTATTTGAGATTAATAATAGTGAACGCCAAAAAACATAGGTGTTATTTTTTTCAAATATTTTTGTATATTTGGATTCATAAATTAGCCTGCAGTACTCACAGTATTTTCGTTTGTATTTAATTTTGTGAAAACTTTGACAACTGTTTATGAAAGTAGATAGTTTAATCCAGTGATTCCCAACCAGGGGCGATAGAGCGAAGGGGGCGACAGAGAAAACGGGGCGTTTAGCATCCGGAAAACGAGAAATGGGTAATTGAGAAAAATAAGAAAAGAGACAAAAAATACAATACTTTCGATCGGATATCCATAGGATAATAAAAAGTAAATATATGTATACCAATGCAGGTAATAATAACACAAACATCTCGTCTAGTCACAGAGAGCTATGAATCATAATACAATTTAATTCTATACATTATCGTTATAATTACCCATTATAACGAATTCTGCATTTTCCTTTGATCGAGCTTTCGTTTTCTGCGGTCATCCGTACAAAAGAGAAAGAGAGAGAAGTGGGATAAGAATGATGAGAAGTATAATGTATATAAGTGTATATAAGTATATGAGAAATGTAATTAATTACTCTTTTGTTTAGTTACTAACTTGAGTTACTGTTGGGTCATTGATTGCAAAAGCTACCAAGAAAAAGACTTTTACTTGCTTCCTACAAGGTATCATTGTTAATAGCAAAAAGTGCCAAGCCGCACACAATTGGAGATGAACTCATCCTCCAAGCTGACAAAGAGATAGTTGATAATATGTTGGAACCCAGTCAGGCCAGCCAAGTAACAGATGCAGTTCCTCTCAGCAATAATACTGTCTCCAGAAGGATTGATGAAATGAAAGCGAATGTCGAAGATATTCTCTGCAACAAAATGAAAAGCAGAGAGTTTACTGTGCAACTTGACGAGAGTATCCTAAGTGACAGCACAGCTTTACTGCTGTCATATGTCCGATTCATTGACGACAATGGAGAAATGGCCGATGAAATGCTGTTTGCTAGAAGTCTGATTACTGATATAAATGGATCTTCCATATTTGAGGTTGTTAAGAGATTTTTTGAGGAAAAAGAGATTCCCTTATCAAATATGATCGCCTGTGCTACGGAGGTGCAGCAGCAATGACAGGACGCCATCGAGGATTTATTGCACATCTGAAACAAGCAGTACCTGGAATTTTGTGTGTTCACTGCGTCATTCACAGAGAGCATTTGGCTGCCAAGAATTTGAGTGGGAGGTTGCACGATTCTCTTCGACTTGTCATAGATGCGGTAAATAAAGTTAAAGCAAAACCAAAAATGATCGAATATTTCGTACACTCTGTGAAGAAAATGATGAGATATTTAATACATTGCTACTACATACGGAAGTCCGCTGGCTTTCTAAAGGCAATTGCTTACGGCGGTTCTTCAGTCTCATGGATACTGTTATTGAATTTCTTAATACTACTGACCCCACACTGACTACAGAACTACAAGAGAAGCGAAATTACATCATTTACTTATCAGATATTTTTCAAAAATTACATGAAATGAACCTGCAACTACAGGGGAAGAACATAAATATGGCCAAAGCGAAGGAAGTAGTCGGAGCATTCATTGACAAACTATCATTTTTGAAGAAAATATGCAGAGAAGAGATCTGACCAAATTCCCCAACTTGAAATCTTCTTGTGGAGATTCTGAGGATCTTCAAACATACTGCCTCCACCTTCAAACACTGAAAGAAGATCTGCAACTTGGTTTATCAATCATTTCAGCATGGAAGTTTCAACGGTATGTCCTTCTCTTCAAGAAAACTTGATTGATTTGAAACATGATGTTGAAATTGAAAGTTTGTTTCGGGAGTGTGTGTATGAAAGATTTTGGCCGCGGATAAAAGAAGTGTATCCAATCTTGTGGAATGCAATCAAATTATTATTAACATTTCCCACAACATATCTAGTGGAGAAAGGTTTTAGTTCTGTGTGTATATTGAAAAACAGACAAAGAAATAGGCTCGACATAATAGAAAGAGGGGATTTGAGGTTGTTATTAACCAACATTGAGCCAGACATAAAGAAATTATGTGAGGGACACCAGGCCCAAGGAAGCCATTAACAATTCTTTTACACACATATAACCATTTATCATTTTACGAAATGTAAAATAAGTAAATATGGATACTTACATTTTGTACTCGTATAGATTCATTATTTGTCTCAATTTAATTGGGTGGGGTGGGGGGCGATTGCAGTATTAATAACTGGTGAAACCTGTCTAAGGGGGCGATCATGGGAAAAAGGTTGGGAACCACTAGTCTAATCTTTACTACGAAATAACTAGTCTGCAGTATCATGGAGTAGAGAGTAACTAAAAACATTCGTTTATATTGAAAATTATTACAAAAAATGGATTTGAAAATTTGTTTCGTTAGGTTATTTGGGGAGGGGATATTACCAGATGACGTCACATATAACTACCTGCTTTGTTACTTCTCAAATAAGTGCGTAGTTATAGCTCTCGTGTGCTAAATTCATAAGCCTCTACTTAAAACCCTCATCAAACTACCATCTCATCCCAACCCTACCCCTTACAAACCTCCTCACACCTAATCACCCAACAAAAAAAACCCTATTAAATACAATTCTAAACAATAACCACAACTACAAACAAACAAAACTCCAAACCAAACTAATTACCCATCGAATAACCCTTACTCCACCATCACAACAACCCCGTCGTTTGATCAGAATCGATATTGGAATTGGGCTAATCACAGAGACCGTGGAACACACGGAAAATAGAAATAGAGTACATATTCGAGGAGCAGTTCCTCAGTTAGTGAAAGACAGTTATGCCTGTAGCATCGACTTTAATAACGCCATGCTTTAGTCCTAGACGAATAAATTCCAGACCACGGTCTATAAGCCCGAAAAACGATGTAACATTACAAATTAATTTCCGTGAAAGTCTAATGGGTCTTCTTGATAATATTAGTATTTCTTATTTTCGAATTTACTATTCGTAGGTACCAGAGAAGTACCAGGAAGCAAACATGCACTAACATAAACGCGCATCTACCAATATTGTGCGACATGCATACATTCGTGTGACACAAATAAATGAAAGAGGATGCAACACTTTATTTTTATTATTAACAATATAGTTTATTATTAAGTTAACAAAATATAATAATATCATTGTACAATGTATTTGGCACACCTATATAACATTTTTAGTTATAATTAATAGTACTATACATTAAGTCTTTAAGGGTTTACACATATTGGCACATTCTAAGCATCCAAATTCAATTTCAACTAAACATTAAATACGTACATAAGGTTTTTACTACATGTTCGGAATTGCGTCACCTTTTATTCTTTCCCCAATTAGAACTTCAACCAGTTATTACCAAAAAATATTTCAAACTTGAAGATGCTATATGTGGGTCTATTTTATAACTTTTTCAAATACCGAAAAGAATATTGTTGACTTTTAAAAAATGAAATAAAGAAGAAATAAGTAAATCGTAAGTAATAATGACAGTTTAGTTTATGTTTTAAAATAGCACGACTAAGATTTTTAGGTCACACATGTACAAATTAATATTGGTGACAAATCCATCATATTTTATTATTTATGATTATGGTTATCTAATCTAAGATATTACCAAATCCAGCTTGAATTTGGGAATACTATAGGCGAGGCAATGAAGCAATAAACCTACCATTTCTTTGCAGTTGGATGCAACTCAATAAAACTTGTTGTATTCGATTCGTAGCAGCGTGAGGAAATTTTGTGAACTAAAGTAATGATGTTGAAATGAAAATTGAAAAAGTTGAAAAATGAAAGTTTTCAAATTCTGTGTTTTTTTCTATTCCTCGTTGGTTCATTTTAATCAATCAATTCAATTTAATCTTCGAACAATTGTTTCTCTTGAATGTCCACATTCCTTACTTTGCCTTCAAGTGATACTTCTCTAATAGTTCTTCGCTTCTTGTTTGCGCCATCTTTTCATAATTCCTTTATCTCGCGATGCTTAACTATGGTTTTGGCTTTAATATATTAGTACAGATTTTGAATATATCTGGGTTTTCTTTATTCTAATGCATCCCGACATTCTGACTGGCATATTTACTAGTTTGTTAACTGCTTCTATGAAGTATCTATTGCATCATATCTCTACTACTACGTCTCTACTACGCTAGGTAAGCGAAGTTCATAAATAAGTTAATTATGTGTTAACTACTTATTAGTTCGTATTCGATGAGATTTTTTATTGCGGATTTGTTTTATACACCTCATATATCAGGTGTATTATTTTCATGTGTTTATTATTATTATTTTCATGCATTTCAGGTTTATTATATTTGGCACACAATATTTTTTTCTAATTTACTTTGATAAAGGACTTACTTTGACAAAATATATAGTATACATGCAGTGTATTTTAAGTACTGACATATTAATACTGTCTTTATCTTTTGGTGACGTAATTCCTAACTTACCGTAAAAACCATTTATAATGCAAATATTGTATATCAACACATTCAATTGCGATTTCCATCAATTTATGGACAAATAAAAATTCTGCCTCATTGTTAAAATTAAATAGATCGTTAACTATAATTAATTTAGTACCGCTTCCCACGAATTTTAAAATTATTACTAGTGTAAATAAATATTAATTTAAAAAATAATTTACTAAGTACACTTACACGATGGGGCAAAATCTTTAAAAGTACTTTAAACAAACCAAAATGAGACTGAAACAGCTTTTGTAAGTGTCTTTGGGAATACACTATAAATTCCCGATGTGTAATTTGAAACATCAGATAATAAAGAATGTCTTTTACAATTTGACAATTTTCACTTTACTACTAAGATCTCTAATGTAAAAATGAAGTTTTAATCAGATGAAAATATACACGGCGGGAATATATGTCACCTTAAAACTCAAATCTGGAATGAACCCAATTCCTTGTGTGACGAATTTCTAAAAATTTACCTGAATAACCTTAGCCCCTATGGACTAACCCCTTATAGAAGACATACAGTTTCCAGATAGCCAGTTCCTGCAGGATATCTATAAATCTATACAAAAAGAGTTCATTGATGCAGTATCTAAGCCACAAACAATTATTTCTTAATACCAGAGGCACAAAACAACAGCAAAAAACTATGGTGAAAATTAAATAATATTATCCATTACTCACAACATACAAATGATAGAGTAACAATTCACGAATTACAATATCATAATAATTCTACATTCAATAAAGCTGAGGACATATCTAATCAATTAAATCAATACTTTTCGTAAGTAGGAAAATCTAGCAAATAACATACCATCTCCATCAAAACCTCTGGTAAATAGAGCGGCAAAAAAAATACTGCTTGAATGCAACAAATCTCGGAAAATCATAATAGAGACAGTGAGAGATGTAGAGATCATATGGTTGCGATTGTTTAAGTGTTGATGTTATTAGACTGCAGAGTTTGTAGGTACTTGCTACCGATTATAACTAAATTAGTTACCATCTATCAGCACTGGATAAATCCCAAACTTTATGAAAATGGCGATAGTGGCACCACTGTATAAAGGAGGAGACTTAAAGCAGCCTGGAAGTTATCGGCCAAAGTCTCTTTTAACAGCCATGCCAAATATCTTTGAATAATGTGTAAATAACCAAACTACAATTATTTGATTCATCCAGCTAATGGCTTAACAGGCAATATGATTTTAGACATAATTCAAGCACAGTGTCTTCTGCTACTGAAATAATTACAGACATAAACAACAAAATAGATGGAGAGTTAAGCTATGTATTTGCGTCATTGGAGTCGTAACGAGCTTTCCAAACAATTGACCATGAGACAATTATTTCAATGCTTGAAAAATCTGGGATCTATTGAATAATTTTAATGGCTTTATTTTTTATTATTAACGGATTATTTGCGATAACTCTAGCTTTGAAACGGTGGACAAATTCACATACTTAGGCTCCCGGATGACCAATGACAACTCCATAACGGAATAATTCTAGCAAACAAGTGCTATTTTGAGCTGCATAGACATATGAAAAATAGAAACTTAAACCAGAAAACAAAAATAAGAATATAAAAACCTTTACAGTGTCAGTGCTGACATATGGAAGGCAGATGAGAAGCTCTTGCTCATTATTGAATCAAGAATCCTGAGGTTATATCCGTGCAATCGGTATTTGGAAAAGGAGGTACAACTACGAAATATACCACAAATACAAACAGATATCTGGTAGTAAAGACGGGATATCTCTTATAAAAATAAGAAGACTAAGATGTGCAAGACATGTACCCAAATCACAGCAGAACAACCCTCCTAGGCGAATATTTATGTCACAGTCGATGGCAAGAAGACGAAGAAGTAGGACAAAACTTAGATGAAAAGATGGTGTAGACGAAGATGCTAGAAAATAGGTCCAGCAAACTGACAACGATTGGCAATAAACTTGACAAGGTCGAGCCTCTACTACAGGGCTGTAGCACCATTGATAAAGATAATGATGGGAGTACTTCAGTAGCAGAATACAAAACGTGTTATGTAATAATTGTGTACAGCAGAAGATACTGCATGTGAAGTTCTTCAAGTATCTATATTGTGACCAACACTTTTCCTGTTTTATTTGAATCCAGTATCCAATTTACCGATACAATCAATGTTGTATCTTTATGCTGATGACAATAGTCTTCTGTACGCTAATGAGGATCCCAAAAAATTAGAAACTAATGTAGAAAAGGACTCGATTGAATTTAGATGAGCAGCTTAAGTAGTACAAACTTGCAGAACGATGTGCAGTTGAACTTTTAAAAATTCAAATTTAATAAAAATGACATTACCAAGTATCTCGATTTGTGTATACATAAACGACTCACTTGGGAATAACACATATTACAGGTATCTCACCTTCCTCATCGTAAAACGGTGTATTATTCTCACAGTAAACTCACATTTGTCTTATTTACCTATCATAAGGGGTAATGCTTATCACAAACAGCTTCATCCTCTTATGGCGTTACAGAATAGAGCTTTCAACGGTCACCAATGCCTTCATGAAGACATGGTGGTGAACAAGGTCTGTACTGTCCCAAAAAATACTTAACACTGTACTCAACACATATGGCTTTGTAAGCCGAAAGCGCCCAGCTAGGAAATACATGTTTACACACTTCAAAAACACTTTTCCTTTACATTCTTTGAGTAGAAAAAAAACTCCCTTACATAAACCATCAAGTTCCATAAAAAATATTATTTCAACAAAATTGGAACAAATTTGAATTAAAATAAAAATTTTTGGTACAAAAAGGAAAGTCAAAATAACAATTAAGAACATGCACCAGATATACGAGTATACTGCAAGAGACACCAACAATGGGTTCACAGCTTAAAACTATTTCAAGTCTCTTATTGGTTTGTTTATTCAATTTTTTCTAAAAACTAAATTTAGGCAAGTAGAGACATTTAAGTTGATAGCACATGCTAAAAAGTTATAAATAATTTAAAAAATAAATAGAAACGACATAAAAAGATGCTGTAGCACCATGCAACGTCTAGCTTAATAAACTTTAAACCATTTTTCTTATTTTTAGAGTTAATTGATATTTTTTGACAATATGATTTCAAAATCATGCGAAAAATTTTTGAATGATCGTAATTACAATATCATACTTTTATTTTGTCGAAAGTTACTTCCACCTAGTTTTGTACCTCACCTCAATATCTTAGCTTCTGTTTTATTGAGCACAATATTTTTCACAAGTTACACGTCAATGTCTCAACTTCTTTAATATCAATACATAAAGCACACAATACAAATCCAAGCATTTTCTTCAAGTATCTCGGAGAATATAATAAGGTCACTAGTCAATAAAAAATAACGTAATATGTAGTCGACGAACCCCTTTCCTGTCCCATTTCGTCTGCTCGTCATCTGTTAATGATTTTTCCGATTGCGTTATTTTTGACTAAGCTCTTTTTCCAAATATTTTATCATGCTATGCAATTGTAATGTTTAAAAGAGCATCCATTTAATTGGAAGAAAAACATCCACAAACTAAGAAATGAACAGGAACAAATGATTGAAAATCGAAAAGAAATTATAGAGTTTATAGCCAACTACATAAAGAACAGCAATATATCTAGACTTGACCAATACTAAAGATAATTAATCAAGGATCTGAAATTTTACCGCACCAAATGAACTTCGAGAGAAATGAAAATGGAGATCAGTGTAAGAAATGAAAAACAGTAAGTCCCTCGGAGGCGGCTAAATAGTAGTAGATGCCTTGAAAGTGGTTGGAAAAAAATATGGCATGCCCTTGCCAAACTATTCAATAGATGTCTAGAGGAAGCAGTAACACCAGTTAACATCTAGTTAGACCTCTAATACAGGTCAGTTTTAGAAAAGGTTGTGGAACAATCGATCATTTGGTAATTAAAAACCTTCAATAGAAAAGTCTACTGAATATAATAAACCAGTAGCTTGGATATTCGTGGATTATGAAAAGGCCTTCGACACCATAAACCAACAAAAATGTTGGAAACCTTGACAGAATCGTATTGAATATCGGTATATAAATATTATTCAACATATATAGCAAACCGCCACTTGAGTGGATTATTGTCAAATTTAAAAATTCCGGATCACGTCAGGGGGACACTACAACGTTGACCATGACAAGAACAATGCAAAAGGTCCGTGTAACTCAAAGGACGATTAAACCTGCTTTGTTGATCGTTCTTCGACGAGATAAGATCCCAAACCGACAGCTACGAAGAATATCAGGATGGATGATGCTTTACAGATAATAACAACACTGAAATGGAACTGGATACGTCACGTGGTTCGAATGACAGATAACAGATGGATAACGCAGATACTGGAATGGAGATCGAGAGATGATGCCTACTGAAGTAGAAGTCGTCCACCAAAATGAGGGACTAACGATCTAAAACGTTGCCAGAAACACTAGATACAAGAGCCACAAAATCGAAACTTATAAGGGAAAATTGAATAATGTAATTGTGGCACGCGTTGAATAGTACATATATGCACAAAAGATCCATAACAAACAGTGGCCGACTGTGTGAATCTTTCGAAAAAATGGAACACAAGTTTTTAAGCACATTGAAGATGGCCATCTGTTTTTTGGGAAAACCAATACATATCATCAACACATGTTAAAACACAGCACAGTCCATTCTGACTAGTATTTCACTAATTTTTGGGCCTCAGCAGACCTTTCAAATAACCTATTATTTCGAGCAATGAAAACATGGAAAACTTGATACCAAGTCACATTTTTTATTCAAGATCGAAAACAAAATGATTGATTAATTTTTTAGTGGTTTTAATTAAACGAATGGTTGAAGCAATTAAAACGCGTGTTTTAAAATTATATCTGGTTAGAGTGGAAGAATGCTTCGAACCTTTATTTTAACACATGTCAAAAGTATAACGATCTCCATGGAGAGTATTTTGAAGAATAATAAATGTTTTCGGTCCAGTCTTCCTTACTCGAAAGGGAAGATGTATGTTCCTTTTAGGTGAAATCCTATAACATCGACCACCTGTCGCATTTAACCATGGTTGTCATGTAATTCAAAGGTATTTGAATGTCAAAAACGGCTTTATGGCAACTATTTTTCGTATAGCACTTAATATGTCTAAATTTCTATGTAAGATAATAAGTGATGCAATAATAAGAGGAACAGCTTCTTTTGTGACCCAGAAATTAATAAAATGGTTGTATAAAAACATGATAAATAAGAAAAATGGTAAAAGTAATAAAATTGATTCGTAAAGTAGCATATTGAAATAAAAGTTATCCTCAATTTCAATATGCTACTTGTACTGAAGTGTTCTTGAGTTAATTCAAAAAGTTCCAGGCAATACAAGTTGAATTTTCAATTTCGTCCACCTCGACCCCTCACGAGGACTGAATCAACAGAACATCTGAAAAAGAAGGGTTTTATATTCTGATGTTTTGTTTGTCAAACATATTACATACCTAGACTAGAAGGACAAGTATGTCCGAAAACTACAACTAGCGTTTACTGTTTTTATCACCAAAATATCACTGAAATCACTTGTATATACCATCAATAATTACTACTTTTCTACGAATATTAAAAATAAAATTTAAGTATTTTTAAAAATATGTCGTAAGCATATTAAAAACAGTAAGTTAAATTATTAAAAAATAACATTAACATTTAAACAAAATAAAAAAAAATGTTTAAAATATTTAGAATGTTAATTACGAGGACAAATATATAATTATAAACAAATATTTCGATCACTTCCTTCCGAGAAATCTTTAAGCCCTACATAAACTGATTTTTGCGTAATCATATAAATATAATTAAAACTCTGAAAAATTATATGTAAATATTTAGCTAAACATGCTAGTTTATTTTAATTTTTATTGGATTTTGTGGCGGTCTTAGCACAGTGGCTAAGTTATTGGCTTAACAAGCTATTTACTCCGGCCAATATAGACATAACAAAAATTCCCGGAAAGACATGGGCTTTACCACAACAAATAAAGTTTATAGCATGTTGAAAATTCCTTAAGTATCAAAATATTCAAGTAATAAGAATTCTTTAGTACGTCTCTGACCCGAGTATAAATATCTCCGTTTCTCTGTTTATATTGTGACGTTAAGAAATAATCCCAAATTCCGGTTATAACTAGGACGTTAAATATGGTTAGATTTATTTGTATGCGTTAGCTTTGAGATTTTAAGCTGAGAATGATGAAGGTCATTTACGATATATTTTGAAGCGGTTTAACAAGAATTTTGGGTTGTTTGATTGCAAGAAACGGTGGAGAGGTGAGACGCAAAACGGTAGTAGCCGGTACTTAGATCGAAGTCGAGGGGAATTCAAGTTTTTAGGTTTGAATATTTGGTCAAGGGAAACAGACGTTAGTCGGAAGAAAAACCGGCAAATTTATTGAAAATAGTGAATTATACTCTATGTAATGTGTCAGTTTGAAAAAGTAATCACTATTTCTATTTTCCTAAGTATCTAGGAGATTTGTGTTGCCTACAGCAATTTAAAAGAATAACAACATGTTCCATTGTTGAGTTTTTAAGAAGCCGAGTCCAAGGCTTGCGTCCAGTGTCTCAATTTCAACCTCAATGTCCTAAGACGTCGTTGTAAAATACTTTTCACAATATGGAGATGAATTTGTTCGAGTGGCAGAAAGTGTAAGTCTAGTTTCCACCCCCAGAAGTTTCAGTGCATTTTAGTGTTGACGTTAGTTTGTTTTGTTTTTTAGAAAAAGGTTAAACTCTAGGAATAGTTTCATTTAAAAAGATAATTTTTATTTGCAATGACTTATTTCTGCTACAAATTATAGCCCAGTAACAATTTATTGTAAGTTACCTCCAACTACTAGAGTTTGTAAACGGATAGGACATAGTAAGTTTTTCTTCTTTGTTATTTTGGCATAAATCTTTGTAACTATTAATATAGTATTTTTATGCCCTTTATATGTGTAACTGTTTGTGTGAGACAACATAAATGTTAATTTCTCTAAACATTTGTGATTTATTTAAAAAAAGATTCTAACCCTTTTTCTTGTGTTTTTTAGGACGGAAGAACCTTTTCTGTCATCCAGCAGGACGTTTCCTCGAAGCGGCGTCCATTTTAAATAGCTAGAGGTCCTTCTTGTTGTTTTGTTTGCCCAATTGTCCAGAAGATTCATGTAAATACCCCTTTTGTTTCATTTTTGTAATTGCGCTAATTAAACCACCTTGCCATTCACTTATCCACGACCCAGCTAGTCCAAATAAACCCTGAGAGCCTTTCGCATAAGTTTAGTTTATTTTGCTATCTCTGCCCCAATAAATTCTGTCCCCAATTTTCAACCCCCCACAATAATACCCTATATGGTAGGCAAAATATTTCGTTACAAGTTTTAAAAATCATACACCAAATTTCACGAAAAAAAAATGTAAACTCGCTCTATCATTCTCTACAACCTTTAGTACGACCAACAATGGACTACCTAAGTCTGACGGAACAATGGGCGGGGATTTTAAAAACCTTTTCAAACAATTCTAATTTGTGTGTATTTGTCCCATAATAAAATGGAAATATTGGTTTTTTAATTGTTTGAAGAATAAATAAGGACTTTTGGATATGAACATTCATTCTTTGTGATTATTATTATTTGTTGTTCGTGAATTTGTGAGGTAAGAATATCAAAGTATTACGATATTTACTATGAATGTTCATATTTTAAGGTTATGTTATTGTATGATTAAAGCTT
Organism: Diabrotica balteata; assembly: GCA_918026665.1. Taxonomy (NCBI): domain Eukaryota; kingdom Metazoa; phylum Arthropoda; class Insecta; order Coleoptera; family Chrysomelidae; genus Diabrotica; species Diabrotica balteata. Next base: position 21,096,670 of record OU898278.1, read on the forward strand.
TAATTATTTTTACTGTATTTTAAGGTATTTTGTTGTTGTTTTTTATCAGGGTTATTTCAAAATAAATCATTGAATTTATTTACGAAGTTGAAAAATACGTAAATTTATGTTTTATTCTTTTTCGTTGCCAGTGATTTTATCCTGTTAAATATTAAAAATATTCTTTTCTCTCGCAGTTTAAGGCTGTTTTATCGGTGCACCAAAACCTAGGGACAGTGTTTTCTCTGTTATTTACCGACAAAATGTATCGAAATTTGGACACGTTATTCTAAATTATGTTGCCTTTAAAATGATGGTTTTACTTTTTTTATTTTTTTGAAACTTCTGTTAAAAAGTTGGATTACACTGTTTAACGTTCTATTATATCCAAACTTTTTACGCCCATCACTTGAAAGCGTTTTTTGTTCTGTAATCGTTGATATTTCTTTCATCTTTCTATGGTCGGTTCGCTATTCCCAGTCCGAACTGTCTAGTGAATTTAAAAATTATTTTTTTGCGAAGTTAGTTACTATTTGACAACTAAAAGTGGCTGGAAATTACTATACAACCAAGCACACGTACTCATAGCCAATATTATTAGTAAACAAACTAAATAGTAATAAAATTACGAATTACCAACAATAAATATTTATTTATCTGCACCATATAATAAATAGTTCTGTTAAATTATAACAACTGAAATAATATTTTTTAAATATATACTACACCAAAATTGTATGGGTTTAGTATACACTTCCACTATTTATACTATTCTTCTTTTTTTAATGAAATAAGTCTGTAATAAAAGTTTATTTAAGCTATGTTTCTAGCTACTCTGAACTAGGAACTTTTGTGTTGTAAGTTTCCAGCTATGAATCTGTCAAAATACGCCCGAGTTGAGCGAATGGACCTTATCAAATTGTTTTAATAGTTTTTGAGATAATTTTTTAGATCTGGGCATATAATGGGTAGTAAACATGTGTTTAAGATATCCAGTATTACTAAATTTTTCAGTAATGATAACAAAACTACTATTAAATATTGAAGCTACGAGAAAACGAATATATTTAGTATTTTAGGGATAAAATCACTAGCACTTAAAAAAGATTAAAACGTAAACTATTTTTTAACTTCATAAATAAATTCAATGATTTATTGATTAATATTGAAATAACCCCGATAAAAACAACAACAAAATATCTTGAAATACAGTACAAAATAATTAAACTTTTAATCAAACCATAACATAACCTTTAAATATGAACATTCATAGTAAATATCTTCATACTTTGATACTCTTACGTCACAAATTCACGAACAACAAATAATACCAATCGCACAGAATGAATGTTCATAATCAAAAGTCCTTAATTATATTCTTTAAACAATTAAAAAAACCAAATTTCCAACTTCTTATGGGACAAATACACACAAATTAGAAATGTTTGGAAACGTTTTTAAAACCCCCGCCCATTGTGACATCAGAGCTTAGGTAGTCCATTACTTGCAGTTTAAAGAGATTATGGTCTGAAAACTAGTTAAGATGGGAAGGAATACCACTATGTCAAAGAGGAGCCCAATTCTAAAGTCAACGTTTAATTTATAGAATGTAAAATATTCTGATTGTTAAATATATTAAATGTCATCGTATCTAACAATGTATATAGCACTTGAAATACAACATTTTCTTATGCAACTAATAAAACTGTACAATTTCATGCAAACCTCTGTTGTCTAGCCACTATTTATAGTAGCGATTAAATATAATTTTTTTCAAATTTTTAAGATCCACCACCATTAAGAGAGCTTTCTTAATGAACCTATTTTCTACATACAAATCACCATATAATTCCGCTTACAAGTATACACAAATATCTGAAACCGCGAAGGTCACTCAGCTAGCAAATCAAGGAGAGGAGACTTAACTTGAACGCGTTCTTGCAAAGAGTAAACATTTATTTTAAAAGTATTGTGCACGAAATCAGTGATTTAACGACCTTGCCAGATAAAATCAGCGAATAGTTGTTTATTTAAACACGAATATTACAAGTGGTGTCAAAAAAGGACACTAACAGGTAACACATAAAAGGTAACAAATAAAAAACCGAAAATCCTTTGAAACCCGATTGATCTGACCAAAGATCGTCGTAACCAAAGTTTTCGATCGGTCTGACTTGGTGGTTTCAGATATTTCTGTCTACCCGTACCTCACTTATTTATTAATTCATTATTTTGCAAATACATTGTTATATTCACTAATATAATAATATAGATAATATTTTGTGGTAATTTTTTTATCTATTTCTAACGCATTCAAAATAAAATTCATCCGAATTCATGAATTTGTCTCACATTTTAGTATTTTATAAAATTTCGATTTCAAATTTACGTTCAATTGAAGTGATGTACACATCACCTAACTATAAAATGACATTACATAGGGCCTTGATAAAGAACAAGACACATTGACAATATGTATCAGACACAACTACATCGAACAGTATTTACAAAAATAGATACATCTACTTTATTTCCTAGTCAGTGGTTCGCCATCTGTAGCAGAAAAAATTGCATACTCTATGTCAATATAAAATAAGTAAAACAATTTTTAGTTATACATTTTGTAATATGTAGTATGTTTTAAAGAAAAACTAAATTTGTATCATTACAATCCAGGCTTTACAACTTTTTGTGGGGCCGTGGACTGTTCCAAAAACCACTTTTCATTCCTTATTATTCTTCTTGGTTTTCCAAAGGTTCCAATTTCTTGGTTCTACGACCAAAACTTGGGGTTCTTAGGTTTTCCCCCACTTGGTCCTTAAATCTTGCTTTGAGACTACCTCCCCTTCTATTCAATCTGTGGTTATATATATGAATTTATATCTCGTTGAATATTAGAGCTCAAAATTATAGCAGCTGTGTCGTTTTGTTCTGCAATAATGTCATTTAGCAGTATTTCACGTTAAATTCTTATTTTATTTTAAATCTACTAATCAATTATATAGCGAACTATTTTAGCAAACTTTCAATGTTGCAAAGTTGCAAAAAGGTAAGGCTATACCAGATGAAAAAAATATAAACAGTAAATCCTAAACTTCATCATAAAAGGAAAAATAAATTTTTCATTAAAGTAAATAACCAACAAAAGAAATAACTTACCACTTCCACTTAACACTGATTCTTCCTTATTGTAACCGTATACTGTATTCTCACTATAAAATGGCATCGGCATGTACTCCAGTGGATTGTATGTACCGCTATATGGCATGTAGTTGGGAACATTTGGTAAAGGTCCCACACTATCTGTATCACCCTGTATTTTGAGGTTGGTAATCGCTGAACAAAGGTCACCGAATATGTAATAACACTGAAAAAGAAAAGACAAAAATGGTCGAGTTATAGAAACTGTCACAAACACTACATAAATTTTAACACGTATAGTGATTCTATTTTTATGTTACGAAGTGTCATGAACGAGGTCCCGAATTCATGTTTGGCAGTTGTACTAGGTGTCAGTTTGTGGCAGCTGCAATAGATGTAAAAAATTCCCTTTCGGAAAATCACCTCACTTCCTTATAGCGGTTATATGTGGTTTATGCTGGGTTAGTTTGTCACTTTAATACTAAAATTAATTTGCAGAGTGTAGGACCAGAGCGTATGACCAGAGTGTATGACCATACGAAGTGAATATTCCCAAGTCACTCGCATAACCAGAGGTTACGCTTGTTAGCCGTAAGTGCAAATAGAAGGCGATTTTTGGTCAGTATTTCAAACATTTATGGGGAGGTTAAAAACAAGAAGACACTCTGGCACTCTTCTTTTTAATATAGCACTGAAAAGGCTGAATTATAAAATTGGGGAACGATATTTATTAAATCAAAGCAAATTATGGCATACGCTGATATCAACCTGCTACTCCACCGACTAAAAAATAGGAGTTTTGCTTCTTTATAGCAGAAAATGTGGGCCTCGCAATAAACGAAGACAGAACCAAAGTAATGATGACGATTCCGAAGAAAACAAGCGAAACACAAAAACTCTAGTCAAAGGTTTAGTTTGAAGAATTCCATTTTTGAGCAACAAATTCATATACTTGGATTCTGTAATGGACAGTGATACACTTCCAATGGAGAAAATAATAAATAGAATACTACTAGCGAACATATTATGGTACTACTTACTACTAAAGAACATAAACTTCAACAAAATAATAATATTTTAGTCGGAAGCATGGACTATTTCTAAATAAAAAAAAAATATTTTGAATGAAAAAAATGAAAAAGGCAACAAATATTTGATTTCACGCAAACAATCTATGTATCTGTTGTAGTATTTCGACCTAATAGGTCTCGTCAGAACAGCTATTCATAGGACTCCTCAACGTGAAAAAATCAATATTTTCTGCCTTTTAAGAAGGCAAACAATAACATGGCTTCAATACGGAAGCGCTAGCGACATCTAATTACAAAAATCGTAAAATAGTTTCGAAACACACGTTGAGGACTCCTATGAATAGCTGTTTTGACGAGACCTATTAGGTCGCAAATACGTATCAACAGATACATGGGATTTGTTTGCGTGAAATCAAATATTGCTGCCTTTTTTCATTTTATTCGGATTTACTCTGTGTGAGTACTAGAAGCACAATTCGCTAAGGATTTCTGCTTAGTTGTAAAAGACATGTCGTGGAATGCAAATTTTAGATTCCCCATGTCTCTTTTAACATCTTTTATCAACGTCTGTTGGCCTTGCAATTTTTAGAAGGCTCAGATATATAAAGCAGAAGTCTGAATTGTGTTTCGAAACTATTTTACGATTTAAAAAAAAATATTTATTCCTCTGCGAACTAAAGATCCAAGAAGAATCTTCGAAGTCATCTAGAGAAGATATAACTTTGAGATTTATCAGAAATATAAAGAAATATTAGACGGGAGAAATTTAATATTTTCATAAAAATATGTAGTCTAAGATGGGCGGAACTTGTCAAAACTGGACTTTCGGATGCGCACAACTCAGCGAAACTGCTACGGAGATTTAACCGATATATGTGATATTCCATACACGCATTGAGAGTACTTTCAACCGAATAAAAAATTTTAATGATATATCACATACATTGTGTGTTCACACAACATACATCTCTGTTAGCAGAGATTGTTCCAGTTAAGCAGAAGTTTGTGTTACGTTGTCTCTGTGGGCTTTTAATAATATTGACCAGATTTTTTTTAATATCTTTTATTAAAGACCAACTAAACTTAATACATGATTATATCTAACGAGCCATGTTTTACCCCTCCCCCACCGCTGTCCATCTCCTTCATCTGTCACTCATGTTAAGGTAGGTTTACAAATATTAAGGTAGGATCATATAACATAACAGTTTGCAGCATTTGTAAGTACAAAGATCAAAACTCAATCCCTTTTTAAAGATAGGTGATAGTCATTTATTGCCGAAACGTCGTTGAAACAATGGTTGAAACCTCAAATCCAAGATAATTAACTTGTACGGGGAGGAAATTCTGCGAGATCTTAGAAGATATGAAAACCGACGGTCAAAGCGAAGTAAGTTACTGTGTAACCTTAGTTTTTTAGAATGCTGCAGCGATGAAACTATAATACACACTTGTATGATGCTGAGCAAATAAATAAATTCAGAGCAAATTACATCTTACTCTGTGGAACATCTTCGACAACCTCACAAGCTTTCACTCAGAGACAGATGCTGACATCACCAAGAAAAAGCAAATAAACAGGTTTGAGAAATTGACACTACAACAACGACCCAAGGAAAAGGAATCCAGTAAATTAGTTTACAACTTCTCAAAACTTACTTTGGATGAAGCTAAAAATAGTGTCTTTTACAAAGGATTCAATTTTTCTATTGCACCGGTACAGATTCCCGCCGAAAATATCAGCGAAGTGGAATCTACTAAAAGTAATAGCGGAAATCATAAGACAAGATGTATCACAGATATTAAAAACAACCAAACCACCGAAAAAGAATTATGCATATATAATGTTTGATATAAGTTAAATGCTCGAATAAATGAACTTTGAAAAATTAAGACAAATATCGAGCACAAATTTAATAATCAAATCTTGCACAAGTACTTTCGCTTTCTACAGCATCATCAGGAGCATCTGAAATAAGCCAAGAAAACGTTTTTTAAATGAAGAAAATTAATTAACTTCGAGTTTTTTTATCGAATTTTAATTAATTTTCTTCATTTAAAAAACGTTTCTGGGCTTATTTCAGATGCCCCTGATGATGCTGTAGAAAGCGAAAGTACTTGGGCAAGATTTGATTATTAAATTTGTGCTCGATATTTGCCTTAATTTTTCAAAGTTCATATATAATATTGTTATAATACTCTTAATTACTTACTTGTTCCGAAAAAGTGATCTTATTCACGGTGTGTCTGATGAACCCTGCTTTGAGAAGGTGAGAAGCATATTTTCTGGCGTCCCTCCTCTCTGTGAAACCTTCGACGTGTGTCAATAACCAATCGATCATGTCGGTGCCGATAAATGCATTAGGAATCGTTATTTTCAGCCACATTCTGTCCCTGATTTCCAAACCGCTGTCGGGCCTCTGCATGGCTTGCACCACTTGAGACATCGGAGAGTTGACAGATAGTGGTTCTTCCATGTCTGAAACATTGCTCACATTAAGAAGAAAAACAGCTTAACAAAAGTTAGTAAAAGTTAGGAAAGAAATAATTTAGCCTCCTACATCCTTTTAGCCACAGAAAAAAAATCAAATGGTTAGTAATTATTTTTTATGGCTCCGTTAATGATACATATATTGGAAAGGGGGACTCTTTAATAAAACCTTGAATTGTGTGGGATAAATATTTTTTCTTCTAATAATTATCTTGAGAATAAACAAGAAATAACCCCATTAGTAATAAATTTTTGAGAATCGTCAAATCAACATATTTCATCCCTGCTACCCCCGTTAGCTACCACAAACGCAAATTGCTGTAAGAAGAAAAGTTGGGTATCTCGTCAAAATGAAGCTACTCACAAAAAATTAATTTGTTACTAATAAATAATAAAAATGGGGCTCTGATCCCGGATTATACAAAAGATATATTGATAAAGAAGCCATGAAAAGAATAAAAATTCATAGCGATTGGAAAATGGGAATCATTTGCCCAATCTACCAAAACGGGGATAAGTTAAAATTTAAAAATTATCGAGAAACAACATAATTAAGTTCAGAGCTTGGAGGTGATGGGTCTATTTGGTCCCCGGAATACCTTGTATATAATTGAATACTGGGAAATTAATTCAAGAGGGGAGGTTTGGTTGTTGCCCAACTTATTGTTTTTATTTAACCTGTCGTCTTTTTGAGCATTTGAAAAATGTGCTAAGACAATCAAATTTGGGCGAATTGATTTAAATTGTAGTTTACTATTTTTATCGGGAATAAGTAGCAATTTTACTCTAAAATAACTTTATTTTAACGTTTTGATTTCCACTTCAGAAATCGTTTTCAAAATACAAAACAAAAATAAATATAATTTATTAATGTTTTTTATGTTGAGAAAGATTTTTGAAGTGAAAACCGTAATATCAAAATAAAATTATTTTAAAGTCAAATTGAAATGAGAAATGTCAAAGAGAAATGAAAGTGAATACATACCCGGACCTATGAGGCATTCCCGTTCATTGGCTGGTATTGTACTGGCAATTGATGAGCTGGAGACTGTTGAACTACTAGGTGGTCTTGCTACTGGATCGCCTCGCACTGCAGCTGTGTGTGCCACCCATGCACCTGTAGGTATACACATAATGCAGTATTTCAAAACATATGCTTTTTTTAAAATAGATTGAATATAAAATAACACTTAATTAATATTTTTTATTATATCAACGATAAAATAATCTATGAAGCAAAAAATAGATCTTACCCGGGTCTATAGGTCTAACAGGTTCTGTTCTCGGTATTGTAAAGTATCCCTTGGGATTCGGATCCCAACATTTGGCAACTACTAACTTAATGGGTCTAAAACATCAAATAAAAATGAAATATTCATCTACAACTGTTGATTGCTACATCTCAATTTTATAAAATATGTATTATATGAAAGTATAACAATTTGTTATATAGTTGATAGTTAGATAAACTCCTTAATAAATTCATCTAAAATTGAATTGAATATTTCTAATTTCTCTCTACGTTTAATGTAAATGTTCTCTCGAAAGAAAGAATGTAATGATTTGTATAATGTAATTATTATTTATCGTTAATATTTTTTGGTTCCTCTTTCTTGTTTCATACTCTGTAATCCCTTAATCAAAAACCTCTTGATTATTAAAACTATACCGCTACGTCGATTAAGAACCGAGTAACTAGAACAGACATCAGAAAGGTTTGTCCAAAAAAACTACTACGAGGCTGAATGTATCAAGAAGTGTCGTAAGTAGACAATGAAATCAGTTTGTAACAACGAAAACTACAGCCTATAGACGTGGAAAAGGACGAAAACGAATTAGGTTATGCTGAAGATCATTTCATAGTCAAATGCAAAATAAAACAGAACATGCGTAGCTTCAAGAATAAGCAGATTCTTCAAGATAACACTCTTGAAAAAGTAATTACAGTAGTCTCTCTTTATAACGATTCCCTATATAACGATAATTCCTCTATAACGATGAAAATAGTAAACGTTGGTTGGTTCGTCATAAGGACAATGTATTAATTCTTTCTCTATACCGATATCGTTCTCTCTTTATAGCGATGACTTTTCAGCGTTCAATAGTCGATGACAAATGTGTTTAAATTTCAGACTACCGGAGTCACGAGTGGCAAGGTCATTGTCCAGCGGCTCGCTTTTATTCTTTGGGCGGCGTGACTACCTGTTATCACACATATGTTGTCATCTATTGACGACTTTTCATTTCCAGTTTAAGTTGTCTCTCAGTGTGTCAACAGTCAAAATGTTTTCGAAAAAGTGTAAAGTGCTCTCGGTGGAGGAAAAGTAATCGATAACTCGAGCAATAGAGAAAGATGAAAAGTAATCGGATGTCGTTCGCCGTACGGGGCTGTCTCAGTCAACTATGGCTAAGATATGGAAGGACAGAAAAAAGTGACTTGCAGCGAAGATGGAGGACGGTAGCAGAAAGAAGTTGCGGAAACCTCAGCACGAAGATTTAGATCGCGCTATGCTTTAGTGGTTGCAGTAGGAGCGTATGCACCATATTTCACTTTCTGGGCCTGTGGTCAGGACAAAGGCTGAGTTTTTTGCAACTGAGCTTGGAATTGAGAATTTCAAGGCATCTGAGCAAGTGGAAACTGCGGCACAAGATCAACTACGGACAAATCAGCGGAGAGGCTCGCGATGTTAACAAAAACGTAACGGATGATTGGCTAGAAAACGTGTGGAGTGGACTGAAGGCACGATATGCGTCAGACGACATTTTCAATGCTAATGAGATTGATTGACACCAAACAGAACTTTAAAATTTAAATCGGAAAAGTGCGTTGGAGGAAAGCTGGAAAGCAACGCATTACAGTTTTAGGGGTCGCTAACATGACAGGTTCGGTGAAGCGAAAATTTTTAGTGATAGGAAGTTGAAAGACCCACGTTACTTTAAAAACATAAAAAATCTACGACCTATAAAGCAAACAAGAGTGCGTTAATGACTTCGGAAAATTTTTAAGAAGCGCTAAGAAAGTGGGATATCGAGCTTAAAGGGAAAAAAATTCTTCAACTTGTAGACAATTGTCCTGCTCATCCTGTACTGTGTGACCTTCAAAGCATTGAACTTTATTGTCTGCTAGCAAATACAACGAGTGTCCTTCAGCCCATGGACAAAAGTGTCATCAAGAGTTTAAAAAGCCATTACAGGAGAAGACTTTTGATGGAATTGGTGAAGAACAATGGCGATCTTAAACTAAATATTTGTGACGCCATCCTAATGATTAGTAAATCCTGGGACGAGGTGACGAGCAATACAATAAAACATTCCTTCAAACAAACAAGATGGCTGGAAGATCAAGGATTGACTGATGATGAAGATTACCTGCCATTAGTTGTTTTGGCCAGACAGTTTGAACTTATTATGACCGAAAGAGCTAACAGATTTTGAAGAAATGTAGCTACAACATCTGGGTTTTCTGACAAGGACATCCTAAAAGCAGTTCGTGTCGAAGAAAAAGAAAACAGTGACCCGGAAGTGGAAGCAGAGCCAGAACCAGCTCCGACCCCTCAGCAGGCATTGGATGCGGCAAAAGTACTGCATCGATTCTTCATCCACCATGAAAACGATATGACTGCTGTGGAAGATTATATGCGTCTTCAGGACAAGGTCAGGTCAGTTCTGTGGAAAGTTAAAAGGAAACAGACCAAGGTGAGAGACTTTTTTGATAATGTAGGCTATATTTTATACTAGCATATTATTTGTTATTGTACAGTACACATGTTTTAATTGTACAGTCATTTTTTTATACTGTATTGCTTATATTATTTTTTAATAAATGTATGTTGTGTACAATACAGTGTTAATTCATTTATATTCGTTTTGATAATTTTTTTTAATTTAAAATAGATTATTTAGTACAGTATTATTAATATTACAGTACCGAATTTTGTCTCTCTCTATATAACGATCATTCCTTATAACGATGAAAATTCCCGGTCCCTTGCATATCGTTATAGAGAGAGGACTGTAGTTGTCAGGCCACATGCAACGTTCTTCTGTACCAGAAGAACGTTGCATGTGGTCAATTTAAAGGCTAGAGGAGGTGCGAAGAAGCGTTCATGCAGATTACTGAGAACAAGAGATCACAACAATAACGAGAGTTTTTAAAATTGGAATCATTGTCTGCTTGGAAAGAAAATAGTGATACAATGAGACATTTCAAATTCATTTATTGGTGTAATTTTGCCAGTAGCCTAACACTCGTCAAAATAAAAGCAGAACAATAGTTCTATTAAAAAATCTTAAATTCTAATTACATAAAAACTCATATCAGTTTGAGTTAAAATAGTTTAAAATTGAAATTTCAGATATTCCTCACGACAATAATATACATTTTTTATTAAAATATCCATAATTTGACTTTTAAATTGAGTTGTGTTAAGATCCTTTAAGTTGATCAAGTTTGACACCTCTTTAGCCTCCTGTAGGATGGAACAAGATCGCACGTGTGTCTAGTGTTATGATCGTGCACCTCTTCATGAGTCCCAAAGCGCCCCCGCTTCTTTTAACCAATATAAGGGTCTCTTAGATATACAAGGAGGTCACAGTAAGAATTCCCAGAGTCTTATAGGCCAATCTCTCTAAACTCAAGGCCTACAAAGACAGCATTCCCGCCGAATGACCGCAGGCCAAGATTGCATATGTCAGATGAGAGTGAAAAATTGCATAATAAGCTATTCATAAGACCTTGTGTGAAATGCCTGATGCTAGATTTCTGAGCACATATAAGTTCTTTGATAGGTTTTTACTCAGTCAATATGTTGATCCAATTGATCCCAGCTTAGGGTCTAGGTGTACTCCAATGAACTTCACACTGTTCACATCTGCCTTTTCAGCCTGGGTGTCCCTAAGAGCAAAAGCAGCCCTGTTGGTATTTGCTTCATTAAGCAGGAATCTGTTAACACAGAACCACTCTTAAGTATCCGACAGTGCAGACCTGGAACCCCACAATGTCAATAATATATATTAGAAACCATAGGTCCAAGGACGTAGCCCTGGGGGACACCAATATTAACAACATTCATTCTCCCTTGACAAGATCTAGGACACCCTCACATATTGTACCCTGTTCTCGAGGCATGATTGGATCAACTTGACACTCTGTGGACAAAAGTTGTACCTCTGTAGTTTTTCAGGAGTATTCCATGGTGCATACAATCAAACGCTTTATGCGCTTATTGCAAACGCTTATGAAAAGATTCAAAGATGCGGGACACTAGGTTAAGAATGCCAAGAGTAGTGCTTCTCAACTGTGATCATAAAAAATAATTGTTACTTTCGAAAGAAGGTTGTGATTTGCAAAGCCATGGACTTTTCTACTATTATTGAGACGACTGGGAGCAATGCGACAGGCCTATAGTTCTCAGGGACATTAATTTCTCCTTTTTTAAATATACGTGTTATAATATAGTAGTATAATCTTTTTAGAACTGTGGAAAATGTATTATCTTTAAAGCATTGAGATATTAGTGTTTAAGAGGGCTTATGTTAATTTTTTTATGACTTTTATGGATCCAAGCACGTTTTTTTTGCAATAGAATATCAGGGATTAACAATAATGGAGCCATCTGCGCTCCACAGATGAATTATATTCACTTTAACGTGTTGACGCTGATAAATCGAGGCAGTTGGATCAGATCCAGCATCCTCTCAAATATTAGAACATCTGGCAAATAAGTTGCAAAAAACTTGCACCTCTATACCTCAAAACTTAGGTATAGACGTATAAAACTTTCAGTAATTTAATAGGAATCCTTCCAAATAGATTACCAACAATAAGGTTATATGCGTTACTCAAATTTGCCCCGAAATGATAACTACATAATAAAAGGACTCATCCTCAATCCCACATTTTGTGAGCAGTATATTTCTTTAGAAAATTGATTTTAATGATTTAATTGGCGGTCTTATATTGCAGCAGAATGTCAATAGGGGTTTCTTTTATATTAACTGCCGACGCCGACAATTTTAAAATCCAGTAATATCAACTTCAACTGTTGAAGAGTGTATTTGACTTACGGTCTGATGGAAAAAAATACCCACAAAAAAATATTCGAAGAAAAAATTGTATATTCAATGGAAATTATTAATTAATTAATATACAACAATGTTAAATATATTTGTGAATACATAATTTGTAGTAATTTGTAAATAAATCGACAAAAAAACTTACCCTGGTTTTTGTACAACTTCCCTTAATACTTTTACAGCTTCGTCATTTGACATATTTTCAAAATTTACATCGTTCACCTGTAATATCATATCACCTGGCTCTATCCTACCATCTAAAGCTACCGCCCCCCTAGAAAAATTAACGATCCTTAACACCTTGACGGACACCTAAGTTATTTAAAAATAGTCAATTTGTACAGTGTCCTTTTTGTCGATATTATTACCATAATATATTACGATAATTTACCAGATGGGTAACAGATTGGAAGATATAGATAGGTATTCTACGACAGTGGATTACGTGTTACCATGTATTTATATTATAAATATAACGCGGTACAGCGTTCTGCCACGATATTAGATTTTGTTAAGGACGCTTCACAGCGTTCTGTCACAACACAATTTTAGAAAAAGACGCTGCACAGCGTCTCTGTCCATCAACGTGTTAAAAAGTATATCTCTACAAGATTTGCATATGTTCCAATATACAAATCTTGTAAAAACGATAATCAATGCAGAATTCAAACGTAAAATTTTGCAACATTAGAAATCCTAACATTTGCTACTTGGTGAAAAATTTGAATTTAGTTTCGTCAAGTAGGAAATGTTAGGATTTCTAATGGTGTTAGTAGATGGCGTTGTAACGTCTGTAAATAATTATTTCTATAATTATTGTACTATGAAGGAGATATTTAATTTCGATTTAGAGCCTCTACATATGACGCTCTAATGATATCTAATAAAGTTGAAATATGTATACATAAATGACAGATTTACGTATACGTACGGGATTTATTTCCCCATTGTATTATAAAACAAATGCAACAAACAACTTACATACAAATTTTTATATTAGGTACAGTTATATTAAAAAAAAAGGGTACAAGTATTAGAAAGAGAAGTTAACGTCATCGTATTTGTGTAAAACCGGCTGGGATTTTTGGAGGTTATCAAATGTCACAGGATATTAAAAATATAAATCATTGGCGTTGAGCATTAATTAGACGAAACCATTTTTTCAACAATTATATAAAGAATAATTTTAATGACTGTTACAAATAGAATTTAGTATTTGGTGATAGAACCGTCTGCTTCTATAACTTTGTTTAGTCTATTTGGCATACTTTGAATTATATTAGATATCATATTTGGATCAAGATCTTCCCAGCACTCTAAGATTGTATCCCACAATTGATCTGAATTTTGTGGCATAAAATTTCTTTTATATATTTTTTTAACAATTATGCCCCAAATGTTTTCAATTGGATTTATATCTGGACTGTGTGCAGGCCATGGCAATACTTCCAGGTTTTGCGTTTGAAACCAATTCCTTACATCATGGGCAGTGTGGACTGAACAATTATCTTGTTGATATATAAAAGTATTATTAGGATACAATTGCTCAATAGAAGGGAGCATTACGTGTTCCAAAACGTTAATGTAATTGTCGGCAGTAAATCTTCCCTCTAATCCCCAACAAACACCAGGTTTATGTATACTAATCCAACCCCATACATTTACAGAAAAACGTCCAGATTTATTATGAAAGTGAATATATCGTTCTTCAAACCTAGTATTGGCTGGACGATAAACACGGATTTGACCGTTATAGGTCGATTTAAAAGTCTTTTCATCAGTAAAAATGACGTTGTTCCAAAATTGTGGGTTGCGGTAAATATAGTTTAGTACAAATATTACTCTTGCTTGCCAATGTTCAACAGTTACTAATGGTTTTTTAGCAGCTGGTCGGTTTTATAATTCAGATTCAATGATCCTTCTGCTTACAGTAGGTTGGGCACCACGAAATCCCGTATGAATCCTTGAATCCTTCGACGTCGAAAATGGATTATCTCTTAAGAATTGAACTAAAGCAGCATCTTGTTGAGGAGTGGATACTTTGGAACGCCCTGAACCAACTTTTCTTTTTAATGATTGTTGTTGGACCCATCGTTGCTTAATTCTGAAGATTGTTTTCAAATTTCTATTATAGAAATTTGCTAGCGCACGAATTGACCATCCTTCTTTCATTTTCGTAATTATTTGAGCCTTTTCAATCTCACTTAAATGACGAGGCATATTAATTTTTTATTGTACGTAACGTTAAACCTTCTATCAAATTAAACCTCTTTGACGTCTATGAGTTGCATTTTTGATCACTTATGACATTTGATAACCTCCAAAAATCCCAGCCGGTTTTACACAAATAGGATGACGTTAACTTCCCTTTCTAATACTTGTACCCTTTTTCTTTGAATATAACTGTACGTACAAATAAAAAAACATTTATAGTGTGGACGTTTTGGGCTATTTTATTATTAGTCAATTTTCAAAACAATAATTTAACCTCGCAACGGGTTTAATAAAAATTTTTTTGTATGGTTAAGATTTTTACATCTTGAATTATGGTTTTCAAAATGGCCTAACATAAAATAGTCTGAATCTTCAACACTATAAATGTGTTTTATTAACATATTTTTTTGTTGATTTCACGAGTGAATTGAAAGAAAAAATAATTATTCAATACCGTCAGAAAATTATTAATTGTTTGATGACCACCGAGAAAAAAAAAACAAATGAAAGTATTAGGCAGGTACTTGTAGAGGATTATCGTTGTTAACTGCTATTGAATACAGAAGGA
The DNA here is from genome assembly GCA_918026665.1 of Diabrotica balteata. Classification (NCBI taxonomy): domain Eukaryota; kingdom Metazoa; phylum Arthropoda; class Insecta; order Coleoptera; family Chrysomelidae; genus Diabrotica; species Diabrotica balteata. Next base: position 21,112,169 of record OU898278.1, read on the forward strand.
AGATTTAGAAGGAAGAACCTTAAACTTAATTCGTTAGTTAGTTCATCGAAATCAGTTAATAAAAAAACAACAAATGCTGACACTACAATATGATCATGCTAAAAAAATGAAAACAGATTCTTTGTTTTTATAGTAAAATTACTTTGATCTGATAATAAATTATCAACTGAACTAACCCTTTCATTATTGATCCGACATATATACCACCATCTCCTCCTTTATTGCTCTGGCCCACTATAGATATACCAAGAAAATTCACTGTATCCATATTTAGAGTAACTGTAATTATATTTAATGACATGGTAGAATCCGTTATACTTGAGTAAGAACTTGTTCTGGACATCGGCTACAAATAAAGTATTTTATTGAATTTCCAGAACACAAAAGAGTTTAATAAAAGAATACCTGTAACCGCTGTTTCCGTCGTCTTTGAGGTCTTTTTCTACTAGCAACATGTAACCTACTAACACTGGAACATTCTGATAGGACAGTATGCCTTCCTGTGGTTTCTGACTGAAAACTGGTTGTTTCCAAATCTGAACTTAGTACAGACGCAGATTCGTACACTCTGAAAAAGTAAAGACAGTACTTATTAATTCTGTTCTATCCACCTAAAGAAACAAACTTTAGACAAGAATGATTTTAGTTAATGAGTATATTTACCTTGGAAGATGTCCATTAATACGAGATGAGTATTTGTGATGTCTTCTACCCTGTCTTGAGCTTATAATACTTTCTGTATCAGTACAAACTGAGTCTGCTATCGCAGGAGGTAACCTAGTTTCTGATTGGTGTGTAACACTGTCTGTACATTGGGAACCGCCATCTGATTGATTTGAGCCTTCGGCTGAAACCAACTGAACAAAAAATCAAAGTTTAACCTTGATATTCCACAATCAATCTGTATATTTTTTAAAATAGATGTTAAGCAACAGAACTTACCCAACTAACTACTCGTCCATTAAAACATGGCAAATTTGCAGAGTCTTCAATGATTTCCTCTTTTACGACACTAAAATAAAATACAAACAATTTTAGTTGTAAAACCACTGTAGAATATTCAAAAAATCGATTTTTTTTGTTATTGGCTTAACAGATGCTTTGAACCTTGCAGAAAGGGTGAAAAAGTTCTAGTTTTTTCTTTAAAATTCCAAACGCTTTCCTGGGGGCACTACCTGTAGCACATAAATACCTGCTGGAAGAGTACATTCTAATGACTTTCCTATTAATTTTTAAATTCTCTAATATAATGAGGGATGTTGTTAAGAGCTTGTGTTTATTTGAAGTATTTTAAGAAGACAGTATGTGACAGGATGTGACAAAACTGTAGTTATTACATGATTGACAAATAAAAAGCTGTAAGTTTAATGTTATGGTTCAAATTGAGTAGTGATGCACAGTAAAGGACACAGTATCCTGTTAGTATTACTTAGCCTATCCTACTCAATTCTGTCTCCCACTTCAAAGCTCTAAACTCTGAAGTAGATAGATAGGGTTCCTTCTGGAGCGGAAGTGACGTCACACGTCGATCGTCAAGCGTACGTATCCTCATGGGCCAAGGCCACGCCCCCCTCGTGACGTAGGAACGTGCCTAGGGTCTCGAGGCCACGCCCCTCGACCAATGGTGACGTAGGAACGTATCTCGTGTCTCTAGACCACGCCCCTCGGCCAATGGTGGCGTAGGAACGTCCCCCCATGTCTTGCTGACCAATGGTGGACGTTCTCGTGACGTCGGAACGTGTCGTCGACCAATGGCAGCATAGCAGCGTCAGTGGTGGGAATAGCAACACCCCCAGCGACCAATGACAGCTCAGAATTTGAATAAACATCATAGAAATGGCGGTCTAGCGATGAGGAACCAATGGTGACATAGTAACGCCCTCCTCGTGACGTCGGAACGTGTCGTTGACCTATTCCCACCACTGACGCTGCTATGCTGCCATTGGTCGACGACACGTTCCGACGTCACGAGAACGTCCACCATTGGTCAGCAAGACATGGGGGGACGTTCCTACGCCACCATTGGCCGAGGGGCGTGGTCTAGAGACACGAGGTACGTTCCTACGTCACCATTGGTCGAGGGGCGTGGCCTCGAGACCCTAGGCACGTTCCTACGTCACGAGGGGGGCGTGGCCTTGGCCCATGAGGATACGTACGCTTGACGATCGACGTGTGACGTCACTTCCGCTCCAGAAGGAACCCTATCTATCTACTCTCTGAAAACCTGAACCCAAAGACTGTATTAACACCCAATCCAGAGGGAAACAGGGTTAGGGCTAATGATGTAGATATTCGGATGATTTCAATACTCGTATTCAACGTATTCGAATGATCTAAATACTCGGATTAATTATTCGATTCCGAATTAATTCAAAGAGGACGACATAAGTGGGTGAAGTCAGAGTAGAGCGTGCGTATACGGTGCTTACTGTGAACATTACAGTTGGCGGAGGCGAAAAAGGAACAAGTTAAAGATGGGATAACCGTTTCGGTGTAACAGTTAATCTAATTAGGATATAATATTATGATTATGATTAATTATTTCATAAACAATGAATAACAAGCACTAATAGAAAAAAGGTATAGTTGTTATTGTTTTAAGGATTTAAAAATTATTATAATTCAGTTTTTTATTTACTAAATATAATTTATGTGAATTTCTTATAATAAATTATCGTCCACCTCTTCTTTATTTCTAACTAACGTCTCCCGTAAATCCCATAATTTGGGTGATAAGACACAGTAATACATTTTATTAAGTAAGACGGTGTTGCTTAACCTTTTCTGGGACTAGTGTTCAGTGTATGCTTAGAATATTTATTAAATAAAGTAGTGTTAAAAGTGTAAAAGTCGTGTAAAAAAAAATGGCACCAGCAAAAAAGTCCATTGTATGGATTTTTTTTAACAAATCTGCTACAGATAAGAGTCTTGTTACTTGCAAATTGTGCTTTCAACAACTCAAGTACTTTGCAAGTACAAGTAATTTAAAGCAGCATGTTATGTGAAAACATAACTTGCAATATACTCAAGAACTTAACAAAGAGAGTTTCGTTCCTAATAATGAAGTAGAAGAAAGTGAAGGAATACAATTTAATGAAAATCCAGCGCCAGCAGTGACCCCTCAAACTGAGATTGCTTCTACATCGAGTAGTTCTAATGCTCCTTATTATAACACAGTGGAAGTCTCAACATCTTCAAAAAGAAGTGCTAGTGTTAAATATTCGCAACCCGTCGTCAAACGTGCAAAACAGTTAAAAATTTATGGTGCCAAGAACACAAATGAACTGTCAGAAAAACAAAAGACTGATTTAGATTTAAGTTTATTAAAATTAATCGTTACAGATTTTCAACCTGTATCTATTGTGGAAAATCGTGGCTTCATAGAATATACCAAAAAGTTAAACCCATTATACACCTTACCAAGTAGACAAGTTTTAACAAATAGACTATTACCAGAAAAATATGTGGAAATTCAAACAAAAATCAAAACCTGTTGGGTACTGTACAATATGTTTCTCTAACCACAGATATTTGGCAGTCAGACAGCAACAAGTCATACATTTCAGTGACCTGCCATTTTATAAACAACATGAAATTATGTTCTCAAACCTTAAGTGTCAAAGAATTGGAGCAGGAGCATCACACTGGTCGAAATGTAGCAGATCATTTATCTAAATGCATTGAAGATTGGAATTTGGACAATAAGATAGTAACATTTATTTCTGATAATGGCTCGAATATAAAAAATGCAATTATAGAACATTTGCGAAAAAACCATCATCCTTGTGTAGCTCATACGCTAAATTTGAGTACCAAAGAATCTCTAAATGGCAATGCAATTCTGAAAAATATAATTATAAAAAGTAAAAGATTAGTAGGATATTTTAAGCATAGTGGACTTGCTACAATGAAATTAAAAAACTGTCAGGAACAAATGAACTTACCCGTGTTAAAAGTGAAGCAAGCTGTAGATACCAGGTGGAATTCTGTTTTGTTAATGTTGGAAAGACTTTTAATAATTAAAGACAGTTTAACCATAGCCCTCACAAATTTGCCTGCAGCACCCGAAAATCTAGATGCTTCAGAATGGGCCATAGTGATAGATTGTGTACCAATTTTAAAACCTATGGAGTTATTAACCAGTGAACTATCTGCAGAAAAATATATAACTATGTCTCTTATAGTTCCTTTAGTTCGAGGTTTACAGTGGCATATAAAAGATTTAAAACCTATGACAGATGTTGGATTATGGCTGCAAAATCAATTGATCGAAATCGTTTCTAGGCGTTTAGGGTCTCTGGAGGAAAACAAAATAGTAGCAAAAAGTACATTTTTAGATCCACGATTTAAAAAAACTGGTTTCGGTCTAGAAGCAAATGCGAATAATGCTCAATCATGGATTATTGATGAGCTTACATCAATGATCTCTGCCACTTTCGAAAATGCTGATGAAGCAAGCGATCGACAAGAACAGGTTACAAAACCAAGCGAGTCTGATAATGTTGTGCCAACCTCCTCAAAAATTTGTCTCTGGTCACATTTTGATCAAAAGTTAGCAAAAGTGAAAACTAAAACAACACCATCTACTTCAGCAGCTCTCTGTGTAAGACAGTATTTAGAATTACCTTACTGTCCTAGGTCCGATAATCCCTTAGATTTTTGGGAGAAGCATAAAAATAGTATGCCCGAATTATATCGCCTCCATTTAAAATATTTATGTGTACCTGCAACATCTGTACCTAGTGAACGACTATTCTCGAAAGCCGGACAACTTACCAACTTAAGAAGAAACAGATTAGCGCCAAAAAATTTGGACATGATTTTATTTTTAAATGGTTGTTTATAAATTAATATTTCTTTTCTATTTAAAAATTTTGTAATTTTTTTTAATAAATTTTTTCTTTTTTTATATATGTATTGTTTTAATTTTGACAATTTGATTTATTATATTGTTACTATTTTACTTTTTACTAAATATTTTCTTTAAAACCTGATTATTTTTGTTTTTAATAAATAAACGCACCAAGCAGTTCTATCATAACATTAACAATTATTAAATTCGTATAACAGTTCAAGAAAATATAACCGTTCCCGTTACTTTTGCATTGACTTGACGGAGTCGCTCTCCAACATTCCGAATCTGAAGGAGATGCCGAAACCAGTAGACCGTTTTTATTCGGATCTGTAACCGTAATCTGTATCGACTGTAAATTCAACACAAGACATCCGAATAGTATTCGCATTCGTATTCGTATCGTCAAAAAATAATCGGATTAATCCGAGTAATTGAATATTCGGATTAAACGAATATTTTAATTCGAATTCAGACATCACTAGTTAGGGCTACACCTGTATCCTTAAAAACATATTGATCATTTATTTATTTAACCTCCTTTAAAACACTATACATATAAAACAAGTAAAAAACACTATACATCTAAATTAAATTTTAAGACAACAATTTTTGCAAAACTAGAAATTTGTTCCAAAAGCAACTTTTATTTGTTTTGCAGAAGAATTTAAAAATTCTATATCACAGTTAATTATCACTTGGTTACATTCGTCTAACATCTTATTTATGGCTGAACAATCATTCTTATTAGTTGAAAACAGTAGTTTCTTATTAATTCTTAGATGTATTTTTGGAACATTAAATTTAATATTATTTATAAAAAAGCAATCTTTATATTTAATGTGATTTACAACATAGTAAATAAAAAGAGCTGAATGAAAATTTCTTCTATTATCCAGTCGCTGAACTTTAAAACAAGGTAACATAGCATTATAGGAAATCATGTATGGATAGACACCAAACTTTCTGACATAAAGAAACCTCAAGAATCGTTTTTGAACTTTTTCAATCAGATCAATATTGAATTCAGCTTGTGCTGCACATATAATAGAGGCATACTCCAAGTGCAGTCTTACCAGTGCAATGTATAATGCAGAAAGAGTTCTGTATGCCTTTCCAATGATGATCCGATAATGTTTATCGGATCATTTATGTAATCTCAAATTTTGCTGAAACATTAGTCCAAGATTCAGTGCTAGAAATTTTGTATTGGTTCTCCATGTATTGTGTTTTTTGAATGATAGTAAAAACATGACATTTAGAAGTGCTTAGAAGCATTTTGTTGTCATCGAACCATTGACTTACTGAATTCAGATCACATTGCAACATCTCAGAATCCTGTAGAGCCAAAATTACTTGAAAAATCCTAAAATCATCTGCAAATAGCAGGCTTGTCGAAAACTTCACACAGTGACGTTAATCAATTACTATTTAAGTGGGAATAAGCCACAATCAAAGGTTAAAGTATGTTTATTGATGTTTAAATTTCCAATTTGGAAATCGTTCTCAAAATACAAACATTAGTAAATTGTTTGTATTTTGAAAATTTAATAGTAGTTAATGAAATAGTAATTAACTAACGTTTGTATTTTGATGTAAATGCCACAAGAAAATAGCTTCAGAACAATATTCAGTGACGTAAATCGTTAATAAATATACCGAGAGAAGAGGACCAAAGTTGCTACCTTGTGATACACCTGATGTCAACAAATGGCTTAGATAAACTGTTCCCCACTTTAACTTGATTTAACCGTCCCGTTATTAAATTGTGCCATGCCGCCAAAAATTCATGAAATGAAACAATCAGTGTTATGCTATTTTATCATTTGGTGGTAAGCACTTTCCTGAAATAATTCTCTTTAATTTTTAATATTGAACTGCAATATCAAACAAATGAGAATTAGTTAGTTTTTTTAATTAATAAAAACTATAATAACTTTGAAGCACTATTTTGATTTTTTGCGTTTTATTTCTAAAAGAAATACAATAGTTTAAATTAAATGTCTAAATTATACTGGTGTTTCTCTGCTATTTGGAAATTTTCTATACAAAACTGAACCTAAGCAAATTTTATTAAATGTTGAGATCGTTTGTTAATAAAATGAAGGGATATAGCAAATTAAATATATATCTTTAAAACACCCACACATTGAATAAAAAACATTACTTCTGTTAATTAATTATCACAACCGATATTTTAGGCTGACTTAATACTTTGAAAAATTGGCACTTTTGAAGTAACTAAAGTAATTAATATTAATTATGATACTTTACAAAAAATCAGTGTTAACATTGTACTTTAGGAAAAAAAAACTTTAAATTAAATTATTTCTCAAAGACAGGTAAAGATATAGGATAATAATAAAATTATTTTTGTCTAAGGATGCTTAGCAGTTTTTTTATGTATATGGATATTTTTTATTCAATTATTTATTAATGACTAACAAATAAATACTTATATAAATACTAAAGATTTGTAATTCTGCGAAAGGGACATACCAGAGAACTGTATTTTGAGGTGTTTGAGGTTAAATAAAATACTGAATATGCCGTGACATGATGTGCCAAGAATGCGTAATAATATGGTTATTAATGCAAAAAACTTACCTTATTTATTATATACAATTAGCTTGGAACAAGGATTTTCCATTTAGTGAAAATTACCCATACATTGATTTATTATTTATTTTTTCCAGTTACAAGCCAATGGTTCAATGCAGTTTATGATTTACTCATTAGTAAAATTTCTTTGGTATACACTAACTTGTTTCTCTTTAATATGAGATGATCTTGAATTACTTTTGAAAGATATTGTCATGAAGCATCTCAAGAAATGTTGAGGTTACTATAACAATTCAACCTGTCTTAAAGGGAAGACACAGTTTTAGTACATACAGAAAGGGATGCTGGCGAATCAAGGTCACCAGAACATGATACCCTTCAAAAATGTGAACTAAACAACTTTAATGATGGCATAAGTAATTATTATATAAATATATCATATATATATATATATATATATATATAATATATATATATATATATATTATATATATATATATAATATATATATATATATATATATATATATATATATATATAATTATTGCTGTTGGTATGATAGTCAAAGCTAACTATATCTGAATAATGTATTCTCAGCATTCTCAACTACTTGAAACATAATTTGGTAAGCAAAAAGATTAAAAACAAATCTTGAACCAGATGACAGCCATGGTTATTCATATGAGGATGAGCTGGAAAATACCAAAGAAGTTGAAACCAAAGTGCTATTAAAACATACAACTTCTTCCAGTTGACCAAACTCATCCACCTCATTTTTGGATTCTGAAAGCTTAATGTCTACAATACATTTTAAAGAAGTCTCTCAAAAGAGTAACAAACCACAAACTGACCTAACTTCTACAATTATCCATTCAGTTGGTGCATTAGAAGAACATGCTGTGTAGTACAAGGCAAAGCAATTAGAGCAATTGTGGATCTAATGTAAATATTTTTATATTCTCATTAAAAAGTTTCTACAATAACTATCACATGTTTACTTAAATTTATTTAAAAATGGTTTCTATTTCAGGTTTTGACTGGCATTAACAAGAGAATAAAATCTTGTATGATGAATAACTATTTCTCCTATATAAACTGATGAAAGTGATTGACAATACTCTAGATGGCTGACTTACTTTTAACTTTAAGGATCAATTCAGTTACTAATGTGAATGTGGAAAAAAAATTCTTTTACCATTATGCTTCGATTCTGTGTGCCCTGATAGTGATACTTCGAACCAGGAGATAAAAAGTGGGAATTCACTGAGTTCCAGAATATAGAGTTTCCAGAAAATTAACAAGAACAAGGCAAAATATAATGAACCACTATGCTGGATATTTTGAATCATTTTGACAAATTTCACAATATAAACAAAACAATAACTGGCAACCAGAAATAGAAGAAGATACATTTACCAGTAGAACTTTTAAATCACTTGTAGAAAACTATAATATATTTAATTTATTGAACTTTAAATACTGAATCTTGCTTAAATGGTATAGTTTCTGTAGATATAGGCTACGGAGTAAGATAGAGGAACTCATTAAGCTCTATGTTCTTTAATTTAATCATAGATAAAGTCATCAAAAGACATTTTTAATAAATCATCCAAAATTTTGGCATATGCATTATTAATTGAATTAATTTAATTTAATATAGATATCCCATATACATTTATTTAGGCTTTTAAGGCAGATTATTGTAAATTGCTTCACTGCTTGACTATGCCTTCTCCAAAGAACAATACCTCATCTGGAGTCCCTTTTTCATTTTGTGGAGATTAAAAACTACCAATTTTTAGGTGGGTAGCAAGAAATATATCAATAATACTTTTATTATTTGAAACCCATATGTATTAAGAAAGTAGTTATATAAACACCTTTATTGTAAATTGCTTCACTGCTTGACTATGCCTTCTAAGGAACAAATGCTGCCTTTATGCAATACCTCATCTGGAGTTCCTTTTTTATCTTTTGGCCTATAAAAACTACCAATTTTTTTGGGTTGGTACTTAGTAAGAAATATCGCAATAATAATTGTATTAATCTGAACCCCATGTCATATTAATAAATTGTATTAAATGAGTAGATATATAAGTAAACACCTAAATTTAGTTTATTTGAGATTTACACAATTATCACTCATATATCAAAATAAACAAGTTATTTGATGTTTCTGTTTCTAAAAAATACATTATTTTTTAATCCAAAATACATTTAAAAATTATATTTTGAAAACAACTTCCAACATCTTGAAACCCAAATGTGAAATAAAAAAAATATATAATTTGTGGTTCGTTGTCAACAAGATATTTGATAAAAACTTCATAAACATTTTTACAGACAGAACCTTGATAAGAGAACAAATTATCATTTCTTACATATTATTTATTTTGAATTGAATAAGTTAAGTTAAATATCAACATATACAAAATAAGTCTTCCAAGATGCTCACAGTAAGACTGGTCTGGAATTAGAATATTGAAAGAAAAAAATAAACTAAATAAAACCTGGGGGCAGATTTAGAAAATCTTGAAATAATCCCTATAAAGGAACTATTAGATATATATTATTGAAGGCAGACTACATTCTATAGTACACTTTTCTACAACAAAATCATCAATTATATTTTGAAGCACTTATAAAATTGAAGTTACAATTGGATTAGAATTGTGAATTTAAACTCCCATGTTTTATGACTGTAATAAGACCTTTAATTTTTTAGTTATTTTCATGTATAAATGTACATGAGATAATGCAAGATGTATTAAACTCTTAATTAACATTAATTTATATATTTTATAGCTAATAGTTTATATGGTAATGGCTTCATCTAAAAGGTAATGCATCCTACAATGAATACAAATTGATAGAAAATTTTCTATTTCTAATTATGGTATTGATGTTCTTACAGATGGGTGAATTATTTTTAAACTGCACATACTTGCGTAAAATCAATAAATTTCAATTCAAGTAAATATTTAATAACGTTTTAAAGATATATGAATTGTTTATTTTAGCAAAAACCTTTAAAATATTTAGGTGGCAGCTATGATCTAATTGGGAATATGTTTTGTTTACTTTGAAAGGATATTATTGATTTTGAAGAACATAGTGCACACTTTCTCTCCTTACGTATCTATAAAATTATTTTGGATACGCAATAAAATTGTAGTGTTATTTAATAAGAGAAGGAAAAACTCACCCAAAATCATCGTCCATCGATTTAAAGAAAAATTTGTAGTTAGGCCTGTTGAGAACATTTTTAAAATCCACTAAAGTCACTTTATCCGGGGCTATTGGTATTTTTACTAAATACGGGGTTTCTTCATCGTCTATGTGATAAATAACTTTCGTTTCTTCCATTTTTTCATGCACTATTTTACAAAATTATTACTTTTCTGACAGAAGCAATAACACACTCAACATGGCGGACACAATAATATCATTGTGCGATTTAGGGACTTTTAAACTGGGTGATGGTTCCTTTCACCAATAGCCAACATATTATCACAAAACTTACTTTACTGACAGCTTGAAGAATACTTACGTTTTGTGAATTATTTTAGTTTGGCCCTATTAGAACATGCTACGATTTAAACAAGAGATATAGCAATAAAAAAATGTCCTAAAATTACACAATTTTTTAAAAATTGTATTATAAATTATAAATATTGCACACATTACTAATTTGCACTCAGCCGTGAGTTCACGTACTCAATTCAAGGCTCGTAGCTCGTACACCTCGAACGTATGAATCATTCTACTCGAACAGTTCTCAGAGATTGCTTTATGTCAAAAGATGTATATTATTTGTTATTGGGAATGACATTAATTTAAAAATACTTTTAAAAATCACTTTCTAAATTTTTTAATATATCAAACATATCCAGTGAATAATTGTTATGAACAAGTTGACCGGAAAATTAAAACGCGTTCGAATTATATTACGACAGTATTTAATATTTACGCGAGTTTAAATAAAGTATTTCAATATTTACAAGATTAGATAGCACATACTTTACACATTAACCCTTATTTAAAGCATTTTAAAAGTAGATCTTTTATATTAATATTATAACAAGAATGGAGAGCACCGTTCGATTCATACAAAAAGGTAAGACTATTTTTTAACAATTTAATAATATGTAAGAAATGAAGGCCTTTCACTAATTTGGTAATTTTTATTAACATCTGATTTTGCTCTGAAATCATCTTCCAAATTTAAGTAATTTATTAACAAGATAAAGCTATCATAATATTCTAAAAGTTAAATTTAAATGCTAAAGCAACAATTACAATACAATCTGGTACAGGTCATACCCAAACCCAATGTTCTCATCCTGTTGTTTGATTGTTATCTAGTTTGTAAACTTTGAATTGTTGGTGAATAAAAGAGTTGAAGTTTGAATCAGTCTAACAGATATCTTTCACATGCATCCACATACATTGTAAATAAACAGTATTTCTAATTTTTTAGATATGGAGTTGAATGACCTAATAACTATGAAAATCCCTTCCTATGGATTTTTAATAATGAAATAACTATATATTTTAAAGACAAATAATTTTGCTGGTCTTTTCTGTCTATTACTTGTTGATTCATATATTTTGCTGAGTCATATTGATCATTTGAGGAAATCTCACATTTAAAGAAAATTTTTAAATACTGATTCATATTCATATATATATTTTTAAAGTGATAAATGGCATGCATCCATGTATTTGTTGAAAATTCTTCTTAGTAGGCTAGTGTCATTATCTTTGACCACTAGTGTGTTGATCTGTATGGGCTATAGAATATTACAACTAAATAAAAATGATTAGAAATTACATAAACATCACATCTTTTGTATATTTGTTTAGGTTCATTATATCTATGAATTTTGATTTTTTTTATAGACAAAAGACTGTGATAACTTTCTTGGCATTTGAATATGATAAATTTCTTTTCTTAAATAACTATGACTATGACTTCAAGCTTTATTTAATAAAGTTTACTACATAAATTCAAACAAGGTCTTACAATGATAAAATATAGATATTTTACAAATCATTGTGCAAAATAATATAAATCCTATAAACAATATCTGGGTAAATACCAATGGCCAGTTTATCTTATCTTTTTTATCTGACAATAAGTTGCAAAACCTATTTAACAAAAGGTTATTTAAAGAAGTCATCTCATAGTTTTTTCTCTATTTATTTCTATTTATAAGGTGTTAGTACTAACAATAAAGTAGGTCACATCAGGTTGTTTTACAAAGTATTTCTATTAGTGTATAAAACATTTTAAAACTATGAAACAATGCAAAGTAATTGTGTCACAAGATTGTAAACTTAAGTATCATTGTATCAGCTTATTCAGATCATTTTTAACCTTTGTATCTTTTCATCTACCTTGGTTTGGTTTGTGATTGAATTTGTGTAATACTGGTTGCCTACATTATGGGAACATTTGTACTAATGTAACATGAATTTATGTTAGGAATATATTTGCCTGAAGCAACTGCTAATAAAGTGGCATTATTTTATGACAAATATATTATTAATATGGATGTTTCACTTTTACCTTAAAACGCAGGAGCCAGTTTGTTTTTATTTTTTGTAGTTTGCTTATCAGTCATATCACTAACATAATTGACCTCCAGGAAATAAAAGCATGTAAACCATCCAAGCTATCTACATTTAACATTTTAAAAGGCAATAAACATAATTATTATCAAGAGGTAGTTAACAATAACCACTAATAAAATTTATCTGGGGATTGGTAGAAAAAGAACCAATATCCATTTCATGGATTTGGAGAACAATGGATTTATTAACTGAATCAATGGAAAGTGAATTTATTTTAAAAATTAAGAATTTCAAAATCATGGGTTTTTCAAATTCCAAAATGTCATTGTTTTAAAATAAAACATGCTAATTTTTTATATAAAAAAAAATAGTTCTAACAAATTTGAAAGACAGGTGGATATTGGTCTAAAGACAGATTAAAGATAGAGTTGATGCAAAACCTAAAGAACTTGCTAAACTTGAACAAAGGAAATATGCATGCCTGAAAAAAATTAATCCTTAAAACATGGACCATTGATACTGAATACATACTGAATTGCGCGGCAGGGTCGGACCTGCACATAGTGTCTAGTATATCTCATGTGAATTGCAAAATTTTAAGTTCGAATTCTACAAATTCAGCAAAATGTATTTGCATTTATAGGTCGTTGTTCTGTTCAGTTCTATTTCAGACTCGCTATCATCTAAATTTATGATAAATTAATTCACTTCATTCATAATGAATTCTAGGCTGAAATACTCTTCTTCAGTTTTTTCAACATACCTGCAAGTATTTGCCCATATCTCTTGAATGATTTCATTTAGCCTGGTGTTAGCCACTTATGTATGCACATAATTTTGTCATTATTTTGTTTTCATGTTGAAATTTTCTGTTAAATAAAAATTTAAATAATAATTCCTCCTATCTGCTTCTGGAATTAATATATGACATCTGTTCTTACATAAAAAAAACAAAAAATTCAAATACCTACCTTAAGAGCAACTATTTTCCTTGTGCTGTTTTTTACGAGATCCTATTTAGCTTGACTTTAAAAATCGAGACAGATGTAGTAACCTTGCGGTATACCATAATATACATAATATACATCATCATCATAGTCATTAACAACTTGGCAGATGTGTTGTGGTTCATCATTGAGCTTCTGCAGCTCAGATAGTCTGATCATTGATATTTCTCCATTGGCCGCAGTCATCTGTTACATGTGCTGCTTCAGTATATTGCTTGTTGAGAAGCTTTTTCGTGATGTTTGCCCATTGCTGTTGAGATCTCCCACATTTTCGTTGATTCTGTCTTCTTTGGGCCACCAACCGCTCTATTTTGTGTAATTTAGTAAAATTAAGTATATTTAATAAATTTTGAAAATTACTAAAATGATTAAACAAAATTTAAAAAAACTATGATTTTTAATTATGTTATTTCACACCTTTATAAAAACTGAGTTTATTCTCGGCAAAATACGAGAACTGCATACGAAAGCTGCACTCTTTACCTTTAATACGCATCTTGATTTTTGCCCATAGGACACTTTGATCAAAAGATATCGAATTGTTACCGACGAGCTGATTTTTTTATTGAACATTGATTTCGCGCGCGTAACTGACATTTAAAATCGACGGTCGCTTCAAGCGTTTTTTCTGAAAGAACGGTTCATTGTACATAAAAAGTGCAAATAAACATTTTTGTTTAAAATCACCTCAGCTACCAGCTTTTCTACATTAGTTAGTAAATATTCTGAACCTCGTGAATAAGAACACAAGACTGAGTATTTTATAGTACAGTATTACTGTTTAAATTCAAATATGGTTGTATAAATTAATCAATACATTTTGTCTCCCTGTATTCATCCGATCCCTATTGTACTGCTTAGGCTAGGGAATGCATCCCGCTAAACACAAGAGTGTACGTCGTTAAGAGGGACAGACGCAACCCGACAGTGAACCGATGCACTCATATTGAATTCGTTTTGTTCGTTGTTTTGTAAAGTAGTGTAAACCATGGTAATTAGCGGTAAGTTCACCTAGTTTTACCTGAACCTATAAATTGTTTTTGATTGTTTATTGCAACCATTTAAATTTTGATAATTATTTGCACCTATGAGTTAAAGTTCATTCATCTTGCCAGGCTATCGAAGGAAATATTGTTGATATTAATTCTCGATTATGTGGTCTCGAAGGCTCACGTTCAGCATTGCACGTTCCATGGCTCGTTGCGTAACTCTGAGTTTATTCGCAGATTTTTGCGTGAGTGTAAAGTCTCCGCTCCATAAGTTTGTACAGGTAAAACACATTGGTCATAAACCTTTCGCTTGAAAGACATGGGAATTGAACTTTTTAGAATATGGCTTAATTGCCAAATGCTGCCCAAGTTAGCCTATTCGCCTCTGTATTTCATGTGTTTGATTGTCTCTGCTTATTTTGAGTTCGTGTCCCAGATATTTGTAAGTGTCTGTTTGTTGTATGTTATTATTGTCAATAGTTATATTTCACTCATTACGAGATTTGTTATAAGTTTAGTTTTCTTAAAGTTTATCTTTAATCCTGCTCTTTCAGACAAACTTTTAAGCGAATGCATCATAGAAACTGTATCTTGTAAATTATCTGCGATTAATACAACATCATCTGCAAATCTCGTATTAATCATCAATTATTAATTCTCGTAATAGCTCATTGTTTGTTTAATTCGCCACAATTACTCTCATAAAATAATTATTCTTTTTACATACAGAACCTTCAGATACATTATTGTTATGTGTACAATATGATATAATATCATATTATTCTTAATAGTCTGTTAGTTGTTAAAGAAACATTCAATATTATGGTAACTAAATTTTACAGTAAAGAATGGTGTCTGTCTGACTTAAAAACTTGCATTTTTGTGGATATCGGACCGCACTGTTAAAGTACACCATATGCGACAAGAAAATTCTTTCAGGTTGATCTGCACTTCCCAAAAGACAAACGTACACATTCAAAAAATTTGAAAAAATTTGAGAAGGTATATGTGACCAATAGAAGTATTTTGACAAATTTCGAGCAAACTTCATGTTTTTGTTTTCGAAAAACACAAAAAACTACTTTTTTTCAAGTATAAAGCGGGAAAACCAAACAAACAACTTTGTTAATTTTCTTAGAGCATAAAGATATAATTCTAAGAAATACTTATGAATTTTTTGAAAATTTTTGAATAAGCAGTTTTGCCACAATAGAAAAAAATAATATGTTCCGGTCAAGATAACGTTTGTTTAAATCAATTAGAAAATATTAATATAAGTGAAATTTCATTAAATTTAGAACTTCTAGAAGATTCTTAACGACAGGCAAGTATAAATATAACCTACAAAACAAACTGAAAATAATAATACTTTTGCTTCTTGTTACAAAATATGTAAACTAAAAACAACAATAATAATACTTTTGTTTTTTGTTACAGATGCTCTGGCATTGTTGTGTACCTGGTTGCAAAACCAATCTCTATTCATAGAGAAGGCTGTACAATTACCAAATCTTCCATAGTATGTGCCAAACTTTTTCATGAAGATGGTATTCAGCGGACTGAACAATGAGAAGATAAAGATGGAAATGTACACATTGAAAAGTTAATATTTCCCAAATTAAAAGGCAATGCAGTTCCTAATATATTTCCTGAAGTACCATCAATCATCATATGTAACTGTTCATCGTACTAAAGAAAGAAGGAATCCCGAAGACAGAAGAAACTTTGTGCATAAGAAGAGGGAACAAGAGATAACATAATTATGTCAATTAGACTTAGACAATAATATCCCATTGAAAAACTGGACAAGTAAAATTACAAGTGATTGTGTATATTTCTATGTATTAAACATTAATCAGTTGGGACACAAGTGTGATAATATTAGTGTAATAGTTAGCAGTAATTTTAGTGTAATCCTGTAATCGTCAATGTAGGTAAGAATAGATTAAGTGGTAATGATTTGAAATGGATTTTACAATATAGTAAATTAACAAGATGGTCACAATTAGAGAACTTACTTACTCGATTAGATTTGCTTTTTAGATAAGTGATAACAAATTTGAGTATTACATTCAAAAATCTTTTGAGAATATAGGCTATTTTAAATCGATATACAAGTTATAAATGGTATGTTACATTCAACACATTTTTCATGTATACCTCTTTTAACTTGGTCTATATGACAACAAACCTATTAATATTTAAAATTGCTACTTTTGTATATCTAAGTATGAAAATTCAACAAAAGTTATAAGTAAATAGTAAAATATTTAATTTTCAATTAGATTAATTTAGAACCATATTTATATTGTGTCTGATTTCTTAGGATGAATTTTTTAATCATAATAGTTACACTAAGTTTTTACTTATCACAAATTTTATATCTTTTGTATTTTTAATAATCTTTTTAAATGTCCTGTTAATGTTTTGTGTTATTTATATGCTTAAGTACTTAAAATATTTAAAATTTCTAGTGATTCTTGACTGCATTTGATTGTAAGATTAACTGTTTGACACTGTATTTTAAGTGCAATAAATTTTACTCTAGTGATTATTTTATTGATAATATAACCTAAATAATAATAAAACTTTATATATATTTACTAGGTATATATAAGGTTTTATTAATTTAATTTCCCTAAAAATATTTCTGTAATTATCAGTTTCCTAAAATTCAAATTAGTTTAATATTCTGGTAGACCTTACAGCTGATTATCGGACTACCGACGTCATAGAATGCGGTGTTGCCTTTTTTACTTCACGTAAATTAATTCTCAATCTCTATAGGACCTATTAAACCACATGATAGAATAAAACCTTAAGAAGAATAATGAGAGAAGTGATCGTACTTACGCCAGGAATGTAATCTGATGGAGCCGTATAACCACATGAAGAAGAAAAAGTCTTATAAGAAGTAATAGATAAATTTTTGCCGTGTTTTGGAATACATAAATAATTATATTAATGTTATTTATTGTGTGAAATTACACATTTAATCGTAACACCATTTGATTGTGATATTTAACGTGTTGTTTTTATTGCAGATGACACCAAATCGACAACTGAAGATGTGGAAAATTTTAAAATTCAAATTCAGAAAATTGATGGGTCGGTGGTGAAGACACCAGAAGATCTCTCCTATGTTGATGTAGTTGTACCAGAGGGTCATTTCAATCTAATCAGGTAAGATTTTGCATAAATATAACATGTTTCAGAGCATCATTTAGTCCTCTTTCTTGCCAGTTATTGTAGAATGTATGAAAATGGTTAATAGATTCTGAAATAATTGTATTGATTGCATATTTAATACTAAAGCAAACTCCACATTGCGTGCTTCAATACCTACACGTTACACTGGATATGATAAAGCTTAGCATTTGACGAATACACTGCCAAATGATGACAATAGAGTTTTTAGGATGTTTTGAGCGAATATTTTGGTCATGGAAGATTTTTAGTTTGTAACTCCTGCTTAGAAAGGAAAGAATTCGATGAACGTTTCGAACAAAATTTTGCCTTTGCCTTGGGTGATGATGTATTCTAGTCTGTAACGCTTATCCTTCGCAGTTTCTAAGTTCTTCTTTAGTTTTCCTCTCCTACTTCTCCCAGGAACTTGAAAATAAGCAATTCTTCATATTGGTTGATTAGCATCTCGACTTTTGCTTTGATCGACCAGTCTATGTTTGCTTCTGGAACATTTTACCCTAGGAGTATACTCTTTTTCAAATGTATCATGCAATGTTGAGTACAAAATGAGTCGACTATACGGTCGAATACTACGGGACCTGATAGAGGAAGATTATCAATCGTCTGAAGACGAAGAACAAGGAGGATTTAGAGCGGTCGTTCATGTACAAATAACATCTTCTGTCTTAAACAAATGATAGAAAAGAAAATTGTGACAAATAGAGAGTTACATATGACTTTTGTAGATCTTGAGAAGGCATATGACACAGTCCCGCTAAATAAACTATGGGAAGTCCTGGGCACATCAAACATACATCAAACATTGGTTAGTGCTCTCAAAGATCTATATTATGGTTCAAACTCCCAAATGAAATTCGGAAACCTCTTAGCTGAAAAATTTGCAGTTACTAAGGGTCTCAGACAAGGATGTTGTATCTCTCCGACTCTATTTAAGATTTATATCTCTGCAGCTCTGAAACAATGGAAAAGGAAAGTCAAAGGAATGGGTATACAATTGAACGATCAGGATTACATATATACTTTACAGTTTGCAGATGATCAGGTGGTGATCTCAAATGACAAAGATGACATGAAATACATGCTTAGAAAACTAATTGAAGAATACCAGAAATGGGGATTAAATATAAATTTAGAAAAGACAAAATACCTCTCAATTGGAGCTGAAGCAGAACAACTCGATATCGATGACAATCAAAAAATAAATCCATGCAACGAATATAAATACCTGGGCGTCATCTTCGACCGTAGTGGAAAAGACGAACGAGAAACAGAACATCGAATTGTACAAGCACGAAGAGCTATAGCATGTCTGAACGGAGTTCTATGGAGTAAAGAAATATCAAAGAAAAGAAAATGGAACATCTATGAGACAATGGTTAAAACTAGCCTACTTTATGGAGCTGAGACATGGAGAATAACCGAGAAATATAAGAAAAAGGTCGAAGCCACGGAAATGGATGCCATCAGAAGATCGATGAGAATATCAAGAGCCGACAGAATACGGAATGAAGTGATAAAACAACAAATGGGTATAGAGGGCACTATAGTTGAGGATATTGAGAGAAAACAGCTCATATGGTATGGGCATGTGAGCCGAATGGGGGACGAAAGATTGCCTAAAAAAACGATGATGTGGCAACCCCCAGAGAAGAGGAAACGAGGAAGACCACCACAGAGCTGGAACCTGGGAGTTAGGAAAGCGATTAGCGCTCGAAATCTGGACGAAGACTAACTCAAGACAGAATACAGTGGCGTTTGGGAGTCGGACAATCGTAAGACGTATATATAAACCGTAATATATATATCATGCAATGTTAAAATGTTTTCAAGGCGAACTTACAACCCAACCCAATCAATATTAGCTTAATCTAGGTTTGAGTTAAAATATATATCGAAAGGAGTAGCTTTTATGATATCTCTTATGCTTTTAAAAGTTTGTATAGTTTCTGATCATTATACTGTAAACAAAGTATTAAATATTAATATTAAATATTGTATTTGACTCAATAATTCTCTTCTGGAAAAGTTTTAAATACCGATAACCTATTGTTACGAATTAATAAAAAATTGTTTGTTATGGATTTACCCAATAACTATGACATATTAATTGATTTGAATCGGAATATTAGAAAATAAGCATTTTATGCAGCCATTGGTTTTTCCATGTAAAAATACCACTACTCTCGTCGCCAGAAGATATGATTTTAATCTCTAACACTGTTGCAATATCAACTCGAAAGAAAATCCTTGACTATTTTATATTAAAGTTACACTTGTATAAAAACTAAAACTACTACAATTTTAAAATTTCATCGTTTGAAACATCGCAAAAGCTTTAAAATGGCGTATTATAAAAGTTTTAGACGTATGGCAATTATGCGGATATCATATGACAGTTAAGGAGTTTTACTATTAGATGTACCAAAAAAAGTAAAAAAAAACATTTTTATTAACGACAAATTCTTTTGTAAAAATTTGGTTGGTTTTGAATCGCTATCTGGAAAATCTCCTCTACATAGACATTGAATAGTCTTCAACTTCTTCGTGTGCCTCATCATTTAAGGACATTGGTGATCATCACGGCCCATTTTACTCTGTCTTCAGCAGTTCTAAAGAGTTCTGCTGTTGTTTTTTCACTCCACTGCTTTGAATTTTTCAACCAGGATGTACGTCGTCTCCCCGGTCCTCTTTTTCCCTCCACTTTCCCTTGTATAACCAACCGCATCAACTCACATTTTTTATTTCTTAATATGTGACCGAAGTAGTTTATTTTTGTTTCCTTCATAGTTTTGTCCTTCATTTCTTTTCTTTTTTCATATTTCTTAATGTTTCCATGTTTGTTACGTGTTGTGTCCATAATATTTTCCACATTCTTGGATAACACCATATCTCAAAGCTGGCAAGTATGTTTTCAGTTGCGTCCGTAATTGTCCAGGCTTCAACTTCATATAACAGGGCAGAGAATACGCACCATCTCAATACTTTAGTTCTAATTTTCCCAGCTTTCCATCGCATGATACGATTTTCATCTTATTGAAAACGCTTTGGACATATCAATACGCCGTTTTATTTCAAGGCTGCGGTCTCATAGTTCATTTAGCTCACATCCCAAGTAATTGTATCTGGATATTTTCTCTAAAGCTTCTCCTTTAACATAGATTGTTTCGTATTCGATTTTGTTCTTACTTATAATAATGATTTTTGTTGTTTTTTTTGTGTTCAGAGCCATTCCATACCTCTTGCAGTACTGTGTAGGGCAACCAACCAAAATTTGCGGCCCTTCTCTGCTGTCCGCAAGGAGTATTGTATCGTCTGATATTTGAGATTATTCACTAGTGTTCCGTTAATTGATATGTCTTCTTTGATATCTTCTAGTGACTCTTCGGAGTCAATGTTCTGACACAACGATGTCTGGATATTAATCAGAACATATATGCTTACTTCATAGATTTTTAAAAAAGCTTTTGACAGAGTTCAACATTAAAAGCTTTTAAGTATTCTTAAGACCAAAAACATAGATAGTAGAGATTTACAAATTATATCGAATCTGTATCAAAATCAGAAAGCAAGAATAAGAGTCGAAGGAGAACTGACAGAGGAAGTAAGTTTACTTAGAGGAGTTCGACAAGGGTGCATACTTTCACCACTCTTATTCAACGTCTACAGTTAGGTGATATTTCAAGAAGCTTTGTTGGATATTGTGGAAGGTATTTTGGTCAACGGAAATAGCATTAATAATATTAGAAATGCTGACGATATGGTCATATTTGCAAGTGACATGGAAGATCTACAGTACATAATACAACATGTATACAATGCATGTGAAAGGTACGGACTGCAAATGAATCTCAAGAAAACGAAATCAATGATATTTAAAAAAAAACACAAAATGTAGATAACCTGATCATCAATAATACAACGATCGAAAGAGTAACAACATATAAATATTTAGGAACGTGGCTAACCGAAGATGGAGATCAAACAAAAGAAATCAGATCTAGAATAGAAATGGCAAGAAACACGTTCATAAATTGAAGAACTTACTTTGCAACCGTAACCTTAATCTAGAGATCCGCACAAGAATGCTACGTTGTTACGTTTTTTCTACTTTACTATACGGCATGGAAGCGTGGACAATAAAACAGTCTGAAATCAAAAATTAAACTTATTTGAGATGTGGTGCTACAGGAGAATCCACAGAATATCGTGGACTGAAAAAGTAACTAATATAGAGGTGTTACAAAGAATGAAGAAAGAATGTGAAGTCATAAAAACTGTTAAAATTAGAAAGATTCAATATCTGGGTCATTTAATGAGGAAAGAGAAACCCAGGACGACGCAAAATATCTTGGCTAAGAAATTTGAGAGAGTGGTTCGGTTGCAGCTCATTAGAATTATTCAGAAGCGCGGCCAATAAAATTAAAATAGCGATGATGATTTCCAACCTCCGATAGGAGAAGGAACCTGAAGAAGAAGTGCCTCTTTAAACATGTGTTATGAGCACGTATTAAAAAGCAGAGGGGATAGTACACATATTTGCCGTTCTCCTCTTTTTATAGATATATCTTTAAATTTTTATTTGCCTACTCGTATTATCTGGCTTTCTGTTATCTCTATAAATTTGTAATGATTCTCATCTCCTAATCATCTATTTCTGTATTTCGTAATATGTTTGCAAGTCTTCTGCGTTGTGTTAATCGAAGGCTTTTTTAAAGTCAAAGTTATGAGTGTTTGTATAGTAAATAATGCCTCTCTAGTGCCAAAGAAATCCCAGTTGGTTTCCTGTTATTCTATCGTCTAGTTTTTTGTAGACACGTTCGTGTATTACTCGCAAGAAGACTTTTAAAACAACGTTCATCAAGCTGATTGTTCTATATTCTTCACATTTCATTGCGTTGGTTTTTTTTGGGTATTGGGGTGAACTCTGATTTTAGCCATTCTTTCAAAATTTCCCCGGTATAGTAAATTTCATTGAATAATTCTACTATGTAGTATAACAATGTGGTTCTCTGTTAGTAGTCTTAAGGTTTCTGTAGGTATTTCATCCGGTAACAGTGCTTTATCATTTTTTATACGTTTTAGTACTTTTTCAATTTCCCCTTTGGTAATTGTAGGTCCACTTCTATTTCTTGGTTCTATTGTCTCCATTCTTTCGTCGTCTTCAAATATCTCTTTTATATATTCTTTCCATCCATTTATTTTCTCTGCACTTTCAATAGTTATTTTGTTCTTTTTGTCCATTATTTTTTCAATGCCTCTTCTTTTGTATATTCCAGCTGTTATATGAGCTGCCCCAGTGAGTCCCTCCACCACTCGAAATCTCAATTGTCGCGACATTGGTGTCGTGTGAATGGTGTAGGCCAGTGCCCAGTAGTGCTGCCAGTAGTAATTTGTGTTATTTGGGTTAAATTAATTTTCGTACAATGAACATAACCTATAGATATGTTTGACGTTAAATGTAAGCTTAATATACGTCAGGGTTGACATATGCTCAATTATTTCACATTCTCATATAAAAAATTAGGGGCAAGATTTATATATATATATATAATATATATATATATATATATATATATATATATATATATATATATATATTATATATATATGAAATGAAAATTTAAAATTGAAAAATACATATATAATTAAACAAAAACGTGAAAAATATATATATATATATATATATATATATATATATATATAAATTAAAAGCCTTAAAATTGATACCTATAAATATTATAAAATAAAATTATATCTTACATTTAAAATACTTATATAATAAAAACCATTAAAATTATGCTTAAGGTAAAAATTAAAGGGATGACCTGGCGTGTGTTGGATTCAGGGTGGAAGGATCCATCCGCACGCAGTCCCCCCAGAGGAGTCGTGCTCACAGATACACCCATAGCTCCCTGCCTGCCAACTAAAGTCCACCCCTTTATACAGGCTACTCATGCGGTAGGTCCTCTCCAGACCGGTGCATCACATGAATAGCCCATCCCTCTCTCTCTCTCTCTTTCGCCCTCTCTCTCACTCTCTTACCTACCTTTGCTGTAGATTCCTCTCTAATATCTCCTTCTTTCTGACAATTTGAGTTACTGCCTCCAATATTGCCTTGTACTCAGTCTTTCCTCTCATTGCTACCTGCATTATGGTATTTGTACTTACCCTACCTAGCTTTCTGTATAATTCGTTTCTGTCCTCATCAAATCTTCTGCACTCGAATACACAGTGCTCGGCCGTGTCAGCCACTCCACAGTCTGTGCAGTTTCCATCCGCAACCTTCCCTATCCTTTCTAGATAGGCCCTGAAGGAGCCGTGTCCTGTTAGGAACTGGGTGAAAAAGTAATTGGTGTCTCTGTCCCCGCACTTCATCCAGTCTGCGATATTTGGAATTAATACCCTCGTCCAGGCCGCTCTATACTCATTTGTCCATTCTTCCTGCCATTCCGTTAGGCTGCTATTCCTAGCTATTATTTTCTCCTGCTCATCCTTCCCGTAGGTTTCTGCCCTTTCCTTCACCATCAAGTGGATGGGTAACACACCCGCGATCACTTGTATGGCCACCGTTGATGTTGTTCTGTATGCACGTGCTACCCTTAGTAGTGCTTTCCTTTGGGCTTTCTCTAGCATTCGTCTATATTTCTTGATGTTAAGCACTTGTTGCCATACCGGTGCCGCGTAAAGTATAGTAGAGTGGACCACTTCCATTAGAATTCTCCTTTTGGCGGTCCCCGGACCCCCCACATTGGGCATAATCCTTGTCAGCGCCGCAGTCCTCACCTCTGCCTTGCTAACGACATATTTCACGTGCTCGCCAAAAGTTCGCCTCGTATCTAGGACTACTCCCAAGTACTTCACTTTTTTGGCAGGTACGATCCTTTCTCCCTCCAGGACAAAAACTATATGGTCTCTGGCCCTCGGACCCTTGAGAATCATAGCTTCAGTTTTCTCGGCCGCTAGCATGAGATCTCTGCTTCCCATCCACGTCTTCACTTTGTTGAGGGCTCGATTCCCTCTCTGTATGATTGACCAGTTTTCATTGTGTTCCACCAGCACCACCAGATCATCCGCATATGCTATTGCCTGTACGCCGGTGCCCAGGTCGGTCTCCAAAATCTCGTTGTACAGAACATTCCAAAGCAATGGCCCCAGTACGGAGCCTTGCGGCACTCCTGCCGTGGTTCTCATAGAGTTACCTCTCGCAATGTTGATGCATCTATCTGTAAAGTAGTTCCTAACCAAATTCTGCAAATAGGAAGATATCCCCAAGTCGCCCAGTAGTCTGACGATAATTTTCCAGCTAGCGCTATTAAAAGCATTTCTTATATCAAGGAAGAAAGCCACCATCCATCTGCTCCTACATATGGATATCTCCCTTTTGATCCTGCTTATAGCCTCTACCGCAGATTTTCCTTTCCTGAACCCATACTGCCGGTCGGATATGCCACCCTTCTCCATTATTTCCCTCTCTAGCCTTGTCTTCACAAGAATCTCAAAGACTTTGCCTAAGGTATTTAACAAGCATATAGGTCTGACTTCACATTTA
The DNA here is from genome assembly GCA_918026665.1 of Diabrotica balteata. NCBI lineage: Eukaryota > Metazoa > Arthropoda > Insecta > Coleoptera > Chrysomelidae > Diabrotica > Diabrotica balteata. Next base: position 21,137,912 of record OU898278.1, read on the forward strand.
CCTAAGTATATACCTAAATAAAAGTATGAAGCATTTACTTCGTATAAGTTTTTTAAAACATTATATACAATTTCGTCAAAGTATCTTTCTATTTTAAAAACTCTCATAATTTATACAAAAAATGTGGCAACACTGTGACGCACAAACATATAGTTGTCATGTTTAGCTGTCTACTGCCATGGCAATAGTTGGCCCCGTATAAACATCTTCTCGTTCAACTGAACTGGCCTCCGACAATCCGAAACCACGTGATGAACAATTGTCAAAATGACCAATTGTCATCGTGAAAACGCGGCTTAAAGCTGACATGTTGTGTTTTTAATTTTTCTATTTCTGCGCATTTTTCTGATAGTCACAATTCCTTCGCTTCTTTGTTTTATTTACGTTTTGTATTGTAGTTCATTTTTATTCTTGTATTTCCTCCTTTCCGATATCAATGACTTTATTTCTTGTGTTGTCGATTGTTTGTTTTTAGGGGATGTATCGCCCTCTAGTTGTTGTTGTGGTGTTCCTCAGAATCGTTCCTAACTCTCACCATTTTTCTGTAAACTTAAGTTGTACTTGTCTTTCTAATTTCTTGATTCCCTTCTGTATTTGTTCTTTGATCTTTTGGCAGAGATCAGAGATCTTTTAGTGTTCTTAGATTAATTATTCTAGGTGTATAAAAATAATAAAAAATGATGGCTGTTTTTGTTTTTCTTGAATAGTAGAGATTTTTATTGTTGACGGTGAGTTTTTGATCCTTTACCTATTGATTCCCATACATATTTTGAATAATCTGGAGGTAGTTAAATTTTCTAGTGTGTCCATCATTGTTTGATGTTTTATATCACCAAAAGCTTACAGAGAGCTTACAAAGAGTTCCTAAAATAAAATTAAAGGAACACCAGAGGAATATCTTAATTAAAAAAAAAAAAAAAACTCAGTTCCCAGCTGTTCTCCGCGTGTAGAGGTTCTCTCACCGGCTCTGGAACTCGCTTCAACCATGTGTTACCTCTAGCCAAATTTAATTTAATACTGAACATCACAGTTATTTTACAACACAATGTACAATCTTTTATAACTAAATGTAATTTAAAGGTTTTTACCCTAGTATTTTGGTGTCAGGCATTGACTACATTTTTCGATTTTAAAACCTGATGATGGACTGTGTGGTCCGAAAACGTTTGTTTTATTGAAGTAGCCCTTTTAAGGGTTTTTTAAATAAATATACCCATTTACGAAGACTAACCTCTTTTTTGTGATACGTGGTATACAGCCAGCTACAGGAATTTTTCCTTGTGGATTTTGAATATCTTAATATATTGATGTGGAAGAAGATAACAGGGGACCTTAAAGACATCAATTACGATGCGTAAATAAAGTCATATAGAGAAACCGAAGTCTAAAGGTATAAAATGCACTAAAATAAGGAAAGAACAGTAAAATGACTATGAAAAGTCAAGGACAGCTTCAAGGTAACAAAACCCATATCAACAAATTCAAACAAATCTTTCAAGTAATCCCCACTCTTTTTGGAGGTATGTTAGTACTACACGTGGGTCTAGTGCTTATCCTAATGTAATGTCTAATAAAGGTGGGGATGTAATAGCTCAGAATGGTGATGAAATAGTCAATTTATTTGCCAGCTATTTTTCAGGTACATATAATGATAGTGAGTGTAATGTACCTAATTTTAAATTGGACTATAATGTGGATTTCCAGAGTCTGAAGTTTAGTCTGACTGATGTTTTCGAGGGGATTAGCAGTTTAAAAACTACATATTCTTCAGGGCCTGATGGTATACCTGCAGCACTTATTAAGAACTGTATTTTTTCCCTTTGTAAACCTTTACAACAAATTTTCAATTTATCGTTGTCATCTGTATTTCCACAATATTGGAAAAATAGTTTTCTTACACCTATCTATAAATCTGGCAATCGCGAGTGTGTTAACAATTATAGAGGTATAACTATTCAATCAGCAATCCCGAAACTTCTTGATAAATTGGTATCGATAAATCTCACCTGGGCTTGCAGAAACATAATTATTGATGAACAACATGGTTTTTCTAATGGGAAATCAACTGTAACAAACCTTCTCAATTACCAACAATACTTGTTGGGTGCATTTGAGAATAAAATTCAGGTTGACAGCGTTTACACTGATTTCTCAAAGGCCTTTGACCAGGTTAATCATAATCTTTTGGTCCACAAACTTCATGCATCTGGCTTTGGTGACCCCATTGTTAATTGGATTAAAAGTTTTCTGATGGGACGTACACAGCAAGTTCGTATTAACAATTATATTTCAAAAGAATTTCATTGTTATTCTGGTGTACCACAAGGGTCTCATTGTGGTCCCTTGTTTTTTAACTTGTTCATTAACGATATTGGTAAGGCTATCAAAAACTCACACTTCCTGCTATTTGCTGATGATCTTAAGATATTTCGTTGTATACATAATAAATCGGATAGAGATCTCCTGCAAGATGATGTAAACAACATATGTTTATGGTCAAAACAAAATGGTTTAAGCTTAAATCCAACTAAATGTTCTTGTATTTCATTTGGTCGTATAAATAATCTAATGGCTAATAGATATATTCTTAATGATGTACTCTTGGATTCAGTTACTGAGATTAGAGATTTGGGTGTATTATTGGATTGTGCATTGACATTTAGAAGCCATTTTCTTAAAATTAAGGAAACAGGATTTCGTAATCTTGGTTTTATTTATCGCAACAGTCATGATCTCTCACCTATTGTATTTAAATTATTGTATTGCTCTCTGGTACGCTCAGGTCTTGAATACTGCTCTGTTGTCTGGTCCCCGTTTCATCAAGTATACATTGATGGATTGGAGAGCGTTCAGAGGAAGTTTCTAAGATCTTTAGCTTTTAAAGCCCATATTAATATAAAAAATACTGAAAATTATTTCATAGATTATTCTATAATAATGTCTCATTTTAACATTGATACATTGAAGAACCGCAGGTTGAGAGCTGATATGTTATTTTTGTTTAAAATTCTGAACAATGTTATTAATTGTCCCTCGTTATTGGCCAATGTACACTTAAACACAATGCATAGAACTCGACACACTGCACTCTTTCATATTCCTTTTCATAGGACTGATTATGCTCGTCATTTTCCCCTGTCAAGAATGCTCAGCTCTTGCAATGACCTCCTATTGGATCCTTTCTGCATAAACATTAATGCTTTTAAAAGGCAACTTAAGAATCTGACTATTAATCTGGATATGTGATACTTACTATGTGATACTGATACTTTTTTAAAATTTTTGTGATATGATATATTGTTTTAATGTACAAATTTTAACTGTTTACTTGTTTCTTTGTTATTGTTTTGATGTTTATTGTACATGATCTTTACTTTTTACTATTTTTTGTATTTTATTGTAAATGGTTCTATCGTTGGAATGAATAAATAAAAATAAAATAAACAATTTAATCAAAATACTCTACAGTGACCTGTTCTGCTAAAAAAACGAGCTAATTTTAAGCAGAATTTGGTAATAATGATAATAAAGCAGACATAGTCTCCCAAGAAAAGAAAACGAACAAAACCTTATGCAATTATCCTCTCGTCTTCTTAAAATAATGTTAACAGAAATGTATAGGTGGTGTTTATTTAAGAATATTTTAAGAATTAGATTTTTTTATTATTCAAACACTTGACAACGCTGGAAATACTTTAAAATACCATGTGTATCAATCGTTATTGTGAAAGTTGATATTTATTATAAAGTATGTACATATTGTAACAGATACGGGTCTCCCACGAAGGCCAATCGAAAGAATACTGCAGGTTTTTGGGTTTATAATTTTGCGTTTCCACTTCCTGTACATTGTCGTTGGTTGGTTAATTTATTTTATCCACCTTGAACCTTGAATTACGTAAAATGAGATCGTGTTAAATATGCCATTCATAATCGAGCAGATAAGTTAAATGAGAGATTTATCTGTTATAGTAATTAGTGTTTTAGAAATGGTCATGCTTTACGACTTAACCAACACTTTTACTTTCGAGGTTATTGATACACGCAAAGCACTTTAACCATTTTTATGTCTTAATGTACATGAACATTCATTTGTAGTTACTTTGTTTCAATGTGTTCCAATACTGTTTCTATATTGTTTTTTTAATGTCTTTTGATAAATAAAAAGCTTTAAAAGTACTTAAAATATTGAGAAGTTGTGATCGAGAGAATAAGAAAAATCAAATCGTCTTGGATAACGTCAGATATTGTTAAGAATATATACCCCAAACAATGACGAGAATGATGTTCAAAAAGATCAATTCCAGAACAGGAAAAAGACCGAACACCACATCTTAGAAAGATATGGAAAACATACAAATTATCATTTTTATTATATATTATGAAGAACATAAATTTCGCATAATGAACTGATAATACAAACAAAAGGGCATTCACAAATATATCTAGAGACAATAAACTCGAAGTTTAAGGTTAAAAATCTAAAACTATCTAAAATAATAAACAAAGATCCTATGTCATTAATGTTCTTTATGTAAACTTATGGAAAAAATAGTCTACAGAAGATTAATGTGGAACCTAGAACATAGTGATCAAGTTACCATCGAACAAGCTGGCTTTAGACCAGCCTGATTTACAAACAACAACTTTATAGATCTAAGAAAGGCTATTCACGAAGCTTTTAAAAATAAAATCAATAAACGGAAATTTACTTTGACATAACTAGAGCATTTGATACAGTATGGAAACACCGTATATTGATCATTCTAAAAATTGGGATATCAAGGAAATATTTTGGCCAACATAAACAATTATTTAACTCAAAGAACATTTCTAGTCCGAGCCAATGCTGTTTTAACCTCTCTTGGAGAACAACAAAACGGAATCCCACAAGGATCGATTATCACTCCTACTCTATTTTTATTAGCAATAAACGATATAATAAAAAACCATTGCGAAACCTGTTCAGGCAAAACTATATATGCTGACGAGATAATTATTTACATCAAAGGCAAGAACGTTAATCGTTATGGCATCAATATTACCAGAATACTTAAATAAACTAGTAAATTGGTCTCCAAGTACGGTTTTAGGTTTTGCTCTAATAAAATAAATGCTTCAAAAACAAAAACCTTTTCTATACAAACGAAATAAAATTTCTAGGAGTGATATTTGATCAACAACTAAATTGGAAAAGTCATCCAGCAGTTAGCTGGATTATTGGTTGTTTATTTATAGTTAACCTCATTTATGTGCAAACATTAGGAGTAACTGTTTAGGGGTTTTAGTAAAAAATCAAGAGTTTAAGTGAAGACACTATTTTCGGAATCTCTCAAAATCCCCTTTTTATTTTAAAATATTTCAACAACTTGAAAAGATAAAGAAAAAATGCTCCAGTACAAAAAATATCTTTTTTTTTACTAAAGATTTATTTTTTTGTATTATAGAATACTTGTTTAAAGGTTGTATTCGCACGTATTTAGTACCATCTTTAAGTTCTTTCAGCGCAACTCTTTTTAAAACGAAGAGTTGGAAAAAAAAATTACTATACTGCGTAGCTTTGAAAATAAACTACAAAGTGGTGTATATTAAATTTTTTTCAAGCCGTTCGTTAAAAAAAAGGTTACGTTGAAAGTACTCAAAGATGGTGCCAACCGCATGCGAATACAACCTTTAAACATCATATCTTAATTAATTTATAGTCTCTAGAAATAAAAAAAACATCTAAACCTTCAGTAAAAAAAAGCTGTTTTTTGTATTGTAGCATTTTTTCTGTATATTTTTTAGTTCTTGAATTATTTTGAAAACAGGAGATTTTTTGAGTAATTCCGAAAATAGTGGCTTTAATTTAAACTCAGATTTTTCAAAACGAAACCTAAACCAGTTAAACTTTCAGAATGCAATGTTTGTATATTATAAGTAAAGTAAATTTTAAATGAACAACGAAGAGTCTCAAACTGGGTGGTTTTGGCGGAGGTGAGTTTTTAGTGCTTCTGTCATTTTTCTTGCGATAGACGTTTTTGTTTTGAGTATCGTATCGAGTTCCTTTGAATGTAAGAACCTTTTTTAAGGATGACAAAATGACGGAACTTGAGGAAGAACTCAAACATGTGAACTGGGATATTATAGGAATTAGCGAAGTCAAAAGAAGGGATGAAGATCAGATCAAACTAAAATCAGGAAACATATTCCACTATAAAGGGGAAACAGAATCGACAACTGGAGGAATAGGTTTATTAGTACACAAAAAATTACAGAAAAATATACAGAGCATTGACTGCATTTCCCAATAGAATATCTAAGACTAAATAAGCGATACAATCTGAAAATAATCCAGGTATACGCCCCACTAGCGATTACGAAGATGAAATTGTTAAAGCCTTCTATGAGGAAATCGAAAGAAGCAAAAAAGCAGAAACCGGCTCATTACAATCTGATAATGGGAGATTGTAACGGGAAACTCGGAAGAAAAAAGGACGAACAAGAAGTGGCAATCGGAGATTTTGGAATCGGAGTAAGAAACGAAAGAGGCGAAATGATTACCAACTGTCTACTACAACACAAACTGTATGCAATGAACACCTTTTTTAAGAAGAAACAGAATAGAAAATTCGTGGGCTAGTCCAGACGGAAGAACTAAGAGCGAATATGATTATTATAATAACAAACAAAAAGAAAATTATTCAAGATGTCACTGTACTCAATAAACTATCAGTAGGAAGCGACCACAGACCAGTAAGAGCTTGAGTAACGATAAACCTACAAAAAGAAAGAGCAAAGATGATAAACAGTTGCAAAAGCATAGTTTGGCAATTTACCAAATCAGCCAGAAGCATACATAAAAAATATAGCCGAAACTTTACAGGGTAATAACCCAATCCTCTAAGTATCGACGATCACAATAAATTAGTAACATACTTGGTTAGAAATGCACAACTTAAACTTTGAAAGAAAATTGACACCAGAAGTGAAAAGATTAGCAAAGATACAAAACCTCTTATGGAAATACGACGAAACCTTAGCGAGAACAAAAAGGGAAACAAAGAAGAATATAGAAAACTAAATTTCAGCATTTCAGTGGAAATTAGAAAATATGTAATAAGATATAATACTAATGTAATTACTTAAACAGTAGAAGAGAACAAAGTTTAAAGATAATGAAAAGAAAACTCACATAAAGTAAAAAAGAAATATACACGCTGAGAGATATAGACGGAAAGGCAACAACAGATAAACAAAACATTCTGAAAATAACCAGTGAGTTATATAAAGACCTCTATACCAGCCAAAGACCGAAAGACAATTTCCCGACACGAGTAAAGACTCTCATAGATCAGGGATCGGAAATACTTTTATCCATTACTGTGTCAAAAGTAAGAGCAGCTTTAAAGGAAATGAAGAACCATCGATCGCCTGATTATGATGGACTCGTTATTGAGGCAATAAAAGCAGGAGGAGAAATTCTATTAAAATCACTAAGCGAACTTTTTAATAAATGCTTACATGCTGGTACGATTCCAAACGACTGGAATAATGCAGAGCTAGTCTTGTTACACAAAAAAGACGATATTACTAAATTAGAAAATTATAGACCCATCAGCCTCTTGACACATATGTACAAACTCTATGAAAATCTTAACAAAGAGACTAACACCTAAACTTGATTTCTATCAGAGCAAAGACCAGGCAGGATATGGCACATTGGCATGCCATAAAGATGTTAATAGAAAAGTGCATCGAGTACAATATATCACTGGTTCTTGCATTTGTCGATTACAAGAAGGCTTGTGATTCTGTAGAGTTTAAAACAGTACTGGAAGCCCTAAATCAAAGCCGAATAGATTACAGGTACACGACACTAATCAAAAACATCTACGAGAACGCTACATCAAGTATATGACTACACGAAGACACAGAAAAATTCAGCTTAGGTCGAGGAGTTAGACAAGCGGACCATATTTTCGCAAAATTGTTCACGGCAGCTCTAGAGTCAATATTTAAGAACACTAAATGGCAAGATATGGGCATCAATATAGATGGAGAAAGATTAAATCATCTAAGGTTTACAGATGATGTTGCATTAATCGCAGATAACTTACAGGATATAGTTTCTATGATACATTCGCTTAAAACTCTGTCTGAAGGACCAGGATTAAAGATAAACTTTGAGAAAACTAAACTTAGGACAAATCTCGTAATGAATGAAAATATAACTATTGACAATAATATCATACAACAAACAGACAGACACTTACAAATATCTGGGACACGAGATCAAAATCAGCAGAGATAATCAAGCACATGAAATACAGAGGCGAATAGGTCTGACATGGGCAGCATTTTGCAAATTAAGCCATATTCTAAAAAGTTCAATGCGAAAGATTTATAACCAATGAGTTTTGCCTGTACAAACTTATGGAGCAGAGACACGCCAAAATCTGCGAATAAACTCAGAGTTACACAACGAGCCATGGAACGTGCAATGCTGAACGTGAGCCTTAGAGACCACATAACAAACCAACATAGACAGTAGAGACATTAGAATCATCTGTAACCTCTATTGGAATCAAACAGCAAAAGTGAAAGTTGAAAACGAACTGACCAAGGATATCCAGATTTGCCGTGGGGTCCGCCAAGGGTGTATTTTATCACCCTTGTTATTCAATTTATACAGTGAAGCCATCTCAGAATTAGCGCTTGCCGAGATCAGTGAGGGCCTTATAATAAACGGTGAGCCACTTAATAACATAAGATATGCTGACGACACCGTCCTTTTGGCAGGAACACTAGAAGAACTGCAACACCTTGCTGAACAACTAAATATATATTGCAACGATTATGGACTAAAAATCAATTTGAAGAAAACCAAGTTCATGGTATTTACAAAAGCACAAAACATCAAAGTTAAGCTAGTACTAGATAATACAGAAATTGAACAAATATCTTCGTACAAATACCTTGGAGCATGGATCACAGAAGATACTGATCAGACAAAAGAAATAAGATGCCGCATTGAAATTGCGCGGTCAACTTTTAATAGAATGAGAAAACTTTTTTGTAATCGCGATATCAATATATCGCTCCGTATAAGAATGCTTCGATGTTATATTTTCTCTACCCTCTTGTATGGAGTTGAAGCTTGGACACTTAAAAAATCCAACATTAAAAACCTAGAAGCATTCGAAATGTGGTGTTACCGACGCATTTTGAAAATATCATGGATGGATCGCAAAACAAACGAACAAGTTCTCGAACAACTAGGAAAACAATGCGAAGTTTTAAATTCCATAAAGATCAGGAAATTGGAATACTTGGGGCACATCATGAGAGGTGAAAAGTACGAACTACTAAGGAACATAATGCAGGGTAAAATCAAAGGTAAAAGAAGCGTAGGAAGACGTAAAATCTCGTGGCTACGCAATCTCCGTGAGTGGTTTGGATGCAGTTCAATTGAACTATTCAGGCGAGTAACCAATAAAATTATAATTGCCAGAATGATTTCCAATCTCCGATAGGAGTGGAACTTGAAGAAGAAGAAGAACAAACCAACAAATCAGGCAAAGATCAGAAGTTCAAGACGTCATCGAAAGAACCACGTCGCTTAAGTGGAACTGGGCAGGGCACTTAGCCAGATCACAAGATGGACGGTGGACAAGACGTATTATGGAACGGAGGCCCAGAAACTATAAAAGAAACCGAGGACGACCACCGACTAGATGGACCGATGATATAAAACGTGTAGCGGGAAACTGGCTACAAGCGACCCAGTGTAGAGAACACTGGAAAGAACTATGTCCAGCAGTGGACGCGATTGGCTGATTGATGATGATGATGATTGAGTTCCTTTATCATCTAATATTTGTCGCATCTTCTGTTTCACTCACTTTTTGGCCTTATCATTTTCCATACATTTCCGTGGTTTTCTTTATACTCTTCTGATGATATTGTGCCATTTATGGCTTAGTCTTATTCCCTTTTCTTATGTTCTTTTCCGTATCTTGACGAATTCCCTATTTTTTTCCTATCTTCTGTGGATTCGAATTACCTCTTAATGTCCATTTCATTTAGCTGTCTTCTGTAATTTGGCCAATTTACTTCTTTCCAGTTTAATATTTTTACAGGTTCATTTTTGTCAGAATTCGAAAATATTTTTCTTTTTGCTCGGTTTGTATTTAAGTACTTATAGACTCTTATAGGTCGTGATCATCGTCATAGTAGTCAATCGAAAGAATAAGTATTTTCTGACGTGATCCCTTTAGACAGTTTATGATTTTTTAATATTAAAAACACAATAGATATTGTTTTAAAACTGAAAACAATAACTTCGAAAACAAAAATATACGGCTACACAATATCAGTTATCAGTGGGAATAGTGGTATTGCGGCTGATTTAAGGATAGTATGCTTTGTGTTTCGTGAGATATTAAAAATATATAGTAAGGTTTCAACTGCCATGTTAAAACGATGATAATATTTTCTTTGTCTGTTCCATTATTTGCGAATTAGAGATGTGGAGAACATTGTCTTCGGAGAATATATAATTATCTCATTCTTTATCCCAATAATTTTACTCATCATAAATTTAGTTGTGAAGTTTCCAAGAGTTGACTAGAAGGTTGGGGTATAATTAGTAAGGTTGGTATATATTTTCAATAATTCAATTAAACATCAAGTTTTAAGGTTTGTTATGATTATAAGTAAATCTAGCTAAAATGTGTCGAAAAATTAATATTTTAAACACCCTTTCAAAGTGATCTGCAAATCAGAGAGTCTACATAGAGAAAAGTGTTTTCGATGAATTTCTAATCCCTTATGGTATTTTCAATCATTTTACTTGTGAATTAATTACTATTTATAACTGGGAATAAGCCACAATTAAAGATAAAAATACGTTTATTGACGTTTCAATTTCCAATTCGGAAATCGTTCTCAAAATACAAATAGTAAATTAAACAAATTTTGTTTTTTTGTTACATAGTGAAAAAATTCTTCTAATAATTTAATTTTATCTGACTCATTTATATTGACAATTCAGACATACATTATGCATTTTAAAGTAGACGACTTTAAAATGATATTGCCAATATTGTTGAGTTGCGCTCCTGGGACGACTTTACTTATAAGATAGTTCATTCGATTGCATGAAATCAACTTTAACTTGAGAATATCCGTCAGAAAAAATCATAGCATGTAATTCGTCTTTAAAAAGACAAACACATGACATGATGACAGTAAAATTCCCCTGTTAGTGATTCCATAGTAAATTATGAGGGAAAAAACCGGGAAAAAAACCTGGTATTTTCTTATTAATAACTTCCTCTTTCAATATTGGTAACCAGATCCTACTACATTCTGCCGAGGAATTTGCGACACAATTGGCCTCATTTAGCATAATTAGAGCCGCTTCTTTGATTTTTCTTTTTTTACCATCCGTTTCTTTTAGGACTATATTTGAATTATTCCATTGAACCCTATGTTGATTATCCTATGCGTGTTTACATATTTGAGATTTATCAAATTCTCTATTTTTAATATAAGATTGATGTTCACTTATTCTAACATTTAATGGCCTTGATGATTCACCTAAATAAAACTGATCGCATTCACAAGGTATTTTATAAATGCAATTCTTTGTCCTTTCTTGTTCATTGTTAGGTTTGGTTTTGGACAAAATAGATCTCAACGTGTTTGTTGTTTTGAATGTTGTTGAAATGTTGAATTTATTTCCTATCCTTTTAAGTTTTTCCGATATTATATTAAAAATAGAGAATTTGATAAATCTCAAATATGTAAACACGCATGGGATAATGAACATAGGGTTCAATGGAATAATTCAAATATAGTCCTAAAAGAAACGGATGGTAAAAAAAGAAAAATCAAAGAAGCGGCTCTAATTATGCTAAATGAGGCCAATTGTGTCGCAAATTCCTCGGCAGAATGTAGTAGGATCTGGTTACCAATATTGAAAGAGGAAGTTATTAATAAGAAAATACCAGTATTAGTAAGTCAGTAACATATAGAGGATACATCATTTATGTTTTTTAAATAACGTAACATATAAAATCAGAATTTTGATGTTTGTTGAAGGTAAACTAAATTCACGAACAAATACTTACAATGTCGGGATAGTATTATGAGGTTTTTTTTCCTGGTTTTTCCCTCATAATTTACTATGGAATCACTAACAGGGGAATTTTACTGTCATCATGTCATGTGTTTGTCTTTTTAAAGACGAATTACATGCTATGATTTTTTCTGACGGATATTCTCAAGTTAAAGTTGATTTCATGTAATCGAATGAACTATCTTATATAAGTAAAGTCGTCCCAGGAGCGCAACTCAACAATATTGGCAATATCATTTTAAAGTCGTCTACTTTAAAATGCATAATGTATGTCTGAATTGTCAATATAAATGAGTCAGATAAAATTAAATTATTAGAAGAATTTTTTCACTATGTAACAAAAAAACAAAATTTGTTTAATTTACTATTTGTATTTTGAGAACGATTTCCGAATTGGAAATTGAAACGTCAATAAACGTATTTTTATCTTTAATTGTGGCTTATTCCCAGTTATAAATAGTAATTAATTTACAATGCCACAAGAAAATAGCTTCAGAACAATATTCTACTTGTGGATAATAAATTTATTTTCACAGTTAGACAGAATTAATTAGCGAGATTGTTTTGGTATAATTAGTAAACTCGGTAGGCATTTTCAATAATGCAATGAATACTTTTTACGATTTTATGAAAATGCGGTGCTGAAAACCTACTAAAAAAGCTTCATTAAGTCTACTCATTTCTTAAAATATATTCATCATAACAATTACTTAGATAAGAAGTTAAAAATGATAAACGTGTACTTATTAAATATTTTGCTTGTTTGCTCACATAAACTTTTTTTATTCATTTTATGAATATGTCATGACAATGAATTTCCATAAAGTAACGGTCGAATCCATCAATTATAACTCTTATAATATATCCATAGTTGATAACATAGTGATAGTGTTTCATAGACTGATCGAAACACTATCTTTTATATTAAATTTATCCGGTAATAAAGGTATTATTTGATTACTGCCTTATAAAAATGAATGTTTTGTGGTTAAGTTTATTTTTTTAATTACGGCTCAATTTTACATGGATAATAATAGGTTATAAAATTATTAAGATAATTTCAACTTAGCATATGTCGGGACATTATAAACAATACATATAATGTCTCAACAAATAATTAAAGCAATCACTTTTGTATCTATTACTACTTATAATAAACAACACAAATGTCAATAAATGAGCTAAATAATTGTTTTATTAAATTCGCTACATGACATGCTAGCATTCTAGAACTAACTACAAAGCTGAGACAGTTGAGGAATTATTAGGAACGTAGAATGATAATAGAGCTTAAGGATCATGCGTGTAGGAATGTGATACTACAAGTATAACAGGATAACAGAAAAGTTCCCGTTTAATTCGACATTTCATAAGTGGTGTTTTGGTCTTAATTTTTCACGCTGCCTAGACGGGTTGATAAGTACCTGTTGATCCGCGGAAGCTATTTTATTTCCTTCCTAGCCACCTGGGGACACGCTCTCTAGGGGTTACAAGTTCTTCCGGGCCCACCTTTAATTTGGCAGCTGCTAACTTAAGAAGTATCATTGTTTCTGTTCATAGGTTTTAACTGGTAGGTAACAAGTGTTTAATAGTTCTTTCTGAAAATTGAGTTAGATGTGTAGTCGTATAATTTTTCCTAATAAATCGGAATGTTTGTACTCTATCAGAAAAGTGTGAACAATAATGGGATGTTGACAATATAGATCAAAAGAAAAATTTGTCAATACTTCTTGGCCGTATATCATACATTTTTTTACTTAGGCTTCTCCCAACTCTTCCGTCGATCTCTATCCTGAGCCACATACTTCCACATATTTGTTCCGGCTACCCTTTTTACGTCATATATCCATCCCATCTGTGGTCTTGCTCTTGGTCCTCTAACTTTGTAAGGTCTCCAATGTTGTTTGTTGTGTTCCAACGTTAGTCTAGCAGTGTGACCTGCGAAGCTTCATTTGAGTTTGACAATTTTTGTTATGATATCCTCGACTTTTGCTTTTGATCTTACCCAGTTGTTTCTCTTCTTATCTGGCAGAACATTGCTCTTTCTGTTGTGGATAGTTTATTCATATTTGCCTTGGTTAGGGTCCAGATTTGACATCCACTTGTCATGATAGGAAGGATGCACTAGTTGAACACTTTGCTCCTCAACTATCGAGGTGTTTAGAGGTTTTTTAAGTATCCAACTGAGTTTATCAAATCCTGCTCATGCCAGTCTTGCTCCTCTAGTGATTTATGTGCTCGCTTTAATCACGATGTTGCCAACGAATCTGAGTTGGTTTAACTTGTTGCTATTAACGTTGATGTCATATGCTGCCAATGTGCCAATGATGCCAATTTGTAGTTTTGAAGGCGTCTTCTAATGCTAGATTAAAAGGTTTGGAGATATTACGTTGCCTTGTCTAATTCCCTTATTAAAGGTCGATTTATACATATCCGTGCAGTGTCCGTTCCGAGTTATGACAGTGCCCGGCAAAAAAAAAACAATGTACTCTTATGAGTGTATTTATACATTGGAGGACGGGGCCCGTCTGTGCACGGCCTGAAATTAATCCCAAACGATATTTTTGCTTTCGACACTGACGATACACGGAAATGGCATGGACCGTACTAATTTGTATAAACACGATTTTATAGTTTTGTGAACGCTAGTTCTGGTAAACAGACAATTAGGAGATGTTGTACGGTTAGCATGTTATGGTTTTTTGTCTGTATTAAAGAAAGAGAAAAGAGAGTTTTTCGACATTCTAAAATACTTGTTTTATCGTCCAATAATTCTCTTTTTAATTTTGAATTCTACCCCGGTTTGTCTTTTTTTTTCCACATGGAATGCACTCTCCATCTTTTTTGTTTCCGCCTCTCTTGCTCGTCCTCTTCAACAGGTAATAATACCAACACGGTAAAATCTTCTATCCAAGCCGCCATATTTTCAACTCTCGTTTACACAGAAATATGTAATAACGTTTTCCTCTCCATTTGACCCAGTACGCACATTGCTACAGCGCAGTTATATATAAATATAACATGGGCATAGACATGTATAAAGGTCTATTTATGTATAAAAGCCCTCCTTACTTCCCATCATCTTCACCATCATCTCTCTCACAGGCGTACATACCTATTTTCCTATACATTCTATTTTTCTCCACTCTACATCCAATATTGTGTGAGTAATAGTGTCGGAATATTGATCTTTCCCTTTCTTCTTTTTTATTGCTGTTGTCAAATGCTCTCTTCTCTCATAGAGATGTCTCCTTTCTTCTGCTAACACATGCAGAGGAACATAAACCACAAGGCCGTCGCAGATGCAGTCCAGTAGGCTAATCACTCTTATCTACTCTATCTAGTCTACAAAGTCTACTCTTATCATGAGCCTAATATTAGGTATCTATATCTGAATATAATGAAAAATATTATTAATTGTTGTGTAATAATGATTGTGTATTTATATAATAATTATTGTATTCTACATATTTAAAGTGGTAATTTAATTATTAAATTAGCGTTTTGGATTTTTTGTATCGTGTGTGAAATATAAGTTACATTTTCTTAGAATTATTTATATATTTTTTACTATATATTCCGCGAGAGGGAGGGTTTTAACCCCCAAAACCCCCTTGAGTGCGCCACAGATTGGCACTTTTTGTGCAAATGAACCGTTCACTCAGAAACACTTGAAGCGACCGGAGATTTTAAAAGGCAGTTACGCGCGAAATTAATTTTAAATAAAATTTATATCAACTCGACGGTAAAAATTCGATATCTTTTGATCACAGTGTCCTATCGACAAAAATCAAAATGTATTTAAACGGTGAAGATTGCAGCTTTGTATATTGTTTTTACATTTTGCCGCAAATAAAGTACGTTTTTATAAAAGTGTTAAATAAATAAAAGTTGCGCGATTTTTGCATTTTTTATCACTTTTATTGATCGGTCACTGTGGAATTTTTATTTTTAGAGCCTAATCTTCAAAACCTATCGCATGAAATTTCAGTTTTGAGTTTTGGCAAGAAATGTGATACATATAAATATACATAAAAACGCAGAATTTAAACTTTCACATTACAAACTATCTAAAACGTTTGAAACTTCTTTTTTTTTTTGATTGCACAAGTCCGTTTTTCAAAACTTCGCACAACTTCAGCTACAAATCTTACTTAATGCCGTCTTCGTGAAAGCATTTACCATGACGTGAGATCGTTTGTAATGTGAAAGTTTAAATTCAGTGTTTTTTAAGCATATTTCAAATGCCTCATATTTGTTGCCAGAACTCAAAATCGAAATTTTGTGTTATAAATTTTGAAGATTATTTCTCTAAAAATGGAAATTCTACAGCGACCGATCAATGGAAGTGATAAATTTTATTAATCTTGTGAGAATCATAAAAAATGGCAAAAATTACGCAACGTTAATTTAAAACGTAAAAATTCATTATACCTGATATAAAAATAGGGATGGAAAAACATTTGTTCGAGTATTGGTGCTTAAATTCTGATATATTAAAGTTAAATTATTGATCTAAAAACATTGTTTTTGTTAAAAGTAGTTAGATATATCATGACTTTTACTTTTTTGCTCTTATCAGCAGAATGTTTTGTGTTTTTACACTTTCTCACCCAATATTAATTTAATCATTCACACTGTATATTACGCAATTATTTCCTTATCAGTCTTTAGAATTATTTCATCACCAATAATATTGGTGTTTATCGTCATGCCAATAAAAATTGTTCGTATAATTAAAAGAAAACTTCTAATATTGAAATAGTTTTTGAATGATTTATACGATGGTTTTACAATGTAACAGCTTTGTGAATAATATTTATGATTAACAGAAAGTTCAAGTAGCTATTTCATTATTACTATGTTTGGTCTGTATGCGTATTATTCACACAACATTTTAACTAACAAACTATAAACAAAGGCATAAAAACATTAAATTAACCAACAACGAGAAGCCAATATTATAAATAGATTCTATCTTTCTAGGCAGCCGAAAACATTGATCTTTGGATGTTTTCTAATATGTCGTTCTATTGCAATCTAAAAGTACATAGAGTTAACCAAAATGTACCCTTGCATACGGACTAATGCTCTAACCACAGCGTATAAAATATTTTCCACAGTACTATATCACCGTATGGCACCATATGCAGAACGAATAGTTCTGCCAGGCTGGTTTCAGAATAGGTAAATCGACCATTCATTAGATTGCAACGCTGAAACTAATTTTAGAAAAAGCACTGGAATATGGCATTGATACTCATCACATGTTTATAGACTACAAAGCAGCCTACGACTCTATGAATAGAAGAGAATTGTTCAAAGCAATGAAATAGCTAGGAATACCAAATCAGTTGGTAAATTTAACAAAACTAATTCTTGAAAAAGTAGAATGTAGAGTACGGATTCAGGGGGAATTGTCTGAACCAACCCCTACGAGAGGGTTTGTAGCGGTAGGAGTAGTAAACTTTATTGCATCTTTTTTGGGTCCCAAAATTGACATTCTCAACAAAATTCAGTTCGTTCGTATGATTTTTAGAGGTTCACTGGCATTTTAGTCTCTGACGACTGGCGTATAAATAAATTTATTTATTTATAACAAAACTAAACCATTTTTGGGCTTGGGTGATGCGTTTTTCAGTTATTGTAGTATATGTTATAAATATTGTGAAGCGATAATTGAAGCAAATTGATCCAGAAAATATAGGCTACACAGATGACGAGATTGAGGTGGTTTCGACTCAATTAACTGTCGGTATTAATAAGAGCGCAGTATTAAGATGAAAACTATTCTGCAGCGTAAGAAGCTCCAACAATTGGCTGTTCTTTATTTACAATGTTATATATGTATATTTATGTTTTAACTACATATTATGTTTTAAAACTTAAAATTGCGTAGTTTAAGAAAGTTATGTTGTTTTTGTTTCCGTTGTGAAACCTAACCTAACCTAAACTGACGAAGAATGTGTAAATAACAAGAATATTTTAGCGTTATGTATGTCAAAACTTTTAATTTACCTTATTTAAATGGAACCAAAAAAACATAAGTATTCATTACAAAATTATCATTCTGTTGATTTCTGAAAGAAGAACTTGTAATAATTTTCCACTGTAATTTTTATTGCTGCAGCTTTTGTATTTCTCCAACAATATTAATGTGTGTGCATATTTAGTTTTATTCTGAAAACGTTGTATAAATAAATTAGCTCTTGTAAATCGAGATTAAGTTTTTTACCAAGTTCGAGGTCGCATATATTTGCGCGGTGTTTACCTGGTGTCTGCAAAAATTGACGACAACGATCCGTAGATGGAATTTCCATTTTACCATCTTAGTTCTTAGAGAGCTTTTAATTTATTGTTGTGTTCATGGAATATACAATTTTATACTTTGTCTCTCGGTTAATTTCATACATTTACGATCTTTATTTTAAATTGTATTATTTATACAACTGAGAATTCCATGGATACAAATTTTACCAATGGTGAGGTACTTCTGCGCATGAGTAAACAAAAAGAATTACTCGGCATAATCACATAGAGAAAAAATACAATATTGGGGTCATATGTTGAGAGGTAAAAGATATGAATTACTCCAAATCATATTGGAAGGTGAAGTGCAGGGCAAAAGATCAGTTGGAAGACGCCAGAACTCGTGGCTGAAAGACCTGAGGAGATGGTTTGACTGCTCATCCATAGAAATCTTTCGTGTAGCAGTTTCCAAAGCTACAATTGCCATTTGGATCGCCAACCTTCGAAAGGAGACGGCGCAATAAGAAGAAGAATATTGATACAACATTACTCAGATTTACAATAACTCCATACTCAGCAACTCTTTAGAGAACTTATTTTTATATGTCCAAAATCTAGTGCCATACATCATACATCATACATACATAAACAACATGGAACTCGCAGATGAGAACATCATTAAAACAGATAATTTTAAAGATATACAAACACTCCTTCAAAGATTAAATGATGCGTGCAAGGCCTACCGCCTAAAAATGAACCGAAATAAACAAAATTTGGGATAATCACAAAAAATAATTATGTGTATGGATCTCTTACGTTAGTTGTCATGAAATTATTCCTGCTCCGATTCATAATCCTGTTTCTATGAGCTGTATGGTTTTAAAGTCTATCAGTAGGGAGCTAACATGGCTGTAGACCCCCTTCTCCTTTATCCGGCCTTTGGACCGACATAACAAAGGAAGAGGATACAAAATGGGAAACAAAGAAATCAAAATATTCTGTTACGCAGACGACGCAATATTGATAGCCCAAGATAAAGATAGTCTGCAAAGACTGGTACACAGATTTACCATAAGAGCAAAAGAATTTAATATGACAATTTCACTTCAGAAAACTAAAACAATAGTAGTCAGCAAAGAACCAATCAGACCTAAAATAGAAATTGATGACATCATTATTGAACAAGTAATGGAAACAAAATACCTGGGAATTACACTGTCTAGCTATGGAGACCTGGACAAAGAAGTGAGAGATCAAGTACAAAAAGCAAATAGACTGGCAGGATGCCTTAATAACAATATATGGCGAAACAGACACATTAACACTCAGATGAAGTCGAGAATTTATAAAGCCAGTGTAAGACCAATAATGACATATGACTCAGAAACAAGACCCGACACAACCGCAATGAAAAGGCTACTGGAAACGGCAGAGATGAAAGGACTGAGAAGAATTACAGGAAATACGCCGAGAGATCGAAAGAGAAGTGAAGACATTCGAAGAAAATGTAACGTACAGTGTATAAACGAATGGGCACTAAATAGAAAAAAGAATGGAATAACCACATAAGCAGAATGGAGGAGAACCATGTCGTCAAAAGAGATAAGTTACCAATCGACAGAAGAAGTATCGCACGACCGCGCAAAAGATGCAGTGATAACCTTCCATACAGGTATTAATCCGCCAATGAATAAGCAGATTTGCTTATAAAGAGGAAGAAGATCTCTTACAGTGAACAATACACTTATAGAATAGAGGTTGAGTAAATATAAATAATTAAGAAGCTTTTTCACTGAAAATCTAGCTATACCAGCTACTGGAAATAAAAGCGCGCTTCGAAATACCAATGTCAGAATTCAACGATCACGTATGCTAAGGTGCTATCCTTTATTAACTTTGCTTTACTTTTTAGAGATCTGGACTAAAAAATATTAAACTAGATATAGTCTAAGACCCCAATGCAGGATCACTACGTAATAACGTAGTTAGTGTAGAAATAACTTTAATTTCTTATTTGTGAACACCGAATTGGATTTTACAATTACTTTTTTTGTTGGGAATAAGCCACAATATAAGTTTATTTTTGACGTTTCGATTTCTGCTAATAATTTAATTTTACCTGACTTATTCATATTGACAATTCAGACATATATTATACATTTTAAAGTAGACGACTTTAAAATGATATTGCCAATATTGTTGAGTTGCGTTCTTGGGACGACTTTATTGTAAAATAGTTTATTCGATTACATGAAATCAACTTGCGGGTCGGGACGTCCCTCGTGCATCCCTACTTTTTATTATAAAATTTTCTCCCACTAGACATTTTATCATTTCGATTGCAGTATCTTTTATATTAGCCATATTTAGAATTAAATATTAAATATAATTTCGATAAATCCGACGACTGCATTCTCTTCCGTCCCTGTATAAACAACATTATCTTTACTCATAACTATTGAAAATAAAATATTATCTAGTTCAGTTGTTTATTTTTACCAAACTTTCTCCAATGAAGAATGAAATGTCGGGTATTCCGTTTAATTTAGTATTTGTTCTTTATTTAACTTTCTAAATAGAATAAGTATTATAAGAATAGCATTTTTAATAAAAAATTAAAAAATATTAATGGACAATAATTTTTACAATGGAAATACAATAACTCTGCTTATAATTCACCTTTTTTAATTTTTTTTTAGAAATATGGACAAATGTGTCTTCTCTTTAATTATTCGATCAATTATTTAATAGTGAAAATTACTCCATTGGGTTTTTGTAGGTCAGTGAGATCCATACAAACACAGTAGTATACTTTTCTCCGCCTCGCGAGATATGCATATCCGTAAGGAACACTCGAACATCCATGACCTGTGGTAAGGAGGATTGATACCTGTCGTAGCCAGAGACGATCTCTCTCTGCCTCAATGCTCCTCAGACGCTCCTCCATCCGCCTTACGCACGACTTGTCAGGGTGGAAGCTTTTGTTTTACTGTCGGCGAGTTCGGCTACTACTACTTTGTTTGAATAGTCTGGGTAATGGAATCTTTACCTTGTTTCTGTCCTCTTCTTCGTTTGGGGTAGCGTGAGGCGATTTTCTACTGTTTTCTTTCTTTGCACTGTCTTCATGATGTCGTGCTGTGTGCTGTATATTAGTCTGGATTTAGTTGTAAATGATAGTTTGCTAGTTTTTTTCAATTATCCAATCTTGGCTTGTATGTGTTTTGCTTTTATAGTGTTAGTTCCATGGGATATAAATGTTATTCCTATGTCTAACGAGACTGCCAGATATATAGCTTCGTTGGTCTATTCAATTGGGGAGTAGAAACTTGCTAGTACTAATCGGAGATTTTCTTCCTTTTAAATATTACGGCCTGGGTTTTCTCAGGTTGCTCTGCAATTTTCCACTGTGTGTATCCGTTTACAAGCTCGTTTCTTCTTCTTTGAGTACCGTGCCCAAGTTTTAGGCGTGGGTAGCTTCCATGACGATTTGCCGATATCGTTCTCGATCTTGCGCGGCATGTAATAATTCATTTGCTGATAATCTAGTCCATTGACGAAGGTTTCGGAGCGATGATTATTTCTTTCTACCAATTCCTCTTCTTCCGTCGATCTTTCCGTTGAGTATCAACTGCATTATCCTGTATCTGCTTCCTCTCAATATATGCCCCAGATATTCGAGTTTTCTCTTTTTTATCATCTTTATTAAGTCACCTTCACCTTGACCTACTTTGTTCAAGACTTCTCTGTTTGAAATGTGTTGAACCCATGATATTCTGAGCATTCTGCGATATAACCACATCTCGAAGGCTTCTAATTTGTTCATCTTGTTAACCTTCATAATCCAGGTTTCACATTCGTACAGTGATACAGGGTACCTATACATTTTATAAACTTAATTATCAGCTGTAAGTTCAGCTGAGAATTGCTCAGAATAGATCTAAGTTTTATAAATGCTCCTCTAGCAATTTCTATACGAGTTTTAATTTGTTCATCCTAATTTAATGTCTCGTTCATTCAACATCCTAGGTATTTAAAATGGTTAACTTTTATTATCGGTTCATTATTGACAAATAATTGTATAGCGCCGAGGTCTTGTTTACTAATCACAAGTAACTTTGCCTTTGTTATATTTATGGTTAGTCCGTTATTAGAGCATTTTCTCTAGTGACTCGATCTATAAGGAATTGCAGATCTTCGATACTTTCACCCATGATTGCGGTGTCATCTGCATATCTGATGTTATTAATAGTTTCTCCCCCGATTCGAACTCCACATGGCCCTTCCAATACTCGTTAAATTTTCTCAATAAACATTAAACAAAGTTAGAGACAACATACAACCCTGTCTAACACTTTGTCTGTTTCTTTGCCGTCTACCAGAATAGAAGCTTCTTGATTTCAATATAGATGTTGTAATGTTGAACTTTATCAAACGCCTTCTCAAAATCTATAAAATAGACGTAAATTGCTTTCTGTACTTCCCAAGCTCGTTTAGAGCATTGTAAATATTTAATCTCCTATTATGTATTTATGATGGCATTTAGGTCTTCGTAGAGCACCAGATCCTGTGGTTAGGATGTAATCATGATTGCGTGCTGTCTCATTTGGACCATCCACGTTATTGGTGAGTGAATTACGTGTTCTAAAGAAAATTCGTTCTTAGGGGAGAAACTTATCATCTGTTTTATTGAAAAATGATTATCTCTTGTTTATAACTAAGGAATTTTTAATAGGCCGAATAGAACAGAACAACTTATGAGGAGCTCCTACAACATTCACAAGGAATAGTACGAGAAAAATAACAATACCATACATAAAAGGATTATTAAAAAAACTTAAGACGATAGGGAATGGTTGTGTGGAAAATGAAAATAGGGTTCAATGGAAAGATTCAAGAATAGTCCTGAAAAAAACAGATGGTAAAAAGAGAAAAATCAAAGAAGTTGCTCCTTTTCCTGGTTTTTTCCTCATGATTTACTATGGAATTACTACTGGGAGAATTTTACTGACATCATTTCATGTGGTTGTCTTTTTAAAGACGGATCATATGCTATGACGGAATGACGGCTCAAAGCTATGCAAAAAAACCAAATCAGAAAAATTTTTCCTACGGGAGCGGTCTCACAACATGGACTAACCTTAAATTCTTTCCTATACAGTATACTTACAGTTCTAGAAGAACATCGTGATCATGCACAGTAAAGAAAGTGTTCACTTGTAGGAACACTTGTAGGAAGTTAGGAATTTATAGGAGTTCTTGAAGCTCCCTTCTCGAAAGATTCAAAAATATCAGCCGGCGACTCAGCTAATGCATTAATAACGGTGCAGTAGTCTTAGTAACCTGGATAACTAAACTCACGCCTATTTGGATATTAAACTGAAGAAGAGGATCTATGATATCGGTAGTAAATTACTCGTTTACTCAAACATATTAAGCTGATCGTTCAATGATCGAAAAATATGTTATGGTAGATAATAAATTCAGTAGACATTACTAAAGACTATTTTCTGTTCTTGTACTTGTAAACTTAATACATTCAAATATTATTGCAAATATCTAAAATTAAATTATTAAAAGATATTTTTCAAGTTTCAGAGGAAAATAATTAAATTGAGGGTGTCAAGCTTGATTACGAAACATTGTATTTTCTGTTTATACCCAACTCGAAGTAGATAAATGTGTTACGCTGTGGTCTAACCAGATTTGAAATCGTCATTTCCTTTATGTTTTAATATTAATTAAAACTGAAACAATTCTTATTTGAATAATATCTTTAGATCAATTCACATTCTCGTTTAAAGACATAAAAATAACCAATTAACCTGTTGCAGCAAATTATGCAAATGACGGATTTCCCCGTCACTACTTAAATTATGTCGAAGTGGACTTTCAACTTCATTAGGTGGTCGTATTTATACAGTTTATTCACTTCAGCCAGTATGCTAAAATACATTTCTTTTCAAAACAAAGTAGTAAACTAAATGCCCAATTAAAAATAGTCCACGTTTGCTCAGTCTGTCGCATGGACTTATCTAAATTGCCGATGATAAACTTACTGGAAGTGTATTTTGACATCTAATGTTGTTCGTACAATCGTACATCAGTTAAATAAGATATTTGGTTCAGTTCGGTGCGAAGGTGAACGTAAGCGCTCGCTATCTATGGTTTTCAGTAGTTCGGCTGTTGAAGTGTATTGGTGCTTAAAATTTGTGTAATTTTCAATAGAGTGAATTATGTCGGACGAGATACCGTTGTTGGACGATGATGATGAAGGGTACTAAAATACTTTTATATTAATTATAAATGTTAATTTTGTTATGTAAAAAAATCTGGGTGAAATTATTATCACATTATGTTATTCAAACAATAAATTACGATTATCATATGAGATATATGTTGCCCTGGAAATTGTAACTGCTTTCACTTAAAAGTCCTTTTTTATTATGCGGACATATTAGCACATGTTGATTTTTTTTTACGATTTTTGGTGTTTTCCTGTGTATTTTTCTACGTTCTTTCCTGTCTGTCACTTTCTTTCCTATATCTTGTATCTTCATATCTCTTATGTCTTCTTCGTATTGGAAGTAATCGAGTTAAGAGGATCAGCGAGATTAGGATTATAAAAATTCGGTACTGTATAAATGGCCTGCTGTGCCCAGCAAATTTCAGTTTTATTTAAATATTTCTTCTCTTAGCACATATAAATAAATACAAAAATTATTTTAAGAACTCGCCAGATATTAACAGAAAATGTAGTTATCATTTCTTATCACAAACACAGCCGAGAAAAATAAATTAAATACAAGTTGGGCAAAGTTGCCCCGGAAAAGTTCAACATTGCCCATCTATTTTAAATTCAGTGTACGGCAAAATTGAAACGTAGTAGGACTACATTGCTGTATTTTTCTGAGTTTTTTTATTAAAAAACTTTTATTACAAAAATACAAGAAAAATACACAGAAAAAAAATTATAACCGAAAAAAACTTTCTTTAAAAATTTTCTTTAAAAGAAAAATATCCTCTTCTAGTTTTGGAAGGTTCCTTTAATATGTTTCTAATGTCTTCAAAATTGGCTTCCGATATGTCTGATATGTTCGGATAAACAAAGCCATTTATATTTTTTCCTGTGTAGTATGTATTGTCGTCATTTATTTCTACTATAATCCGGATGAAATGTTTAACGTTTTTTTTTGTAGGAAATTGCACTACCACAAAAGAACCAATTATTAGATTATTTCCATCTAATTCGATATTTTCATCGGAATCTATATTTTGAACCACTTCATCCTGCTCTTCTTTCTGTAATTCATCTGCCTTATCACCATTATCATCGTCTTTGATATTTATCTCCATCTCCATTCATCATCATTTTGGCTTTACAACCCTGTGTGGGTCCTAGCCTCCCCCAGAATTCTCTTCCAGTCGTCCCTATCCATCGCTTTCCTCCGCCAAGCACATATTTCCATATTTCTCATATCTTGGTCTATGTTATCTAGGAATTTTGTTCTGGGTCTTCTTCTTCTTCTTTGACCAATAGTTCTATCAAGGAGCGTTTTTCTAACTGGGTCGGTTTGCTCCATCCGCATTACATGGCCTACCCACCTCAGACGTTCTATTTTAATGTGTTTTACGATATCTGATTTATAGTATATTCTAGAGTTCGAAGTTGTATTGTCTTCTCCAGACACCATTTTCATTTACCGTTCCATAGATTCGCCTTAGTATTTTTCTTTCGAAACATCCTAACATGTTTTCATTGTTTTTTTTTTTGTTAAAGTCCAGGTTTCTGAACCATATGTTAGGACTGGGCGTATTATTGTTTTATAGAGTTTTACTTTTGTATTTCTTGGTATAACTGTAGATTTAAAAAGGTGATTAAGCCCAAAATAGCATCTATT
The DNA here is from genome assembly GCA_918026665.1 of Diabrotica balteata. Taxonomy (NCBI): domain Eukaryota; kingdom Metazoa; phylum Arthropoda; class Insecta; order Coleoptera; family Chrysomelidae; genus Diabrotica; species Diabrotica balteata. The sequence goes on from OU898278.1 coordinate 21,164,186, forward strand.
AGCCGTGCAAATTCTGCGGTTTATCTCTGCAGTAGTGTCATTTTCAGTATTAACGAGCGTTCCCAGGTATACAAATTCGTTAACTGCTTCGATAACGTCGTTTTCTATAACCCGTGGCCGTAGTATTTGTGGTTGCGTACATATTTTCATGTATTTCGTTTTGTTAATGTTTATTATTAAACCCATTTTTGTAGCCGCTTTCTTTAGTGCTACATACTCCTCTCGTGCTGCCTTTTCGGTTCTCCCAATAATATTGATATCATCAGCATATGCTAGGATTTGCACAGATTTGTTATATATTGACCCAGTAGTTGTAATTTGTGACGTACGTATTATTTTTTCCAGAGCTAGATTGAATAGTATACAGGAGAGTGAGTCTCCCTGACGTAGCCCGTTATTTGTATTAAAAGGTTCAGAGAGTTCCCCTTGGATTCGTACTCTGCATTCAACTTTTCCAAGAGTTAGTTTGGTTAGACTTACCAACTGACTTGGTACTCCTAGGTCTATCATTGCTCTAAACAATTCTCTTCTATTTACAGAGTCGTAGGCTGCCTTGTAGTCTATAAATATGTGGTGCGTGTCTGCACCGTATTCTAGTGTTTTCTCTAGAATTTGTCTCAGCGTTGAAATCTGATGAATTGTTGATTTACCACCGCTGAATCCAGCCTGGTATTGTCCTATTATTCGCTCTGCATATGGTGCCATACGATGGCATAGTATATTGGAGAATATTTTATACGCTGCATTTAGGAGCGTAACTCCTCGATAGTTAGAGCATTCTAAGATATCTCCCTTTTTGTGTATGGTGCAAAGTATTCCAATATTCCAATCACTGGGAGGGACTTCTGTATCCATATTTCTTTTATAAGCTGCTGCAGCGCTATTATGATAAACTCCATTTCTTCTGCTAAATATTCGTCGTCATTCGTCTTTAGCTCTATTTCTTCTTCTAAATCCTCGTTCCCACTTCCCTTTTGATTCTGATTAAATTCTTCAAATTGAACTGATTGATCGGGTTCAGTTTTAAGCAACTTTTTCGTTCCTTTTTTAATGTTATCCCCTTTCTTTTTTTGTTGTAAAAAAATTTAATAATACATTATCAATTTCAGAGCTTACTCTTTTCGCAAATCTCTCATTCGGCATCTTTTTCTAGCACTTCATGTGGGTCAAAGGGACAAATTCCAGTTGCGCGAAATGAACTTTGAAGATATTTTTGAAAGTTCGGTTCAATTAGTTTTGTTAGCAATTGAGGAAAGAGGGTTTTTTCAACTGAATTTAAGTTAGGTTGACTAGTTTTTAAATCAGTAAGGATATTTTTCAAGGCTCCTTTTTAAAGGCCGAAAAAATCCAACATCAACGGGTTGTGTAATTCCTGCAGAATTAGGTGGCAGAAATACAAACCTTATATTTGATAAGCCCTTATTATCTCAATATTCAGGTGTGAGGACAAGTTGCCTCCAATCAAAACCTTGGTGCTGTTATCCCGTTTTGACCACGGTAAAACAACTTAAAAAAACAGTCTTTTGATGCACCAAACGATCTAGATTTTGTTCTATTATACAATGTACTAAGGGGCCACCCGTGATCAATCTATCACATAAGCTTTCAGCTTTAAAAACGACATACAGTGGTAGGCGTTCTCCTGTTGCGGTAGCTGCGAACATTAGAGACACTGCGCTTTTAGTGGCATTCATGCTATCGTTAATTTATTTTGGCCCACGTACACATTTTTGGGTACCAAGGTCATCTGACAGATTTGTTTCATCCTAATTTAGGATATTTTGAGGTTTGATGTTTTCAAGTGTTATTTTTAAATTATTAAAATATCCCTCTATGATTTCTTCACTGTTGGCTGCCCTGGATCGTCGCCACATTTAAGCTTGTATACACCATTATATGTATTGGCTCTTATTGTTTTTAATATATTTGCCCAAGTTGTTGTTTATTCTAAAAGCTGGTGTTATCCTTTCTTGTTTGGCAATTTTTGTTGATATCTTGCCTATATATGTAATCCAGCATAAGGTACTGGATTTTTTCTCTGGTAGTGGAGTAGGATGGTATGATGAATTGTGTACAGTCGTGTCAATATGGGTAGGTTTATGAAATACGGAGAATTTGTGTTTGGTTTTAAGTCTGATAATTTTTAAATCTAAAAAATTTAATTCAATATGCCTGGAGTGATTTAATATACGATAAAAATTGGTCAAGTAGCCTGGTAGTTCCTGTAAAACATACCAGTAAGTTATCTACGTATCTCCACCAATATAAAAACTGTTTGAATACGGGACGTTTTGAAATCTTTGTCTCTAGATGATACATAAAAATATCTAATAGCAACGGGCTTATATAGCAAATTTCAAGAAGATGTAAACTTTCAGATGTAATGCTTGGATTTTTAATGTTATGGTCTAAAAGGTTTTTTACTAGAACAAAAGTTTTTTTTTTTGAGGAATACTAGTAAAAAAATGTTTTACGTCAAATGAAATTAATCTGGAGGTGTTAGGGAATTGAAAATGTCGTATTTTATTAACTATACTCCGTTCACAAATTGTTGATAGCACGAAATGTGCCTCAAAGACATAAAACGGTCGTAAAATTTGTATCATCATAGGCTTTCCTCGGGTGTTTATTCATTAAAGCTAATATTAATAATGTTTTAATACTAATATATTTAGCAAAAAATAATTAAAACTTTCACGGCTAATGTTGGTTATCATATTATATTAATAAAAATAAGAATTTAACCATTAACAATTTTGTAAGTAAGAATACCTTATCTCTTTGGATATTTCAATATTAATATTCGCGTTTAATCACTTTACTAGAAAACCTGGAATTCATATCCGAAAGTACTATTCATTTCAAAATAATTATTAGGATGGAATTCCCCAGATTTTTAATAATATAATGGGTATAAAGATGCCGGATTTGGCCACGTGCCTCGTCTGTTCAGTTTATATTCTAAACTTAATTGGATGGCTTCATCATCAACATCATCAAGTTTTACACCGGTACTGTTGCGTACAGTCAGTAAGTCTGTCTATTCACCAAGAGAGAAGACTATCGTCCTGAATGTTCACGATGCCCTGGTTTCTCAGAATCCTACAAACACTGTTCGCAACATAGTCGAAAGTTGTGCCAACATGACTGGCGTAGAGGAGTCAACTATATATAGGTTCCTATCAGAAAGAAAAAAACTTGGTATAGCTAACCCAAACACAAACGAACACTTAAAGAGAGGGCAAATGCCTATTGAAATTGATGAATTTGCCAAAAATGGTATTCGAAGGAAAATTCATGGATTTTTCGACGACTCAGACGACCCGCATTTGCCTCATATCGGACGAACTAAATTGTGGCAAGTTTTAAAATAATTAAATTTCCGGTGGGAGAAATCAGACCGAAAATCACTTTTGATTGACTGGGAGGAGATACCTGGGTAAACTCAGGTCATACTCTAAAAAAAATTTGGTCAGATAAAAATATATGTATTAATCTCCAGGCAAGCCTTTATGGAAGGTTGGTCTACTGGTATCTCCCCACATTCTGGTAAAGGCAGTAGATTAATAATTTCTCACATTGGCAGTGAAAAAGGATTTGTTAAGCATGGTTTGTTGGAATTTCAGTCCAAAAGCACAAAAGACTATCACGAGGAGATGACAGCTGATGTTTTCGAAGAGTATTTTGAGCAGATGATTGAGCACACACCACAAAATTCAATTATAGTATTAGATAATGCACCTTATCATTCACGACTAGTAGAAAGACTTCCAACGACTGCGTGGAAGAAACAGGATATTCTTGACTGGCTGCGGAATAAGTATCTGCCTTACAAATCTACAGACAAATTGTGAACCGATTATAGTTCTATTGTATTTTTACTTTAAATTAAGGTGAACATTTAGTGGGTTTCTAAAATAATCTCTAACCGGTTTTTTGAAAGTTTGTATAACAGAACTGTATAAAAAGAAAAAACTACTGGTTTTATTGGGTGATCAGATTTGTGTAGTTTAATAAAAGAGTGTAATTTAGGAGGCTCTGGGTTCATGATATTGAGGTATTTCTGTTCTATTGAATTTACCATTGATTTTGAATTTTCTAACTCTAGTTAAATTTGTTTTTGATACTTTTCCGTCGGATCTTTGTTTACCGTTTCAATATTTTGATTATTTAAAAATTCGATTGTTTTGTTATCATGTTCTAGAATATTCTCTGGAATATTATATTCTAGAATATTGTATCCTGGTATTCTCGAAATATCGAATCTATACTACAACAATTTTTAATTGAAGGTGATTACTTGGCAACATCGTACTTAACGAAGCCCTTAACGATAACTTTTCAACGAAATTGTATTGAAATTATCAATTTTGCAGAGGCGTACCAAAAAAATTTTTAATTATTTATTTAAACACATAAGTAATTAAGTAAAAATTAAATCTAAGACCGATTTAATTATTAAATTATCATGTCTCTTTTAACAGGTATCTTATAGTTGTCTAACAAAATAAAATAAAATTTTATTCTTATTAGAGAGTATCTAATACAGAACTTCAAAAAACAGAAAACGGAAAATATTTTTTTTTTTTCATTAGACTAAAAACAATCTGCAATTTTAATTACACATCATTGCACATCTTTCTCTATTTATAGAATTGCTGTGTGCTGTAAACGTTATATTTGTTTTTTTTTTAAACTTAATTTGAAATTTTGTTGTGTTTATTCGTTTACATAAATATGAAAATATATTATGCAGTTCATATAAATTAAAATGAAGTAAGCTAAACTATTATCATATGAATGCGTTTATATAGCAGTGCATTTGTTTATTTCAGTAAATTCTCGAAATATGAAGTGAAGATGGCACTAACTACTACAGAGTTAATAGCTTTGTTAGAAGAAGACTCAGATTGTGAAAATGCCACTTAATGTGGTTTATTTGCCGCCGAGATTAGATTAGAAAGTTTCTGATGTAGAAGACATTGATCTTCTTCTTCTTCTTCCTTCTAGTTTGTAGGCTTTAAAGCCTGTTTCTTCTTCAATATTAGCTTCCTAAATTGTTTAAATTGTCGTCCATCTTTTTCTTGGTCTGCCAATACTTTTTCGTCCATTTGGTGACTTATCTCGTGCTATTCGTACTATTCTATCCTCCGCCATTCTACTGATGTGTTTGTTCCACTTTTGTTTTCGTTTTGTCACCCATCTATTTATGTCTTCTATATTGCATGCTCCTCTTATGTTTTTGCTTCTCTCCCTATCCAACAGACTTCTCCTTGATATTCGTCGGAGTATTTTCATCTCTGTTGTTTCTAGCAGTCGTCTCGTTTTAGATGTGTCAGGTCTTGTCTCAGCCGTGTATGTTAATATAGGTCTACTTCCTGCTTTATAGACTCTTGTTTTTGTGTCTTGTCTTAGGTGTTTGTTCTTCCAGATTGTGTCATTAAGAGAACCCGCCGCTTTACTTGCTTTTAAGCTTTGCTGTCATACTTCTTCTTCAACATCTCCGTAACTAGTTATATCTATTCCCAGATATCTAACCCTTGCTTCCGGCTTTATTATTTTCCCATCAATTTCGATTTTACACCGTAGTGGGTATTTAAATGTCATACATTTGTATTTTTCCGCTGATATTATCATATTGTATTTCTTAGCCGTTGTATTGAAGATATGTGTTAATCTTTAGAGCTCATATTCTGTCTCGGCGATTAATGCGGCGTCGTCTGCATAACATAATAATTGGATTTCTTTGTTCCCAATTCTGTAGACATGACTTTTACGTACTGCTTGTATTATTTCGTCCATTAATATATTAAAGAGAAGTGGGCTTAACGAGTCACCCTGTCTGACTCCGCTTTGTACTGGTATACACTGTGTTAGTTTTCCATTTATGTTTGCTTGTATTCGATTATGGATATAGATGCTTTCGATGGTTTGTATAATATTGATTGGTATGTTCCTTTTATACAGTAGGTGTAAGACGTCTTCGACTTGGATGCGATCGAAAGCCTTTGTCAGGTTTATAAAACATAGATATGATGGCCTTTTCTGTGATTTGTCTTAGTACAAATACGGCGTCTACGCAGGATCATCCGGATCTGAATCCTTGTTGTTCATCTGATAAAGTTGTTAGTTTATTGATTTTGTTGGTTAGGACTTTTGTGGTAAGCTTAAGTGCGGTGTTCAGTAGATTTATACCTCTATAATTGCTGGGGTCTTCTTTATCTCCTTTCTTGACCATTGTATCATTATGCTGTTTCTCTATGCGTCTGGTTTCTTGCAGTGCAATATTAGTTTTTGTATAAGTTTTGTCATCTCTAGGCTTAAACTTTCTCATCCGTATTTTAGAAGCTCGTTGGTTATTCGGTCTGGTCCTGATGACTTTCTATTTTTGAGTGAATCTATGACTATTTCTACTTCGTGAAAACTGATTTCTATTTCGTCTCTTAGTTCAGGTACGTTATTGTGTTGATTATTATTTTCCTTTGCTTTAAACAGTTCCGTCAGGTATCTTTCGCATTCGTTTGCTGGTATATTATTGTATTCCTTGAAGAGATTGATGATATTATTTGGGAAGAATCAATAAAATCGGATATTGCAGGTACATATGAAATACAAGTGATTGGGAATTCTAACGATTCTGATTATGATATTCCTCTGAACCACAGATAAAACGTCCAAAGAAAAACACCAATAAGTAAAAATAAGGCAAAAATAGTAAATCCAAATTTATCTCAAGTTATAATAACAGATATTCATTCGCGCTCAGTAGTAATTCAACATCAGTCTGATTGATATTTAGACAATATAAAAGCCAACCATGTAGGCAAGTCATATATTGAAGTTTTTTCACTTTTTTTGATAAAAAAGTAATTGAGAATAACCGTCACAATTTTGAAATGAATAACAGATTTAAAAAAAATTATTAACATATGTATATTATCTGGTTTACACTCTGCTTCAAGTTGATATGCATTGGTCAAAGGATGAGGATAAAGAAGTGCATATTATAAGAGAAAGCATGAGCCGACACAGATTTATAATTTTAATTTATAATAGTGAAGAAACCGCTACATCAGTGTCAGTACATGGGCGTCAATCTAAATTTGCTTTACCAGATGAAACCAGATTCGACAATATTGGCCACATTATAAAAAGAGACGATAGTGCAAATATGTAGGATGTACAAAAGTAATACTATTTATTTATGTAAAAAGTGTAGAATGCATCTACACCCCGAATATTTCGAAAATTTTTACCTTAAAATTTAATTTACGTTTAAGATACAATATGTTCCTTTATTAAAAATTGTACTGTTTTCCTTAAAAATGAGAAAAAATATCTTTTGGTTGTAATTTATTCCTAATTTGTGTTTTTAATCCAATCTAATAAATTAATTGTCAAATTTCTCTTTGTATATTGAGCGGCCGTTAAGGGTTTAATACTATATAAAGAATAAACTGACCTCATATTTCCTTTACTTACCTCAAAACTATTTTAAAGTTATTAATAAAGTATATTTAATAAATATATTCCCAATAATACGCTACGCCTATGTACATTGTATAAAATCTGGAAGATATCATATTTCATAAACTTCAATAAAATAAGATATCATATTTCTCCAATTAACATTCTTTCTAAAAACGTAAATATATAGACCAGCAAAATATTGATAATTTTATCGATGTTCCAAACTATTCTATGAACTTGTCTCACTATACACTCGTGAATCGCACCAATTTATACTGTTACGGGGGCAAATTTATCTTAGATGGGTTACAAATTTACATATTTACATGGGCGAAGCATACACAATAAAAATGACCCCGGTAAGAATTTACTAATGAAATTTTTCATGGTTGCCGCTACCGTTTAGTTCAATTTGTAGATTAGTCACCTTTAATTGAAAATTGTCCGACTATAGGCACAAAAAAACATAAAAAGTCAACCAGTCAAAACGTACCGAGGTGACACAAAAGTGCATACTCAATCCCCGCTGGCTCCTATAGAGTACTAGTGAATTTTTGATTTTATTGATTTAGACCTTTTTATTTGCTTAGTCGTTTACTGCATTTTAAACTATCGCATATAAGAATGCATTACCAAGCAGCTATGTGATTATAGTATTATAAGCATAATAATAAAGATTGATAATTGTCGGCGCCTTTTAAATGGAATTTAACCTATTTAATTTAGTCATTTAGATAAAATTTGTTATTGAAATTCATCGTCCTAACACTTATATATAAACAAAATATTTTAATTATTACTATTGAAAATGGTCTTATAAATTTTAACAAATTAAGAAATTAAATTTCATATCTAAAAAAAAGATTTTATCTTTTTTTAAAGATATGGACGTTTTCAAACCACTGTGGTTGGAAAAATTAAGATAAATAATAATAATAATTATTCTCTATGTCTATCCTGTTTCTAGATATAATTGTATACCAAAAAGTGTGAAATACTCTTAGAAGAGCATAAACGAAATATGGTGGGTTTCAGTATTTTATTTTATTGTCAAATAAGAGTTTGGATCTGCTCGGTATATGTGGATTTAGTTGTAAGGATTAGGTTATGGATTATAAAATAAATCTTCTTCTTAGTGTGGCTCATTATTTAAGAACGATAGACGTTGCAATTATTTAGGACCATTTTACTCTGTTTCCATTAGTTCTGAAGAGTTCTTCGTTTCTACGGTTTTCTTTTTAAATTCATCTTTATTCTGTATATAATCCACATCTCAGCTATATGTTCTCTCGTATTATCTAAATCACTTAATTATCTAAAATTACAACCGTACGCAAACTATTGATATCTTCTTCATTTATTATAATGTCCTCAAATATATCTTCTTAGTTTAACTTTTCTTAATATCTTACCTCTTCATATTCATTATCTATTTGTATTTTTATTTTTTGGTTCCAGTATAAATGCGTAATTCTAATATACTGTTCATGAAAATATTCTTTTCTTTAAGATATCTACAAGTTTGTAACGAAGATAGTTTGCCTACCTCAGGGTAAGATTATGGGAGTAAAGATAGGGCAAGCAAAATAAACGCTACTTGTGCGAACGACACTCAGGGTTTGTTAGGAGAGCTGGGGTCGTGGATAAGTAAAAGATAAGGGGATGGATTGAGGCAATTACGAAATATGAAACAAAAGGTCATGAATCACTTGGGATAAACAAAATAAAAATAAACAGGAAACACCTCTAGTAATTTAATATAGGGCGCCACTTTGAGGTGCCTAATTATACCTATTACAACCACTAGTTGTAACTAGGGAAATAATTATTAAACATAAAAAACATATCTTTTTCAAATAAAACTCGAAAAAGGGGTTAGTTCAAAAAATAAACAAAATGTTAATAAAACAAAATTCAAGATTTATTGTGTCTTACCACAAACAGTTACAAAACATAGAGAATACACGAATACTCAAAAAAGACAGTACAAAAATATTACTTCAATAGTCGCAAAATACAAAAATACAAAAAACTTGTCATCCATTTACAAACTCTAGGAGTTGGAGATACTACAAAAAACTTACAAATGTTACCGCACAGAGGTTAACCCTTCTTTTTTAACAAACAAAACAAATAAAGATCGAAAATAATAAAGCTAGCTGTCATATGTTAACATTAAATTTGAAAAACTGAAAACAAATAAAATAATAGTTAAAGTTAAAACCTAAAATTTACAATTAAAAAAAAAAACAAATTTAAATTGTTACGAAAGCAATTATTTTTCTAAAAAAATGTCTGTCTTTACTTGAAAATTAAACAAACAATAAAAGTTACCTGGATGTAACAATCACTCATTAAGTTATAAACTGGACTTCTTAATTAGGACGAATACAAATCTAAAGTTGAAAGTTGGGGTACCGGAACACACCTTTGACTCGGCTTCTTAAAAAACTGGAACCATCGTAGCTCCGACTAACCAAATACATCTGCTCATTATCGTCTACATTTCAAACCTTCCTTTAACTGCAAGTCTACAACGACCCAAGTAAGAATGACGAAATTATCTTAAGAATTCGTTCACATAACTTGAAATAAACAAACACTTGACAGGAATTAAAACGCAGAAGATTCCATTTCTACGACGTACAAAAATTATAAAGCGACTTCGAATAAAACATTAAAAGAAAATGCCGAGAAAGTACACATCTTTAAAATAATAAACAACTCTAAAATGGTTTTTATTACTTGACAACGCTAAAATGAATTGAAAGAATTCGGTGTTTTAATACGTACGAATCGGAAACTGAAATGCATTAAAAATACTTTTCGATTTTTGAAACATATATGAGGGGATTTCAATATATTACATATACGAATGGATGTCAATATACACCAAAGAATCAATGAAATTGCAAATGCTACAAGTTTTTCATGCTTAACCTTATCCAATACTTCCTCAATATCTTAATTCATATCCAGACATACATATCATCATCATATTATTATTATTATTCATATCCAGACTTATTTCTAGATGTAGACATAGTTTTTTGTAGATCCGGTTATGTATAATCTTCAAAAAAGTTTTTAGTATGCTCGATTGTTCGATCACAGAGACTCCTCCCATTAGCTTCTAGTTACACCAACTAGCCTGTATCATGTGGAAAATTTCTTCATCTAGTGTCCCAATTTCTCTATTCTATTACTCGTTCTAGTTTTCCTCAAGCAATTCGATGTCCCCAATCATTTCTGTTCCTTACAACCACATATACTCCGTTTTCGACCTGCTAACGTTTAGTTATCTCCCTTCAACAGTGTTTTTCCAACCCACAACTTTTCCTACATATCATTACTTTCCTCCACTAATACAATATCATCTGCATTGACCAAGGAGTCTCCTCCCTTACCTTCTTCGTCATTATATGCATAACAACATTAAACAAGTAGGGATTTTTATTTTTGTGTTCCCCCAAAAAAAAAAAAAAAATCAAACGAATAAAGTTCCCCAAAGTATCAACAAAAAAATGGATTCGAAGCGGAAACAGCAATTTTTTATAATTTGTTTAAAAATAGTTTTTCCCTTGGAAAAACCGACCTATATACTATAATCACTTCTATCTATATGTTAAACCATCGCATAGAATTCAATACATTACCAAACATAATATGTGGGATAACACCTAGCATTCTAAGCATAATAATAAAGATTGATAATTTTCTCTGTTTTTTGTATCTAATTTAACCTATTTAATTTATTCATTTAGATAAAATTTGATATTAAAAACTTTAACACTGAATAATACAGAACATATAAACAAAATATTTAAACTACACTCACCGGCAAAATTAACGGAACACCTTAAAAATGGGACATGTTAGATGACTCGAATTTCCTAAACCTGTTGTCCGATTTTAGTGATTTTTTTAGTATGTTATAGGTATATTATTTAAGAATATCAATGAAATAATATTGTTGCTAGACAGGTCAATGTCATTTTATACCGGGTGTAACAATCATACTGTGTTTTTTCCTTAAAGTTCGAAACACCCTGTGGAATATTCTAGCATATATAAAATATTGAAATTAAAGCTCAATTATAGTCTCAGGCTTTCTTAACATTTTCTTTTTTGATTCATTCGCTTGTGTTAGATAAGAAAAAAGTTAGGTACGTTAACAACTAGCCATGTTTTTCATCAATAAATGCTCATTTTCTTCTTAGTTACACCAGCATATTTAAAGGAACAACCATAAAATCTGAGTATTTTCTCTCTAGTCTATATACTGTTTAGATGATATCATAATACGAATGTTGGTGAAGTATTTTGAATTTATATTACAATGGTAGTATAATATAAAACCTGTTTAAGAAGAAATAAAACACAAAGATGTCAGACTCAACAAAATACGGATTTTAAACGCATTAACTTTATTGTACAGTTTGAACTTAAATTGTTTTTTATGCATTTTTTGGCTTTAATAGCGTGTGTTTCCCCTACGAGCCCTTACAACTGCAGTTATTCGTCTTCTCATACTTCTGATAACGCTATCGATCAGTTGTTGGGCAGTCTCTCCCATTCCTCAATCAAATCAATTGTGACTTCTTCTCTGTTTTGAATAGCAGGAACCCGTGCCCTAAGTTTTCTGCCTAGCATGTCCCACATATCCTATATCGGGTTTAGGTCTGGGGAACAAGCTGACCAATTCATCGTTGTTATACCCACTTGTAATAAGAAATATCTTACACAGTCTGCGACGTGTGGGCTCGCATTATCCTGCATTAAAATAAAATTTTCTCCAATATATGGTGAAAAAGGTACCACATGGTCTTGGAGAATATCTCTGATATACTTATCTGTTATTAATGCTCCATCATCAATCATCACTAACTCTGTTATTGCTCCCAAACATATACCGCCCCACACCATAATTGAACTTCCACCAAAAGGTACGGTCGTAGTAAAATTGAAAGGGGCATTTCGTTCTCCTTGGCGTTGATACAATCTTTCTCTACCGTCGATGTAATTTACACAGAAACGGCTCTCGTCCGTAAAGAGAATTTGACTCCAGTGGTTATCATTCCAATTTTGATGTACTCGACCAAATTGTAGTCGTGCTAAACGATGGTGTCTCTGGAGTCTGGGAGCTTTTATTGGCACATATGACTTGAGACCGGCTTCTTTAAGTCTCTTTCTTACTGTGCGCTCAATTAAATACAAGTTTGTACTTGTTATGAACAGACAGAATGTAAAATGTAAAATACAATACAAATAAACAAATTAATTTGACGTTTTGACATTTAAGACTTTCTTGTGACAAGGAGCTTTCAAAGCTATGTAGATATAGTCTATAAAATACAAATATAAAGAAATATTGCATTAATAACAGGTTTCTTTAAATTTGCCGGTGTGTGTATTAAATTGTTAACTTCTCATAGCCTACTTTGGACTTGTTTTTAAACTAAGCAGCAAATGAGGATTTATTGATGAAAAACATGGCTAGTTGTTAACGTACCTAACTTTTTTATTATCAAACATAAGCAAATGAATCAAAAAAGAAAATGTTAAGAAAGCCTGAGGCTATAATTAAGTTTTAATTTCAATATTTTATATATGCTAGAATATTCCACAGGGTGTTCCGAACTTTAAGGAAAAAACACAGTAGGATTGTTACACCCGGTATAAAATGCCATTGACCTGTCTAGCAACAATATTATTACATCGATATTCTTAAATAATATACATATAACATACTAAAAAAAATCACTAAAATCGGACAACAGGTTTAGGAAATTCGAGACATCTAACATGTCCCAATTTTAAGGTGTTCCGTTAATTTTGCTGGTGAGTGTATTATTGTCAAAAAGTCCTTATTTTCTTTATTTTCTTCTTCTTCTTTTGATGTAGACATGGCTCTGTTTTTCAATGTGCCTCCATCATTTTCGTGGTATTTCTACTGATAGTCTTCCTATTGAGGAACCGTCTCTTACCGTCTCTACTACTCTATTTGTTTTCATTCGGCTTATATGATCGTTCCATTCTACTCTCTATTTTTCCCCAGTTCTTCATGTTCCACACCTTGCATCTACGCCGTATATCTGTACTTCTAGCTCTGTCCCATCGTGTCTCGCCATCAATTTTCCAAGTGTTTTCATCTCTGCTGTTTCTAACATCCTTTTTGTCCTCTATGTGTCAGGTCGTGTTTCTGCCGCGTATGTCATTATTGGTTTAATGACTCTTTTGTAAATTCTGCCTTTCATTTCTTTCCTAATATTTTTATTTCTCCAGATTGTTTCATTCAGGCAGCCTGCGGCTCTGCTCTCTTGATCTTCCACTTCGGTTTCGAGCTTTCCGTAGCGAGATAATGTGATGCCTAGATATAACATCACTTGTTCTATTATTTGATCTAGCTCTAATTTACATTTTAGTAAATTTGCTGTATCCAGAGTATAGAGTATCCAAGAAATAAAACAAAAAAATAAAAACACTACATATATTGAAAAAAAAAATGGAAGAATATAAAGAATACAATAGAGACTGTGGAACGGAAAACATTAACATTTACAAAAACTGCCAAACAAGAATGGATGATACAAGAAATTCTCGAAAAGATGGACGAAAGAAGAATACATAAAAACAAAGATAAAATTAAATATCAAGAAATTAATAAACAAATAAAACAGAAAATAAAACAACCTAAGGCAACATGGATGCCCATTAAATGTCAAGAAATTGAGGAATGTGAGGCAAGGTATGACACTTTCAATACCCATAAGAAGGTTAAAGAAATGATTTCAGGAAATCGTAACAAACTAATCGGGATATTAACAAATGCAGATGGTACCACTATAACTGAAACGCAAGACAAATTACGTTGATGGAAAGAATACATTAAACACCTATTTTATGACCAAAAAGTAGAACAATTAGAAGTTGACGGAGAAACCACGGGACCAGAAAGAATGAAAGAGGAAGTTATTTATTCCATAAAACACACAAAAGGTTCAGGACCCAATAATGTACCAATTGAACTATTGAAGATAATTGATGAAGATAATATTGATGTCTTGTTAGACCTTTTTAACTCCATATACAAGACGGGACACATACCCAAAGAATGGATTCTCTCAACTTTTGTAACGATTTCAAAAATCACAAATGCTAAAGATTGCAATGACTATCGGACAATTGCATTAATGAGCTACACATTGAAAACCTTCCTTAAAATCATACATAACAGAATCCATATGAAATTAGAACAAGAAATAACTGATTCACAGATGGGTTCTAGAAAGGGTCTAGGAACTAGAAAAGCATTATTTGGAGTCAATGTTCTGACACAACGATGTCTGGATATGAATCAGGACATATATGCTTGTTTCATAGATTTTAAAAAAGCTTTTGACAGAGTTCAACATGAAAAGCTTTTAAGTATTTTTAAGACCAAAAACATAGATAGTAGAGATCTACAAATTATATCGAATCTGTATCAAAATCCGAAAGCAAGAATAAGAGTCGAAGGAGAACTGACAGAGGAAGTAAATATACTTAGAGGAGTTCGACAAGGGTGCATACTTTCACCACTCTTATTCAACGTCTACAGTGAAGTGATATTTCAAGAAGATTTATTGGATATTGTAGAAGGTATTTTGGTCAACGGAAATAGCATTAATAATATTAGATATGCGGACGATACGGTGATATTTGCAAGTGACAAGGAAGATCTACAGTACATAATATAACATGTATACAATGCATGTGAAAGGTACTGACTGCAAATGAATCTCAAGAAAACGAAATCAATGATATTCTCAAAAAAAAAAACACAAAATGTAGATAACCTGATCATCAATAATACAAAGATCGAAAGAGTAACAACATGTAAATATTTAGGAACGTGGAAGGGAAGATACATGGGAAGAGAAATCCAGGACGACGCAAAATACCCTGGCTAAGAAATTTTAGCGAGTGGTTCGGTTGCAGCTCATTAGAATTATTTAGAAGCGCGGCCAATAAAATTAAAATAGCGATGATGATTTCCAACCTCCGATAGGAGAAGGAACTTGAAGAAGAAGAAGAAATTTGCTGTTGTAAAAATGCATTTTGTCTTTTTGATGAAATTAACATGTTAAATTTACTGGCGGTTATACTAAATTGGTGCAGCATACGTTGTAAATCGTTTTCACTTTGAAACAGTAGTATTGTATCGTCTGCATAGCAGATTATTTTAAGTTGTTTTCCTCCCATTTGGCATCCTTATTTAGTTCTTACTTTTTTTATTATTTGATCCATAATCAGGTTGAACAATAGAGGACTCAGGGAAGTTCTTATTTTGAATTAACAAATCAAGTCACATCAACATCAACTACTCTCTCTTTTGTGCCCGTCCTCTTAGGATACACCAATTCATCGTTCTCAAATCACTCTCCACATCATCCAACCACATGGTTCTAGGTCTTCTTATCTTTCGTTTGGATGTTAAACTTTCTTAAACTAATCTCTGGGCTTCGACAAAATTTTAAAGTTAAAATTAACCAAATAGATGCAGTCGTTCTCGAATTGTTAAGCCAGGTTTATAAACGGACATAGTACATAATCATAAGTCATAAACATAACTTTAACCACAATCATAATTCACAAGATTTAAGATCGGTTTATAACTAGACATAATACCTAACCATAATATTTAAAAACTACTTCAGAAAATACAAACCTAACCAAATTTTTATAAATCTTGAAGAATTTTTTCTGGTCTTTAGATTAATAGAAAAGTGAAATAATTTTAAATAAATATGAAGATTAATAGAAAAGTTGCTTTGGCCATGGCAGCAGTCCCACTTTATTTAACAATTGTAGCGACTATATCTGCCAGAGTTCTTAACAAGCAAAGAAGAGTAAGAAGGTATAGTGTAAGACCCATAAATAGAAAGCGTGATAAGGAATGGGATGAGGAACAGTTCTTTAATTTTTTACGTTGGATTACACATGCGCATATTCCAACAATTCCATAATGTTTAATACTTAATTCATAAATGTTGAAAGTTACCAACTTTAGAGGTCACGTTTTAAGGACTTTTATGTTTTATGTATTATGAATGCTTTTAAATGGGTACATTTATTTATTAACTTTCAACATTATGCTTATGTAATAAGATTATGGTTAAAGACTAAAATTATGTTTATGTCCGTTTATAAATCCGGCTTTAATAAAAAAAAAATGACGTTTGTTAAATTATATAGATTAAATTACTTAACTGGAGAGGTATATTTACAAATTTGCGTTAGAATCGATTTAGTGGTTTCGGATATTAGCGTAAACAAACAAAACAAAAATTTAAAATATGATTTCCCACTTACATTACTTGTTTGTTGTTCCAGAGATATTTCAAATACTTTGGGATTCGTACCACTCCTCAGGCAAGCAGACAATGAAATTCCAACGTATTCGTCATGTGCTGGCGATTATTCATCTGATGATAAAAAACGAAAAACAGAAGATCTTGTTCGAGTAAATATTATTGGCATGACTTGCATGTCATGCGTACGGAGTATAGAAGACACCGTTGGTAAACAACCAGGAATAATAGATATAAAAGTAAGTGTATATACGACTATATAATATGAGGCCATTATTTGCAAAACTTGCTCTTTGCTCGAAAGTCATTTTTTGGGAAATCGAAACAAACGATTAACGACGAGTAGTGTTTAGCTCAAAACGTAATAGTATATTACATAACGAGAGTTTTAAGAAGCTTATTACATGCGAGTAAAAAAGTTGCACGCGAGCCGCGTAGCGGCGAGCGCAGTAATTTTACAAGCATGTAATAAGCTTACAACTCAAGTTTTGTACTATACTTTTTCTACCATTATTTTCGTTTATAAAAATAAAAATTAAATTACCACTATATTTACACTGACAGATTAATAATTTTTAATCTGTCAAAATAACGTCTGTTTATTCGTTTCCATGGTAACTCGACCAACTGACTTACGAGGCTTATGTGATATTACACATTTTTATAAAACTGAAGCGTAATTTTTTTTATTATGTGCTAGTCATTACGTGCCAGTATCTGTTATGATGCATTTACTTAGCATCCAAATAGTAGGTAATATACAATTTACTAGTAAGAGAGTAGAAAAAGAATTTTATTAATGTTGCTTAGAGTTTTTAGCAGTAAAAATTAAAAGTTTCTAGCCTAAAATATTTACAGATTTTTAGAAAAAATAGTACATTGTTTACCGGGTAGGAAAAGCTTAACATTCCTGGACGACTGTGAAGATTGCTAAGTCGAGGCGCAAGCCGAGACTTAGCAACACGGAGTCCAGGAATGTGGCTTTTCCTACGAGTAAACATACTATTTTTCCGCAAATCATTTAAAATTCGACAGATATTGATTGATTAAAAAAAAAACGCGATAATTTTATTCCCAAATAAATGGTGCTTTGAAATTCCTAATAAAATTACTTGGGTTACTATGGCAACGTATTGAGGTTGAATTGTCAAACTTGACGCGTATGTATGTAGAACACTAACAACTGTACGGAAATATCATTTCCTTACAGTAAGGAAATGACATTTCCTTACAGTAAGGAAGTCCTCACTTTTTCTTCAAGAAATTTTGACAGGAATGTCAAAATTTCCTGGCGATTTGCGGAAAAAAATGTTATTGCAAAAAAACAGTTTTGCAAATAAATAAATAAAATAATAACAAACCGTATTTAGTTCAATAAAAAAACATAAGGGATTTATTTATGAAAATAAAACTTTAAGATTTTTAGTCATATAAAGAAAATGTTTAAACGAAAAAAAAAAAAAATCAAAAGCAATCTCAATCAGTCTCGGTGACGAAAAAAACAATCATTTTCTGCATTTTGGCAATTTTCCAAACCATCAACGGTTTCTTCTGGTGAGGTAGAATCTGTCTTCAAGTGTTCTTTGTAAAAATTTAGCTTAGGAAGGCTTCTCCAATTTTCTCCATAGTGTTTGGAAAGGAGACCATTAATAGCCCCTTTAATAACCCCCTTTAATTCCTTTCCCAGTGGTAATTTCTTAGGAGCCATTGAAGAAAGAGAAAACTTTTTCTTACAAACGCTTTTAGCTTTTTCAACGTCATTTTAGTAATTTTGTTCACCTTTTGTAAAAAATAAATCGCTTTTGTAAAAACATAAAAGGAGCTGAAGGTCCAGAAATAACGGAAGAGGAAGTAATGTATGCACTAAAAAGAATGAAAAATGGTAAAGCCCCAGGTCCAGATGAAATACCAACGGAAATCCTTAAACTAATAGAAAAAGACTCGATTCACATTTTAGTTGAACTTTTCAATAGCATTTATACATCAGGGAAAATACCACAAGAATGGCTTTTATCCACTTTTGTTATTATACCAAAAAAGATAAATGCCAAACAATGTAGTGATTACCGTACAATCAATCTGATGAGCCATGTACTGAAAGTATTCCTGAAAATTATACACTCTAGAGTACACAGAAAACTGGAAATGGACATCAATAATACCCAGTTTGGATTCCGAAATGGACTCGGAACAAGAGAGGCGTTGTTTGCACTAAACGTTATGTCTCAAAGATGTCTTGACATAAATCAAGATGTATTCATGTGTTTCATAGATTACAACAAGGCCTTTGATAAAGTGCGAGATGATCACCTAATCAGACTCCCGACAGAAAAGAATTTAGATAAACGAGACATCTGGCTAATAGCAAATATGTACTACAATCAGAAAGCAGTAGTGAGAGTAGAGAATAATACCACTGAAGAAATTGAAATGAAGCGAGGTGTGAGACAAAGGTGTATACTGTCACCAACCCTGTTTAATCTCTATTCCGAAGACGTAATGAATAGAACACTCTCTGAGCAATCCGTAGGTATTAAAATAAATGGTGTTAGATTAAACAATCTGAGATTTGCCGACGACACCGTTCTGATCGCAGAAACACTTGAAGAGCTACATACATTGGTGAATAAGACTGCAGCGAAGAATATGAATAAGAATATCTTTGAACATAAAGAAAACTACATTTATGGTAATATTGAAATCAACACAAAATGTCCAAAATTTTTATTTACACAATGACATTATCGATCGAGTTAGCAAATACAAATATTTAGGCACTTTTATAAATGAAGACAACGATAGCTCAGCAGAAATCAAAATAAGAGTAGAAAAAGCCAGATCCATATTCACTAAAATGAAGAGTGTTCTGTGGAAGAGATTTGAGCCTTGAAATGAAACTTCGCCTGATCAGATGTTATGTACTTTCTGTGCTGTTCTACGGAATGGAGTCATGGATGTTGAAAAAGATTGATACCAAAAAATTAGAGGCATTTGAACTGTGGATGTATCGCAGAATCCTGAGAATAGCATGGACCGAGAGAGTCACAAATGTCGAGGTCTTGAAAGGTCCTTAGGAAGAAGACGAAACTCCTGGCTAAAGAATCTACGGGAATGGTATAGCTGTAGCAACAACGAATTGTTTCGGTCAGCAGTTTCGAAAATATGTATAGCCCTGATGATCGCCAACCTTCGGAACGAAGATGGCACTTCAAGAAGAAGAATTTTTTTAACCCTTTTTGATACTCTTTTTTATAGTTTGATGTAGATAATAAATGTTATAATGTTATTATGTAGATATAAAAGTATGTCTAATTTTTCACTGTACTTTATAGACTTTAAACAGGTGAATAAATAAAATAAAACTTGGGGTGCATTTGCACTGCTTTTGGTATTTAATAATTTTTTGACCTCGGGTTTATAAAGGTTCTCTGTAAGAAGTCTATAAATTGTCATCTGGTTTAGACATAAACAACATTTCAAAATATATTTGAATCTTACAAAACAATTATCATGTTAATTGAATTTCCATTCTATTATTCGAATTTATTAAAACTTTCCGTACAAGATTTTGAAAGTGTTTATCTTATTAACATCGTTTTTTGGTAACCTTTCAAAGATTAACCGTTTAACCTCATTTTATTGAGTGTCTTATCTTAGAAACTATTACATAATTGTCTCACAACGATCAAAAATAAATAATAAAAAAATGTTTATGTAAACACCATATCTACTTGTCAAGATGACAAACGATATATTTAATTTCAATGTGTATTATTAATACAGAATTACAAACATTGATTTATTTAATACAACTCTTTGATAACTGTTGAATTTGAAACATAATCTTATTTTTAAATTAAATTATGTTGTGTCAATTATAAATTAGTCCATTGAAAAGTTACATTGAGATTGTGATACAATTTTTGAGATGAAGCAATTTTATTTTTTGATGTGTGTGTGGGGGTGGGGGGGGGGGGGTGGGGTTAGTGCTTAAATTTAAGTTTGTGATGTCGCCACCATCGTCATCCGGAAGGTGCAAAAGGTTTTCGCGCTGTATATCTTAAATTAGCAACTCTACAGAAAATTTTATAAAGTATTATTTGTAGCAAATTAAATTTTCTACAACTTTATTTGTATTATATTTTTATTGAAAATTGAAAATAAACAAGGTATAAACAAAAATAACTAAAATTTTTTCAACAAATTTTCTTTTCGGCCTTATTAATTTTTTTTCTGGTCATCATCATCCAGCCGAATTTTAACATCCATTGTTGGATATAGGCCTCATCCAAACGTCTCCAAACGTTTTCTGGTCATATTAAAATAAAATTACATCAAAGCAATATTATAGAGAGTTTTTCATAGAGTAAATTTCACTACATGTTTAATTAATTTCATTAATTTCTCTGGATTTTACATAGATTATTAAATCTTATATAGTTTTTTTAGAGACCATAATTTGAATAATTCCTTTATCGCATTCCCCTTCATTTATTTTTCCAGTGGTAATTTCTCAGGAACCTTATTAATGGAGAACAGTACTCTGAAACATCCCCAGGGGAAGGCATTGTCATTAGGGGGGAAAAAATCTTAGTCAACATGGTGAATTATCGTGTAAATCAAGGATATGATTCACTTTCAAAAATAATACAAACAGTGGCAGTAGAAACCGGCATTTTCGAAAAAACAATTTACTCTGTAAGAAAAGAAAATTCCTCAGCACTTGAATTACAACCAGTAAAGAGACGATCCGAGAACAAGCGAACTTCATTACCGCTTGATAAAACTTACGATGAAGGAACAAAGAGCAGCATTCGTCGAATAGTGTATGATTTTTTTCGTAAAAATACACCCCAACATTACATTATTAGCAGTAGCAAATAAAGACGTACATCTACCTAATTTTTCTAGAACTACACTGCATAGACTAATTAAGGACATGGAATTTGTGTACACAAAACGGGACAAATAGTCAATGTTGATAGAAAAACGCGAACTTATTTCTTGGCGACATCGATATTTGCGAGAAATTCGTACATTTCGGAAATAAAACTACATCATTGTATATTTCGACGAATCATGGGTAAATATCGGTCACAGTATCAATTATGAATGGAAGGACCCTTCAGTATCGTTACATAGGGATGCATTTGTTCGTGGACTCACTCTTCTTCTTATGGTGCCCTATCCAATTAGTGGATGTTGGCGACAATTCTGGAATACTCCTCTCGATCTTGTGTGGCTCTAAAAAGTGCATGGGCATCGAGATTTGTCCAATCCCTTATGTTTTTAAGCCATGAGTATTTATTTCTTCCGATGCCTCGTTTTCCTTCTATCTTCCCTTCCATAATAAGCTTTAAGAGCTGGTACTTTGAATTTTGAAATATATGACCCAGATAAGCAGTTATTCTTCTTTTTATTATTGGCAGCAATTCTCGTTCTCTGCCCATTCTATTTAATACTTCGACATTTATTGTGTGATCTGTCCAGGAATTTTAAGTAGTCTTTTAAATACCCACATTTCAAAGGCTTCTAATCGGTTCATCACATTGGCCTTTATGGTCCAGGTTTCTACACCATATAGCAGTATGGAGTAAATGTAACATTTTACAAAGCGATATCGAAGCATTAAGTTGAGGCTGCTGTTGCTTAGCAAGGTTCTCATATTAGTAAATGCTGTTCTGGCTTGTTCAATCCTGCTACGTATCTCTATGTCTGGATCTAGATCTTCTAGTTCAGTTAAATTGTATTTTTGCTTGGAAAGTTTTGGGGTAGTTCTGATTTTTTTCATTCCATATGTTTTTTGGGGTGCTTAATCCAAATCTGGGGTTTGCGGACAAAATTTCGTGACGCAGCATTAAAAAAAAACAGAATAAACCGTTTTTTTCTTCTTTTTTTCGGGTTTTTTTTGCTTAAAACTCGAAAACTATCAACTTTTGGTAAATGGTCTGTTAACAGAAATTAAAGTACTTGAAATTTTTTACAAATACCAGTATTTAGTTTTTTTTTCAGACGAATCGTTCGGTTTCTAGTGCGAGTTGAAAATTGTAAATTTTTAGCATTTTATGCAAAACCCACTTTTTACATTTCAATATTTAATTTTTATGGATGCTGTCGTTTGATAAATGTCACCTAGTTTTCCACACAAGTAATTAAAAAGAAAAAAGGGAAAAATTATGCAAATTCAGTAGGTAGGTAGAACTCGTAACAAAATAAAACTTAAAATCTCGTTACTTATGATCATATATTATTATGATTATAGATTATAATATGCAAAATTTATATGAGCCGTTGTCTTTTGGAAGGCCCTGGCTGAGGTTCTTCGATAACGATGAGTCCTGGTTCTGCTTGTTCTGGAAAATAAAAGTTTAAAGTTAAGTCATTTATCAAGAAGAGATGAAGATTGCAAAATAGATTGTGAGATTAAACATACCTTCCGCATCGTAGTGAGGTTCTTCGATGGCATCGGGTCCTGGCTCAGGGTCTGATTGCTCCATCGTCCTCGTCGGGAGTCGTTCTCCTGGAAAATAAAAAGAGGAGAGACACATATCATATATCAAGGAGAGATGAATGACTACAAAATAACTTGTCAGATCCAACATACCTCTCCCTCTTTCTTCAGTTTCTTCTACGTCTATGTCAGAGCTGTCTTCTGGGGGTTCAACATTGTTACACAGTCCTTCGCATGATGCGCATATTGGGGAACAATGGAGTCCCGCCTTCCTGCATCCACAATTGCGTTGACAGCCCTTTTTACATTTACATGAAATGTACCGGAGTATTGAGTTTGATGCAGGGTCCAAAGTAGTTCGTACTGGCACAAGACCACTACTAGTTTTTTGCCATCCCCACTCACTTGGGTCTTTTTGTTGCTCGTTAGGTGTGGCTTGACCGGATAACCACTGCTGCACCTGATAGTAAACTCTCAGTCAATGTTCTCGTGCAGCAGCTTCAGTTGGGGGCAATGAGGAAATGTTGGTCTTATTTTTGAATGATGAAGATACGTATTGTTTATATCTTAAATCGTTTAGTTTTGTCTCTTTTTTTTCCATATAGAGCCGTGAGAAACATGTTTCCTCCTATGGCAATCTCATCTTGACTTGAATTAGGGTATTTGAAAGATTCAATTAGCGATTGCAAATCTTTGTTCTTCTGCAGGACTTTAAGAAATTTCAGTTTCCTTTGATTAAACAATGCAGAAGTAGTATCAGAACCACTCATCGCATGCAGGAATAAAATATGATCCAATAGGATTTTCTCAGCAGCCAGATGAGGGTTGTAGAGGCTTTGCGAAACCTTTCCTTTTCCTGGCTTCAAAAAAAAAAATACATTTTTTATATCAGGGCTACAAACGCCAATCAAAATGACCAGTAGGTCTATATCTTCTCCCACCACTGTCACATGTTCATTTGACGGGCCATCTCAAGAGCTGTTGAGATAATTAGGATATCAGCATCTTCCACAGCTTGCTTTGAATGGATTTTTGCATCATGAAGTTTCTCCATTAACATAGATATAAACCGGCGCTTGTTTTTTGGGTTTGCAAGAAAACTATCCTGCGACACAGTGGGCACCATCATTTCTGTTAATGATATTGCAGCAGATTGTTTTCTTTGTGCTCTTCTCAATCGTTCTAAACGCTTGGTGCTACCACAAGCCTCGTCAGGGTAGCCATCAAAAACGACAATAGCACTTGATTTGTAGTTTGATTTGTCATATGATACATAACTGCTGCATATGTCTGACCTTGGCGCCATTTTACCCGGTGTAACAAAAAACCCCCGTCGATGACATATTTTGTATCGTTAAACTCAGTCTGTTCAGTAGGTGTACAGAACTGTAAGTACTTTAATTTCTGTAAACAGACCATTTACTAAAAGTTAACAGTTTTCGAGTTTTAAGCAAAAAAACGGAAAAAGCAAAAAAAAAACGATTTCTTCTGGTTTTTTAAATGTTGCGTCACGAAATTTTGTCCGCAAACCTCAGATTCAGATTTAGCACCCCAAAACATATATGGAATGAAAAAATCAGAACTTCCCCAAAACTTTCCTACTAGTATCACTTTACAGTACAAATTTACTGAATTATTCAGTTATCCAACTACCGAGATATCTGAACTTGGGGACCTTTTGCATGTTCTTGTTGTTTACTCTTATATTCAATTGCATATTTCGTGTTCTACTAACCACCATTACCTTCGTCTTGTCTATATTAATCTTCAAGCCCACTCGTTCTCCTTCAGTGTTTATTCTATCTATTAGTCGTTGTAGCGCTTATTGGCTATCAGCTTTTATGACTGTATCATCAGCATAGCGAAGATTACTAATAGGCTGTCCGTTGATTTTGATTCCATCTTCAGTGTTTGTTACTTAAGGCTCTATCGAAAATCGTTTCAGAGTAAAGATTAAAAAGAAGGAGTGACAGAACAACCCTGTCGTACACCTTTTTCGATTGAGAAACATGATGTAGATTCCAGTCCTGCTCTCATAGATGCCACTTGATTCATATAAACGTTGTTTATGATTTTGAGGTCATTCTCATCTATCGAACGTTCCTGGAGCAATCTTATTAATTCTGAATGATTAACACAATCGAATGCTTTCTGGTAATCTATAAAGTATAGGAAGACATCTTTTTGCTGATCTTTGCATTTCTGAAGTAGGACAGTTAAGCTATAAAATGCTTCTCTTGTGCCAAATCCTTGTCTGAAACCGAACTGTGTGGGGCTAATGTCTCTTTCACATCTGTTGTATATTCTTGTGTGAATTATCTTTAAGAAGAGTTTTAGGACCTGCCTCAATAAGCTGATCATTCGGAATTGGTCGCAGCTTTTTTGGATTGGTATAAAAGTTGATTGAAGCCAGTCCTGTGGTATTTGACCGGACCCATAAATGTCATTAAAAAGATCTACCAAGGTGTCTAAATTGTCTTCACTCAACATTGTTAGAACCTCTATGTATATGTCGTCTGAGCCTGGTGCTTTTTCCCATTTGCTCTGTTTGATTGCTATTACAACTTCTGACTT
Organism: Diabrotica balteata; assembly: GCA_918026665.1. Taxonomy (NCBI): domain Eukaryota; kingdom Metazoa; phylum Arthropoda; class Insecta; order Coleoptera; family Chrysomelidae; genus Diabrotica; species Diabrotica balteata. The sequence continues at coordinate 21,190,034 of OU898278.1, forward strand.
CAATATTTTGGGGGAGGGTTAACTTTTATACTCACTTTCAGAGTTTCTTCTAGTTGTGTCTGCGTATAGTTACTGTCTGTAGTTTCTCCAATGTTGAAGTAGATCTTTGGGATCAGTAGTTAATTTATTGTCCTTCACAATACTGTTAAAACTGCAAGGTTTTGTAAGACCTGTCACTTCTTTAATAAGTTTATGTATGTTAAAGTGGTCATGTTTTTCTTCCAATTTCTCCATTTCTGCACACCTGTCTAGCAGCAACTGTTTTTTAGCTTTGCGACACTCTTTTTGTATTTGTCAGTTGATCTGCTGATGTTTGGTTCGGTCTTTGTTTTTAAATGATCTGCGGTCGTCCATCATTGATAATATTTCGTCAGTCATCCAATTCTTCTTTTTGTACTTTTGGGGAGCGATCACAGACTTGGTGGTGGTTACGATAGCTGTTTTAATACAATTCCATTTGTCTTCTATACTGGCCGGTTGTTTAGATCTTGTCGTGATATCCGCTATTGCCTCATTTAATCTTTCACTACAGGCTTGAAACTCCCTACTGCACGTGGCCCACGCTTCGTTTTACTACATGCAGGAAGTAAAGACGGTTTTATTAATGGAGCCGAACTAACTTTTTTAGCAAAGAAAAATATAGCAGACTACCATGACGAAATGGATGACCTCTTTTTGAAAATTGGTTTAAAACCAAACTTCTTTCAAATATTCCCGATAAAACTGTAATAGTAATGGACAATGCGTCGTATCACTCCTAGAAGTTGAAGAATTCCGAACAATTCTGACAATAAGGAAGAAATAAAGGAGTGGTTGCGTTCAAAGGGTATTTATTTCGAAGCAGATTATGTAGCAGAGTGTATCGTAGATGAAATTGCAAAAAGTAACTATGTTACCTCCATATCACTGTGAACTAAATCCGATAGAGCTGGTATGGAGTGAAATAAAAAGATTCTTTGCAAGACATAACACAAATTTTAAGAAGGAACAAGTAGAAAATCTAATACATGAAGCGTACTTTCAAGTTACTCCACAAAAATGGAATAATGACGTCCAAAACGTAATTAGCATAGAAAAACAGATGTGGAATATCGATAATTTACTGGACATTATCGACCTAGTTATAATAGAAATTAATGATGACAGTGTATCGGATAAAATTTGGCATCACTTTTGGCGATGTCCTGTACTGTAAAGTCAATGTGAGAATGACTATAGAAGCCAGTAAGCCAACATTGTTATATTCATATTTTTGTTTTGTTCGCCACAACTATCAGCGAACAAATGTACTGTGTCTATGCTGACATCCAAATAAAAATTCCTTAGCGTATGTTACAAAGTTGATACTATCATATTAGAATCTTTTAGAGAGTAAATTTCTGTCCACGAGTAAAAAAACACATATCTCGGTATTAGTTTATCTGTAGAAGTTCCAGTAACAACTGTAAAATTATTATTATAATTTATTTGCTGGTTGAAATATGATGCTTGATCAGGCAGTCTAGGCAGTGCCAAGTTTTTTTGGCAGTCGATTGAAAAGTAAGTGAGTTTTATTGATTAGAATATACTTCCCTGATAATTTGGCCTAAACTTTTGTGAGACTCATTCTAGCAAATAGTTCTTTCTCATAGCGCCTAAAAATTACGCGACCGTCCCAATATTGCCATGAAACACTCACATACATGGAACAAGTGGGGCACAATACCTAAACTTTTTGAATATAATCTACTGTTAAAACAAAAAATGCCTAAATGGGGAACGTCTTAGATTAGGCCAAAAACGATAACGGTTTGTTCATGATTACTGTTTAGGTAATGATGAAGGTGACTATGATTAATTGCTATTTCTGCAGAATCATTTAAAATTCGCTTTCGATAATGAACTTCATCGTTTAAACATTTCGATTAAGTGATAAAATTAGTAATTTGCAAAATTAGTCTTAATACGTAATTTATATAGGAATATGTCTCAAATAATTATTTTTTATATCTCGTACAAGTATTCACTAACGTTTGATTTCTTTTTAGGTAAACCTACAAGAACATTACGGTTTAATAAAATACAATACCAAGATTCTTACACCACAATCAGTATGCGACTATATAGACGAAATGGGCTTCGAAGCATCACTTCCACTTTTGGAAAAACAACAAAAAGAGGATAAACATTCTTGTATTGTGGAAATCAAGGGTATGACATGTAATTCATGCGTACAAAGTATAGAAGGTATGACTTAATTTAAAATAATATATGTAATTCGAGCTTCTCTTCATTTACTTTACTTAAATAGTATAGTAACCGGCAAAAAGGCTCTATTCTGAAATATTTCACACATACTTCTAAATACCGTGGATATTTTATATTTATTTGGCAATTTGATATAATACTTGATTTGCCTTTTATTAGTTTTGAAATGTATGATATCTAATAGCTTCTATGTATCCACTGTTCATTTTCCAAGAATTCATCATGCTTTTTCGTCCCAATTCTAGGAATTCCTCCACCTATTTCCTACCTATATGTGTTCAGGACATTGTTTTTTGTTATATACATAGTTCTCCTCTATTTGTGGTATCGAGTAATTTTGTGAGGACAGTTGCGCTAATTGATAGCTTTGTCATTATGTAAATTTTATAATTAGTATTTTAATATGCAAAAAAACGCAACGGAGAAATTTTTGGTCCCATTTTGACGATTTGTAGAATAATTTCATTTGCGAATTTTCGCAAACCCTTATTTTTAGGTTGCAACCTTATTGCCTTGGTTTATTTTTTAGAGCCAAATGAATTTGCCACCCACAATTTAGGCCTTTTTTAATTATGATTATTTTAGAGTTATTTTGTAAGACGACGAGGTGGCTTTGGTGACTGTTGTCTTTGTCCGAGATAATAAAATCTATTTCGTTTTTTCATTAGGACTTTGCCATGCCCATCTGCTCTGTGGTTTCTTTTTGAAAAAACTGTTCATTTTGAATAGTTCGTTGCAGCGTGAACCTTAACAGTATTTCGCCACGTTCATTTATACCATCCAAGCCAAAGTTTCCCAGTGGTGTTTCTGTAGGGTTGGATTTCATTCCTTTCTTGGCGTTAAAATCACCACATATAAAAGTAAAATGTCCTTAATGGTCTTTAAGAGCATCTTCGATATCATCGATAAGATTTACTTCATGACAGCGTAAACTCCCGAAGAGGGTTACTTAGCCGGAAACGTAGTCGTTAAACGTACTTTAGGTAGCAGCTTTTAGTTGAATATGCTTAAAATTTTAACATCCTACTAAATTATCAGCAACCATGTAATCTAATACCAATTAAGTAACATTTAAAGGATTTTCACTTATAAATTTAGTCGCTTTTAACATGTATACCTAGTAGCAGCACTGAAGATGGAATATTTATTCTGAAAATGTTCTGTGATTGATCCCGAGATTGTTTTTTTTTTTAATAAATATACCTTTTATAAAGGTTTTTTTGTGATTACCAACAAATACAAATTGTGATTAATTCCCATTAAATATAGTAGATTCCAACTTGTTTTTAATTATTTTGTTGTATAATCTACTAATTTTGTATCTTTAGACCCCTAATTAGAATTATAATCTTTGTTCCCCTTATTTTTTATATATGTATATACCATTGGGCGTTTTCCGTTGATTCAATTGCTGTTTTACCAAAGTTGGGTACCTACTAGTCATGTGCTCAACTTCCTGACTAAGTTGACCAGGTCTTTCTGTAGGAGTTGCCTTCCTGAATCTATATTTTGCATCTTTACTAAACGTTTTTCTGAAGGCATCTACATGTTTTAGGAATGCTATCAACAAAGGAAGGTATACAAAAAATTCAAGTAGATTTGCACAAAGGAGAGGGCTATGTAGAATTCCAGCCTCGTAAAGCAACACCTGAACAAATAGCAGAAATGATAGAAGACATGGGCTTTGAAGCGTACATCAAGTCTATTAATGATAAGAGTGTGGAGAAAAATATAATAACCAGTCCGAAATCTAGTAAAGCGTCCACTAGTCGTGGGGGCGACGAATTATCCAAGTCTAATTTGTCGAGGTGTTATTTGCAAGTAAAAGGAATGACGTGTGCTTCGTGTGTAGCTGCTATTGAAAAACATGTTTTAAAGATACCCGGTAAGTTCTTTTAATTATAATGCTAATACCCGGTAATATAATCGTTCTGGCCAGTCTTTTCACCAACGCTATCATTAAAATTATAGGAATTAAATCAATATGTATAAATCAAACTTATGTCATCGAGAAATAGATACACAAAAACTCTTTTATTTTGACATTGTTAAAACTTGAAATTACTAGTACCAGACGCAACACACATATTGCTGTATTTGTTAATTGTATTCTATTGTGGACGAATAAATGACTTAATTTAATGTTTTTCGGTTCTTTGAGGCATGATAATCGTTCACATTATACATCTATTTATTGTGCTGATATTGATGCAATCAATTTGTATGAAAGTTTTCGGCAGCTTCTTCAGTGAACAAAAATAATTTCCCTATTTACATTTACAGGTGTTGACAAAATTGTGATATCATTACTCGGCGCTCGAGCTGATATCAAATACAATCCCACAGAGGTGAGTCCGCCAGATATAGCTACTTCCATAACAGACCTGGGCTTCCCTTCCACAGTTATACAACAGTCCGATTTAGACGAAGCTGAAGTTGACATAGAAATCACTGGGATGACGTGTGCTAGTTGTGTTCATAAAATTGAAACGAATGTAATGAAACTTCCAGGTTTAAACAGTGCCAAAGTTGCTTTGCCAACGAAAAGAGGAAAGTTCAGGTATAATCCTGAAATAACCGGACCCAGGTAAGTTTTATTACCTAGAATAAAAACACGAAACTGTATATTTTATTCTCAATTCTTTCCATATGTTTTTGAATTATTTCTCCATGCAAACAGACTTGAGTCTTGTTCTCAAACCATTTTTTAAGGATTTTTAGTTATTTTTTATTATCTTCAATATTAATTAACCATAATTTCAGTTTAAAATATGTTTCTTCTAATATTTCGATAACAATTTATTTAATTTGTTTAATTACTGTATTTATCATTTGTATTTAAATGGTCTCATATTTTTTTCCAAAAATAGCAGACACTACTACACTGAACACTAACCAATGCATTACCCAGTGGCAGTAATGCATTGGTTAATGATCGGTGAAAGGATGTCGAAACCTCAGCACAATTATAATCGACGGAGTTTAACCCGGACCTGGACCGTTTTATTAGAGTAACATTTGTCATAAATCTAAATTTGTATTCTTTTTAGAAACATAATAGAAGCTATTAAAACATTGGGATTCGAAGCTCAACTATTTTTGAGGGAGAACGCCAACGGTGATTATTTACAACATAAAGAGGAGATCAGAAAATGGAAGAGGAGTTTCCTGTTTTCCTTAGCATTCGGTGCACCTTGTATGGTTGCCATGATGTACTTCATGATTAAAATGTCCTTCGGAACGATGCCGCACGACGAAATGTGCTGTGTAGTGCCAGGTATGAACTCATTTTATTTAATGACACCAATACATTTTATGTAACACCAACAATTTCCGAGTGACGGCACTTGGAGATTCTTTTTTCGGGTTCAGATTGTACTTAATGCTTGCAACAAAAAAAAAATGGTTGGCAATAACACGGGAACAAAATTTTGCAGATCTGCTAACAGATGGCGCCAGTGTTAAATATATTGATTAATTACTTTATATTTTAAATCTGACATAAATAAACAGTACAGGGTTGATTTCTAGGGCCAAAATATATTTCATATAAGTTTTTACTTGTTCTAAATATGTGGCTAAAGTTTCCAAACCAATGCCAAAATACAAAAGTTTTTACTTGTATACAGGGTGGTGAATCGTCAAACGGACCATAGGAAACTCAATGGAAAATTCTAAATTGTTAAATTCCTGCTTCCCTAATTATTTTACACCAAAAGTCATGGGAAACTATTTGTAGAGGACTCAAATATGTATCGAAAACAACTGTTAAAATTATTCTACGACTTAAACGTATTCCAAAATTTTGCTAAAATATAATACATTTTTCTGTGAAAAAATGTGTATTACGTGTTGCGTTTTGTCATATTATTGTTTCTGATATTTGACAATATTTAAATCAATTATATTATACTTATCTATAACTTAAATGGCCAAAATTTTGTGATTTATTGTTAAAAAAAATTAAGTTGATTAAAAAATGTACTCAGTTGAGGAGAAAAAAGCAATAATAAAAATGTTTTATTCATGTTTTATTATTACATTTGTTATAGATTTATGTTTAGAAATTATCATATATTATTATTAGGAATAAAGATCACAGTAACAGTATATTGGAATTCATTGAATTGTTGTATAACTTAACTTAACATGGAATTAAATTTTAGTGAATTAGAATATCTTACGTTAAATAAAGATCCGGTAGTGGCAGGAAAAGGTTCGCTATTGCCTGAATACAACATTATGTGATTTTTCGTCAACTGAGTACATTTCATTATATTGATCGTTTTATTGTTCACAAAGTAATAATGTTCATTAGTAGTAGTATTTAGTAAAATTCATTGTTTATAATTTATTCATAATATAAAAAAAATTGACAATTCAAATTGTCAAATATCTGACATCAATATGATAAAACACACACGTTCTAATATATATTCTTGCATTACGTGTGGCCTAACTTTTAGGGGTGGCCTAAAAAATGTATTATATTTTTGCAAAATTTTGAAGTACATTTGATTCGTAGAACGGTTTTAAACATTTGTTTTTAATTCAGATTTTAGTCCTCTACAAATAGTTTTTTATGACTTTTGATCCAAAATAATTAGGGAAGCAGCAATTCAACAATTTAAAATTTCTCATTGAGTTTCCTATGGCCCGTTTGACGATTCACCACCCGGTACATTTATGTCAAGTTTAGTTGAAATCAAAGATTTCCGAACTTTTAGTTCAGAAGATAGTTTATATCTTGCAGCCAATGAACCCCCACTTTTAATTAGACATCAACATCTACTGCTGAACCATGCTGCTAGAATATCATATACTGCTAATAACTTAGTCTACCACCTTTCCAATAATCCCCAAGAAGGCTCTCCTACTTCCGCCAATATACTCTCCATTCAGCAACTGCTCTCATCTCTCTTGATTACGTAAATTTGCCGGCTACATCCCCTAAGGAAGTCTCACGTAATCCCCTAAGGAAGTCATATATCAAAGAATTTTATTATTTTCCACTGTTATACATCTAATCTGATTAAAACCTACGGTTTTTCGACCATTATACATCAAATCTAATGTCCATAGTTTTCCTTGCTCTGTGTGTCTACTATATATACTTGGCTTTCTCCTCACTTGTGTCAGGTTCATCATATAAATTTCTATACTTGTACTTTAGCTTTTGCTATTGATACATTCGTTTTCTTTTTGGCAACCCTGTAATTTTGAAGATGTGTTTTACATATTTTGCTTTTGCCATTCTTTATCACATTTCTCTGTTTTTCTTTCTAATACATTCGTCGGTATATAACTTTAAACTATTGAATAGTTTTAAATATCTCTCCTATGGCACTACAGCCCAAGTCCGGCCCTGGCCTCCCCCAGCACCCCTTTCTCTCCTCCAGTTATCCACCCTCAGTATCTCTTTAGCATTAATTCTCACTTCGTCGATCCACCTCTTCATTGGTCTTCCTACTAGTAGACGTCCCGCCATAGTTTCGCTAAGCGTTCTACTAGGTGTTCCTACCCGCTACCCGAAGCTTTTGAATAATCTCGTATATATTGGGTTATTTATAACATTTTAATGAATATACTGTTATTGTAATAATTATTTTAAATTTTAACTCTTATTTTCAGGTCTCTCTATGGAAAACCTCATCCTCTGGACCCTCTCCACCCCTGTTCTAATATTCGGAGGCAGACATTTCTTCATACAAGCTTACAAAGCTCTGAAACACAAAACGGCGAACATGGACGTACTTATTGCGATGGCGACTTCGATTTCTTATGCTTACAGCGTTTGCGTGGTGATAGCAGCTATGATATTACAACAACACAGTTCTCCACAAACGTTTTTCGATACTCCTCCTATGCTGCTGGTTTTTATCAGTCTCGGACGTTGGTTGGAACATATAGCTAAAGGAAAAACGTCCGAAGCATTAAGTCGGTAAGAAGCTTTTGTTACAAAATGTCAGTTCTAAAAGGAGCGACGAATAAGAAGTCTTCCAATATAGAACTGCTCAATGCGTAAATTCCTTATCAAAATTGCTCTGGCTATCATAGTTTTTGATAGTTTCTTGGAACCAACTCTCCAACCTTATAATTTTCTCCCAAAATACTTTTAATATTAAATCCGAATCCGTCATAAGTTTTTACGTATTTGTTGCAGTTTTGGCTTTATGAATCCTTAGTCGGACACAAACAAATTAATCACGATTTTTATTTCGTTTCAGTATACATTCTAAAAAAAACTTATTCTTTTAGGTTGTTGTCTTTAAAAGCTACAGAAGCTGTGATAATTACTTTAGGACAAAAGGGAGAAATTTTGACAGAAGAACAAGTAAATGTGGATCTGGTACAAAGAGGAGACATTTTGAAAGTGGTACCAGGTTCAAAAGTTCCTGTAGATGGAAAAGTGTTACAGGTAAGAGATTTTCTTTTTTAATAAACCATTTACAGAGAATTGTCAATATAACAGTATTCTTTTGCATAAACAAGAAACCTGAACTATCACAACTTAAATTACAGAGCAGTATAAAGCTCCAAGAGACACTGGTTCAACGGATTGGACTCATAGACCAAAAATCTTTTTTTACCAAATGTTTAATGCTTTTTTTTTCTTATAGGGCCAATCGATGTGTGACGAGAGTCTTATTACAGGCGAAAGCATGCCCGTTCCCAAAAAAATCGGCAGTACTGTTATAGGCGGCTCAATAAATCAACATGGTCTTCTCATAGTCGAAGCAACGCACACTGGCGAAGCCACAACTTTATCCCAAATAGTTAAACTAGTAGAAGAAGCTCAAACCTCCAAGGCTCCCATTCAACAGTTGGCAGATAAGATAGCTGGTTATTTTGTTCCTACTGTAGTACTTTTAGCAGTTTTGACGCTGATAATTTGGTCGATAGTGGGTGCTATCGATATCAACTACCTACCTCTGAGTGACATGGAGAAAAAAGGATTTAATAACACGGAAATTATTTTGCAATTCGTTTTTAGATGTGCTCTAAGCGTATTAGCTATTGCGTGTCCTTGTGCCCTTGGATTGGCCACACCCACTGCTGTTATGGTTGGCACAGGTAAGTTTATGAAACGAGATTCATAAAGACAATAAGTGGTGGCTCTCAAAATAAAAATTGTCTTCCTACTGTTTTAATTTATACTTGCTTACTAATTATCAAAATAAGCAAGAAACCCGAAGTTCACGTTCGCAGTAAGAATACTCAGTAGATGATGAAAACCTAATTCTCTGTTAATACTCCACATCGTTACTCCTTTCTATGTTCTTCTTCTTTTGGTGCCTATCATCTGTAGATGTTGGCAATCATGTTGGTCCATACAACTTTGTTGACAGCTGTTCTAAATAAATGTATGGTAGTCATTCCTGCCCACTGTCTGATGTTCTTCAACCACGATGTCCTTCTGCGCCCTTGAGATCTTTTGCCTTCTATCTTGCCTGGCAAAGCTGGTTGAATTAGTTGATACTTCTCATTGCACATCACATGCCCTAATTATGTCATCTTTCTGATTTTCACGGTACGCATAAAACCCAGATCTTTATTCATACGTTGGATCACGGTGTTGTTTGTAACATGGATGGATATAGGAAATTCTGAGCATGCGGCGGTAGCACCACATTTCGAAGGCTTCTAATCGTTTGGATGTTACCTCCGTCAAGGTCCAAGCTTCGACTCCACACAAAAGGGTAGAAAATACATATCATCTTAAGACTCATATTCTTATCATATCATTCAATGTTCATGTGCATATGACATAAAATCTTCCTGAGGCGATTGAAGACAGCTCTCGCCTTTTCCCGTGAGTGGTCCTATTCCTTATTTAGGCTGCATCCAAGATATGTAATTTTGTCGACTACTTTCAAGGGTTCATTGAAATTCAAGCAATTTTGAAGTGGAGCCTTATCAACAATAAAAATACTTTCCAAACCAGGCAAAGCTAAAATGAAACTATGCATTCGATGAAGCAATTTATCTACACAAAAAGAACTGCGCATTAAGAAAGAAAATACACAATTTTTAAGTGTTTGCTGAAGAAAAAACCGGAACAAACTGTCGCATTTTATTGAATAAGCACGAGACAAAAATACTACGACTAGATTATTTACAAAGGATTAGAAGATATCGAGAAGAACGAATAATCATCTTCACCGATGAGACTTATTTATATGCCAGCTGCACGAGGGAATGTGACAAGCGATGAAGCTACAGAAGGACTTCGACAACCCCATTTAAGGCCAAATGCTTATAATAGTAACGACAATTACTTTGTGGAGAGAATTTATCTAAGGTAGAAATTGGGACTATCAGGATGACATGAATTTTGAAAATTATAAATAGTAGCTTGTACAGCTATTCGCGATTTATCACTTAATAAACTGGAAGGCGAAGCTCCCATTTTGAATAGTAAAAAAGTATAGATGTATTGATCTGACCAGAAATCTTTTCCTTTATTTGAGTTTTCGTGTTATGAGCTGGTGATCATGGAGTGAGTGTGTCCCAAATCTGTAACAACTTCTCTTCTGATATAATGTGGTGTAATACCAACGATAGGGTAATGCTAAGTGATGCAGGTAGATGCATTTATTAATTATTGTTGCAGATTGCTTATTATTGCTTGATAACTACGTTTGACTTTTAATTTCAAACAGTGCTTTTAAATAAGAAGAAGCGATCAAAAGTAACCTGAACATATTTAGGGGACATACAGTGTTAGAGGACTTCTCCACACTCTTAGAGTTTTTTCTGTATTTGGTTTAAGTTAGTTTAATTGGTAGTAGGTTGTTATTATTTTTAAGGCTATAGTTACTGTCAGCACTTTGACAAAATGTTCTGCTTGTGTAACAATAACTATGTACATAGATAAAAGTCCTAGTATCTGCTGGTATGGATTAGCTATTTGTGTAGATGTTGTGCAGTGTAGGTTAGGTGAGGTTAAGTGACACTGCCTTGAGAGTAAAATTCTTCTATGTTCTCCATCTACTATTGAGTACTTTGGGTGAGTTTACTGTCTCCTATGATATCATACAACTTTTGAAACGGCTTCCTGTTCCCTTAATGTTCCAGATACGTATCTTTCATATCCATCTTCAATCTGTTGGGTGAGATTCTTTTTATGTTAAGTTATTTTATTTTCTATTTTAGGGGTAGGCGCAATCAACGGAATCTTAATTAAAGGTGCAGAACCTTTGGAAAATGCTCATAAAGTCAAAGCAGTGATGTTCGACAAAACTGGTACAATAACAAAAGGCACACTGGAAGTAGCAAAAATCTGGATGCAGGGTGACAGTCTCAGTCCTTCCGTCATTCTAGCTGCTGTGGGATCTGCAGAAAGTAACTCGGAACATCCCATAGCTACAGCTATAGTTAAATATGTTAAAGACGTGTTAGGTAATGTTGAATTTGATGTATTTGTACTTATTTTTAATATTTTCCGAAAATTTATCTTTATTTTATACATATATAATTATTCCATTTACAAATGTTAACGTTTAATACAACTGGATAATAAATTGTTGTTTTATGTAGGTACTGAACAAGTTGGCAAATCCACAAACTTCCAGGCAGTACCCGGATGTGGTATGAAGTGTACCATTTCTCACCTTGCAGATGTACTTAAAAGCAAAGGAGGCAAAGACAATACTGAATTAATTAATTTTACTAATTTGGTCAATGCTGGTAGTTCCGGAGTGTTCACTGTTAAAGGAGTACAGGTATTACTTTTTTGTAGTTAATTTATTTTACATTGCTAACCACACTTACCATTGATAAACCAAATTTTTTTATAAAATATTTAAATGTCAAGTAAATGACAGATGACGTGTGACAGTTTAATGACTATTTGATAACTAAGCGATATTAATATACTTGGTTCGCTGATCACAGTCCCAACTGCCTAGTAAATTTAATGCAGTGTTTGCTACGTTGCGTTGCTTGGTTAAATATTGACGAATGGAAATTACTAAACAACCAAGCATACGCGTTCGTATCCATTATTTAAACAAAAAATATCCACATTCAGTTATTATTTATTAATTAATATTTACAAATGGAAATTTTTAATGAAAGTTAATGAATATACACTCCTATTATTTATGGTTATTCTTCTTTTTTCAATGAAAGGGGTTTTTAACAGTAAGTTTATTTGAACTATTAATAGTAAGAGGTAGGAATTTTTGTGTTATATGTTTCCGACAATGAATCTGTCAATATATTTCCAAGATGAGCGAACCGAGTATAGTTATGCACAAATATACGAGAGGCTAATCGCCACCTTGCATTCCATCTTTTCATTCGACGGTTTTGTCACGTGACCTATTAAGGTTATGTATAAATTGTTTAAAAAAATATATGAAAAATTGTATTTCGTTGAGTTATAGCAGGGTACATAGCCCCCCATTTTTTTATGTACTATGAGTTATAGAAACAGCAGGTCGCCAGTTAGATTCTGCAGAAAACGGTTTATTAAGGTGAGACCAATTGAGACATACAGTCGTGTATAATAGATATAAAATGAACAGATCAATAAAAGTACCAATAAGTAAAAATGTCACTAGCATCTATTTATTTTATTTAATAAATATGTATTAATAAACCAGCGTTTATTTTATTTTATACAAATGTCTTGTGTAGGTGGCTCAATATTAGAAAAACATTTCATACTGAAATTAAATTACTATAAGTCATCTAAGATAGCATAGGCTATTTTTTGGATGTCAAATGTACCATACTTTAATAGCAATAAATATTTAATTGTTTTATGTATGGTTTGTGCTCTCGTAACAAATATGACCAAATTTCAAATACATTGACAGGTGATGTGATAGTTAAGGCTGTTTTATCGGTACACCAAAACCTATATACAGTATTTTCTCTGTTATTTACCGACAAAATGTCTAGAAATTTGGACAAGTTATTCAAAATGATGTTGCCTTTAAACTGATGGTTTTACTTTTTTAATTTTTTTGAAAGTTCTTTTGAAATATCGAATTATGCAGTTTAACGTTCTATTATAACCAAACTTTTTACGCCCATCACTTGAAAGAGTTTTTTTTTTCTGTAATCGTTGACTTTTTTTTTTTCATTTTAATATGCCCAGTAATAATCGAGAAAAGCGTATTCAAACTTTGAAGAAAATTGCTAAAAAATACTCAAATCTAATAGTGAAACGTGTTACTCATCATTGGCATTTAATTTCACCGTTATCGGCTGCGTGACGTCAAATCTCATGAACGTAGTCAGTTAGTTTGATTTGAAATCATTTTCAAGCTATAACTACGAAATTGTTTATTTGTTTGTGACAACAAATTGTATTTTTTTTTTGATAATAATATTTTTATGATATTTTAAATTTATTATAAGTAAACACCATGTTGTTTTTTGCAGTCACGTTTCACAAATTTTTATTCAATACTATATTTAGCTAAGACATATAAATTAAAAATGTGATAATTATTTTAAAACATCTACCATAATCAAACAAAAAAGGTATTCCCGACAAAAGTAATTTGAATGGAGAATAATGCATTTGTTGTCATTAAACCACCCGCCGGCCGGCGCCACTGCGAAAACAGCTGTACCCGTCGTCGGCTGGCGTAAGCAGTGTAGAAAAGTAAGTGATACGCCCATTTCAAATCGCAGTGTGTTTTGACTGTTAAAACAGCCTTAAATGACATTACGCAACAGAATAAAATACAATTTTATCTAATTCTGTGATAAAACTAAATATTTGACAGTTGCATCACAGAATAATAAACAATCAGAATGCCCACTCTCAGATGCCGCCTTTGAAGTTTGTCAGCACGCGAACGTCATGTTTTAGACGGAAACGTAGACTCGAATTGAGAAATTTGTGACAACTTACGACAGGACTGTAATTTAAATTTTTAGAGATTAATAATTTAGTACATTTTAAATAATTTAATATCTATTGTTCAACTAAAAGTACGAATAAAATAGTGCATATTATATCTGAAGTTGCCGTAAGTAAATTAACCCGGGTTAATTTGTCTATGAACACCAGATAAAATGTCACTGAACAGTTGTGCGGATTGAACTGCACTGAACGGAACAATGGTTCCGTTTAAAACATGGCTGATTCCGTTTGCGCGAACGAGATGCACGTACTTCAAGCAGAGTGGGCATTCTGATTGTTTATTATTCTGTGGTTGAATTATATTATAGTGACTATGTTCATAAATTAACAGGGTCTGCATAGAATATTAATAATAAAAGTGCCTCTGTAAAAGTATTACTTAAAATTAATAATAATGGTCACTTAAAAACGATTTCTGCTGATTGTTTTTACTATGTTGGATGAAAAAGTACCTACTATTCCTTATTTTCAATTTTAAGAGCTTTATTACAATTTTTAATTTTTGCTTATTTAGATTGATGTAAGCCATTCACAGAACATAAAACTAGGCCAGTTGATTGGAGTGAGCTCCTCTCTCGAAAACGATGGAGGAGATTATGACGTGATTGTAGGAAATCGAGAATGGATGAATAGAAACGGTTTTATCATTGCTCCGGAGGTAGAAAGAAACATGACGGCAGAGGAAGAACAGGGAAGATCTGCTGTACTTTGTGCAATTAACGGTAAGTTTGATTAATGTTGTTTGATATCAGCTAATAGTTGAAATTTGTTCAACTGTAACTATTTATTCATGAGTTCGATCTTTGAACAGTATAAATATAACAATAAAACTTTTATATTATATATGTTGAAGTTCTTTGAAATTTTCTCGAAAACAATCTGTATGGAAGATTATTGACTTTGCATTTACAGCGATACGTAATGAATACACGTTCGAGTATCTACCCTAATTCAATTAATCCCTTAATTACAAGTTTTTTAATTCTGAATTATTTGCGTCACTAACAGGGTAACTGTATGTATTTTCATAGTAATCCAGAGCCGTCGAACGGATTTTTATAAATAAACCGGTTTTGCTATTTCTAGTTTCATATATGTAATTAAATTGAATAATAATTTAAATTTTAAAATTATTATTAGAAAAAAATCTACATTACAGATGTTGAAATTTTGGCAGTCTATTAATATTATTTTAAGATATATAACGTTTTAAACATAACATTTTTCATTTCAGGTAGCATAATAGCTATATTCAGTGTAGCTGACACTGTGAAACCGGAGGCTCATCTAGCGGTGTATACTTTGAAAAAAATGGGACTAGAAGTAATTCTTTTAACTGGAGATAATCGAAAAACTGCCGCTAGTATAGCAAGACAAGTAGGAATCACCAAAATATACGCCGAAGTACTTCCATCACATAAAGTTATACGAGTACAAAGGTAAGTAATAATTGAATAACATGCAAATATACTTAATTATAGCTCAATCTGCACATGGTTAGGGTTGGTTATAGTGAGTCAGTAGTTAAATTTTTGTAAAACATATCCAAAAGGTTTTTTTATAACGAGTGTTTGAATATGCTTCTGCTGGAAAAGTTATGGAACATTCAAGACAAATTTTAGAACGATTATGAAATTGTTTTTTTACAATCTTTTATCTTTAGTATCGCAAAAAGTATCCTCTTACCCCCTAAACATCGTTTAATTTACTTTGAAAATACGTTCGATGGAGTAGACTGCAGAAATTAATAGAAATAATAAAAGAACAAAAGTATAGGGTAGTCGAGATATATAGTCGGAAAAATGAAATAATACCCACGAACGATCACATCAATCACTTATTTTGTATTTGCTCTCTTTTTCTATATCAAATGTTTGTTATTTATATAAAAAGACGGCAAATTATACAAAATAAGGATTGATATGTTCATGGGTAATCATGGACGTTCATGGGTAATATTTTATTTTCCGGACTGTACGAATGATCGTCTAGCCTTATTAGAATCAGGAGGCCAACAATAAAGTGAAAAATCATAAGTTAGACAATATCCACCCAAAGAGATATGCAAAGTTGCGTTTTGTCACCGTTAATATTGTTTACAGCGATAGTACAGGCCGTATCTGTTTTGAAGTGTGAAGCATATAAACGCAGTTTTTTTGTATAAATTGCTCCAAAATATCACTACATATGAAAATTTCACTATGCATAAGTTGTAAAGAGACTTTTTGTTAAACAAAATATAAAAAAAATTCTATGTTTTTCATAATTTTTTTGCATACATCTCAAGAACTTAACAAACTTAACGAACTTTCGAACAATTTTGTACTGACATAAAAATTTTGTAATTGAATTTTGCATATGATAATGCTAATTTTAAACCTTAACAGTTGCTATTATTGAAAAAATACTAAAAAACACAAAAAAAGAGTTAAAAAGGGTTTTTTTCGAATGAATTTCCCATACTAAAATGAACCTTAGGACCTTTATATTCCGAGAAAGAAAACTTTTTTAATATGTTTAATTGTCACACAAAATTTCATTAAAATATATTCAATAGTTTTTGCAAAATAATTTTTCAATCTAAATTTAAAAAATGAATAATTTTCAAAATGATGCAGATAAAAAACTAAAACTTCTAGATAATTAAAAACAAATTTACATATAGAGGAGTATTGAAGCTTTTAAACCCATGTTGAAAAATGAAAGTCCTTCGATTAGAAGAGCCTAGGAATTAAAAAAAAAATTGCTTAAATTTTAGGCTTCTAAAAAATTTAAATAGCTGTATAAATTGTTTATCGATATTAATCATTGATATGATGATATGCCCACTATTCTGTAGTGGGTACACAAAAGCAGTTAATTTTTTTCATATTTTTATTTTACTGTTTTTAGGTTACAAGCCAAAGGTGTAAAGGTGTGTATGGTAGGAGATGGCATTAATGATTCTCCAGCTTTGGCACAAGCAGATGTCGGTATGGCCATTGCCACCGGTACTGATGTTGCTGTAGAAGCGGCTCATGTTGTACTTATGAGGAATGATCTCTTGGACGTCGTAGCCTGTTTGGAATTATCAAGGAAGACTGTCAATAGGATACGGCTAAACTTCTTCTTTGCCAGTGTTTATAATATTCTAGGTAAGTATCTTAAATGACCGTTCTAGCTTATAAATATTTTTAAATAAGTTTATTGTTCAAAAAAATTAATTGCTTCTAAGCGTCAGCTTATATCATCACTATGGTCGATGCCATTTTTATTGTTCTTAAATGGTCGTAACTCCCTAGATTTTCTAAATCAATTCTTTTCTTATTAATACTACGATGTCCATATTAGATGTTTGTAATTCAGATATAATCTTATTCAGTTTTAAGGAAATTGTACGTTCCACGTACTAATATTCATTATCCGTTTTTAAATTCCACCTTCAATCTGTGAAATTTTTTATATCAATATTTAACCTGTACAAATTTTATATCTTCAAGCATATTTTTAGGTATACCTTTAGCTGCCGGCGCCTTCAGCATGATCGGATTCATGCTGGCTCCATGGATGGCCTCCGCCGCTATGGCCTTAAGTTCCGTCTCCGTCGTAGGCTCTAGTTTGTTACTTAAAATGTGGACGAAATCGACAAAAGAAAAACTTGAAACTGCCGAATACTTAGCCACCAAAAACAACGACCATTTGGAAACGATTTCGATACACAGAGGATTGGACGATATCGATAATATTACTGAGAGTACATCTAAATTTTCAAGGTATAGCAAATAGAGAAATATGTGGTGGAGTGTGTATAATTAAGTTTAAAGTTCATATTGCAGTAGATTTCTGGAATTATTTTCAAAACTCAACGATTGCTTGCATTGCTATATGTATTGACTTCTAAGCTGTGGGTTCGGTTACCTTTATTTTTTATGTTTGATCTATATTTTATTTTTTTGATGGTATTTTCGGCACATTTGATTAGCTTATTCACTGTAATATATGCTTACATATCGGTCATTCCACATAAACCTTGACGTTGAGGAAAAGTCTTTCTGTGTAGCTATATTGATATTTTATTAAATGTTATTTCTAAATATTTCAGTTTCCTCATCTAATGAAAAAGTTAGGCTGAGGTAAATATATAGTTTTGAATTGCTGGCATATTTGCTTCACAAGATAGACATTCTTCTAAAAATATTGCTTATTTAGGTATTTACACATATTCAATACTTAAAAATTATTAATTAAAAAAATATTTTTTTACAATTTTGTTTATTAGTTATGGTTATTATGTATATTATTTTGGAAACAAAAGCTTAAAACACTTTATATTTATAGCAAATCTATAGTTCATCAAATTTATAGTTCGACTGATCGTGGCGGCCATAGAAGTTCAGTATCTCCAACAATCGAACGCTGAACAAAGTATTGATCTACAGTGTTCTACTAAAACACACACTACTAAAAGATAATGACGTGATGCTATATTCTGCATAAACCATATTTTTCTTACTTAATTGAGAATTTACCCCACTCGTTTAAAATTGCCGTTTATAGACTTGAGTTACCATTTAAATTCGCAGGCAGCTGAAAAGGGCCTAACAATTTGTCTCCATATTGTTCTGAAGCTATTTTCTTGTGGCATTTTAAATTAATTACTATTTAACTGGTATTATTACATTTACTTACTATTATTACATTTACTGTTTGTATTTTGAGAACGATTTCCGAAGTGGAAATTGAAACGTCAATAAACGTATTTTTATCTTTAATTGTGGCTTATTCCCAGTTAAATAGTAATTAATTTGTCTCCAGTTGTATAGTACTAAACATTCATTTCGAATTCATATTCCCCAATATAAATGGCGATTTCTGTATGACAAGACAGAGATTCTGTGATGTGTCCTAACTAAGGACGGGGGAGTTTTAACAAAGAGTTTAACCTTTCAGTAAAAATAGACCGAAAAAATTACAGGTATGTGATTTATGGTTTACAGTTTTGTAAATTCATAAGCAATAAAATATTTTACGACCGGCTATTCAAGGCTTTTAGTGAAAATGAATTTGCAAGTGTCGCTTCAAATCATTCGTCATCGATGCGACGAATTAGCGCCAGAAATATCCTTTTTGTATAAAAGATATGAAAAGGTCAACTTATATTGTTTTGTATAAAGACCTAAATTAACCCACGATCAGACTTTGGCTATTTAAATTTCCACAATATACAAAAAGAGTCTAAAATGCCGGTGTGAAGAAGATTCGAGGTAATAAAATTTGAGAGATTTATGTGGTAAAAAAAGTTTAAAAAGACATTTAACGAAATCTCGACCTTTTTGCTTTAAAGATACATCTACAAAGAAATAGCATAAAGGGAATTATAGTACAGAGGCATACTCTGTATTATATAAAAATATTAGTTTTATGATATGTAAGAAAGTGCATATTATGTTATGTTACAAGCTAGATCATGATTTTTTGAAATTATATATACAAATGGAATGGCCGATCTAAATTTTGTTTTGGCTATGAATATCTTTCGATTATCTGATATAAAAATGTGGTATTGTTCTTATATAAAAAACATATAATAAATACATTATGTTATCCAACTAATTTTTCTCGTAAAATGCGAATAACTTTTTGTATAATATTTATCTAATTTATTTAAATCTTTAAACGAACAATTGGTACATGTTTTTATTTATTTTTACATATTTAGTTTTGACTCTTTTTTCATTTTTTTCTCTCATTTTTTCTATCTCTCTATCTGATTTCGTATATCCATCTTGCTACGAAGTTTCCTCTTTTATTTCCCTATGCTCTTCCGTTGGAACACTTGTTCTGCAAGTATTTATTCTTACTTTCAATCATTTAATATATATTGGTTTACTTGGGCCAGAGAGTCATTCTGATCTAAATATATGCTGGCTGCACAACCAGATCCAACTTCACGCCGGCCAACAAATTAGGAATCTGCATTATCGACATGTATGAACAGCTGTTCGTAAATGTTCACGTTCTCAATTAGCTCAATTTTCAGAAGTTATGACGGTATAATCATATACCGAATTCTACCAGAACTTACACATCCATGTTTGTCTTCTCGTACAGCCAACTTATTTCCTGTCCGCAGCACTACAGCTTTTATATATGATATTATGAGGCTTATTTAAGTTTATTCCTAAAATTTTAACCTCTTCACGTTATATGCTTAATATCTGTTAAATACTTCTGATAAAAAACACAATTCTTCAAATTCTTTCCAAATATGTTCCTATTAATTATGCAACCAATAATACATTACAACCACCACTCACCGCTTCAACATTTCGAATTTTATCTATGGTAGGAAAGGTCTCAACCATCTAATTCAACACGTCTGCCTTAATATTTTTTGCTGTTGTGTATTTGGTCTTTATTATATTTGTAGTGTATGTAAATAATCTGACAGTTTTAATCAGATGTATAAGCTGCACCTTGTCGCAATTATCCTGCTAATCTGGTCGTTTTCAACGCGTTTTCCTTATTTCTTACTATAACAGATTACTATGTGCTTTTGCTCTATGTACAAAATTGGGCTCCATTTCTTTTTCTTTCTCAATTTTACATTTGTTTGTTCAAATTATGTCTATCTTGGCAGGAAATCATAATGGGATTGTATTCCTTTAGGTTTCTTTGTTGATTTTCACTTTACCATTGATTTTCTGAAGCTTTTCTTGTTTGATTTATCCATCATTACTCAGGTAAATTCATCTCTGCAGTTTTTGGAGTGTCTACTCATTAATAATAAAACTGTCTGGTTGATACCCTATTCAGTACTGCTAATTATTAATTGCATTTATACAATCTTACCAATTGTTTAGGTATTTCCTAATTATCTGGTATTTTCTTTGGATTACCAGAACTTTCTTCGAACTACTGCCTACATGGCGGCCTGAACGAGCCGCCGTGTTTTTCGTACAGGCAGATTTTACAATTTCTATCTGTTGTGTGATTTGCTAATTGAGGCACTTTTTTTATTATATGCATATTTCTTTTTTCAATAACTATATTTTCTTTCGATTTATTGTATTATATATTGATCGCCTGATGATGGTGGACTCGTTTTTGAGGCAATAAAAGCAGGAGGAGAAATTCTATTAAAATCAGTACGCGAACTGTTTAATAAATGCTTACATGCGGGTACGATTCCAAAAGACTGGAACAATGCAGTGATAGTCTTGTTGCACAAGTAAGATTTACTTTAGTAAAGGCGATATTACTAAATTAAAAAATTATAGACCCATCAGCATCTTGACACATATGTACAAACTCTTTATGAAAATCTTAACAAAGAGACTAACTCCAAAATTGATTTCTATCAGCCCAAAGAACAGGCAGGCTTCAGGGCAGGATATGGCACAAATGACCATTTGCATACCATAAAGATTTTAATAGCAAAGTTCATCGAGTACAACGAGGGTTGTACTATATACTAGAAGAGTACAATGAGGGCATCAAGATTAATGGCGTACCAATAAGTAATTTTCGATATGCAGATGATACTATTATACTGGCCGATAACATCGAAGATTTACAGATGATGCTACATAGAGTTAATACAACTGGCAGCCGATTTGGACTGAAGATCAATAGAAAGAAAACTAAATTTATGGTGATCAGTAAAAAAAAATTTCAGCATATCGACCTGCATATTGAAGACGAACGTATTGAAAGAGTACACCGATTTAAATATCTGGGATATACAGTAAATGACAAGTGGGACCCAGAAGTAGAGATTAAGATCCGAATTGAAATAGCAAGATCCAAATTCATCAAAACTAGAAAGCTCTTAAGCAACCGCAACCTAAGCATTAACCTCCGATGGCGCGCCACGAAATGCTACGTACTCTCTACGCTACTTTACGGCGTAGAAGGGTGGACGTTAACAGCAGCAACTATAAAGAAGTTAGCGGCTCTAGAAATGTGGCTGTATCGACGCATACTGAGAATACCTTGGACAGACAGAGTGACCAACACAGAGGTATTAAGACGAATGGGTAAAGAGGTGGAATTGTTAACCACTGTTAAAAGGAGGAAAGCGTCATACCTGGGTCATGTGTTCCGTAATGATAAGTACAGTCTGCTACAGCTTATCGTGGAAGGCAAGATTGAAGGTAGAAGAGGTTTGGGCAGAAAGAAGAAATCCTGGCTGAGAAACTTGAGAGAATGGTTTCAAATACCAGAAGCTGCGAACATAATTCATGCGGCACAAAACAGAGAAACCTATCGTATGATGGTCGCCAACCTTCGGTAGAAGACGGCACATAAAGAAGAAGATCGAGTACAACATACCACTGGTTCTTGCATTTGTCGATTATGAGGAAGCTTTTGATTCTGTAGAGTTTGAAACAGTACAGGAAGCCTTAAATCAAAGCCAAATAGATTACAGCTACATGACACTAATCAAAAACATCTACGAGAATGCTACATCAAGTATACGACTACACGAAGACATAGAAAAATGCAGCTTAGGTCGAGGAGTTAGACAAGGAGACAATATTTCACCAAAATTGTCCACGGCAGCTCTAGAGTCAATATTCAAGAACACTCAATGGCAACATATGGACATCAATATAGATGGAGCAAGATTAAATCATCTAAGGTTTGCAGATGATGTTGTATTAATCGCAGATAACTTGCATGATACAGTTTGTATAATATATTCGCTTAAAAGTCTGTCTGAAAGAGCAGGATTAAAGATAAACTTTGAGAAAACTAAACTTATGACAAATCTCGTAATGAGTGGAAATATAACTATTGACAATAATACCATACAACAAATACACACTTACAATTGTCTGGGACACGAGATCAAAATAAGCAGAGACAATCAAATACATGAAATACAGAGGCGAGTATGCCTGACATGGACAGCATTTGGCAAATAAGTCCAAATATTATAAAAGAAGTCGAGGACGACCACATGCTAGACATAGGTGGCCTATGTCCAGCAGTGAACGCGATTGGCTGATTGATGATATTTTCTTTGGTATTTTTTATCTTAATTATGTGTTCACATGCACTTTATGGTTAGTTATATTACTAACCTAATCTGTTTGTTTACAAAAAATATGCTCGAAAAATGGCTGACACTATTTTTTGATGAAAAGTCCTATCCGCGAAAAGAGAAAAATATGCAGGATTGCCAACCGGTTTCGTAACAATGATCTTGTTTTGATTGATCTACCATGGTAGAATCTTGATTCTATCAAGTAAATTTTAAATAATACTGAAGATGTTAAACATTCCTGTCATTTGATGGAACAGATCCTTTGTTGCATTGAAGTTTGTTATAATTCCTATCCTCATTTTAATGAATAAATATTTTTCTCTATACAGATTTTGTGTGGCCTTCAAAGTGTGCATTGTGGATTGCTTCCCGCAGTTATAATCTCGGTACAAAGTCGTTCATTTAGTCGACAAACACCATATTTATTTACTTGTCTGTTGCTTCTTTCATTTCTAGTAGTTGTTTTAGCATATAAATGTTTTCTATGTATGTTCTTTCTACTGTAAATAATACTAAGTCTTCACCGATTTTGCCATTTGTCGCTTGTTTTATTTTTTCTTTCAGTATCTTTCCAAATAGTATTCCTATTGATGACATTACGCTTATTCCCCGATATTTGTTGCATATTTTTCTATCTCCTTTCTTAAATATTGATGTTCTATGTGCATGTGTGGATTACTTTGGGAGTTTTTTCCGTTATTGTGAAACGGACTGGATCAAATAGAATGGAAGGAACGGAATGGAATGAAATATCTGAATCTCAGCACATCAGCGTGGCATTCAGAAAATTAGGCCGAAATTAATATAACTTATTTTTATAAAATCTTTTATTGCAAATATTGATTTAAGAACTAAATATGTAAAATAATAAAAATATTTATAGATTAATAGATCAGTGGCAACTAAAATTGTGATACATGACTGATATTAAATCTCTTTTTAATACTCATTCCAGAAATTTACACTGTAAATATAATTGGTTAGGGTTTTATACATTTTCAAAACTTTTCAGAAAATTCTCTGTACAAGAATTGCAAGAGAATGTAATAAACAAAAGCGTAGTAAGTAGTACAGAGTAAAGTGTTTATGTATGGTTTTTATTTTTGCTTTGCCTTTTTTGTTTTTATACACCTGTTTTTAATATTACAATATTTTTATTTTTCGTATTTTTTATTTTATATGTTTGTGTTCGTCTAACCTATCCATTTTTTTTGCATCAGCTACGTATTTATTAACAAAGCATGGATTATATACAGCATCTTTTTCAAAAACCACATGATTTAAATGTTTTGTACAGTTAGAATAATAATTTAATAGTTGTTACGAGATAGTTTCATTGTGCTTGTATTTTTATGTGTTTGACGAGCTAATAGACCACAACATTAACTCGCTAAAAACAATTAAACACAGGAACAAAAAAAACTTAGTAATAAATCACAAGCACGATATTTTACAGCACTAAAACGCACTTTTTACTTATGCATTTTCTTCATATACAATTTATCTTGAGCTTACGAGAATTTGTCATGTGAAATGTTAATGTTTTAATGGTAAGTTCATGGAAAAAAATATAAGTTCGGTACACAATTTGGTTTACAATTGGTTACAAAAATAGTGATATTGAGAAATCTAAAGGCAGTAAGACAGCCAAAAGTACAATATTTCAATTTTTCACTGTGATAGCTGACTATATATCAACTGCTCAGGGAAAAAAATCTACAAAAGGAAAAGTGGAATATTGGTACCACTGTTTTTAACTGAACAGCTCAGCGGATTGGAAAACTCAATTCGAAATGATTAGTTTAATAGTTTCTTGTTTCAAACCACACGCCAGCCAGAAATTCTCAAATACTTCAGTAAAACGTATAAAATGATATGTGACTTTTAATTATATTTTGCGACCGAATTAAGTCGGCCAATGGATGAGTAATAACATTAGAGATAGAGTTTCGGATCTCGGTAAACTCATTAAGTGATATACCGTAAGCTTTAAGTCGTTAGAAAACCGAAATATACAGGTCTAATCATTTTGCTCCATCCTTGATCCTCTTGTAATAAAATTTGTGACATAATTCACTTTCAGTTTTCAAAGTAGTTTTTTTAACATCAATACATTTTTCACATCTATGTTGTACCATTTCATATATATTTCTCCCAAGCCATTGGTTCAATTTTTTAAATTTACTCATTCACTGCATATTTGACATCATTATCTGAAGAAAATCATTTCTTCACAATTATTCTTTAAATTTTGGAAACAGTATGTAATCGCAGGAAGCCAAATTTAGAAAATATGGCGATTCTTAAAAAATCGAAGCCTGCTTGAGCAAATGCAGACCTCTAATTGTGGGCAAGCAGCAAAAGAGTGCTCAGATTATCGAACAATGAGCCTCATGAGTCATACGTTAAAAGTACTTCTGAAAGTAATAAGAGAATATACGAAAAGCTAGAGGATATTAGCGAGACGCAGTTCGGGTTCCGAAATGGAATGAGTACTCGAAAAGGACTATTTACCATCAACATATTGATTCAGCGATGTCGGGATGTAAACGTTGATCTACACTTGTGCTTCGTTGACTACGAAAAAGCTTTCGAAAAAGTAAGACATAAAAAACTAATATCAATACTTATGAACAAGCGCACTGACAGTAAAATCATAAATATAGTGCAAACATTATATTGGAACCACAGTGCCATAGTTAAAATTGATGGGCAAAACCCAGAAGAAATGAAGATCTGTAGAGGAGTTAGACAGGGATGTGTTTTATTCGCCACTTTTGTTTAACTTATATTCTGAAGAAATTTTCCAAAACCCGCTTAATAATATCGAAGCGGGAAGTCACCGTTAACGGAAAATTAATCAACAACTTACGATATACAGACGACACTGTGATCATAGCAACGAATATAGAGGATCTGCAACAACTTTCGAAAGCTTGAGTATGAATAGTGCTGAGATGGAAATTACTATAAACACTAAAAAAACGAAGTACATGCTAATTACAAAAAGACCACAAAATATACATCACCTATTGACAATCAATGGTAACAGGATAGAACAAGTAGAAAAATATCAGTATTTGGGAACTTTGATCAATGAAACCAATTATCATACTGTAGAAATAAACAGGCGAATAGAGATTGCCAGATCAGCATTTATACGAATGAAGCCACTCTTAACGTGCAAAAATCTAAATTTGGAGATCAGACTACGTACCATTCGCTGTTATATATTTTCAATATTATTATATGGAGCTGAGACTTGGACGTTAAAAAAATGCAATTTAAAAAGAATCGAGGCTTTCGAACTCTGGTTATACCGCAGAGTATTAAAAATATCATGGACTGATAGAATTACAAATAAATAACTACTGGATAGGGTTGATAAAGAAACAGAACTAATCACCACTATACAAATCAGAGAACTGGAATACTTAGGCCAGGTGATGAGGGGACCAAAATATGAAATTTTGAGACTCATAGTACAGGAAAGATTCAAGGAAGAAGATCTGTTGGCCGAAGGCAGAACTCATGGTTAAATAATCTACGTGATTGGTATCAATGCAGATCGATTGATTTGTTTAGAACAGCAAGTTCAAAAATAAAAATAGCTATTATGATTGCCAACCTCCGTAGGGAGACGACACTCTAAGAAGAAGATTGTGGGCAATATTTTTGCAAAAAGGTGTCTTCCACTATGTCAACGTACTGGATGACCTCCGTCGTCGCCACGGCCAAATTGGTTGAATTAGGTTTACGAACTGCTGCCCCATCCACCGCATTGTCCAGATTTGGCCCCGTGCGACTTGTTTTTTTTCAAACTTGAAAAAGTCAATCACTGGGTAGAAATTTGAGTCGAATGAGGGCGCCATCGCCTCAACGCAGTTCTGCTTTGCAGATTTCGAAAAAACATGTTTTTCAGACAGGTTAAAGTAGTTGGTGTATCGCTAGGTCAAGCGTATCGAGCTAAAAGGAGACTATGTTTAGAAAAAAATCGCCACTTTTCAAAATTTTTGTTTTTCTTTTGTATATCATTTAATTTAAACCATGTATTGTTTTTATGATGCTAATGGGATTTTCTTCTCTTTGAGTATCTTACATATTAAGCATCCTTCATAAAACCTGTAGAAAACTTTTCACATAAAACCTGTAGAAAAACAATTATTTCAAAGAAAATAAAGATTGAAATGTAACAGCATAAGAGACAGGTAGGGTTTAAAGCCAGGTATCTGCAATTAAAATATCTTCTTCTGTTGACCTGTCCAGTCCAACCACTTGCGTAGGTTTTGCCACCATGATTCTTGAAACGACAACAACTAACTAATGTCTTTTATATTCATATATTATGAAGAGTCTTTCGACTCTTTTGAGCCATATTGCGAGTCACAGAACAACATTAAATATACTTGATAACTAAAATATATATACGTATAAAAACTCCATAAAAACGTATAAAAATGAAAACAACACAGAAATATGAAACACATTTAAAGATCTTACCTTGAAAGTAATAGAAAAATATTCAACAACGTTAAACAAGCACAAAAAACAACAATGGATGACTGATGAAATCCTGGAATTAATGGAGCAGAGAAGGAAACTGAAAGGTAACAAGACAGAATATAAGGAAAACCAGAAACTAATTAAACAAAAATAAAGGTGGCTAAAGAAAAATGGATAGAGGATAAATGCAAGGAAGTAGAAAAGTTGAATGAAAAACATGATACGTTTAATATGTTTAAAACAGTTAGAGAAGTAGCTGGTCTTTATCATAAGAAAACTCCACATACTATAACCGATTCGTCGGGAAAAATGATAATAGACGAACATGAAATTCGAACAACCTGGTGTAATTATATAAGTGAACTGTATAATGATGATAGACCCGAAGAACTGGAGACTTTAGTTGAAGGTGAAGGACCAGAAATACTAAAATCAGAAATACTGCATGCTATAAAGTTAGCAAAGAACAAGAAAGCCGTTGGCCCTGATAACATACCGACAGAGATGTTAAAGCTTATAAATGAGGAGAACATTGGAATACTGGTCAAGCTTTTAAATGATGTTTATTCGACTGGTGATATCCCTGAAGATTGGTTAAAGTCCGAATTCATAACACTACCAAAAAAACAACGTCCGAAAAACTGTAGCGATTATAGAATGATAAGCCTTATGAGCCACACTTTGAAAATATTTCTACGCATCATCCACAGTAGAATTAGAGATAAATGTGAAAAGACCAGGATGAAACACAATTTGGCGTCAGAAATGGACTGGGAACTCGGGACGCCCTCTTTGCACTAAATGTATTACTGCAGAAATGTCGAGATCAAAGGAAAGACGTCTTTGCTGTATTTATTGACTATGAAAAGGCCTTTGATCGTGAACAGCATCACAAATTAATTACAATATTAAAAGATAAAGGAGTTGATAGTCAAGACATACGATTCATAGAAAAGTTATACTGGCGTCAAACAGCGACAGCTTGCATAAACGGAAAATCAACAGAAATATGTAAAATACAAAGAGGTGTCAGACAGGGTTGTATACTATCCCATTGTTATTTAATTTATATTCAGATAGAATATTTAAAGAAGCGCTGCATAATTTGGAATGGGGCGTGAAAGTTAATGGAATTCTGATAAATACAATCAGATATGCAGACGATACAGTTATTTTAAGTGATGACATGAATGGACTACAATGCCTTTTAAATGCCATTGTAGAGTGGGAAGAGAGTTTGGCCTAAACATAAACTGTTCAAAAACAAAACACATGGTGTTTAGCCGTTTAGCACATCAAGATGCAAGATTATATGTTGATGGTCATATAATTCAAAGAGTGTCCAGTTTTAATTATCTTGGTTGCCATATTACTGAACAACTAGATCCAGATCAAGAGATAAAATGTAGAATCGAGATAGTCCGCACGACATTTTTAAAAATGAGGTCATTCTTCTGTAATGATAACTTGCAACTTCAACTTCGAAAGCGCATGGTTAAATGCTACATTTGGTCAGTCCTCTTATACGGTATCGAAGCATGGACATTAAAAATATCCACCATTAATCGTCTGGAGGCCTTTGAAATGTGGCTGCACAGACGTATACTAAAAATTCCATAGACGGCTATGCTGACAAATGTGGCCTCTTGGTTGAAGAATATCAGGGAGTGGACAGGAATAAGAAAAGCTGAGCAACTATTTAGAATACCTCGAGAGAGAGAGAGACAGTTTCGCCATGTTAATCGCCAACGTCAAGGGGACTTGATAGGGCACGTTAAGAAGATAAAAACTCCACATAAAAAATGAGATGACATAAAAAAGGAAAACTTTATTTCATGGTGACAAGAAGAGGGATTTTACTAAAATTGTTCATAGCAGTTCTGAAATCAATATTGAAGATCAACCGTATATACAGATTAAATCGTCTTAGTTTCGGTGTTAACCTTATATTAAACAAAAATAACTTAAAAGAAACAAATTTTATGATACGTTTAGGGTCACACTAAACTGTGTCACAAAATGCTGAATGAAAGATTGAAATGGTTATTGATATCAACAAGTCCTCGGAGACACTTCGTCTCAGGACTAGTAACCTCCAGTGGAGTCTTACGTTGCCATGTTATCTATTTCTGTTGTAACTTAAACATTATAGTTTATAAAGTTAAAAAATGTAACTCAAAGTTAAGTTAACAACATTTACAGGGTTTTTACCTATATATTTAGTGGCTTCAAACATGTACATCCAGATAGCACTGATGATGGAATATCAATTCTGAAAACGGTCTGTGATGTAGCCCAACAGGGTTTTTAATATTATACTTATTATAAAGTAATTTTTAAATAAATTTTTTGTTATATATGGTGTACAGCCAGCGACGGGAATTTAGTTTCCTTGAACAAAAGGAACAAAATACTTCTCTTCGACTCTGTCGAAGAGCATTCAGATCCAGTCCGGTGGAAAGCATTCACGAAAAATGTTTCGAACCTTCAATTGACGACAACAACTTCTACTACTGTTTTTCGCTAGAGTTTCAGCAAATCCCACAAACCCCACAAGAAATTTCATCTATAATAGACAATTACCAGTTATTAATAATTCTAGAATGGTACCGTCCACTATACAAAAGTTCATTTCTTATTTAGTGCCCTTTCAGGATCTCGAAAACTCCTTGAATATGCAAACTTACGAATCTTAATATCGAATTATCCAAATATAATAAGAATGAAATATCACCTTCCATAATCAAATAAAGATTCCATGAAATATTACATCAATGCAGCTTCGATAAGATCCTTTACTTAGACACATCTAAGAGTGAAGAAGGTTTTGGCTGTGCTGTTACAACTTCAACTACTGTCAACCTCTTTCGACTCTCTAGCAATTGCAGTATTTACACTGTTTAACTATATGGAATACTACAAGCTGTGAAATTAGCAATCTGTACTGACTCTTTATCATCAATGCACTCCATAAGAAACTTACATTCTATCTACCCAATAGTTCAAGAAATCCAAAGTATATGTAATCGTCTTCAAACTAATGAAGTTACAGTAACAATTTTGTGGATCATATCACACATTGGTATTCCTGGTAATGAAAAAGCCGATCTAGTAGCAAAACAAGCCTGTTTATAAAATTAAAACTTTTACTCTAAAAAAAGTAGTTTATCAAAAAAATCAAACAAACATACTTTTGAAAATCATAGTCTAACTAAAAAAATATGAGTATGAATAATGGATGTTTCCCGCCTCTGGCCCTTAGAACTTCTGAGAGCTGGTTCCGCAATCCATTCATGATATCCTGTATGCCAGCAAGAGTACCAGCTCGTGATGATGTAGGGGCTGGTACTCTTGCTCTTACCCGTCTTTTGTGGTTGTCCCAAATGGATTCAATTGGGTTAAGGTCGGGACTGTGTACAGGCCATGGTAGAACTTGAATTCTGACCTCATTAAGGTACTCACTCATATAGGTTGCTACAAAATTTCATGCAAGGAAAAATAGCAGGCAAACGCAGTCCAGAGCGAAGAAGAACCTCATGGTTGAAGAACTTGTAAGATTGGTATGGTGTTGATACAAGCATGCTATTTAGGGTGGCAGTGAATAAAATTAAGAGGGCTATGATGGTAACCAACATTCTGAAAGGACATGGTACATGAAGAAGAAGAAGGTACTCACGGGTGGATCTTGTGATATGGCGACGTATGCATTAATCTAAAATTTTCACCAATGAACGGTGCGAAAAGCATGATATGGTATTGTAGAACTTCTTCCACGTATCTTTGGGCATCCAGACTTCCATCTATCAAACTCAACAGGATCAGTACGAGCTTCGTAAGAGATACCTCCCCAAATCGTTATTGGCCCTCCTCGGTAAGCCACTGTCTCGGTTATACTGCATGGAGCAAACCTTTCATTTTGACGCCTGTAGACGCTGGTGTCTTATTTGGACATCTTAGGGCCATTTTCCTCTCATTTGAGAACAGTATGTTCTTCCAATCTGCCACAGTCCAGTCAATATATTCTCGCGCAAAACCAAGTCTAGCTCTAGGCTGTTGTAGGAGCAGTTGTGGGGCACGAGCTGGACAGAGAACCCTTAAATTTCTTTCTGTCAGTCTTATTCTAATAGTACATTCACTCACGTTAACATTTCTCACCTCAAAAAGACGCATTCGAGCTTCAGGAGCGGTGCAAAAGCGATTTCTTAACATGTTGCTGACATGAAGCGGTCATCTTAAACTGCAGTGCATATCTGCACCAGCATCAGTTAAAGTCACTGCCCTAGCTGCATCAGTTGTAATGAGTGGCATTTTTTATAGTCACAAACAATAATCAAACACTAAAATCTCAAATTAATTGTATTTATGTACTTGTCCAGCTTTATGCTGTTATTATTAGATTTAGGCTTACGGCTCTCACTCCCTCACAGGGGAAAATTCACTCATCCCAGATACCTGCGATATTAAAAAGATTGAGCTCTGATGAGACTCTTTCCGTGTTATCGAGCCCTAAGTGACTTGGTATGTTGGAGTATCTCCCAAAAATTTTCGTACACATCTGGACGTCGCGAGTACAGCTTTCTGCATGGCCTTATAAAGATGTTCATTTAGACCCAGTTGTTTTTTGTTCGCTTCTAGGTTTTTTGGGAATAACACCAGTAGTAGATAAAGCAATAGGTACTGTCTGGGTACTTTCCATTCTCCATTGTCTCTTGATTTGTATTTCTAGATCTCTATACTTGGCGATCTTTTCGTTGTATTTAACACGCAAATTGTTAGTGTTAGGTATCGCCACATCAGTAAGTGTTGTTTGCCGGGTAAGTTTATTCACTAGTCTATTATGGGCCACTGGTTGGTCTGTGAGCACAGCGCGGTCCCAGAATAGCTTGTTGTCATTCAGCATTCTGAATTCAGAATTTTTTCGAGCATTCTGTCAGGGACATATTGATAATAAGGAAGATGGTCGGTTTAGAGAAGTCCCAGTTTGTCAGCTAGTTTTTGGTGGATAATCTTTCCTACTGAGTCATGGCGTTCTTTATAATCAGTACCGACAAATGCGTGGCAGCCACCGGTAAGATGTTGGATGGTTTCTTGGGCTTGGCATCCATATCGGCATTTGTCATTTTGGACTTGAGGATCTTTAACAATATATTTTAGGTAATTTTTAGTTGTAATTACCTGATCCTGAATTGCCATTCGAGTAGGAAACCCGCAGTCTCAGGAAACATCTTTCCTGATGTCAACCAATAGTTCGACGCTGTATTGTCGACATATTCTTGGCTAATCTCATTGAAATGTAGCCCATGCAGAGGTTTACTCATCCAGGTGCGCATTTTTTTACGACAGGAGTTTTAAGTGATTTTAGAAATAAATAGAAAGATTTCACTTTCAAAATTATTGTGATTTATTGAAATGAGTACTGAAGAAGAAGAAATATTGATGTTTACTCTTCTGTGCTACCGCTGAAAAAGAAGAAGGAAAACTCGAAGGATGTGGATAAACATTCAAGGAAGAAAAGATAAAGGACACTTCAATCATTTGTTCTTTGACTTACGGAGTCATGAAGAGCAATTTTTAATTTTACTACTGTCGTCATCCCTTCAGAAGCAAACATGTCTCAAATTTGCTTCCAGCATTGTTTTATGATAATTCTATCACTGTATTCTAATATTTTCACGCCCCACAAAGCGGGATGATTTTCTACTTCCCCAATCAATTTATCGACATCTATTTTTATCATTTTCAGACAAAAATATTGAAGAAAAAACAAAAAAAATCCAACAGAATTGTTAGTAAACTGCTTTCAGAAAACCGATACATGTGGCACGGTGATGCAATAAAACGCATCTACTACTAGTTAGGCTGTTTTGAAAAACGAACCGGGGAGTCGTCCCAACCATCAACCGACTCTGTCGCTACCCATTCACTCAACATAGACAACGTCCCGATTCGATTTTACTTACGGTAAACGCTTCGGTAGACTGTAGGTCCTCATGGTTTAGGACAACCTAATGATCGAGGAAAGAGATTGTATGAATTTTGTAAAGAAAACGATATGATCATTGCAAACCCCTGGTATAAACTACCCAAGCGACGACTATACACTTGGAAAGCCCCATTTGATGATAACAATAACCCTGAGTCTTCAAGAAATCAAATAGACTATATACTTGTAAATGAGCGTTTTCAGAAATGCCGTCAAAAAGTCACTACATATCCTGGGGCAGATATTGTATCTGATCATCAACCACTTGTAGCAGATATTAAACCAAGGTTAAAACGAATTCAATGACAAAAACCAAAAACTAATGAACTTAACTTTGACGATATAAACATAAAACATAACATTAAAAAAGAATTTAACAATAGAATAAAAAACATCGGAGAACAACTAGAAGATCCAGAAGAACTATGGAGTGAATTTAAAAACCAAGTTAAGAAATCTCTACAAACAATGATTATAGAAAAAACTTAATCAAGAAAAATAAATGGAACAACATCGACTGATAAAATCTAATGTAACAGAATATAGACACCTGCAGAGAAGAATAAAAAAGGAGATCAAATTAGCCAAAGAAAATGGATGAGAGAAAGGTGCAGACGAAATATATATATATATATATATATATATATATATATATATATATATATATATATATATATATATATATATATATATATATATATATATATATATATATATATATATAAATGGATATGGAATATCTAAACACGACTTGTGTTTAGATATTCCATATTGTGTGACTAATATGCACAAAAAACTAAAAGAAATGAGTAACATATTTAAAAATCGAGTTCCCTCTGTACTCGTTGACAATAATAACAAAATTATTGTAAATGAGCACGAAATAAGAAAAGAACGATAGCTGTATATATCAAAGTTGTTTGAAGACGACATGAATAATATTGCCGAATTTTACCAAAACTGTACTGACGGCCGAGAAATTATTAAATGCGAGGTAGAACACGCTATAAATAATGCTAAAATTAGAAAAGCTTGTGGTCCAGATGATACACCAACTGAGTTGCTGAAACTAATAGAGAATGATAACATAAAAGTAATAGTAAGACACTTCATTCACATTCAATATATATGTATATATATATATATATATATATATATATATATATATATATATATATATATATATAACACCAGAGTAATTCCCGCAAATTGGCTCAAATCCTTCTTTGTCCCAATACCTAAAAAACAGAATGCGAGAAAATGCTCATAATATCGATTAATGAGCCACACTCTTAAAATTTTCCTCAGAATACTTCACAACAGAATTAGATGCAAATGCGAAGAAGATCTTGAAAATACCCAATTTGGTTTTAGAAATGCTGTGAGAACCAGTGAGGCATGCTTAACATCCTATTATAAAAATGCCGTGACCAAAGAAAATATGTATTTGCATGTTTCGTGGACTTCGAAAAGACATTCGATAAAGTACAGCATGTAAAATTAATGCAATTACTGAAAAATTTCGGAATAGATGACAAGGATATTCGTGTCATTAAAAATTTGTACTGGAATCAAACTGCTATCGTAAAAATTGGAGATAACTACACCGATGAAATCTCTGTACAACGAGGAGTCAGACAAGGTTGCATTTTGTCGCTAACATTTTTCAATCTTTACTCGGACCAGTTATTTAAAAAGGCACTTGAGAGACAACCATATGGAATAAAAATCAACGAAGGACTACTTAATGTGATTAGATATGCAGACGATACAGTAATTCTATCAGATAATATTGAAGGTCTTCAAATTCTGCTTGATCGTATTGACGAGGTAGGAGAGGAAATGGGCATTAAAATAAACTCAAACAAAACCAAATTTTTAGTGTTTAGTCGTGACCCACATCCCGATGCAAAGCTTCAATTAAACGGAGTCCAAGTTGAGAAAGTTCACAAAATGTGGGAACTGTGGACATATAGAAATAATACGTAGAATAGCAATGACTAAAACTACTTTTATAAAAATGAAGTCATTTCTTTGCAATAACCATCTCAGTTTAGAATTAAGGCAAAGAATGGTTAAGTGCTATGTTTGGTCCGTACTTTTGTATAGTGCAGAAGTGTGGACAAAATTGTAGCATTGGAAATGTGGGTTCATAGACGAATGCTGAAGATACCTTGGACAGCAAGGAAAACTAATGAAGAAGTACTAAGGAGCGTCAACAAAGACAGAGAACTGTTAGAGACTGTTAAACATCGAAAAATGTCTTATCTGGGACATATAGTAAGAGGAAGTCGATATAAAATTTTAGAACTGATCCTTAAATGCAAAATAGAGGGCCGTAGAGGTGTAGGAAGAAAACAAGTTTCTTGGTTAAACAACATTCGTGAATGGACTCAGATACCAAATGCAGGACAATTATTCCATATTGCAGAAGATCGAGAAACCTTTGCAATGGTGATCGCCAACGTCGGATAATTCTGATATGGCACGCGAAGAAGAAGAAACGCTTCGCTAAAAACCTCCGCATGTATCATGGCACTTGGAAAGTTTTTAAGTAAAGTTTCTCAAAATCTGGGAACATTTAGCTGTATCTAGTTATATCTAATTCTGTCTAACACGTGGGTTTTTAGGACACGTTATTAACAATAGTTAAGAATTAGGACAACATTTGAATTCTGTCTTCTTTAGTTCAGGTTGGCAACAATTTCAGCGAATTCTTTGCGGTTATGTGCCATTTTCAGGAGTGTATGTGAATCGGGTCCTGTCTAATTATGGATTTTCTTCAGTCAGGAATACTCCTTACTTTCAGGCTATCTGCGGCGCTGTATTTTTTTCGTTCTATGATTAGTTTTATGTATCTGGTGTCGAGAGATGTTTCCTAAGTATTTGGTCTTTCTCATCTTGATTAATATTAACAGTTTATCACATTATATCATCATTTTTAAAGTCTCAAGGCGGTTGCTATTCTAAGACTGCGGTCGCTTAGTTGAGTCTTCATGTTACGAGAGTTTCTGTTGCCACCAATATCCTTGTTCTTATATTTAGGTATCTAGGTCTAGGTCTACTTTTGTAGACTGATATCCACCATCGTATTTGTACTTTGTCATTAGTTTTATCGAGTTCTCATATATCGGTATGTTTATCTGCAACTTGTGTTTCCTGTACTCACTTATAGAGCGGAAACATTAATACTCACAAAAAAGGTAGTTAATAAGATTCGCGTGACTCAGATATCCGTTATGGAGCTCCAGGTGTTAAGTGTCTCTCTGAGAGATCGAATCTCAAACGAAGAAATACGTCGTAGAACAAAAATAACAGACGCTATCGAAAAATTGCGTCGTTAAAATGGGATTGGACAGCACACATCGCCAGATTATCAGACAATCAATGGACAAAACGTATTTTAGAGTGGAGACCAACCCAAGAAGCGATACGGAGCAGAGGACGTCCACCAACTAGATGGACTGACGACCTGAAGCGTGTTAGCAATAACTGGATGCAAGCCGCACAAAACAAAAACAGATGGGAAGAGCTGAGGGGCACCTATGTCCAGCAGTGGACGCATACAGGTTGATTATGATCTGCAACTTGGAGTTTCAGTCTATAACCATGGGCCTAAGACTATGACCTTTTCGTTAGAATTTCTTCTACAATATTTCTAATAACGCAGTGTTCTATGAACCTATCTATAAAGCAAATGTATATTTCTTTCCTCTGTTCTCTGCACTGTTAGAATCTTTAGAATAAACAACTTTCCTCTGATCTTTTAAAATACGTTTCGACGCTTTTCTGTTTCGAGTACAAATTTAGCTAGTTAAATTTTCTGATCCAAAATATATTCTTATATCTACATAAATCTAATATTTTTTTTATTTTCCAGGTTCTTGGATAAAAACAGAAGCGTCCGCCAATTACTTCTGAGCAATGATCACGACGAGCCTATTATTGTATTTAAGAAATGACTGAATATTGACAGAATTCTTATTTAAGACTTAAATCTTCGACATAATATTTATATTTTGTTTTATTATATATGTTTATTTTATGACGTTTTATTTGTAATTGTATTTTTTGTTATACGCTCAAATGTATCTATTAAAAAATACTAATTCGATCTGAGGTTTTAATTAAAAAAACATCCTTTATAGAAATTTATACTTTGATAGAGTTTGCCTATATTATAAAATAACACACAGATAATCACTGACAAATAATTTAAAATTATATTTCGCACTAATTGGCTAATGAGCTACAGTGTCCAAAAAGGCCTTGTTAATACGCCAAAGATACCAAAATCAGATCTAAGCGTGTCTCTATATCTATCAGAAAGGATTATGACAACAAAGATAATAATGGAGAACGAGAACCTGAACATCATCGGAGTATACGACCAAGCCTCAAACAATAAGAAAACCATTTTCTCAAACCAAGATATCTTAGCGTACTTCTTAATGTCTTGCACTTGGTGATAGCGCTGTTGACATGTTATGTGTATGTCATTATTTTGTCCATTAGCACTCCTAAATACTTTGCTTGGTTAGACCAGACTATCTGTGTGTAGAACATCCTCACTTGGCGGTCCGGGGTAATTTCTCGGGGTTTTGTAGATTGAGAATGCTTTAAATAAATTGCTGTATCCAAATAGCTCATTTTTTGAGTGTAAACACTTGATGCCACACTATGTCAAATAGCTTACTGGCGTCTAGAAATGTAGTAGCAGTGTATTTCTTTTGGTTTAATCCCTCTGTGATGTATTCGACCAATCTTAAACTTGTAGGCCGTTGGAATGTTCAGTTCTGAGACCAAATTGTGCTTGTGGTATCATGCCTGTTGTTTCAGACTCTTTTTTTAACTTAGCTAGTATTAACCATCTCTATAACCTTGTTTATTGATGATAGGAGCCTAATTGGTTTTAGTTTTGAGGAAATGTTCCATTTTTTCTTGATTTCCGAAGCAGTATCTCTTGTATTTCTTTTCATTTCTTAGTAAATCCTCTTAGTCTGAGCATCGCATTTATGATTTTGATGATATATTATATTTCTTTCCTCACAACATTTTTTAGTGTCCTCTCCTGGTTCCTGACCCGATCTTGTCCCAAAGTTTTTGCTAAGTATTTAATTATTTTTTTGACCCCTTCTGGGGAAGTGTGGGTTATTTCTATTTCTCTTGGGTTTCTTGGTAATGTTCTGTGGCTACTTCTTATATGCCATTTTTATCCTAATAGTAGTTTAGCCTGAATTGTCTTACATTTTTCATCGCTTCGGCTTTTTCTTCTGTTGTGCACACTTTCTCATTTTCTCCGTGTAATGATGGACTAGTTTTGTTTTTATATCTTAGGATTTTTGAGATCTTCCGTATAGCGGGCTTGTCTCTGTCTAAATGCTACTAAATTAAAGAATTTGCTATGTTTTGTAGCTTATCAAGTCAGAGGGAAGATGTTAATATTATGGGATTTTAACGCTCAAATAAGCAATCAAGTAATGCTAGTAATTAAGCAACAACATAACGAGAATGTTAAAAACGAAAATGGGGAACTGATGATTAACTTCTGCCCAAATAATGAACTTAGAATAAACAACACATTTTTTGACCAAATTAACATTTGGTTATGTTACAACCAACAGAAATATACATCCATCGAAAATACCGTAAGAAGCCTCAACTCAGCAGATTTAGGTAGCGATCATAGCCTAGTATTATGTAAAATAAGAATCATCCTGAAATCCTTCACACCCAAGAGAGCGCCGCCAACACAACATCAAGGGAACGCTGGTTTATTTAATTTTTTTTACATGTATATTATCACTTTTTTTCTTGAAATCCGACAATTAAATAAAACTACTTACTGATACTATATGCTTGGAAACCTAAATACGAAACTCAAAATATATGTTACGGCCATGACTAAAAAATGGACCCGAAATTAGTCCGCCACTGAACACGACTTCTACTGAACACAAAAAGAAATATGAAGAATGATCCGAGGACAAAGAAAAGTGATGAACCAACCAAAAAAAAAAATGAAACACATTCAGAAGGAAACATGGGTAGACTACTTTCGATCCCTATTTGCTAAAGGTGACGATAATGAACCACTAACACCAGAGGTGACGACAAACGAAGAAATAAATATTGAGGAGGAAGAGGTAAAGGAATCATTAAGGAAATTCAAAAAATAGAAAATTACCAGGAGAGGACAGAAGACCAAAAGAACTCCTTAAGTACGGACGACAGGAGCTGACCAAATAACTATTAAAACTAATCCAAAAAATAATAATAGAACAAAACAGAATTCCTCAAGAATCAAGCATCGTAATACCTCTCCTCAAAAAGGGAGACAAAAAATCATTAGAATACAACAAACCGGCATATCTATGTTTCGTGGACCTTATGGAAGCATTTGACAGGGTTAAGTTAAAGGACGTTATCCACTTATTGTACGCAAGAGAGATACCTCCAGGAATAATCAAAACGATCGAAAATATCTACCAAAACAACACAATAAAAGTAAAAGTAGAAAAATAACTAACCGACCCTATTGAAGCTGGCAATGGGATAAGACAGGGAGATTCCCTGAGTCCTATATTATTCAATATGGTTATAAATGAAATATTAGAAAAAGTAAGAACTAAAAAAGGATACCAAATAGAAGAAAAATAACTTAAAATAATCTGCTAGGCAGACGACGCAATACTACTCTCTCAGAGTGAAGATGATATACAAAGTATGCTGCACGAATTTAATATAACCGCCAGAAAATTTAACATGTTAATTTCCTCAAAAAAGACAAAATGCATGGTTATAACAGCAAATTTACTAAGATGTAAATTGGAGCTAGAAGGTCAGTTATTAGAACAAGTGATGAAGTTTAAATATCTAGTCATCACATTATCTAGCTATTGAAAGCTCGAAACTGAAGAGAAAGATCAAGTAAATAGAGCAAACAGATCCGCAGATTGCCTGAATGAAACAATGTGGAGAAATAAAAATATCGGAAACACGACCTAACACAGAGAGGACAAAAAGGATATTAGAAACAGCAGAGGTCAAAACACTTAGAAAAATTAATGGTAAGACACTATGGGACTGAGCTAGAAGTACAGATATACGACATAGATGCAAGGTGGAGAACATCAAGGACTGAGTAAAAAATAGAGGAGTAGAAATCTAACCATCATATAAATAAGCCGAATGACAACAAATAGAGTAGTCAATACGGCAAGGGTTCTCCAATAGGAAGTCGATCAGTAGAAGACGTAGAAAAACGATGGAACGACAACTTACTAGACAATTTACATCGAAAAACAAAATCATGTCTAGATAAAAAGAAGAAGAGGTTTTGTAGCTGTTTTCTCACCTGCTTGTTTGGTTGATTTCTTTCTTTTCTTACTTCTGTATTTCTAGTTCTGTTTTCTCTTTTTTGCACTCTATTTTTTTCACTTAGTCGTTTTCTTAGTCGTTGATTATCTCCTGAAATATTTCTTTTATAGTTTGTTTTTCTTCAGTTACTATGCTTCATTCAACTGCATTTAGTATACACCTTTTCAATTTACTACTTTTCCAGTTCATTGGCAGAATTAATTGTTGGAATTATGTCAATGTTTTCTCTGACTATCGTTTTAAACTTGGCCAGTTTATTTTCTTCTTTTGGATTTTGCTCCCACTCCTCTATAGATAATGTGATTCGGTTGTGGTTTTCACTTTCTTTTGATACGGATTGTATATCATACAGTATTTTTATGTTGTGCAGAATAGTCCAGATGTGTTGGAAGTACGTCTCCGCTGGAGAAGAAGGTTGTTTTTTCGGTATTCTATCGAAAGGCGTTTCAAATAAAGGAAAAATTTCGATGATATCTTACAAAATCTTTATTTTATTTAAATTGAATAATAGAAGTCGCTTAATCAAAGACACATTATAATTATAATTGGCAATATTATGTAAGCTACACTTTCTTTTGAATTTCGTCGGTGTATATATACAAAATATCAAAAAATACTTATTTAAGAGAGTACAACCTTATAATAAGTAATAAATCACAGGTAAATTCTTTATTTATAAAAGGTTTCAGGTAGAAGACTGGTACGAAATTAAAATAATTTAAATATAAAGAATCTTAAACGCTTGCATTAATCTTGTAAATAAGGGATCATAAATCTTATGGGGCATTTAATTGGAACCAAAATCGGTAGGCAAGGATTATTACATGGATTTTTATACAAAAGGAATTAAAGTAATTAATGGGGCTGACTTTTAGTTTTAAAGTTAAAGTCTCGTTTTTATTCCCCTAGAATTCATTTCATTTTTTAGTCAGTTTTGTTATGAGTTTCTTTTAACGAAAGAAAAAGTTCTTGGCTCTAGAATAAAAGAAAATAATTTGTTAGCAGCTGGAATCTGGAACCAGCATTTATATGTATAGATCATAGAAGAGAGTTCAGCAGTTTTCCAAATGTTTTAAACAAGAGGGTGATTTACTGTACTGCTCAGACATTCCCGCTTAATAAATACTTTGGTATTGTATATATAGAGAGATCAACTTTTGTGACAAAGTCCGTTAATTTTTTTATTATTATTTTTTTTATTAGAAAAAGATGTCGCATCCACCAAACGGTTATTAGCGACGGAACAAAATATAAAAAACAAAGTTAAACACCTACAGATTGTACAAAATGTTTATGGATCTAAGATTATTCAC
Source organism: Diabrotica balteata (assembly GCA_918026665.1). Lineage (NCBI taxonomy): Eukaryota > Metazoa > Arthropoda > Insecta > Coleoptera > Chrysomelidae > Diabrotica > Diabrotica balteata. The sequence goes on from OU898278.1 coordinate 21,232,378, forward strand.
TATATTGTTACAGGAACAGTTTTGACCTAGAGCCTGTAGAAGAGCGTTTGGGATCTTGTAGCGCTGTCTTTCTTGGTCATATTTACTACAAATTGTTAAAAAATGTTAGACTGTTAATCGGACGTTACACTGATCTCATATATTTGGATTTTTCTTTGTGAAAAGGTAGGAGTACGTTAATCTGGTATGTCCTAGGCGTAAACGCGCAACCGCAACTTGTTCTCGTCTGTTGAGCGACGATGGAAACCACTGAGACACATTATTTTTTATTTTATTTAGATTGGAATTATTTTGAGACCACTCATTTTGCCACAAACACCACACTTTATTTTAAAATAAGCTTCTAAGTCACTAAAAACACACTTGTCTATCGGCTTTGACAAATTACTTAAAATTGCCTCTCGTGCAGTCCTGTCAGCTTCTTCATTTCTTGTTATTCCGACGTTTGAGGGAACCCATAAAAATTGGACGCTTCTTCAATGTTCATAAGAAATAATAATATCTGGAGAATATTTAGATAAAAGAAGCTGTAGCATAGGGAGACGATGAAAAAATCCATCAATGTTCCATTGAAGTATCGCGTTGTCAGTCTACAGAAGAGTCACTATCTAAGTCAGAAATCTCTTTCTCTAAATGGTTTGTATAGTTTCTTTTGAAGTTTTGTAAACTTGCTTTTTGTAGATCTATCATTTGCATATTGATAGCTGCCTTGTAAAAGATGGAGTAAACCATCGATATCAGTTGTAAATTCTTTGACGACGCTAATAGTGTCGGAGGAGCCTTGGACATTATCAATCAGTAAGGACAATTGGTGGTAATTTAAAACGAATGGTGGGGTATGATTATCAATGAAATTTTCAAGAGTTTCTCGTGTAGATGGGACTTTATATGAGCGCGGTTTTTTTGGTTTAGAGGGTTTGGGTTTTGCAAACAGATTTTCTGATGAAATTACTGAGTCTGAAGGAGGCGTGACGATCTCACCAATACTGCGTTTTATGGAAGAACTTGTGTTTTCGGAATTGTTATTAGAGTTTTCACTTGGATGCTGTGGCAGTCATTACATTTGGAAGTACTGGAGCAAACTCCTTGGTAGTGACAGAACTCGAGCTTGAAGTTTTATTTGTAAGATTGGTTGAAATGGTTGTTTCAGAAAATTGTCTTGATGTATTAGTTTTATTAGAATTTTCTGCAGTTGTATCTAATGAAAAAGGAGCTGATAGATTGGAGGAAATTGCTTCCGAAGTTTGTGAAAACGGTATTGCTACTGAATGAGTTTGATTGAAAGTGTTGTTATGAGTAGGAGCGTTAGTAATTTCTTTGTCATGGAGATTTGTAGGTGTAGGTGATATGCTTGGATTTGATAATGGATAACTTGATGACTGCTGGGTGTTTGGTACCTTGTGTAGTATAATTGTTGAAGCTGTTTGATTTGGTACTTCATTGTTTGACTCAATATGAGTTGATTCCGTTACTGACCTGTTATTGCATTGGGATGATATGTGTCCTATATTTTTGCAAATAAAGCAGATAAGTGTACCTTGTGACAAAAATATGCGGTAAGGTGCTTGATCGAAATTTATTAGAATTGAATCTGGAATTGGTGATGTTATAGGGCTTATATAAACTTGCCTCCGAAAGCTCAATATGTGACTATATTCGGGGAGAGTCGAGCTAATTTTCAGAAATGATATTGGGGAAATAAGCTTTAAACCGATATTCTGTAATTCTCCAACTAATACTTGATGATGAATTGACGGGCAGACTCCAGACAAGACTAGTCTTTCTGCTGGAGAAACAAGTCTTCGTGCTGTTACAACTTCGCCGAGTACTTCTATAGAGCCATGTTGTGTCATGAAATTATCTACTACGGTTTTGTTTGCCAAATACATGCAGATTCTATTATGAGATAGTCTAGATGAAAAAATAATATTTTTTGGGTTGACGATTGTGCCCAAAGGAATGAGATAATCCTGCAGTTTAGCATTATCGATGCAACTAAATAAAATTGCTTGGGTCTTATTCGGAAAAGAGTATGAAGCGGTTGATGCATAACTGTTTGTGATATTTGAACGTTGATTTACTGGACTGGTTAGATCGGAAGGTGTGTTTACATTCTGTGAAGTCATTTTAAGCTTTTGCGGCGAAGGCCTTACTCCGACTCTGGTAAGTGAAAAACTAACCGCATGCTACTATAAGGTACTACAGCTAACCTCACAAAATGATTGTACGGTAGTATATATTTGTTATTAACGTTTTCTTTTCACACTAATAAAATAATAATTAAGTATAGATAACTTACGTAGTAGTATCTAGTAGATAAACACTTTAATTGACAAAACCTATTTAATAAAACCACTTGTTTTTATTTAAAACTAGGAGTACGATATCAGTACAACTTAACCATACCTTGCCAGGGCCGGTCTCTATTTTTTTTATTATATCTTCTTATTCTTCTTTTTTTTGTAGACATAAATCTATCTGTTTTTCAATGTGCTTCCAGTAAGTTTTCGTTTCAAATTCCTCTTTCATTTTTGTAAGGTAAACTGGTATTAATAGCCACGGAAGAAGCTTTGCAACCTCTATTGGACATATTCATATTGAAAAATTTGCCATCTCAATTATACATAGGTTCTTTTTGGTTTAGAAACCGGAGTAATATTAACAGGCAAAATTATCTCTGGTGTTGCACACGTTGAAACGAGAGGTGAATTACATCCAGCCGGTACACGATTCTCGTCTTTATCGGAGTCAGTGAAGTGAACATCTGTGAACCTTCCCGATTGCTAAGAAATATTCCGGTCTTAAAAAAACCATTGATTGCTTATAGATCCAGTTTGACACTGAATGTATGCCTGGCGTCCTATTCGCCGCTCATTATGATGCATCCAAAGGCGAACAGCTTCTCTGTAATGGGTCTGTAATTTTAGTGCCCCATAAACGTTTTATCCAAAGGTTGGAGTTTGTGTGTTGTAGGTGGTGGTATGCATACTATGATGATATGATTTTGACTCAGCAGATGGCTTAACTTGTTTAATAAAGTGTAAATGCCAGTAACGAAATAAGTTACTTTGCACTCAACCCAAGGAGTGGCATTTCTCAACTGAACCAAGTGGTGTGTTCCTCTTAAGATTATCGGACATGGTATGAATCTGCCATTAGCACTAATGCAACATATCATTGTTGACTCTTGTTTAGCTGTAGTCAGTATTGGAATTTTTTTACCCTTTATGCCAATTATGTGAGGAATTTTTGTTTGAACAATTGACAGACCAGTTTCGTTCACGTTAAAAACACTCTAGAGAAGATTGAAAAGCATGTTAACCGATTCTCTGTTAAAACCATTAGCTCTTGAAATAGATGTACCCGTAGGTTTGCGAACGGGGAGCTTGTCTTGGTGACGACGCAAAAAGTGGTCTAGCCATGCACGACAGGCTTATTTTTTAGCACCGAATGATGTTTAATACGATTATTCTGCATAACTTCTTTAAAAAGCTAATACTTTTACGTCTTTACGATGCAATCCGTAGTATTTACTCTCCATTAAAAGTAAATACCTATTCAACTAACTGCTCTTCAAGATAAGTTAGCAAGACAGGCCTCCTTCCTATTTCTTTTCAACTACTTCTTCCGCAGAATATTCATTTTGATGGACAAAGCGTTGCTGTGTTGTTTTTGAGCCTTTTTAAGGCCAATTGTTTTCTCACGTATGGCACGAGACGTTCCTGGCGAAGATTTTCCTTTTAGCGTTGACAATTCTCTTCGAGGCATAATGTCGAGCCTACGATAAATAACACTTGTTTAAAATCATAGATACAATTCTTGTAGATAATATGAACCCCGGTATTTAATATAAAACCCGGTTAAATCATATCGGCTGTAGGAGTAGTCTATATTAACAATAATGCATGGTTTAAGAAAGAATGATTTTTAAACTAGTTTATATAGCTATTTTATTGACAAAATAATCAAAACAAAGCTCATGTTAAACTACTGAAGCACTCATAACGTACTTACCACTAGATGGGATCACTATATATGAGATAAAACATTTTGTAAATAAAACTACTGAGGATCCTGATTCATAACTTGGCGAAATGCGGCGAAACTAGCAGCGCAGCTACTGCTGCCTATATTTTTGCGGCGTTTGTACGTACCTATAACCGTAGTTTTGCGTCTTATATATAGATGTCACTGGGTGTTTCGAAATAAACCACAGACGTATATATATTAACATAAACTGAGCAGTCTGTAGAACTAAATGACGACACCACATTTTTTTCGTTGTTCGTTGTACTCTGTCTTACATCAAGTAAGTATAGCAGCGTCTTTTTTGTCAGGGAGAGAGGAGTGGCAATGTGCTAAGGAAATCTATTTGATGAAACAATGTAAAGAGCTAGAAGAACTAGAAAAAAAAATATGATATGAGAAATATGCACAAAAAAATAAATAAGAGAAGTGACTGGAATGGGTGGAAATAGACACCAAGGACAAATAAAAGATAAAAAAGGAGTACTACTAAAAGATTTACCAGAGAAATTAAGACGATTGGAGGAGTAAGCTAGAGAACTTTTGTAAGATAAAAAAGGTGAAATGCAGAAAATACAAGAAATAATTCCTTTAGAGAGACAGAAGATCACGATAGATGAAATCAAATATGCTATCAAAAACTCCTAAGACAATAAGGCAGGTGGATTAGATGAAATAGAACTGTTAAAACTAGTGGAAGAGGATAACTTGGAAGTATTGGCAGATTTATTCAACACAGTGTACGATACGGAAATAATACCACAAGAGTGGCTGAAGTCAGCATTTATAACCATCCCTAAAAAACAAGCTGCAAAAGAGTGTTCTGATTATCGAACACTGAGCCTCATGAGTCATACTTTAAAGGTACTGCTGAATGTAATACTTAAGAGAATATACGAAAGGCTAGAGGAGGATATTAGCGAGACGCAGTTCGCGTTCCGAAATGGAATGGGTACTCGAGAAGGACTATTTGCCATCAACATCTTGATTCAGCGATATCGGGATGTAAACGTTGATCTACACTTGTACTTTGTTGACTACGGAAAAGCTTTCGATAAAGTAAGACATGAAAAACTAATATCAATACTTATGAATAAGCGCATTGACAGTAAAATCATAAATATAGTGCAAACATTATATTGGAACCAAAGTGTCATAGTTCAAATTGATGGGCAAAACTAAGAAGAAATAAAGATCTGTAGAGGAGTTAGACAGGGATGTGTTTTATCGCCACTTTTGTTTAACTTATATTCTGAAGAAATTTTCCAAACTACGCTCAATAATATCCAAGCGGGAGTTACTGTTAACGAAAAATTAATTAACAACCTACGATCTGCAGATGACACTGTGATCATAGCAATGAGTATAGAAGATCTACAACATCTTATCGAAAGCTTAAGTATGAATAGTACTGAGATGGGAATTACTATAACCGCTAATAAAACGAAGTACATGCTAATTACAAAAATACCACAAAATATACATCACCTATTGACAATCAATGGTAACGTGATAGAACAAGTAGAAAAATAAATAAATAGGCGAATAGAGATTGCCAGATCAGCATTTATACGAGTGAAGCCACTACTACCGTGCAAAAATCTAAATTTGGAGATCAGACTACGTACCAGAGCTGAAACTTGGACATTAAAAAAATGCAATTAAAAAAGAATCGAGGCTTTCGAACTCTGGTTATACCAAAGAGTATTAAAAATATCATGGACTGATAGAATTATATATAAAGAAGTACTGGAGAGGGTTGGTAAAGAAATAGAACTAATCACCACTATAAAAACCAGAAAACTGGAATACCTAAGCCACGTAATGAGGGACCAAAATATGAAATTTTGAGACTCATAATACAGGGAAAGATTCAAGGAAGAAGATCTGTTGGCCGAAGGCAGAACTCATGGTTAAAGAATCTACGTGATTGGTATCAATGCAGATCGATTGATTTGTTTAGAGCAGCAAGTTCTTCTTCTTCTTGTATTGCCTATCCGTTTCGGATGTTGGCGACCATCATGGCAATCTGCTCTTTGCACACTGCTGCTCTAAAAAGATTTGTGGTTGTTGTGTTGAACCACGTTCGAAATGTCGCAGTTCACGTCTCTACATCGTTGAAATAGCACTTGTATACTAAAGAGAGCCTCTCTCGTACCCACTGCATTCCGAAAACCAAACTGTGTACGGCTGATTTTTTCTTCGCACAGTCTATATATCCTTATAGCAGCAAGTTCAAAAATAAAAATAGCCATTATGATTGCCAACCTCAGTAGGGAGACGACATTCTAAGAAGAAGAAGGATCACATAGTCAAAATTTCAATTGATTATCCAAGAGAAGTAAATGTCAGAAGCGGACCAGGAAGAATACGTATTTCTTGGGTGCAAAATCTACGGATATGGTATAACACAACTGACACTGAGCTGTTCGGCGCTGCGGCAAACAAAGTAAGGCTAGCCATGATGATCTCCAACTTCCAGAACGACTAGGCTGATGGATGTATAAAATATTGTACATTATAGTAAATAAATAAAAAATAAAAAACTGTTTTATATAAAAACCTTTAAATAAAAGGGAAAGCTAATGGCGTCATGTGGTAATTAGTTGTCTATATTTAATAAAAACTAAGAGTTTGATGACTTTAACGACTCATATTCCAACTAATTTTAGTTCATTTATGAAGAATAATATCCGAAAATTAAAAGACAATAATAATAACCCCCCAGAGGTTCATTAGTCGCTGTTTGTTTTCTAAATTATTAAATGAATCGAGGGAAAATTACTGACGTGAATGCAGAAAAACTACGCTGTTGCCACAAGCAAAATAAACTCTCAGCCCTGAAATTATTTTTTAATTAACGAAACAAGTTTCTTACGAGATATTTAAGTTTGTGAGAGAAAAAGAAAAACTACTTATAAAATAAAAGGCTGATTAATTTTGTTTTTCTTTTTTAAAAATTTGAAAATATAAATAAAATACCGCATTTATTAAAATTTAAAATATCGGATAAAAAAATTGTTATTGCATTAAATTAAAAATATGTTATGTATTTATCATTATTAATTACTTTCGTGACGCAGTGCTAAATGCATCAACTTTCTGAGTGTAAACCATCAGGGATTGTCAGTTTTAACTAAAAAATTTCTCTTATGTTTCGACTCGGTACTCAGTCGAGGTACCGCAGTGGTTCGAATATAATATAAAAAGCGATTCTTGGTAAAGACAATAAAGCCAACTTTACTTGGTAACGAGGTAGTTATCAATACACAAATACTCTATAAACTACAGACTGTGCAATAAGCCAATTCCTATATACAGGGCCAATTACAGGAAGCGCAGAGCCGGTACCGGCCTAGATATCAGTTCTCCTCGAACACTAGGAAGAAGAAGAACTTATTTATTTATCGTATGGCAATTACAACACATTTAGAACAAAATTACAAACACTAGTAATATAGGTATATGACAAACTTTAAATAATTACAAACAAACATCAAGTGTATTAACATAATCAATTGACTCTGAAGTTGCAAACAGGAAGTCTTCAGGGCTACCGTTATAGGATCTTGAGGGACACTCTTCAATAATGTGGTCGATCGTTTGGTCCTTCCCACAGTCACATTGAGGAGACGGATTCTTTCCCCATTTATGTAGCATGTATGCACATCTGCCATGTCTGGTTCGGATCCTGTTTAGAGTGGACCATGTTTTACGTGGAAGATCAAAACCTGGTGGCTTGTGGATAATACAGGGCATGTTATTTTGCCATGCATTCCATTCTTGGGACCATGCATTCGTGATGTTGAACTCCTCATGTATCATTCTTGCCGTTTTCATTGGTGGTTTTCTAGAACGTAGACGGGTATTTCGTGCATCCTCGGTATCTTGGTGAATCGGCAGGTTTATATTGTTCATGATCTTTTTGTATTCACGTGTAAGTGCGTCAACTCGTCGTAAATGTGAAGGTGGAATGTGACTTAATACTGGAAGCCATTGGGTGGGAGTTGATTTAATTGTACCAGCTATCATCCTCATAGTGCTGTGCAGCTGAGTGTTGACCTTTTTTACGTGTGGACTGTGTAGCCAAACTGGGGCACAATATTCAGCGGTCGAGAAAACAAGGGCTAAAGCAGTAGAGCGGAGAGTGGAAGCCGATGCTCCCCAGGTGGTACCGCAGAGCTTCTGTATAATGTTATTTCTTGTACTCAACTTTTGGGCAGTTTTTGTTAAATGCTCTTTAAATGATAGCGTTCTGTCTAGTGTTACGCCCAGGTACTTCGGTGTTTTGTTGTGGGAAAGTGTGGTATTTTCAAACCGTATGTTGAGTTCCTTTCCAGCAAGTTTATTGTTCAGGTGAAAGCAACTTACTTCTGTTTTAGATGCATTTGATTGAAGCCGCCACTTGCGAAAATATTTGCTCAATATATATTGAAATGATTTCAATAGGTCAAAGAGGATATAACTTAAAGGGATTTTTATATGAGTTTGTTGTTCATGAATTTCATGAAGCCATCACAATGTGGGGTCGACTCTGAAATAAAAGGGAGAAAAGATTAGTAAATTGCTAAATAAATTAATTTTGACTTACCTGGTATAGTGTTAATAATTTCTGAATAGTATAGTTGCCTAGTGTATAGGTGAATCGTCTAAACCTTAAAAGGAATAAAAAAAGAAGAATTCTTAAAAAATTATTTAAACATAGAAATTTTAAAAATAAACGTCAGAAAAATAAACTGTCAAAAGTCTGTGGGAACTAAATTAATAGGGGTTTTGTTAAATAAATTACAATGATGTGGAGATGAAAAGAATAAATTATATTAGTATTGTTAAGTTTTATATCTGAATTTTTTTTTTATAAATTCCCAAATTAGATGTGATTAAAGTGCTTATGAGAAATTAATGTGGTTTGACAAATATGTCAAAACAGGACAGTTTTATGGTTGAATAAAATAGAAGACGGAATGAAAAAAGAAAGGGGGTTGCTGTTAGCAACGAATAATTTTGGTTGTTGGTGCTAGCTATGGCGGTTAACAAGGAAGAATAGGTTGTTGGAGGCGACGAAAATTTTGGAGGAAGAGCCCTAAAAAGGTGGAATAGTCCGGGAGTGCTTTAAAATCGTTTAATTATAATTTAGTTTTTCCACATTTTCAAATAGAGATATCCAGAATTTGTTCCAGAGAGTAAGAGAAATTTTGACTTATAAATTATAATTGGAGTGCAGAAATGTCATTTAGATTGAAAAAGTAAAAATTCATGAATTAACTAATTGCGATAGGCCTTAAAAATTGAAATATTAATGATCATTAAAATAAAAATATAATAGTACGTACCTTTAACTTCCGAAGAGAGGATAGATATTCCAGTATCACCGATTATTTTGCGAGTAGTTAGTTTTCTTTAAAAAAAAAAATCAGAACTGTTTGAAAGTGAGTTTGGATAATAATTTTGGGGATCATTTGAAATTTTGATTATATTTTAATGCTAGTTATAAGTCAGCGGCATAAAGTGTTCAGTTTTCTTTTCTTTATATTTCATTTAAACACTTTATAAAGTTGCAATAGTCATTTAGATTTAAGGTAATTGTAGAGAGTTTCCACATTTTGTAATCAAATTCTATTTTCACGACACATTAAGGTTTACACGATTCCTATTTTTGTAAATTTTTAAAGGCAACCCAAGTTGCAGACGAATTTTATTGTTTATATTAAATTTGTTCAATATTAATAAATAACGTGCTTCATTTGGGTTAATTTATCAAAAATATAAAGTAAATTTTGGTTTAATTTCTTTTTGAACTCTACCAGGAGACTACAGAGTTGACGTCACACAGTGACAGATTGCTTAGAACAAATAATTGAGCTAGCCGAGGTATAGTATATTAACAACGAACTACATACTTTTAAAATTCACTTCAATTCAATTAAAATTATATTCATTAACAATAAAACATAAAAATAATAAAAACAAAACTATTACAATTGGCGCTAACAACGTGGAGCCTCTGGGAAAACAGAAATAAGGGTGTTTTTTTTTAAGCAGATTTATTAATAATACACAGATTAAAATAAAAACAAATTGGTGTGATTAGAGTTGTAGAGATTCTGGGGTAGTTAAAGTTAAATTTGAGAATAAATAGAGATTAGGATAAAATGGCAGACCGAATGACTTTAAGAAATGGAAAAGAAATCGTACCGAAAAAGAGTGAAGGAGAACAGGTGTTAGAACAGGAACAGGGTATACAGGTAGATGAAGAAAGCAGAGGAGGATCAGGAGAATTTGTAGTACAATATTTAGAGCAAGGCAGACAAGAAGCAGGACAAGGTGATAGAGAGGGAAGTCTAACAGATAGTTTGAGAGAGGAGTTGGATGAGACAGTGAGAGATAGACGTGATGAAAGTGTGAATGAATGTAGAGTGCAGGAGGAGAGACGTAGGGAAGGAGATGTTGGAGAGTCAGGGATGACACAGATGGATATGAGGCAAATAATGCGGATGTTACAACAGATGGATCATAATATTAGGGGAGATATGCACAAAATGGATAGTAATATTAACAATATTAGGGGGGATATGAACAAAATGGAAAATAATATTAAAGGAGAACTTAGGGAAGAGTTAATTAAAATGAGGGAAGAAATCAAAGAAGAAGTGAAGATAGTCAGGGAAGAGATGCTACAAATTACCCAAGGTTTAGAAGAGAAAGTAGAACAGGTCAGAGGAGAAAGTGAGAATTTTAAGAGGAATGTACAGGAGGAGATATCCAGAGAAAAGGCCATAATTAGAGCGGAAATAGGACAGGAAATTGGGAGCAGATTTGTAGAGTTGGGAACAGCCATTAAAGAGAATTTACCAATGGAAATAAACAAAGAAGTTAATAAGCAGAATAAAGAGATTGTTAGGGAGGTAGAAAGTGTTAAAAGGCAAACTCAGGATTATGAGGAAAAAATTACCATTATAAAAAATAATATAAAGAAGGGATTGCAGAATTTGGAACTGGAAATGGGTATGCATGCAAATCAGGCGGAAAAGGGAGATAGAGTATTACAGGGACAAGTTGAGGAATTGAGAGAGAAATTTAAAAATGCAAGTGAGGAGATTCAGCGTTTGGAATCAAATCTAGGACAAACAAGAGTAGTGAGTACTGTGGTGCCGAGTTATAATGATGGGGGAATAAAGTTTGATGGAAACCTGAATCACTTACATCCTAGAATATTTGTAGATATCATCAAAAATAAGGTAAAGAATGTAAGGGATCCAATAGAAATGAAATTGAATATTCGAAACATGTTAGTGGGCATGCCATTATTATGGTTTTGCAATAATGAAAATTCCATAAATAATGTGCAGGAATTTGAGGCCAAGTTTATTAACTATTTTTGGGGAGAAAACCAACAGGCTAGTTTCAGGGAGCGGTTGTATTTTGGGAAATTCAATTATGAAAAAAGTACCAACTACAATCTGTACGCAATGCAGTTATTCCAGACAGCACAATATTTAGAACCGGCTATGCGAGAAGAGGAGATTGTCCTATACATTGCCAGGCAATATAACCATAACATGGCAGAAACAATAGCTCTCCACAATATAAAGACGATGGAAAGTTTGACAGGATATCTTCAGAGGATTGAGAGGAGTGTAGGGACGCAGAATCGAAATGGACAAGAGCAAGTGACATATAGGAATAACACAGCAAATAGACAGGGATATGTGAATCGAGGGAATAATTATAGGGAAAGAGAATTTGAGAGACAAAATAGAAGCAGGGATTTTACAAATAGGGGAGAGAATTTGAACAATGTCAGGAGAGATATCGGACGATATAACTGGGAACGTAGACAAGGGAATCCAAACAATGATAGAGAGAATAACTGGAGACAAGGGAATGACAGAGGCAATAATTGGAGACAGAACCAGGGAAATTATCCACAGGAGACGAGAAATAGGGAAGTTTACAGAGAAGGGAATCCAAGATATAATAGGGGGGAAAATGAGGAGAGAAGACAGGTGAATGTAGTTAGAACAGAGGAGAATAGGGGGGAAGCAAGTGTTGATGTAGAAGGGAGAAATTTTGTTTAGACCGCTCCTATGTGCATAATATTGTCTACTTATCAAAGTATGAACATCCAAGGGAGTTTATTAGAGATACTGGGGAATTAAATAAAAACAATAACACTAATACTTTAAAGTTTATTGAAGGGTACATACAAGATTCAGTATACAAGTTATTATTATAGATACAGGTTCAGAAGTAACTCTAATCAACAAAAACATTGTAAATAATTTAAATAATGCAATATTATGACACGAATTTGGTATTATAAGATATAAGTTTTGTAAATAGAAGGATAATTAATAAATAAGCATATCTTGAGATAAATTTGATAATTAAATAATTTATTAGGAACAAATGTACAGAATAATGATAAATTTATATAAACAAAAAAGGTTGATTTATTTTCAAGTAGATTTATAGGAGTTACAAGTATAAATAAATAAGCAAAGTACTATGGACAAATCGATATTTTGTAGAAATTGGGAAATAGGGAATATTATAATGATAAATAGTATATGCGAAAATAAGATGAAAAATAGAATTATATGAAATATTGAAATATGAAATATAGAGAGTTGTATGTAGAGATGATGAAATGAATATTATATGGGGATATAAAAAGAATAAATAATAATGCGGCAATGAATAAAGATACTGAAATAGTATATGCGGAAATAAATAAATAAATAAAAACATAAAATAAAGAGGGGAACAATTATAAGAATTTCTACGAAATTAGTACGAGAAATAAATAGTACAGGAAAAGAAGTAATGAAATTGGGAAAGTACTTGGAAATTTGATTCTGAAGTTGATATAATTAGTGAAAGATTTGTAGATTTTGTTTGGAGAAGTCTGTATTTTTCATAGAGTAAATTATTAAAAAAAAAAAATATTCAAGAGATATGCTTATTAATAAAAGTCAGTTTATTGTTATGTTAATATTAATAAAATGTTTAAGTTTATCGGTAAGAATTTAGATTTAGTAAGTGCTGATAGTTAGCACTGAACAAAATCCAAATTGGGGGGAAGTTGAAATGATTTCAATAGGTCAAAGAGGATATAACTTAAAGGGATTTTTATATGAGTTTGTTGTTCATGAATTTCATGAAGCCATCACAATGTGGGGTCGACTCTGAAATAAAAGGGAGAAAAGATTAGTAAATTGCTAAATAAATTAATTTTGACTTACCTGGTATAGTGTTAATAATTTCTGAATAGTATAGTTGCCTAGTGTATAGGTGAATCGTCTAAACCTTAAAAGGAATAAAAAAAGAAGAATTCTTAAAAAATTATTTAAACATAGAAATTTTAAAAATAAACGTCAGAAAAATAAACTGTCAAAAGTCTGTGGGAACTAAATTAATAGGGGTTTTGTTAAATAAATTACAATGATGTGGAGATGAAAAGAATAAATTATATTAGTATTGTTAAGTTTTATATCTGAATTTTTTTTTATAAATTCCCAAATTAGATGTGATTAAAGTGCTTATGAGAAATTAATGTGGTTTGACAAATATGTCAAAACAGGACAGTTTTATGGTTGAATAAAATAGAAGACGGAATGAAAAAAGAAAGGAGGTTGCTGTTAGCAACGAATAATTTTGGTTGTTGGTGCTAGCTATGGCGGTTAACAAGGAAGAATAGGTTGTTGGAGGCGACGAAAATTTTGGAGGAAGAGCCCTAAAAAGGTGGAATAGTCCGGGAGTGCTTTAAAATCGTTTAATTATAATTTAGTTTTTCCACATTTTCAAATAGAGATATCCAGAATTTGTTCCAGAGAGTAAGAGAAATTTTGACTTATAAATTATAATTGGAGTGCAGAAATGTCATTTAGATTGAAAAAGTAAAAATTCATGAATTAACTAATTGCGATAGGCCTTAAAAATTGAAATATTAATGATCATTAAAATAAAAATATAATAGTACGTACCTTTAACTTCCGAAGAGAGGATAGATATTCCAGTATCACCGATTATTTTGCGAGTAGTTAGTTTTCTTTAAAAAAAAAAATCAGAACTGTTTGAAAGTGAGTTTGGATAATAATTTTGGGGATCATTTGAAATTTTGATTATATTTTAATGCTAGTTATAAGTCAGCGGCATAAAGTGTTCAGTTTTCTTTTCTTTATATTTCATTTAAACACTTTATAAAGTTGCAATAGTCATTTAGATTTAAGGTAATTGTAGAGAGTTTCCACATTTTGTAATCAAATTCTATTTTCACGACACATTAAGGTTTACACGATTCCTATTTTTGTAAATTTTTAAAGGCAACCCAAGTTGCAGACGAATTTTATTGTTTATATTAAATTTGTTCAATATTAATAAATAACGTGCTTCATTTGGGTTAATTTATCAAAAATATAAAGTAAATTTTGGTTTAATTTCTTTTTGAACTCTACCAGGAGACTACAGAGTTGACGTCACACAGTGACAGATTGCTTAGAACAAATAATTGAGCTAGCCGAGGTATAGTATATTAACAACGAACTACATACTTTTAAAATTCACTTCAATTCAATTAAAATTATATTCATTAACAATAAAACATAAAAATAATAAAAACAAAACAATTACAATATATATAAGTCTGACGTCAGAACTTCTTCAGATGTTTCTAGTGTTCTGCATCGTGTAGTGAGGGCAAAGTCATCGGCGTATCCGAACTTTCTTGATTGTGTTTCTGGCATATCTGCTAAATATAAGCTAAATAGTAATGGAGAGAGCACTGACCCCTGTGGTAGGCCATTCTTAAGTTTCTTTGGTGGGCTGATATCTGTGCCCATCACTACTTGAAACATTCGGTCGTTGAGCATGCTATGCTTGGCTACACTTAGCACGGCACCAACAAATCTGTGGTAGTTTTTGATATTCGGTGTAATCCACCCTAGATATTTATCTAGATCCACAGAGAAGTCAATCCAGTTGGCCTTTTTAAAATTCCATTTTGGCTGTGTGGGAAATCAGTTAGAACTCTTCGTGAAGCCCCTAAAGGTAAGTCTTTGTTGTCGGTCGAGACGAAGCATAGGTCGGGGTTGTATTCCCGCCCCCATGCCGCAGATCTGAAGGTTGGTCGATCTTTGGCATCAAACAAAAGGTATAGGCGTTCGTCTTCTACCCATTTTATTAAAGCATTCCCATTTGCATCACTATTTTTGTACTTCCACTGTTTATGATGGCTATTGTAATCTCCAACATATACAGCAGGGTGAGGCTGTACTGGAATTGCTTGGACTGGCCAATAAGTAGCAGGTGGCTTGTAAATGTTGGACACGGTAATGCTAGCGATTTTTGTGACCACATTATAAATACAGTCATCAGTGGAAGTAGAGATTAGCGAAGCATTTTCAATATCTTCTTTGACATATGTAGCTGTGCCATATGTTCGGTGGTAAGTTGCGCCTAATAGTTCATATCCCGGAATTTTGCCCCTTTTTTGTAGTTGCTCCTCTGTTTCGCAGTGGGTTTCCTGTATAGCAACTAATTCAATGTTGTCATCTTTTAATAGTTTTGATAAGAAGAAGAAGAAGAAGAAGAAGAAGAACTAATCTGACCTGAAAGTGGCAAGTGTTACTTTGCCAAAACGTCGCCCAAAAAATGATTTTTCTTAAAACAAAAACTATTCAACACGGATTCAAATCCAGAACAATACAGAAATCATTGCGATTTTCCAGACCATAGTTTCCACATACTTTCCACTTGGTCCCTCTCCAATCTTTACATTGAGATCCTCTAGGAGTATCGTTATTTATCTAATTTTTGGTATTTTCTGTGCCTCTTCTATATCCTGGTAAAATACTTGCATCTCGTCTTCGTGTGAATTCACCTTAGGAGCATAAACTTGAATCAAATACAGTTTGTCGTGAGTTTTCATTAACTTTAATATCATTACTCCCTTTGAGATGGGGAAAAAGCCTTCCACTGCTCTATTAGGTTTTATTTTCTGTTAAGTCGTGTCTGTGTTGATTGTCCTCGCTACCGGAATAATATATTGAGGCTTAATCTATAGAGAATCAATCTGAGTTGAGCCATTTGGCTTTACTGATGCCGAGTACATCAATATTCAAAATATTGTTATGTTTTTTATTAATTCTAATTTATTGTTCTTATTACTATTGTTCTTACTTACAACTTAATTTATTTAAAGTTTATTTATAATAATTTATCTTACAATAATAATTTATTATTACGATCGTTACATTTAAAACGCGTCGCGATCTTCTTTTCTGACCGCCGGTTTTCTCCGAAAAGGTCCCGTTATATACCAATACCGTTAGACTAGAAAAGTCGTTCGCCTTCTCTTCTGGTATAGAATATAAACATGTTTTTCCTACTTTTTTCCGACTTCTGAGGACCATGATTAGTAACGCTCTTGTTGGTTTTTATCACCATAATGACTGTACTAGGGATATCCATAGGGATCTTTAATGTAGTGGTTTCCCCTTGCTTTGTACACCCTTATGCCGTTGACTATATTTTTGTTTATCCGCCTTCGGGGACGATTTGTCAACCCCAGGACAAAAAAATGCCCTATCACTTAAAAAACTCATCTGCTCGAAGCCATCGGGTAGTAAGTGGGGTATAATAAAAAGTAAATCGCTTTCTGGCGATGTTACTTATAGAACTACATCTTGACTTGAGAGAGGTTGATTAATATTTAAAACTGTGATCTATGTATTTATTCACTACTTATTTACAACGGGATAGCTACTAGATGACATTACTTATTGAAGGATGTAATAATTACGTATTCTTATATTTTGAATACAATTAACGACTTACTAGCTTGACTTTAAACTATTAACCAGCTTAATTTCATTGTTTTCTCTTTTTATAATCGTCCTTTATCATCATCATCTTTGGCTCGACAATCGTCTGTAAATCCTGGTTAGCTCTAAGATTAGTCGCCATTCTGTTCGGTTTCTGGCAACGTGTCATTTTCTGATCGCTAGTATTCCTAAGTCGTTCCCAACTTCATCTAATTACCCAATTCGCAGTTGGCCACTGCTTAGTGTTCCTGTCGTTAGATTTTTAGCAATCATGTTGTCAGACATTCATATTATGTGTACGGCCCATCTAAGTTGCTGTGTTTTAATGCACGTTATGACATCTCGTTCATTACAGAGTTGGTATAATTCGAAATTAAATCTTTTGCACCGCTGCCCTTGGTCGTTTATGGCTTCCAAATGCTGCTTCCCATTCCTCATTTGCTATAGGATCCTTAATAACCAACATATACTTCTTTTTGTCTTCGTCGATGTTTAGACCCCCTGTTTCGCCGCCATTTCCAATTCTAGGAAATATTACTCAACATCTCGCTTGCTTCGCCCTCGTTTATCAATCATCAGTGTAGGCTAAGATTTGTATCGATCTATTGTAAATAGTACCGCCGTCATTAATTCGTGTGTTTCGCACTGCCTTTTCCAAGGCAATGTTAAATAGAAGGCAAGCCAATGCATGCTCTTGTCTGACTCCATCCTTTATCTCAAAGGATCCAGAATTTTCTCCCTGTATCCTAACGCTAAGAATAAGAAGAAAAGAGAATAAGAAAGTCACAATATCTCGGCCACGTTATGAGAGGGGATAAATATGTGTTGCTACAAACCATAATGCAAGGAAAAATACAGGGAAAACGAAGTATTGGTAGAAGACGCATCTCCTGGCTCAACAATCTGAGAAAGTGGTATAATTGCAGTTCCATCGACTTGTTCAGAGCTGCAATCTCAAAAGTTAAAATAACTGTGAGGATTACCAACCTCCTTAGAGGAGACGGTATCTAAAGAAGAAGATCCTAACACTCATGTCATATCATGAGGAACAGCGAAAGATATGGGTTGCTGCAATTAATTCTTCAAGGAAAAGTAGAAGAAAACGAGGACCAAGAAGGCGAAGGATTTCTTGGCTGACAAATCTACGTACGTTGTTCAACACAACAACCACAAATCTTTTCAGGCAGCAGTTTGCAAAATACAGATTGCCATGATGGTCGCTATCAGATTACCATGATAGGCACTACAAGAAGAATCCTAACGCTGGCTTTTAAGCTTTTAAGTTTTTCTGGTATACCAAACTCACGCATTGATTGGTATAGTACTGTTATCTTGACACTGTTGTATGAAGTTATAAAATATACACATGAAATATACACATATATACATGAAGTTATAACATATAAAATATGTTGTATGAACTAAATAGGTGATGGGTCTTAATGTTAAATTCTGATGTTTTCTCGAGGATCTGTCTTATTGAATAAATCTGGCCAATTGTTAATTTTTCTGGAGGAAATCTGGCCTGGTATTTTCCAACTATACCAACTGTGTAAACTTTTAGCCTTTCGTAGAGAATATTTGCCAGTATTTTACCTCTGTAGTTGTCACACTGGAGCTGATCGCCTTTTTAATGTAACGGGCATATCAAGCCTTGAGACCGTTCACAGGGTATGGTCTCATTTTGCCAGATAAGAAATAAAAGTTTATGCAGTGCTCGTAGCAGGGCGTCGCCACCATTCTTGTAGAGCATACTACAAATTTGTGATCAGTTCCTGGTGCTTTAAGCTTTATTTTTAAGATTTTTAATGGCTTGAGGCCATATCACTTAGGATATTTCCTTTTCTATTTTTACAACTCCCTATTCTTGGCTTAAACTCTTTAGTCAGTTTGTTTATATTTCTCTAGAACTTTTAAGTTTCGTTTTGATTACTTAGCCATTATGTGTTTTCTAACTGCTTTCTTCAAATTGCCTTTTTTTTTCTATGTAATCTTTTTTCGTCTCTTCTTAGGATCCGGTATTCCTCTTGTGCTATTCTTGTGCATCTAGCTTGATTTATCTTTACGTAATAATTGTGATAGGTAATAGGTGATAATCATCCTTTCCTATGCTGATATTACCGTATCAGTAGCTCAGCTTTTTTTTTATGGGAATAGTGCGTGGTAAGCAAGGCCACGCTTGGAATATTTGCAAGTTTTATTTTCTTAAACTTCACACACTCTGCAATTATTACGTATGTCCCAGATTCTGATTGAAAACAATTATAATTAAACCAATAACACAATTTAAGAAATCAGGATTATTTATGAATTCTAATATCTTAGGACTAATATTATAGGAGGATTGCTTATAACAGCAATGATGATCAGTCAGATCGCAGATTATAGCTAATTAACGAGTGTTAGCAATTAAAGGCCCTTTCTAAAGTATTAGATCTAAGGCTGCAATAATGTACGATCACATTCTCACGTGATTGCACCAACACAAGCGAGTCTTTGCACCATTTACAACTCTAATATGTATTACCTTTTAATATTTAACCGTTATACCGATTGTGGATACCTAGAAGAACCTTGAAAATATCATGGTTACAGCAGGCAAAAATCGAAGTCATAAAAATAATGAATCAAAGAATGAAAATAATAGAAACCAGTAAAACAAGACAGGATAAAAGCAGGCAAGGGAAGTGTAGGAAGGAAAAGAACCTCATGGCTGCGGAACATAAAGAGAATGGCATGGGTGCACATCGAACGAACTTTTCAGAGCAGCTATATTTGAAGTCAGAATAGTTATGATGGTTGTTCATTTCGCACGAGAGCAAGCCACGAAAATTAGAAAAAGGTGGCTTTTATGAGTTCTGCTTTTTTAAATTGTTGCAATTTATTTTTCATTTTGGCTTATATAAATCAAATTTGTAACATTTCAATATTTTTAGATGAATTTTACTACTATTAATAAAATTATTTCTTCTTCTTCTTCTTCTTCGTCTAGCCATTCACGTCCACATCTGAACATAAGCCTCTTCAAGTCTTCCTTTCCATTGGTTTTTATTGTACGCTACTTGTAGCCAATTTTTCCCGGCAGTCCTTTTCAGATCATCTGTCCGTCTCATAGGAGGTCTGCCTCTGGGTCTTTTGTGTTGGTATGGTCTCCAGGTTAAAATTGATCTGTGCCATTTGTTTAGATCGCTCCTAGCTACATGTCCAGCGTATTCCCATTTCAGCTTTAATGCTTTTTGCACCACATCGGTGACTTTGGTTTTCTGTCTTATCCATGTGTTTGTTTTCTTGTCCTTAAGTGATATACCTAGCAGTGCTCTTTCCATCGCGTGTTGAGTGACTCTAAGTATATTCATATTCTTTTTTGTGATTGTCCATGTTTGTGCCGCATAAGTTAATATCGGAATAATGCATGCATCAAAAACTTTAGATCTAAGATGTAATTGAATTTGTTGATTTCTGAGTATATAGTTCAGTTTACCGAATGCTGCCCAAGCTAACTTTCTTCTTCTTTTTATTTCTTCAGTCTGAATTTCCCTATTTAGGATTATTTTTTGTCCCAAGTATATATATTCTTCAACTTTTTCTATAACTTTATCGTTTATTATTGTCACGGTGTCTTCGGAGTGCATGACTTTTGTTTTGTTTAAATTCATTTTCAGTCCTATTTTAGAAGATTCGGTATGAAGTTCTACAAGCATGGTTTGCATTTCTTGTAGGTCAGTAGCTATCAGGATTATGTCATCTGCAAATCGTAGATTACTGAGGTAGCGGCCATTGATGTTTATTCCCTTATATTTCCAATTTAGGTTTTTAAAAACGTCCTCCAAAACTAAGGTGAACAGTTTGGGTGATAAAGTATCTCCCTGTTTGACTCCCCTGTTTAATGGTACAGGGTTTGTGTGTTCATTTTCATTTAGGTAGTATGTAGCTGTAGCTTGGTTCATAGTTTCTTTTATTAAGTTAATATATCTGCTGTCTATTCTACAATTTTGCATTGCGTTTATTACGGCCGTGTGTTCTATGGTATCGAAAGCTTTTTCGTAGTCTACAAATGCAAGGAAAACTGGAAACTTGTATTCGTTACATTTTTCTATTAATATTTTTGTGGTTAACAGGTGATCGGAAGTTGAATAGCCTTTTCTAAAACCTGCCTGTTCATATGGTTGGTATTCGTCTAATTTCCTTGTTAGTCGAGTAGTTATGACTTTGGTGAGTATTTTAAACAGGTGTGACAGTAGGCTGATGGGTCTGTAGTTTTCCAATTTTCGACTATCACCTTTCTTGTGCAATAAGATTACTTTAGAGTTGTTCCAGCTCTTAGGGACTTTGCCCTGATGTAAACAACTGTCCACAAGCTTAGTTACAATTGCAATTAGTTCCTTACCTCCTTCTAATATCATATCTGTGGTAATACTATCTTCTCCCGCAGCTTTATTTCTCTTCATGTTTTCCAATGCTGTAGTTACCTCTGAAATTGTTACTTTTGGCATTATTTCTGATCCAACATTTTTTATTAATTTCCGTGCTGGTTTCATCTCATCATCTTGTTGATGTGATCTGTAAAGTTCTGTGTAAAATTCTTCTATTCGTGTCAGTATGTTTTCTCTACTTGTGATTTCATTTTCGTCTTTTCCTATTAATGATATCATCTGACGTCGTCCTAGTGTCGGTCTGAGACATTTCATACTCTTATTTTTTTCAATAGTTGTTGTTATTAATTTTTCGTTTTCTTTTCTTTTTTGTTGTCTGATTCCTTTTCTAATCTGCCTATTAAGTTCTCTATATTCGTCGGTTCCCCTTTTGTTAGATTTATTTAAGATCTTCCTTCTTTCTATTTGTTGTAATATTTCTTTGTCTAATTCATTGCATGTTGTTTTCGGTTTTTTCAGTTGCAGAAGGCTTTTATTCACTGTTTCGGTAATAAGGTTATTCAAATCATCAATATCATTGGAGTTTATCTGCTGCATGCTAACTTGATTTAATGCATGCACTATCTTTTTATTAAATTCACTATTTTTGATTTCTTCAGATGTCCATTTGTATCTTTTTTCATGTATTCTTTTTCTTTCTAGTTTTTTGTTAATTACTAGTTTTGTTCTTATTAGTCTATGATCGCTTCCTAGGTCAAACTGATTTAATAATGATACGTCTTCTACTAGGTTTCTATTCTTCGTTAAGATATAATCTATTTCATTCTTTGTCTTTTTATCGGGACTCATCCATGTCCATTTTCTGCTTGGTTTTTTATTGAAAAAGGAGTTCATTGAGTACATGTTATGTTCATTCATGAAATTGAGAAGCA
Organism: Diabrotica balteata; assembly: GCA_918026665.1. Lineage (NCBI taxonomy): Eukaryota > Metazoa > Arthropoda > Insecta > Coleoptera > Chrysomelidae > Diabrotica > Diabrotica balteata. The sequence goes on from OU898278.1 coordinate 21,254,533, forward strand.
TTTCTCCTCTATCGTTTCTTTTCCCGTAGCCATAGTTACCAATTAAATGTTCATAATCTTCCTCTTTTTTGCCCAATTTAGCATTAAAATCTGCTAATAGTATTTCGTAATTTGCTTTATTTGTTTCTATGGCTGTTCTTATTTCATCATAAAATATTTCTACTTCTTCATCGTCGTGGCTTTTGGTCGGAGCGTACACTTGGATCACTTTCAGAGTGGTTCTTTTATTAATCCTGATGATGAGATATGCTACTCTGTCTGATATGGGCTTGAATTCTTCGATACACTGTGTGAGGCTTTGTTTTACCAAGAATCCCACTCCAGTGTATTCGCCACCTTTATGCATAAAATGTGTGCCATTTTTTAGTATTATATACTCATCACTTTTTCTTCTGGTCTCGCATATACCAAGGATATCCCATTATTTAAGTTTAATAAAAATGTTTGTTTTTCGTGCCAATAAACAGTTCTAATTTGATTTCCGGTGATATTGCTCTCATTAGAAGTGAATCCATATAAATTTTGTTATATAGAGATAAAATTCGATGAAAAAAACTCACTTTCTTTTGCTATTTACGCTTTGTCATTGGAAATATATATGTAAGCGTCGTTTATGAAATTTAACATAACTGAAAAAAGTATTTTCTACATTACAATCTCTAATTTATAAATGATTTTATATAGTTTTATTTTGAAAATCCTTAGCATCTGAACACAACTTAAAGACGAACATGCACTGAATCTAGATACTCTTCAGAGATATAAGATCAACATTGGGTTTGACAGTGATGGAGGAACAGGATGGGTTTTTAAAAGCAGAGATAGGCGGATTTGAATATAATTATATTTGTTGACTATCTTTCAGATATCTTAGATCAGGGTGGTGAAGTACATGCCGTTTACAGTCGCCACCAAATTACTATAGAATTTATTATCCGCATATCATTATGAAGTCGTTTCTATTTGATGGGATTACTAACATAAGAATAAACCAACTAAATGAACTAACAAAAAGAATAATTGAATAAAAAAAGCAACTATACAGAAAATGGCTGGCTACAAACAACGATGAAGTTTATAAAGAATATAGAGAAAAAGATAGAGAAGAGAAAAAACAAATAACACAACAAAAAATGATGAATGGGAAAGAACCTGCTTAAATATCGAAATATACATAGAAGGTACAAGAACTTCGGATTCATGGAAAGTACTGAGAGGATTGAAACAAAAGAAAAAATTAAATTGGGAAAGATACGGGACAAAGAATGGAAGGACTATTACAACTAACTGTTATCAGAACAAAGACCACAATTCATTGGAAATGAAAACAGGCGAAGATGAAGCAGATCCCCACAACAAGAAATAGAAATAACAAATAAGGAAATGAGAGCGGCCATAAAAGCAATCAAAAATACGAAAGCACCGGGATTTGGAGACATCTCACTTGAACTTATAAAGTGCAGCTCAAAAAAATTACACCGGATGATAAAATGGATATTTCAGAAAGCCATAAATGGAGAACAGCTACTAAAGGAATGGACGGAGGCATATATGACATCTATATTTAAGAAAGAAGGTAGACAACGATGCGAAAACTACAGAGGAATTAGCGTAATATCATCAATAAGATTATATGGGAAGATACTGCGGGAAAAGGTAGAGCAAGCGATAAAAAGCAAAATAGGGGAGGATCAGTCAGGCTTCACGGCAGGAAGATCATGCATAGACCATATATACACACTGGAACCTGTATAAAGTAAATAAAGTGTCTTCACCACATCGAAAGGGCTCCTGCAGGGTTGTTCCGCATCTCTAACCCTAGTCAAAATATACTTAGAAAAAGCCTTGACTACATGGAAAAGAAAATGAGAAGGCATGGGAGTACCGATACGAAACGAATACCTATATACGTTAAGCTTTGCAGACGATCAAGTAGTGATTGCGCAAGAAGACCTTAGTTACATGATGAAGAAACTACAAGAAGAATATACCAAGGCTGGCCTAGATATTAACCTCGCGAAAACAAAAGTACCTATCTACAAGTGAAGAAGACATAGAGGATCTACAGATTGACGACAACATAACAATCAAAGAAAAGGATAAATTCGAATAATTGGGGTTTATAATCACGAAAAAGGCAACAACAGAGGAAGAAATTAAGCAAAGATTATTACAAACAAGAACAGCAATCCGACAACTTAACTCAGTATGATGGGATAGACACCTAAATATGAAGCCCAAAACACAGATTTATAAAACATTATTGCAATGTATTATGACACATTGGCCGAAAATTGGATTGTAAACAAGAAAAACAGCAATAAGATAGTAGCAATAGAGATGGAATGACTGCGAAGATGCTGCAGAGTAACAAGAATAGATAGGAGAAGTAATGACCAAATAAAGCAAAGAACATCAATAGAAACAGACATAATAGGAACAAAAAAAACTAAAGTGGTATGGACATGTAAAAAGAACTAGCTACAGCAGATGAATAAAGAGAATAAATGAATGGAGGAGGAAAAGAGGACGACCTCGAAGACCCTAGAGGAACGAAGTAGACGACACCATGAGTCCTAAACGATGGAGAATGGGACAACAGAGAGAGATGGAAACGATTGAGCGAGAGATAGCAGTGAATACTGTATAATCCGTGTATATAATATACATATATATATATATATATATAATATATATATATATATATATATATATATATAAAGCAGGTAGCAGATATAATCATAAATAAATAGTCCTTTGTTTTGGTCTATTTGTGTTTGGTAGATACCTCTCAAAACTTAAGGACACCACTCAAATACAAAGGACTTTGTAATAAGATTAAAAAAAGCAATAATTTTTTGGAAACTATACACAGATTTGTTCCAAGGTGTTCGATAGGGTCAACAACAAAATTTTATTAAACAAGTTAAAAATTGCTATTGTCCAGGAAACATTGTTAGAATGTTTAGCTAGTTATCCGTCTGAAAGATTCTATACTGTAAATGTGAATAATTTTATGTCTAAAAAAATTTCCAATCCCTCTGGAGTTCCCAGGGATCCCACCTGGGACCTTTGCTATTTGTACTATTTATCAATGATATTTCAGAGTGGTTCAAGTTTGCTAAATTTTTATGTTCCGCAGATGATCTAGAATGTTACCTCTCAATATTATCCCCCCAGGGATTTGTAGGAATCCCTAGGAATGTCTTATATTTTAGACAGATTTGGCCAGACTGGACGAATATTTACAAAGAAAGTGATTACTACTAGTTTTTAGTGAAATGTAATTATTTTTAGTAACGTTCAATAACAATTAAGTAGGTAGTACAATAATTGTATTAATTCGTGAATGTTCTGTATTGTTGCTTAGAATTATTTTGAAGTAGAAATGAATTTGAGTGTAAAGCAAAGAATTGAAATACTTATGATAATTCGGTATGGAGACAAATCGCGAACTCGCGAACTGGTTGAAAATGCACGCAAATCAGGTCGTCCCTCTTTAAATTATGATACAGCATTAGATTTTCTACTTTTGAAGAACACCTCTATTCGTAGGGTTAGTCGTGATCTTGATGTTTGCAAAACAACGGTACGCAAAGTAATAAAACTTGAAAAATGGCATCCCTTTAGATGCACACTTGTATATTAGTTAAACGAGGATGATCCAAATAAAAGAATACAATTTTACGAAACAATGATGGATAACTTCCACCGAAACCCTCTCTTGATTCAAAATATTAATTTTTCTGATGATGCTTCATTCACATTAAATGGCGAGATCAACCGTCAGAACTATATATATTGGGCAAAAGAAAACCCCAACTGGATGCGGGAACATCATACACAATACACGCAAAAGGTAAACGTATGAGCTGGCATTGTAAGAAGAATCATCAGACCCTGCATTTTCGAAGGTAATTTAAACGGGCCAGCATACCTTCAGTTTTTAAGGGAGTATCTCGTACCTACTTTAGTTAATTTATTCCCCAGTAGAATTAATCCTAGAGGTTTTGATGAAAGTTTATGGTTTCAACAGGATGGTGCGCCTGTGAAAATTTTTAAGAACAGGTCAATAGGAAGACGTGGACATATTGAATGGCCAGCTAGGTCACCAGACCTTAATCCTTTAGATTATTTTATGTGGGGTTATTGTAATATTGTAATTCAAAATGCCATGGTCTTCAAAAATGATTAGTCTTCAAAATTTGTTTTAAATATAAAATAAGACGTCCTTTTTGGCCACTTACTGACCGGTCATTTATAAAAACTCTAGTTTTAAGTTATTTTTACAACATTGGCCAATAGTCATTGTCGTTAATAACCACGGAAAATGGACATTCATGACAATGTCCGATCTTTAACGTCAATGTCCATTTTATATTATTTTCGTTTCATATATATATATATATATATATATATATATATATATATATATATAATATATATAAACTCAATTATAGATAGTATTGAGTATCATTATCAAAATGGTATGATTTGTTATTTATACCCAATATCTTGTATTTGAAGGACGCCCACTGAAGCAGTGGTTTTGATTTTGTATATTCGTTTTTGCCTCAGTTCAAAATATCGAATAAATTCTAATACAAAAGCGGAAAAGCGAGCAAATAGATTATAATTGCTTTCACAGAATATTGAAAATTTAGCAGGGTTGTACTCAACGTTTCTCTATAATTTGCTGGATTATTTCGTTCGCCTAATGTAAATATAAAAATAGTGATGCTTCTTGGTATCTTCAATTTTTCGTTTTTTTTTTGTTATTTCGCCTAACAACAATTGGTCTAACTTATTTAATTTGTTCGTTACTGATATTGTCTTTTTTTGGTGCTTTTCGGCATGTCGTATTGTGTTTACAACTAGATTCTGTTCTATTGTCCTTCATTCTTCACGTTACATTGTAAAGATATCAACGTCACATGTTTGTTTTATTATTTTTTTTAACAATGATTTTATTTCAATTTCTTTCAATTTTATTCGTCTATTTTACTACGTATGTTTATTCTAAAAACAGTTGGCGCTCAACTCTTCGATCAACTTTCTATTTACTAAATATTCTGTCATAATATAAATATATTTCATGTACACGAAATGTTCAGTAATGCTACAAATCTGAACAAAATATCAGATGAATAGTCCGGAGCATATAATACCTCGATAAATAAAAAGGAGGTATAGGAGGAGGAGATAAGAAAGGAGGTTATAAGTAGGTAATGTGCTTATACACAAATATAATAAAAGAAAGGACCGTTAATATTTGAATTCACGTATAGTGCTTCTGTATATTCGCTTTTGCGTATTTCAACCTAGCAGGAATCATCAGAGCGACAAGTACAGAAGCTCTGACCGTAAAAACAAATCTTCTCTGTCAAAAGAAGCAACAATAAAATGGCTTCAATTTGGACGCTGTAGTGACATATGGTAATAAATCTCCAAAGTAGAAATCCAAAGATTTCTATTGACGAAGCCAAAATTCAGATTTTTGCTTATAATCTGTACCTTCTATAAATTTGCAAGGCAAAACAGACGATGTTAAAGATGTAAAAGAGATATGGAGATTCTAAAAGCTACATCCCACAACATATCTCCTCATCTAAGCAAAAATCTTAAAAATAATGCTAACTAATGCTAAAACTGATAATTTATGAATTTCTTGTTAAAAGCTGACTCATATACCAAAGTAGATTTGACAAATACTCCAAACGCCAAACAGAAAACAAACGACTGTATTGAATTGTACTTTTTTAGAATATGAGCACGTAAATTCACCCTAGAAATATCAAGAGATAACCAGGATCATGAATGAAACAGGAGTGGGAGCGATAACTGGACAAATAGAAAACTAGGAAGCTGGGGACCCGAAAGCGATCATAGTCAACTTGAACCTGTATTGCATATATATTAAATTTCATTATATTTATATAATAAGAACGAAACACATTTAGAAGGAAATACGGACAGAGTAATTTCGATCCCTATTTGCTAAAGATGATGATAATGAACCATCAATACTAGAAGTGACGACAAATGGAGAAATATATATTGAGGACGAAGATATAAAGGATGCATTAAGGAAATTAAAAAATAGAAAATCACCAGGTGTGGAATAATACTTAATGAACTTATAAGATACGGAGGATCAGATCTGACTAAACAACTATCAAAACTAATATTAAAAATAATAGAACAAAAGAACAAAACACAATACCACAAGAATGGAGATCAAGCATCCTTATAATTCTCTTCAAAAGGGGAGACAAATCGGACCCGGAAAATTACAGAGGAATTAATTTATTAAACACAATACTAAAATTAACAACCCAAGTGATATCAACTAAACTGAATGAAATTATAACACTAGATGAAGAACAACCAGATTTTAGGCCGGGAAGATTTAAGAAGGCATTTGATAGGCTCAAATTATATGTAGAACTTATTGTACGTAAGAGAGATATCTATAGGAATAATCAAAACGATCGAAAATAAAAAGACAATAAAAGTAAAATTAAAGAAGACTGAACTTGACTAAGTGAACCAATTGAAGCAGAAGATTCCGTGAGTCCTGTATTGTTCAGCCTCATCATGGATAAAATAATAAAAAAAGTAAGAACAAAAAAAAGTACACCAAATGTGAGAAAAACAACTTAAAATAGTCTGCAATGCAAACTACGCAATACTAGTCTCTCAAATTGAAGATGATTTACAATGTATGCTGCACCAATTACAACCGCCAGAAAATTTAACATGTTAATTTCCCAAAAAAAAGACAAAATGCATGGTCACAATAACTAATTTACTAAGATGTAAATTGGAGCTGAAAGGTCAGATAATAGAACAAGTGATGGAGTTTAAATATTTAGGCAACACACTATCTAGCTACGGAAAGCTCGAAACAGAATTGGAAGATCAAGTGAATAGAGCAAAGGGAACTGCAAGCTACCTGAATGAAACAATATGGGGAAATAAAAATATAGAGAAAGAAATGAAAGGCAGAATTCAGAAAATAGTCCTCCTCCTCCTCAGTCCCAATCCTTTTTGGGATGTGGTGACACCATCCGGCCTTCACAGTTTTTTTTTTAGGAATTCCCTCCATCCTTCTTTGTCCTGGGCTAGTTGTTCGGCTTCATGTAACCCATGGTTAATCAATGTTTTTGTTTGATCTACCCAACGGCTTAGAGATCTTCCCCTAGGTCTTTTTCCTTCAACTCTACCCTCGACTATCAGAAAATAGTCATCAGACCAATAATGACATACGCGGCAGAAAAATGACGTGACGCCGACAGGGCAAAAATAATGTTAGAAACAGCAGAGATTAAAACTCTTGGAAAAATTGATGGTAACACACTGTGAGACAAAGCTAGAAGTATAGATATACGACGTAGATGCAAGGTGGAGAATATCTCAAGGACTGGAAAAGAAATAGAAGAGTAAAATAGAACGATCATATAAGCCTAATGACAACATATAGAGTAAAAAGGACGGCAAAAGAAGGTTCCCCAATAGGGAGACGATCAGTAGGAAGAGCAGGAAAACGATGAAACGATTTAGGTATATTGAAAAACAGAGTCATGTGTACATAAAAGAAAGAAGATTATATTTATATTATAATAAAAAATGTTATTCATCAGAAGATTCAATAATTTTTTCTTCACACTTAAATATTTCCAGTGTTATCTGATATTTTTTTTTATTAACACCTGCGCGGTGTTTGTATACTGCTATCTGGTCACAAATGACCAATTATCAGTTATTTTCTGACCTAACGTAATAACAGCAAATATTTAAATCTAAGGGCTTACCCTATGGCTTACTCTTATTTTATCTATTAAATAATGCATTACAACTAGCATGCAATAACTTCCCAGCACTATACTCTGCTTTTTATATTAAACTGTTACACATTTACACTAGGTCAAATGGTTTTGTCCTTATGAGTCTTCTCTTTAGTATAGTGTTGTCAAGAAGCTGGATTGCCTCGACATTCACATGACTATGCAGCCTCTGCTCGTGACTTGCTGCTGTTCTCTTGATTATTTCGATCACAGTTTCCATACCCAGGTCCTGGTGGAGGTTGCTGTTACGGATATACCAAGGAGCATCAACAATGTTTCTCAGTACTTTATTTTGAAATCTCTGGATAATAAGTAGATTACTAGCTTTGGTACAGCCCCAGAGTTGGCACCCATATACCCATACTGGCCTCAGTACTTGCTTGTAGATGGATAATTTATTATGAATTGACAATGTTGAATTTTTTCCAATCACCCAATACAATTTCTTATATCTAATATCAAGCTCCCCTCTTTTCTTTTTGACATGGACTTTCCAGCGCAGCTTCGCGTCTAGGGTGATGCCCAAGTATTTTGCTGATGTTGTATAAGGAATTCGGGTATCATTTATTCTAACTGGGAAATTTTCTATTTTTTTATTTGTAAAGTTAATGTGTGCAGATTTAGTCTCATTTAATTTTATTCGCCATTTTCTGGTCCAGTTATGTATTTTATTTACTGATAGTTGCAATTTATCAGTCGCTTCTTCACTAGTGTCTCCTATCGCTAGTATGGCTGTATCATCCGCGAAGGTGGCAATAGTATTTTGTTCTAGCTCTGGAATGTCACACGTATACAATAGGTACAGGACCGGACCTAAGACACTTCCTTGTGGCACGCCAGCTTTGATCTCCCTTAAGTCGGTGTACACTTCTTCTTGTTTTACTCTGAAATATCTATTCGCAATGTATGATTCCAAGATTTCTGAATACTGTTTAGGCATGAACGTTCTTAGTTTATAGTTTAAACCGTCATGCCAGACTTTATCAAACGCCTGTGTTACATCCAAGAAGATTGTAGAGCAGACTTTATTTTCTTCTAATGTTTTTTCTATTATATTCGTTATTCTGTGAACTTGATCTATAGTGGAATGTTGATTTCTGAAACCAAATTGATGATTTGGTATAAGATTTTTTCTTTCTATTATTGGTTTTAATCTTTTTAATAGAAGTTTTTCAAATAGCTTTGACATCACCGGAAGGAGGGATATTGGTCGATAGGATGTCACTTCATTAGGAGATTTACCTGGTTTGGCGATCATAATTACTTCGGCTACTTTCCAGAGTCTGGGAACATATCTCAATCTAAAAGCAGCATTTATTAGGTGTGTCAGTTTAACTATGGCTTTTCTTGGTAGATTTTTTAATAATTCTCCTGTTATGAGATCATATCCTGGAGTTTTCTTAGGATTTATATTCTCTTTTATCTCTGTTGATACTTCTCTGTGATGTCAATGTTATTCTTTCGTCAGTTTGGAATGGTTCTTCCCATCTCAGTTCTTCACTATCATTGTCGTTGGGTTTGAACGTGCTTTCTAAATGATCTGCAAATCGTTCTGCTTTCTGTTCGTTACTTCTAGCCCAGTTGCCGTTTTCCAACTTGATAGGAGGGGAATGAATAATTGGTCTCTTCAATCTTTTTGTTGCCTTCCATAAAGAATAATCTGTGTTCTGGTCAGCTGTTACATTACTTAAAAAATAATTGATTGTTGAATTTTTTTATATTCTGTATCTCCCTTTTTAGTTTTTGTGTAGCATTATTTAGACTAGTTTTGTCTCGTGGAACTCTGTATTGCTGCCATTTTTTTCTTAACTTCCTTTTTCTACTATGAGTTCTCTGATTTCTTTTGGATAATTGTTCCCTTTTGTTCTAGAAGTTATTGTGGGAGTATTTTCCCAAGCTGACTGTTGGATATTTTTTATAAAAACTTCTAATTCGTCATCAAGTTGCCTCGTGTTTCTTAATGGAACAGCAAGATTAATTTTGTGTTCAAGGTTTATTTTGAAGCTCTCCCAGTCAGTTTTCTTATTAGTCAATATTGGTTATCTGATATAATTCTAATATTTATCTGACGATATATTATTTGTAAGAAAAAAAGGCCTGAAAAAGAAAAAGGAAAAAAAAATATCAGACGGAAAAATAAAAAATTGAAGAAGACAACCGGTCAAGAGACAAAAAAGCAAAAATATCACACATTTGTCACTTTTATAGACCAATATGGACTAAAAACAGTCTATATTATCTATAATTTTCTGTAGAACTTTGGATTTCTCTTATTATTTTGTCTTCGTCTTATTTTTCCTCTTTATAAGCAATTCTGATTGTTCCTTGGAGGGTTAATTCCTCTATGGAAAGTTGTCACTTCATCTTTTGCTCGGTAGTCCAATACTTCTTCTGCCGATTGGGTATTTTTTCTTGCTATTTTGAAGACACGGGTCTCTCCCATTCTGCTTATGTGGGTATTCCATTCTTTTTTATATTTAGTGTGCATTCATTTACGATATAACGTCCATACACTGTACGTTACAGTTTCTTCTAATATCTGCATTTCTCTTTCGATCTCAGCGTATTTCCTGTAATTCTTCTCAGTTCCCCTTATCTCTACCGTTTCCAGTAGCCTTCGTGTTGTGAATGTGTCAGGCTTGTTTCTGAGGCATATGGGTCATTATTGGTCTTACGCTGGCTTTATAAATCCTTGACTTCATCAGTGTTAATGTGTTTGTTTCTCAATATAGTGATATTAAGGCATCTTGTCAGTCTATTTGCTTTTTGTAGTTGATCTTTCACTTCTTGTCCAGGTCTCCATAGCTCGACAGTGTAATTCCAAGGTATTTTATTTCCATTACTTGTTCAATACTGATGTCATTAATTTCTATTTTACATCTGGGTGGTTCTTTGCTGATTACTATTGTTTTATTTTTCTGAAATGAGATTGTCATATTAAACTCTTTTGCTCTTATGTTAAATCTGTTGACCAATTTTTGTAGATTATCTTCGTCTTAGACTATCAATATTGCGTCGAGTGCGTAACAGAGTAATTTTACTTTTTGTTTCCAATTCTCTATTCTCTTTCTTTCTTGGTTCATCAAGTTTTTGATGATTTCATCCATGATTAAATCGAAGAGAATAGGGCTCAATGAGTTTCCTTGTCTTATTCCGTCACCTGTTTCTATAGGTTCTGTAAATTGTTCATCTATTCTGACTTTCATTTTGTTGTTTTGGTAAATGTTTTCAATAGTTTTTATCAAATCAAGGGGAACTTCTCTGTTATACAGAAGATGTATATTTAAGTCTGACTCTAGCAAATGAATTATTTAAGTCAATCAGACACAGAAATGCTGGTCTATTATACTCCAGTGATTTTTCAGTAATTTGCTTTATGACGAATATTGCACCTGTACATGATCTTCCACTACGCAAACCCTGTTGTTCATCAAATCTGCTAAACGTATCTTCTGATTCATTAGTTCTTGTACAATTTTAGTTGTATAGAATAGTATTCAACAAGTTTATACAAGTTATTCTGTTTTATAATTTTATTAATTAATGTTTGTTAATTGTTCTGTCATTGCTGCTCCACAAATATTTCAGAAATTCGTTTGATAGCTCGTCTTTACCTGATGCTCTTCTGTTTTTCAAATTTTCAAGTTATTTACGAACGCCCTGTATATTAAGTTCTCGTATTCACGTTTATAATTGCCATTGCTGATATGTTTATAATAGTTTTCATTTATTGTCTCCTTTTTTATGACAATTTTTTTAAAAGCGTTTGTCCCAAATTGTAGCGTCTAATAACTCAAAAAAATGTTACTTATATTAATTATTAGTTTAATCAATTATTATATATGTACTTGTGGGCACTTTATATAATTCCAAGGTTTGCGCTAAAATCTTCACGTCGCAAAAATGAACCACACCTACATATTTTCCCATGGTATAGATTACCATAAACTAATCGTCGTTCAACACATTTCGGTACACACCAGCATTTTTTGCAACGTTTCCAAGTAAAGACAGAAATATTTACAGAAGTCATTAAAATATTGGTGCGAATAACTCAATGTCAACTGCAAAACATTTTTTATACAGGGCTGAGAAAATGTTATCCGAACAGTCGGTTTCCGGTTGCGTATATTTATGTTCTAAGAAAAATTATCTATAACAAAAATTGTTGTAGTATTTTTTGTTGTATATAATTATAATTGTTGTATTTTTAGTTAAGTGTGTGACGTACTTGGATTTCCAACAACTGTCATGAGTCTTGAGAGATAGCGTCACAAGCCTACTTTGTATATTTTATATTTTCAGATAGATTATTATTTTTTTCATTTATCTGAAAAATGTATTCTTATATTATATTGTTATAAATTTTATACCTACTAGAGTGCTCCAAAATATTAACAGAACATTTTATATGACACATTTCCAAAAACAAAAATAGAGAAAACTATGCAGTAAATTACAAGGCAGACACGGGACAGTTGAGCAATATCTACTGTAATATTCTTAGTATGTCTAAATAATTTTTCTGTTAACAATTATATTTTAAATCACTCTGTATATTTTTTAATGTGTAATTTTATTGTGTTTTAATTGTTTCGTTGTTTTTTTAATTTAATTTAATTACTAGTGACCTAGGTACTTTTAACAAAAACTGTCAGTACTGTTTTGAACAAATTATGTTCTTCTTCTTCTTCTTCTTGTTCTTTTTTTGGGCTATGTCCTAGACAATTTACCCAGTTTACTTGGGGGTAGACACTGTTTGTCTTGTTTCAGCAATCAGTGTCCACCTACACTTATATTCTTCCTTTGTTTGTTTTGGATTATTCTACATGTATACTTGTGTTGGTATTTTTCTTCTTTAAAGAAGGAAGATCATAGTCTACAATTTAATATTGCAGGTAGAAATAAAGTTGCATAAGGTGTTTATTGTATTTTCATTAATATTTGTGAGGATTGTGCAAATATTTATGGAAGTTGGAAGTTTAGTTTTAGCTAATTCGGCATACAAGTCGAAATGTGGGTTTTGGTTTAAGCGACATTCTAATAAAATCTGGTTTAAGCCTCCCACTTGGCCACATTCGCAATAAGGATCATCTTTGACTCCAATTCTAAATAGATGAAGAGGGGATGAGCAATGACCTGTTCTCATACGGATGATTGTAGTTAAATGTCTTCTACTGATATATGCGAATTTATTGAACCATGGTAGTGTGTGGATTCGGTTATTAATTTTGACATAGAATGAATTACTTGTGCCATATCCTTCGTACCATTCAGCTGCCCAGTTAGACCAAATCTCTCTTTTTAAGTAGGGTGTAAAATTTGAAAACTGTAGCTTGATATTCATGGGAATATTCAGGAAAAATGTTCAACAAATTATGTTCAACAACTTGTTTAAATACTTTCCACTCTAAATCTGTAAGTGAGTCACTTTTTATTTAAACTGATTTTTATATCACTTTTATTCAAATTTTTAGTTGTCTCCTGATGAAGCTGACAAAAAATCAGCGAAATATAGAGGATTAAAAGAAAAAAAGAGTTTTTTTTTAATAATAACAGACCGCATACCCGATATTCCAACACAATAAATTGTTTTTTTACGCTTCGGTCGATAATCTTACCAGTTTTGCTATATATATATATATATATATATATATATATATATATATATATATATATATATATATATATATATAATATACATATAATACATACATATATACATATAATACAAATACATACATACATTAATATATACATATAATACAAATAATACAAACAGTAAATTATTTATCAATTTACTGTTTGTATTTTGAGAACGATTTCCGAAGTGGAAATTGAAACGTCAATAAACGTATTTTTGTCTTTAATTGTGGTTTATTCCCAGTTAAATAGTAATTTATTTAAAATGCCACAAGAAAATAGCTTCAGAACAATATTAATCTTTATCTTATTAAACACATTGCATATGCCACTAAGGAACCCGATTTGTTCAAAGTATATAAACAACCAAAATTTAGATATAATCGGCAATTACAAAACGCTAAAAAGTCAGCTTACTGTGATTTTATTACTAATTCTAATAATAAACCTAGAGACTGCTGGAAAATAGTAAATTTCGAAAGAAACACTACAATATCCATTTAGATACAACCTGATCTACCTCCAGACGAAATAAATCAATATTCTTCTTCAAGTGCCATCTTCGTTCCGAAGGTTGGCGATCATCAGGGCTATACGTATTTTCGAAACTGCTGACCGAAACAATTTGTTGTTGCTACAGCTGTACCATTCCCGTAGATTCTTTAGCCAGGAGTTTCGTCTTCTTCCTATGGACCTTTTCCTGCTATTTTCCCGCATAATTATTCGAAGCAGTTCATATCTTTCGCCTCTTGTAATGTATTCTTCCAAGTATTGCAGTTTTCGTTTTTTTATCGGAAATATGACTTCATTTTCTTTTCTCTATTTTTCTTTATTCATTCTTCTCAGGACCTCGACATTTGTGACTCTTTCGGTCCATGATATTCTCAGGATTCTGCGATACATCCACAGTTCAAATGTCTCTAATTTTTTGGTATCAATCGTTTTCAACGTCCATGACTCCATTCTGTAAATCTGCACAGAAAGCACGTAACATCTCATCAGGCGAAGTTTCATTTCAAGGCTCAAATCTCTTCCGCATAACACTCTATTCATTTTAGTGGATCTGGCTTTTTCTATTCTTATTTTGATTTCTGCTGAGCTATCGTTGTCTTCATTTATAAAAGTGCCTAAATATTTGTATTTGCTAACTCGATCGATAATTTCATTGTGTAAATATAAATTTTGGACATTTTGTGTTGATTTCGATATTACCATAAATTTAGTTTTCTTTATGTTCAAAGATAGTCCATATTCTTCGCTGCAGTCTGCTATCTTATTCACCCATGTCTGTAGCTCTTCAAGTGTTTCTGCGATCAGAACGGTGTTGTCGGCAAATCTTAGATTGTTTAATCTAACACCATTTATTCTAATACCTACGGATTGCTCAGAGAGTGTTCTATTCATTACGTCTTCGGAATAGAGATTAAACAGGGTTGGTGACAATATAAACCCTTGTCTCACACCTCGCTCTATTTCAATTTCTTCAGTGGTATTATTCTCTACTCTCACTACTGCTTTCTGATTGTAATACATATTTGCTATTAGTCGGATGTCTCGTTTATCTAAATTCTTTTCTGTCAGGAGTCTGATTAGGTGATCATGCCGCACTTTATCAAAGGCTTTGTTGTACTCTATGAAACACATGAATACATCTTGATTTATGTGAAGACATCTTTGAGACATAACGTTCAGTGCAAATAACGCCTCTTTTGTTCCAAGTTCATTTCGGAATCCAAACTGGGTATTATTGATGTCCATTTCCAGTTTTCTGTGTACTCTCTAGAGTGTATAATTTTCAGGAATATTTTCAGTACATGGCTCATCAGACTGATTGTACGGTAATCACTACATTGTTTGGCATTTATCTTTTTTGGTATAATAACAAAGGTTGATAAAAGCCATTCTTTTGGTATTTTTCCTTATGTATAAATGCTATTGAAAAGTTCAACTAAAATGTGAATTGAGTCTTTTTCTATTAGTTTTAAGGATTTCCGTTGGTATTTCATCTGAACCTGGGGCTTTACCATTTTTCATTCTTTTTAGTGCGTACATTACTTCCTCTTCCATTATTTCTGGACCTTCGTCTCCTTATATGTTACTTAGCTCAGATTGTTATCTATCATCTGTAAAGAGTTCTTCAATATAGTTTTTCCATGTCTTCAACTGTTCGTCTAGTTCTGTTATTATGTTATTATTATTAAATCAATGTTTTATTACAATTGAAGATAATATAATTACATCTCTTCCCACTATTAACATCGATGTCCTCTTTTAATCAATTACAGAAATTATCCTTCTCCGAGCAAGTCCTTTTTTTCTCGTTGTGGAAGAAGAGTAATTCTAATTGTAGGGATGTTCATTAATAGCACAATTTAAAAAAAAAACTTACCAAATAGTTTTAACACCGTTCATTTCTCTTATTATTTTAATTCTATTAACTGGATTAATTAACTAGAGTATTTCCGGAAGTACAAAAATACTCAAAAGTACTACCTATCTACAAAAAAGGTGACTCCTCGAAAACTGACAATTACAGACTTATAAGCATTGTTTTTACTTTTGGAAAAGTGATCAAAAAGGTTATCAAACAACAATGTTATTATACTTTGGGTCCAATAATTACTTTCGCAACTCACAATATGGATTCAGAAGTGCTCGTTCTACTACGAACGCCGTATACAATGTTGTAAGCGAGGTGATTGAGGGGCTTGAACGAGGTAATCGCATAGCAATTTCTCTTTGCGACTGGACGCAGTCTTTTGACTGATTTTCGCAGCCTTGTGACGTTTCACACGACATTTTGCTCCACAAATTAAATTACTATGGAATCAGAGGTATTCCTCTTAAGCTTATAACTTCATACCTATGTGGCAGACGCCAGGCGATAGTGTCTAAAGGTCATCTCTCCGCTTTTCTATCTGTAAAATATGGAGACCCTCAAGGTAAGGTCTTAGGACCTCTTTTGTTTATTATTTATGTCAACGATTTCCCTAAATTCATATCGCCGTACAAATTTATACAATTAGCAGATGATACGACATACGTTATATCGGGAAAAAATCATGAAGATTTAAAAATATCTCATGAGGAAGTTTCTACTAAATCTAGCACATGGTTTGCTGTTAAAACAGCAACTAAAACTCTGATAAAACGCAAAATTTACATAATTATATCTGCAAGTAATTTACATAATTATTCAAAAAACACAGAGACTGTTAAATTAGTGAGAATAACTCATCGAGCAAAAAGGCAAAAGAGGGAATCTAATCCTTATGAAAAGGTGACCAAAAAAGTGGCCTCTGATGGCAGACATATCCGGAAATGCGAATGCGCCAAATTTAAATTTTCCGACACTTATTAACAGTAGCTATATAATATTTTTCAGATTGTGTCTTAGACGAGAAAATTTTAATTAATTATTAACGGTAATAGTCTAAAATGCGACACAATTGTTAAAAAACTTCAATATAAATAAGATTTCATGTGACATTTGGGACAAACCAGAGATATCTTACATATCTCTGGGACAACAACAACATAACCCAACTAAATTTGATGTCAAACAAGGAGAGAGACTCTCTTTCTTTGTTTAATGTGGCCTCTAAAGATCGCACTTTCTGTCCAACAATATTTTTGCCCCCACTACCTTTACATTCTCTCTTTTGTCTTTTTGCTCGATGGAATAACCATAGATAATCGACTGAACTGGTCGTTTTAAATCTGACAACTAAAGAAAAAGCTATCAAGTTCATTATTTGTGATTCACCAACTAGCAAGGGTTGTCAACTTTGAAACATTAAAAATTACATATTTTTCTTTCTTCCATTCTCACCTAAACTATGGATTAATCATATGGGGCAATTCAACAAATGCACTTCAAATTTTTAGAATGCAAAAGAAAGCTATCGGGATTTTAGCAGGGGTTAGTTATTTAGAACACTGCTGACCTTTCTTTATAAAATTTTACCTACTCTGTTGATATTTCAAGTTCTGACTGAAATTCACAAAAACAGAAACTGTATGTTCTTTTCATTTATCCAATCTAATTAGAATTATTTTACAAACAAAAATGCAAAACTAAATTTTATTACCTAAATCCGTTAGTCTGTCGAGTTAGCGATGGAACCTCTTTATACTCTGGCGATGCCTATTATTACAGGAAATTCCAACGTCCCGTAAACGCAACATTATTGAAATCGATTAGGTATGCAAAAACAAAAAAGATTTTGACTACAACACATCTTTTCTACTGATAGATATATAAATATAATTGGATAATTTTAGAAATATAATTTTATGTTTAGTACGGAAATTACATCCACAAAAATATGAAAAAAGAATTTTCGATTTTTTGAATATTCACTAAATTAAAAAATATATACCTTTTTAATTATGCCAAAATATTTTATTAGATTCGTATTTTATATCCCGTTTTAAATAAAATGTAGCAATAAAAATTATATTCGAGTAGTGATACATTAAAAAAAAAGTACAATTAAAAATGTTGCGACTACGCAACGTTGGGAACTAATGGGTTAACTATAGCAAATGATAAAATTATTCCCCCAATGAGCCAAATGAAAGCAAGGGAGAATTGGTTTGATGAAGAATGCCTTAAAATAGCAGAGGAAAAGGAAATCTTAATACAATTGGCACAAACAAAAAATAATAATGAGTGTATGAACCAGAGTTACTACGATCAAAGAAGAGAATGTAGACAAAAAAGAGAATATAACGAAAAAATAATGCAAGAAATAGAAAAGATTTCAGAAAAAAGAAATACGGCCGATTCATAAAGAAATGAAAAAAAAAACAAAAGGGGGCACCAGAATTGCAATTTTTACATAAAAAAAGATTGAACACTCACAAGTTAAAAATAATCAGTGATGGGTACATGAGAGAGACATTTTAGTGAACTACTGAATGGGAAAGCTACAGATGAGAATGAAAATTTCCTTACAGAGGATGCTAGCATAATAATCGAACTGCTTTGTGAAGGAGAGATTAAGATTATAAGCAATGGGCTCAAAGATAACAAAGGACCGGGAGAAAACGAAATAGCTGCAGAAATGCTAAAGAATGGAGGATAAAAACTATAAAACAGGATGTATAGCCTAATCAAGAGGATATGGGAAGAAGAAAATAGACCCAAAGATTCGACCAAAGCTTTATTATGCTCCACATACAAAAGGGGGATAGATTGGAATGTGAAAATTACAGAAGTGTTGGATGCTTGTTACAATGTGTTACTTAGCCAGGATGCTAAGATAGAGACTTAACAGATTTGCTGAAGATAAACTAGGTAAGTATTAGGACGTTTTTAGAGTTAATAGATCAGTCACAGATCAGATTTTTACACTAAAAGAAATCCAGACTACCTGCTATGAACATAAGGTAACGCTTCATGCGTTGTTAATAGATTTTAAACAAGCGTATGAGAGGATAATAAGTAATAAAATGTATGAAACATTGAGCTCCTTGGGCGTACCCGCAAAACTCGCCAGGTTAGTAAGAATGACTCTGAGTAGCATACGAAATTATGTAGTATGGAGAGGATTCTCATCAGATAAATTTGACGTGAACAGAGATCTTAGGACAATCAGGAATAAGCCGAGTTAAAACGACCGGAACCATCTTAAACAATGAACTTTATTTTCTGGTCTTCGCTGATGATCTTACTTTTCTAACGAAAACAAGAAAATAATTAAGAAATGTTATAAAGTGATAAAAAAAGGAGGCAAGATTTTGGCTTAGAAATAAACCAGGAAAAGTTAAAGTACATGAAATTCGAAAATAAGGAACAAAAAGAAAAGGGACAGGTAGTTTACTTTGCTATTTAACGAATAAAGGAAGTATTAGTTTGAGAGAGTAGTCCATTTTATGTATCTGGGGGTTATTATAGAAGAGAAAGGTGGGGAAGAATGGAAACTGAAGTCCAAATTGGCGAAGGTAAACAAAAATCTGGGAAGGCTAATACCACTGATGAAATCCAAATATGTATCGAGAAAAACAAAGTTAAGGATATTTAAAATGGTAATAAGCCCCACAGTGATATATGGTAGTGAAGTATGGACAATGAAAAAAGTAAATAGGCAGAAATTGGACAGATGGGAAAGGCACATGCTCAGAGCTATATATGGAGGCAAAAACAGGGAGGTAGAGGAACTATATAACAAACCAAGAATCAGTCGCTTCATAAAGGTACATACAGTTAGATCAAAGGGGCATGTGATAATAACGGAAAGGGAGAGGATGTCAAAGATGTCCTAAAACGTAGCCCAATCACGAATGAATTGACGACTCAAACAAAGATTTTTTTCTAAAGAAGATATAAGGAAAGAGAAAATTAATGGTAGGAAAGGAGTAATAAACAAGGATGAGTGGAGAAGAATAGTAAGTCAATTTAGTAGACAAGTAGCATAATTGGACCGCACTTAATACAAGTTTTGTGATATATGTGTTATATTAATAGTATTTTAGCCCTATTTGTAAATAAATGAATATATACTAAGACTAGGTAGACTAAAAATTTTATTATTTTGTAATAGTGTTAAAAAATTTATTGGCTAACTTCAGGTTGTAAGTTTTTATTGCTCGTTTTATACAATTCTTTAGTCTTAATTTCATTTCATTTTAGTATATATTTCTTGTGTCATATAATTAACAGGGTGTGTGGATATATTGGCGCCAGGTACCTACATATAAAGTTTATCTAGGCGCCAAATTAAAAGACGTCAAATTATTGCTTCCTTTTTAAAAGTAATCATTTCGACATCTTAAAATATTTCGATCACAAACGAGATAAGATAAAAAACCTTTTAAATTTCATAATTCTGAATAATTTAAACGATTCGACTAATTTGAAAGAATTGTTTGATTGTGCGATCATTATTAAGTACCTGTTTAAACTGGGCATTATGTGAATTACAAACATCAACAAACAAAATGTTATTATTATTAGAAAGTAATAACCTGTGAAATATACTTTAGACCTAATAATTGGTTATATTTGTAATGGTGAACTTAATATCCCATTTTGCATTACATTCTGTGAAACATAATATTTGTTTACAGTAAAAAGTGGTTTGTTCCAAATTATGTGTATTACTTTTATATATAGGGTGCCGTTTCCCCCACTAGTGGGCGGAGTCCATTCATCTATATTTTTTAGCCATCTATTTTCAGGCATTCTCATTCAGGTATAAAAAGTTTTTATGGAAAAAATGCGCAACTATAAATACTAATTGACGTGTTCGACAGTTTTTTCGAATACTTCCTCATTTATTTATTAGCTAATTTATTCCACTTGGCTGACACACAGTGTATACTCTACATAAAATGCAAGAATTCAAAATAATATCAAAATTTAGACCTTAATAATTGTTACAATTTATGAATGAACATAATATGTAATCAATTTTATGTTGTTTGTTTGTTTATTTTATTATTTGTCTGTCATAATAAATATAATATAATGTCAGACCAATCAAATACACTGCTCAAAATGATCAAATCTTACTAAGAGTTGTATAAGTTTTTTTAGGAACCATTTTTAATCAATGTAAATGTCTTTACGTACACTTTACGTCTTACGATATTAAGCTAGATTTTATATTTCTACACCGTTGCCATATCTCAAACATTCTCACTTCACACTACGCCTTTTTAAATATACTTTTTTCGACCTAAATACTTACGACTTGTTTTATATGGAGTAAAAGTGGGTCTGGTATAGACCAGACACACTTTTACTCTATATAAAAATAAAGACATTATATCCTTTATTCGTGTAAGGGATTCCGCACGTACCCCTATAAATCATCCCGATCCGTCCCTGACGCAGCATCACACTCCAAGACTCATATATAAATGATTAAAGGGTTATTCTTATCACTCTCCGTTGAAAGTTCTTCAAGACAAAATGGTGAGTACATATAAATGTCGTTTGTGCTTTTTAACACGGGGATGATTTTTTGAAAAAAGATTTTAATGCAGAATTTACATGATTGTTCGTGGAAATAATAGTTTGAAACACATATTTGACGAAAGAATGATAAGGTCCAAACTAGTGTGAGGGGAGGTTGCCCACAAGTGTTTTTAAACGAAAAAAATTATCTAATTCAAATAAATTCTAAACTTTGAAAATATTAAAAATATCTATATTTTTCTGACAAATTACTAATTTTTTGTTTTTGCGTTATTTCTTTTACTTTATTCAATACGGAGCTGTATCTACATTTTGAATATTTTCATTTATAATAAATTTAATGTATGATTTTGAATTTCTTCTTCCAAAATATCTATGGTATTTGATTTTGAACTTATCTTTCTATACTCTTATACTGCAATTATTTTTTCGTTTTTTTTAATTATTTTTAATTTTTTTTAGTTTACTTCACAAACCGTTGTTGTTGTGTGTTCGCTGAATTTCAGTTTTTCAATGTTTTGTTATTATATCCTACTTTAGTGGTATTTCTGGCAGAGTATTTTTACTGCATCTTCTCCCTACATGATCTCGGTAGTAACTTCTTCCTTTAATATTTTATTTAGCGTCCTAACGTACTCTCCTAGTTACAGTACTTAATATTCGCTTTATTATTTTTGTTTATAGTTTTATTTCAAAGCACGGACTGTTACTATAGTTTTAAAATAGAGCCTTGATCTTTACAAATTCTTCGCCACTCAACCGATTCTTTTTTGAGTTCCGCTTCTCCAACTACTCCAATTATTTCTTTCATCTTACGCTATAATAACTTGATGCTATAACTATAGTAATAAAACTACGCACATAATGTGAACGTACAAAATTAAATTTATTAGCCTATATAGATGTTTGGATTGTACTTCTGAACGTTCTGGAAGCAACCTAAAAATCACCAGTGCTGTTCATTAGTCGCTTTATTCACACATCCATCCCATAGTTCTCATGGTATTTTAGACCATGAATTTTTTATTTTGAAAGTTTTCGGTTGATTCATAATGTTTCTAGATATCTCTATTGACTGCGATATTAGTGTGTGTTTGGGATATTAACTGAGAAACCTGTGCTTTCATTAGTGTAATCATGGTTGACTTTGATTCTTAGGACAAAAAGTAAAATAAAATTTATTATTATTTTAAATTGACATTACTAATATTTTAAAAATAGTATAAAAAATTTTACATTATACAATTGGTAAACTTATGTCATGCATTCCTTTTCGTATACAGTTTTCTAATATTAGATATACATTTTCGCATCTATAAGTTATAGTGGTTATATTTTTCCAGGATTATCCAATTTGGCATCCAGTGATTGTATTTATTTAAAACTTTTTTCTATATTTATTTATGTATTTATTGGTTTTTTATTATTATTTTTTATAATTTTCTTTTATTATTTTATTTTTTTTATTTATATTGTTTAACAATCTTTTATTATTAGAATGATTTTTTGTGTTTATTTTGTTTTATTTACTTTATTTATTTATTTTTGTTATTTTTTTCCAATTTATGAACAAGTTTGGTATAAATTGTTTTTTATAAACTATTGCTTTAAATTCTTAATCTTCAACTACTTATGTGTAGAAATAATAACTTCCAAATTGTTGGAAAGGATTAACATATAATAAAGGTTTTAAAAATTTTATTTTCATAATTGCTTTAATAAAAATATTGATCTTTATTTTGTTAATATTATATTATGTTCTGGTGTGTCATATTCTCCAAATTCGCAGTTTGGAAAATTTTCAATTTTTAATTTAAACAAGTGTGAAGGTGCTAGTGAATGATTAAATCTAAGTCAACCGATAATTCTGATTGCATCTTTTTTGTAATAAAATTAGAGAACCATAATTTAAAGCTGATCTGCACCCTAAATTAATTTGTTTCTGATCCTAGAGATGGCTCTCCTGCGGCATGCTGTTGTGGTAATTTTTTTCAAGTTAATTGTAGATTTCTACATAATGACTCTGTAATATTTTTAAACCCTAACATAAATTACAATTTTTTATCGTTACCTCCATTGGCTAAGTTGCCAAATTGTGCAGACAGTAATTTTATAAAATAAAGTTAAAGCCACATACAAAAACTGCTTTGCCATTTAATGCTGATAAATCTGATAATTTTATTACCAGTAGGCCAAGTAAGCCAAGACATCTTTTTCAGCATCTTTATGTATAATATTTTACTAATCTGTTATTAAGTGTGTGAATAATTCGCAAATCTATTCGCAATATCCCGTTTTTAGATATTCGAATTATTCTCACACCTGATAACAGATTAGTCATTACCTGGTACAGAAAAGAAATGGCTAGCAACTGTTTCTTAAATTACCATTCGACACCCCCAATCATATATAAACTTAACCTGGTACAAGCCTCAGCCTTAGAGTACACACGTTGACACACCCACTTTACAAAGAAGAATCTCTCAATCTACCGAAGTCCATTCTTATAGATAACTCATATCTCGCATCCATCACCAATAAATGTCTAAATTCCAAAGGCTACGGGCAGTCCATTACTGAACCCGACGGGCTAACACTAGCGTCCATTTCTAATAAAATACAGATGAATAATTCCACTCACTTCCCTTAACAAACCACAAAATATGCTTCACACCCGTACTTCTCACAAATCACGAACAAGCTTACCAAACTTTTTAAAAACTTACCTGATAAAATAGCCTTACAAATACCAGAACCTTAGGAAAGTTATTTTCGAAGACAAAAACTCCATTATCCACTCTAGAATAAACTAATCTCGTCTATCATATACCCTGTGCAGAGTGTAATTCCTGGTA
Organism: Diabrotica balteata; assembly: GCA_918026665.1. Lineage (NCBI taxonomy): Eukaryota > Metazoa > Arthropoda > Insecta > Coleoptera > Chrysomelidae > Diabrotica > Diabrotica balteata. The sequence goes on from OU898278.1 coordinate 21,278,805, forward strand.
CATTGCCCAGACCAGCCGCTCTCTTTAAGGTCGACTAACGTCCCACAAAAGCAACATTAGGATTTCTAAACCATCTTGTGCCCTTGCACAACTTGAACCAGATTTATCACTCTCTCGTCATAAGGACAAACAAATAAAAACTCTCTCTCAACAAATAAAAAACCCCATACAGCACAAATAAGAACTTTATATACCTATTCGTCTTTCTTTAACTAATATTCCAAATTGGTCCATTCTCTGTTGAATATAATATATTAAATAAAAAATAATCGTTTTTAAAAAAGTTTGGTCTCTTTTCTTTTACCAGTTATCTCGATAATCGTATCTCACTGCATTCCAAATAAACACATGTACGAAAGCAAGCCACATGTGAAATTATGATATTCAACAACGGATAGAAAACAACCGAAAATATACTAGTACGGTTTGACCCTTGAAAGAGCTTTAACAAAACATCCAAATGAGCCATCGGTCAAAATAAAAAAATCACCAAAAATTAAATAAATGAACAATAGTACTCACATACAGGTTTTCTTGTGTTTTTGTTTTTTTTCTCGTTTACCTAGTTAAGTTTTAATGTTAAGGTATCGTTTTCATAACATCATAAAAATCTACAAACTGTTGTTGTAAGTATGAACCCTGTTCGTTTTTTACTAAGATTATTTCTATTTGTAGAGAACTGAGGATGCTTTAAAAAAATAATAATAAAAGCGAAACGTATTCTATTAGATCAATGAACTAGTTGACGACTTTCATTTGCCAATAATTGACAGTGGTCTAAAGTGGTCTCATAAGTGCTCAATAAAAATAATAAAATCTCTAATATCATCGATGAGGTGACAGTTGAATCTAAGGATATTCTTAGGATACAAGTAACAAAATGAAGTAACTAATTACTTATAGAATTTAAAATCTAAACGCCCCACAACAAACACTATTTAAAGTTACATTCAGACATATACATTTTACAATCTGACAAAGGTGGATGTACGGTAGCAATGAACAAAGAGGAGTATATCGACAAAACCTTAACGTTGTTAAACGACAAATTGACATATAAGGGTTTGGACAAAGATTCTACGTCAGTGATACAAAAAAAAACTATAATGACCTAATAAAAACCTTAAAAAACGAACATCAACTTACTGAACAAGTTGCAAAAAAGTTGATAATTTATGACTCCTTTTTCTCTAAATTTTACTTTTTGCCTAAAATCCATAAATTGGACATTCCTCTCAGGCCTATTGTAAGTTCTTTACAATCCACTACCTACAACATTTCTAAATTCTGTGCTGATACATTAGATGATGCCTTTAAAAATTACAATAATTATATTTCTAAGGACACATTTACCTTTGTCAATGTTGTTGGGGGAATCAAGTTACCAAACGATTATATTTTAATTTTTTTAGATGTAGTGTCGTTATTTACAAACATTCGACTAAATATGGTCACGGTCATTATAGAATGAAATTCGAACCTTATAAAAGACTACACGACGATATCAAAAGACAATTTCTGCAAATTCTTAGGTTCATTTTTAACAACACTTACTTCAGTTTCAATGGTTTATTCTCAAATTTTTGAAACACCGATGGGTTCCTCGATTAGTCCAATACTTGCAACTATTATAACTGATCATCTCTTAGATAATGTGATTACGCAATTACCTTTGGAATTACCGTTTATATATAAATATGTCGATGACATCATATGTGCAGTTCCATCGTATCACATCAATACCACACTATACATTTTTAATTCATTTAATAAACATCTTCAGTTTACAATTGAAACTGAGACAGATTTTAATATACCATTTTTAGACACAAGGGTAATAACAACAAATGACAATATTTTGACATTGGATAATTACTATTCAATTCATACCACCCGTCAAAAATATAATACCATACTAGGTATGAAAAACAGGATAATCTCCATTGTCGATGATAACTTTTTACAAAGAAATCTAGACATATTATACAAAATTTTTCGTAAGAACGGATATCCTAAACAAATTAAAAAAAAGCTGATTTACAGCAGTAATTTCTATGACGGTCCCGTCCATGATTCTAACAAATCAATCAAATATAAAAAACTCCCCTTTATTAATGTTCTAGCTCATTCTGTCATATCCATATTTAAAAATGTTTCTAATATTAGTATAGCTAAATATATTACCATGGACAGCAAACAACTATTTTCAAAAATCAAAGACCCAGTACCAACCTTATACAAAAGTAATGTTGTTTATGAAATACCATATATAGGATGTCAAAATAGCTACATTGGCCAAACATCACAATGGCTAAAACATCGCATCACCTAACATAAAAGTGATTCCGCTTGGGAAAAAATACTTGCGCAGTAGGTAAGTACTGTGAAAACACCGGTTATATACTAGACTATGGCAAAGCTCAAATTTTGGCATAGACTAACAACTACAAAAGTAGATTATTTTTTAAGATGTATCACATTAACAAAAATAAAAACACTTTTAATTATAAAACGGACGCTGGACAGTTAAGTAACCTACAGTATTGCCCAAAATAAACAGTACTGAAACTAAAACATAGATGTCTCTTTGTCGCACGTGCATTTTCAAATTAACTAGTATAGACCTGTCAAGTAATCCTTAAACTTTAAAAAATTAATTATTAAGGCCTAATTGTTAAAAATGATGTTAAGTACAGAGGAGAAAGTGTTTCTTGTGGAGCATTATTTTCGCTACAAGTAACACTGTAATTTTGAAGGTCGTTGAAATATTTAGGGTAATGTATTGTGCCAACGAAAAGACGCCTCAGGGCGTCCCAGGACAGTAACAACAACGATAACCATGAACGTGTTTTTTAGTAAATCTTGACAAATCCGAAAGCCAGCCAGACAAGAACAGTGTTGCATCTTGGCTTAAAACGAACTTCCTTACAAAAAATCCTGAAGGAACTAGGTGAATTTTCGTATGTGATTTAGGTACATCAACAATTACATCCCAGGGATTATCACAGTTGAGTGAAATATTGTGCCAGAATGTTTATATTACATTATGAAAATCCTGAATTTTTGAAAAATGTATGGTTTTCACACGAAGTACATTTTCATTTGTCAGGCCAGGTAAATCGTCACACAAATCGATTTCTGGGTTTTGCCAGACCAGGTAAAGTTCAAGAAGTTCCTTTACATAGCGCAAAAGTGAATGTCTGGTGTGCAGTTTCGGGACACGGAATCATTGGTCCATACTTTATCGAATAAAATGGTAGGCAAGTCACACTTAATCAACAGAGGTACATACAAATTTTAACATGCTTTATCCCTGATCTATGTCAATTTTGTCGTGCACGTAATTTGGCATTTTGAAAGCAATTTTTCCAACATGACGGGGTAACTTGCCATACTGCTGTCACATTTCGTCAATTTCTTCAGGGACATTTTCCAAACAAATTCATTTCACGATTTACTGACTTACCCTATCCTGCACATTCTCCAGACTTAACATCTCCAGACGCATACATTTAAGGCATGGCTAAAACTGCCGGTATAAAGTCTGTCTTAGAAGATGAGAAGTTCATTTAGAACATGTTATAAAGTGTCAATAATATGTATTTTTTAAAACAATAAAATAATTACAAGTTCAGTACTGTTTATTTTGGACTATACTGTATATTGTAATATATTGAAAAAAATTAATAAATATTCAAAATAGCTAACATTCACCTTAATAACAACTAACCTTAATAATGCATCAAAGAAATATCATTATTTTAAAGTTTCTTTTATTCTTATTTTTATTTTTACGTGTTTAAGACAATTTAATCTTGACATTCAATATTTTACATACTTCAATGTCAGTTTTTATTTGTAAAATTATACATTCTAATTATCACTAAAAAACCCCCTCTGTGGCTCAGTGGTAAGAGCGCCTACCTTTAAACCTAAAGGTCGTGAGTTCGAATCTCATTAGGGTGGAGAAATTTTCGTTTATTAAAAAAAAAATTAATGAATGAAAATAATTTCTATCTTTGTGCGATCGGTACTCACCGGAGGGACCGCAGACGTTCGGATACAATTAGCGTCTCTTAGCAAAGACAATGACGTCGACTTTGCTAAGTATCAAGACAATTACTCTACACACACACTACATTAATAAACTTATCTTGATTGAGATTGGCTGAATGACAATTGTCCAAGCCAAAACACACACAAAAAAAAAATTATCAATAAATGAATTTTTCCTTTCGTCTAACAAAAACCAGGGTATTTTGGAAATCAATAGAGACTTTTAAGAAATAATCTTAAATTTATTAATAAACAAAGAACTCCACGTACTTATTTAAATCTAGTGATTCTTTATTTGTTATATTTTATAGGTATATAATCTTTTTACGTTATGATCTGCATTCTCCTTGACCTGATTCCACAAAATCTAAATAAAAACTCTTAAAGAAAGTCGGAAAACTGTGACAGCGAATTGTACTAATTCAATCTAAATTCAGCAGACTTGAAATGACGCGAGGGGTTGTTACAGAGATACCGTCCCAGTCAGCGAGGAGCTTAAATTACTTGTAAAACATAAAAACGAACGTCAATTCTCCCATATCTTCGGTATATAATTTCCACCAATGAGCAATAATTTTTGCTTTATTTCCAACCGAAAAACTTCGACTAACTATTAAATAATTTCTAGACGGATTTGTTCTGAGCTAATAACTCTTAATATAAAAAAAAAACGTTATCATGTAACGCAAAAAGCGACAGCGATCGGTTTGCTTACGCGCATTCGTCAAATTTTTAACTTGATGTTTGATATGGTAGATGGAGGTCACAATAAATTATTCCTCTACTGAATTTTTTTCATTTGTTTTATTTTTCTTTATAAATTGTCTATATATATATATATATATATATATATATATATATATATATATACAAACAAAAAGAGAGGTAATGGGTACTAGTGAATTGAAATACAAAACAAGAACACTGGGAGGGAGATATTATTTTAGTAAGAAAGCAAATAAATCTCTAGTGTTTCGTGGTAAGTGCCTGTTTATTAACTGTAACTATTCTACAGCGCCCTAGTTTCCTACCTCCTTTCTTCGTAAATTTCCTCGCAGCTGCCTTGGGAAATGGGCGAATTTGTTCGGGGCTTTTATGTTGATTTAATTCATTGAATACTAAGGAAGAACTAGGATCATTAATCACACTAGTTGTTCCTGAAGGTATTCCTAAACCTCTACAGAAATATTCGAGAAACTATTAGTTTCGGAGATATTTTGATTATTTCTTGATTCTTCGGCAACTGGGGGTCTAACCGTAACATATGAACTGAGAAATTCGTGCTCCTCGAAAATGTTTCTGTTGAATGGAAAAATTCCAGAAACGGTAAAACCAGACTGGATATTTTTCTGTGTAAATGCCTTCTGCCCAACACACTCAGCAATAATATCATAGATTGTCATCATTTTTGCAGGATTTGCAATTAGCCAGTCGGAACAAGCTGTATTATAATATTTCTTTAGAGGCCCGAAAACCGACCTATCTAACGGTTGTAGCTTGTGGCTGGTGTGGAGTGGAAAGGTAAGCATGACGACTCCCGATGATTTTGCTACATTAAAAGCTTCCACTGAACTATGGCTCTCATTATTGTCAACAATTAGTAGTGATTTGTTGTCAGTACTTGAATTTGTATGTTTTACATAGTGGTTTAAATACTCAACAAAAATCGTAGAGTTAGACCATCCACTCGGATTCCTGTTCCCAACACTAGCTATTGGAGACCCCTTCAGCATGTGTTCCTTAAAAAACACGCGCGGAAGTACGAATAAAGGAGGTATACAATTACCAATAGCATTGATACAACAAATTAGTCACATTTACACCTCTTTCAGCCGATGTGATGCTGCTGACTTGTTTCACGCCTTTGCGTGTTCTTCGTGTTATTGCAACTCCTTTCGTTGCAATAACACGAACCGGGGTATGCACCGTGGTAAGTCCGGTTTCGTCTAAATTATAAATTTTATTCGGACTAAATGTGTATCTTACCATAAGTTCCTCCAGTTTATCAAAAAAATTTGTTTTATTAAATGCTGTCGATCTGGCTATACTTGTTGCTTGTGGTTTACGTAATGATACAGACGGATGTCTTCGCAGATAGAACCTGTAAAAAAATTATTTACCCTTATGACCTAAAAAATGCAATTTTTTTTTACCTGTACCACTCCTTTCCTGCTTTTTGATTTGTATCCCAGGAAGAGGGACAATCAATATTATTTACACGTGCGTAATTATATGCTAACTTTCTTAATTCGATAGTTGAGAGGCCGTAATGCATTTTGGCACAAATGGTAACATACTTTAGTAGCTCTTCCTCTTGTTGTTTCGTAAAGACTAACTTAACGTCTTGTGATGCACTATACACAAAATGTTTTTGTCCAGATTTTCTGTGTTTCTTGAGATGTTTGCATAAGGTTGCTTTAGATACTTTAAAGTCTGCGCTGGCTTGTCTTAGACTGAGCTGTTTTTGCAATACAGCATTAGCAGCATTTTCGACGTTTTCGGCTACAGGTTTTATTCTTTTAACGTCTGTTTTCTTTCTTGGCATCTGTAAGCAAAAAATAAGCGTTTAAATTTTTATAACCGTTTACAGTCCATACAACTTGTACTTTTGACAACGTTCATGTACTTTGGAACATGGTCCAAAGTACAATTCAGACGACGTTTCAAAGTACACTATAATCACATGTTTAAAATATTCGCTTTTTATTACTCAAAAAATAAACACAATTCTCTGCAAAAACTAAGAAAATATATTGCTTAAAATTTTTATATTTGTGTAAACATAGACAAAATATAAGAATATATATCCTTACAGTTATTTTATTCGATGGCAGAGGATACGTACAACAATCTTATTGTATTTGTAATTTATTATTATTATTATTGTTAATTTATTTTTGTAAAAGTCCTAACGTTTCAAAGTAAAATCGGTCTCAAAGTACAAGGACCTCCCCTACTAACCGCACAACATTTCATCGAATCGTATTTATACAAGTCCTTGGGGTCTCTGTCATTTCCGTGCATTGCCAGTGCCGAAAACAAAAATATCCGTTTGGAATTACTTTCAAGCCGGGCACGGACCGGTCCAGTCCGGAAAACGCCAATAATATACTCATAAGAATACATTATTATTATTTTTTTGGCGGGTACTGTCATAACACGCAACGGACACGGCACGGATATGTATAAATCGACCTTAATGATGTGCCACGTATAGTATATTCCCTATTTAAAATTAAAGGTTTGTGGTACCTACTGAAAGGAAGGGATTGACAAATGACAGATACCAATCTCGGTAAAAGATGTTTCCGTTGGAATAAAAATGTTCCTATATTAGTACTTTCCCAAGTCCACTGAATATTGCCAAATATCAGAGTGGGCTCTTTTGAGGGACTAACCATGTATAAATTAAACGTCCATATTGTTATATTTTCAGAAGTAGATTACGATAATTTCATCTACCCATTGTACATCTTTATTAAAGCTCATAGAAACCCATTCATAATTTCAAATACTTAGGGTAGCAACATTCAATAGTTGTGATCTCAATTAGTATTGACGTTTTACTATTCCTAGCAGCGGGAGAAAGGGGAAAATAAATTAGTTTCCTACATACTACGGTTTCGTTACATCGAAATTGGTTTTCAATAGTTAATTTGTTTCTAAAAATAGCGCCAGGATCAAGTTTTGAGAATTCGTATAATTGTAAATACGTACTGGATGTTTGTCACATTTTTTTTTGAGACTGATTCAAAAATTTATTTTAAAAATTAAAATAGATTTTATGTTATGTTACTGAAAGTTACTGTTTACTAAAAGAAAAAAATCGAAATAATATGTTGTACAAGAAGTATGCAATGGTCATTATTTCCCACATGTAGCACGAGATTTAGGCTAGGGCAGCAATTCACTCGAGTAGTATTGAGGTATTTTTCAAATCTAAAAAAGATATTTGAAAAGCTGAGATGCTAAAATACAAAGGATCGTTAAATCTAACTTCTTATTTAGCAGCCTCTTCTGGTCCACTCCTAAACATAGACCTTCCCTTGTGTTTTCCATGGTCGCCTATCTTGAGCTATCTGTTGTTATTTCAAGATATACTATTTTCTTGGATATGAATCTATTAATCAACTCACGAGTAGATTCTGCTCTGTTGAAGACTACTTCATTTGTCTGCTTGGCTATTCACGATATTTTTAGTGTTCGTCTATATAATTATATTTCAAAAGCCTGTAAGTGGTTAATAGTAGATATTTTCAAGGTTCATGCTTCGATATCATGTAAGACAACTATACATATGTAACATTTAATCATGCGTTTTAGAAGATAAAAATTTATCATTACAAAGAGTGACCTCATTTTTTTAGAAGTTATAGCAGTCATCTCAATTCTACATTTTACCCCTTATCTGGATCTAATTTTTCGGTAATACAACAACTAGATTGGATACTCCTTGTACTGGTTGTCCATCTATTTGTAATTGGGTATTTTGATAAAGCCAGCGAGTAAATAACATATACTTAGTTTTAGAATAATTCTTTTTTAGTCTCATCAGTCGTTGTTGCTTTCTACATATGAGGAGGTAATTTTCATAACCCCACATGTACAAATTGGCTATTTTTGCAGGAGAGTAAGAAAACCGATTCATCTACATTATTTCACCAAAACATATTTTATGTAATATAGTTCAGTATGGGTTTATGAGCTAAGAAAACTACTTACTTGTGTAGATAGTGGTATAACAAATTAAAAATATAATATAAAAGTTGTTAGATATGGGGTTATACATGAAACACATGTCACATGTGAGGTTATGAACATAACAGGTTTGGATATGTGGTGTTTTGATCAAATAAATTTACTATAGTTTAGCATAAGATTATTTATTTTAGTGTAGGGTTGGACAGTATTGGACCATTTTGTAAGCAAAGTAAAAAATATGTTCTTCACAATATGAAAAATAAAATTTTATTTATTATAATAAAATAGTTACCCTTTTTTACAATATTACAGTGAAACATATACAGTGAAATATTTAGATAATAGTTAAGGTATTACAAGTGATGGGCACAGTCTTCTTCTAAAAAGTAACAAACAACTTCCTCCTCTTCTTCAGGTCCATCTACATTTGGAGCAACAATAATGTTTTTGTACTAATCATTATTATTATTTTGTACTAATCATTATCTACATCTGATTGAAGATAACTAAGAAGAGAAGAAGCTATTTCTGTTGAACCGCACCCTGCTTGATCTTCGGTCCAGATATAAAAGTATGGGGTGTTGAATTTTTAATATCTGTTACACAAACATTGTAAAGACTTAATTGTATATATATATATATATATATATATATATATATATATATATATATATATATCCGGTTTTTTAGGCGTTACGCCCGTCCGGTAGGGATCTATGGAGGACTATCACCGAGCCGCAAGCCCTTATCTCTTGCCGTACTGCTCCACCATAGGCCGATCAGATCCCAGCATATTCTAGTCTAAGCCGCAGATTCATCTAGGCTGAATCTAGGCTTAAACTGCTGCGTTAGACTTTTTGTTTTCTGTACACCGAGCTGGGGCTCGATCCCTCATCCACTGAACCATTCGACAGTGAAGCGAATGAGAGGCAGCCGCACAGCCCGCTGAGCTATCTGACCGACTAAAGACTTAATTGTCTGGCATAAAAAGCCTGTTGAATGGGCGTTCGAGGAAGTGGTTGCACCTGCTCCATGTCAAAGCATAAAATTTTCTCTTTTTCTTTGGTTTCTTTCATTAGGTCATAGAACGCTTTGCCCTTTTCTTATGTCTTTTTTTTGCAGTAAAAAGTATCTGCTTTTTAGTTTCTGTAACATTTTTAATTCTATAGTCCATCATGGCACAGTACCCACAGACGTCAGATGCTGGAGATTTGAAACCAATATTGAACTCTCCGCAGAATATTTTACGAAACATTGATAACTTTACTTGGAGTTGGGGATTTTCTGCACTAGCATTATAAATCATGTGAAGTTTCCGTATTGAAAGATCACTACTTAAATATACTCTTTTTGATTTGTTGCGGTTGTAGTGACTTTCAGTACCTTTTAAATTTCCAATAAACTGGCGAACCGATTATTCTTAACCAGTGATCATTCACTTATTCTATCACCTCCTCTGTTGACTTCTACTCCTTGGTTAGTTTTTAGTTTTGATACAAGTCGTCGAACTCCTTCTGATGAAAACTGAGTAAGGTGCAAAAAGAAAAATTTACACACAGTTACGCTACCCCCAGAAGTAAGAGGAAACTCGTAAGTAGCGGAAGTCGATTTTTGTTTGAATTTTGCTTGTTGTAAACTGAGACCTAAGCAAGATTGCCAGGACATCCGACGTTGAACGTTTTTTGTTATTATGAACCAACTAATTGGTCCTGAAAAGTTTTTCGAGTTTCGAATAAAGTATCTGCCGAAATGCACCGGCATCACTAGGTCAAACTTCACAACATTTAAAAGCTTTACCTTTATGTTAGCAACCTATAAACACACAACCACCAGCAGGAGCAGCGTATCTCTTTTCCTTAAGAAGTTGATGCTTTGTAACTGTCTTTTGTCTTTTTCGTGATCCATAACTTATTCTTCCAACTAATACTAATTCACTATCTAAATTACCTTCATTTAAACTCATAATTTCACATAATTTTTCCTCTGAAACTAACCTGTTAAGATTGTGTACTGTCAACAATAACAATAAAATCAAAACCATGTATTTAAGTCACGTAATTGGAATACTTACTCCTCTATAGCCGAATAGAAAGTGTGGGGTTTTGCTATAACCGTCACACATCAGATGTGGGGTTTTGCTTTAAACACCTACTTTTAAATTAATATTACAACTGGAAATGTGGGTTTTTGATCGGCAATAAACATGACAGGCAATGTATTTTAAAATTACGAATTAGAAACATCACTTATTTAAAAAAATATATTTTTGGACATGTGGGGTTATTAAAATTACCTCCTCATATACGATGAGCTATATAACAATTGAGGCCATCAGAAAGGGACGAGAATGTGTATGTTCAATCTAGAACTCACCGATGTTTCTCTTTCGCTTTGGGTATGTATATTACCGTAGAAAAATAAAATAAAGAGGACTATTTATAAACTATATATAAATAATCAAATAACATACGTAGAGAAGATAATATATTCAAATACGCGTGACAAAAATACTTTAGCAAAAGTGTTACCAGCTGTTCAGAGACTAAGTATTATGATACGTACTTGTAATATCTATATCATATAAACCGCTTATCTGAAAAATATTTCAGGAGTATGCTAAAATATGTTACGGAGGAAAGACCACAGTCGCAAGGGAATATAATACGTTTGTCCTCCTCCTTTATCTTTTTTCCTTCGTAAGAATTATCTCTCTCCTGTGCGTGTTTTTTCCTGTTTTTTCTTATATTCCTTCCTGTTGTTTTCTCTGCTCCATCAATTCAAGAATTTCGTTGATCATTAATTGTTATTTTTTTTCCTTGTTTCTTTTAGTATGTTTTTCTATTATTTTATATATTTTATATTTATATCTTTAATAATTTCCCATATTTCTGTGTTTTGGGATTTTTTGAAATTTTTTGAGCTTTACTTTGATATCAACTATAACAGGATTGTGATCTAAACCGATATTTGCACTAGTATATATCGTTATTCCGTTTACACTATTCTTAAATCTCTTATTTACTAAGATATAATATTATGATCTCTGATTATGTGATTTGGTTTATTTCCTGGTCCCTTCCGTGTATAAAGCCTTCTCTTGTGTAGTTTAAACCAGGTATTTGTTATAGTATCCTATCATGTTCTTGATAGAACTGGTTAAACCTATCATCCCGTTCATTGCTCTCTCCTAATCCCTATTCGCCTACCAAGTCAGATCTTCGACATTTTCCAATTTTCGTATTAAAAACACCAAGAATATACGTAACTTTAATTTCCTTTTAGATTTTTAAGTGTTTTAACTGACTATAGACATATTCTACTTCAGTGTCGTATTTCTTTTCTCCAATAGGAGCGTATACCTGAATATTTACACTAAATGGTACTACTCTTGACTAGTGTGGGGAATCAATATTCCTTTTTAAGCAGGTTTTGTTCTCATCCACCAACTGTTAAGATTTGTATGTATATATGTGTATATGTAGAATTTAATTCTCTGGTGAAGATTTATATCAAATCATACGTTACCTTAGTGTTCTTGCCTTCCTACAGCATACGTAAGTGGTACAAAATATATCAATATCAACCTGACAGTCCTCTTTGTATACTCCTGTGGCAAGCGCGCCAATTTTAATTATAAAGGTGTAAGATATTAGTACGGTCAATTTTGGTCTTCGTTTCTCTTAAATGCAGAAATTAATAAAAATTTGCAAAATTTTACCACATATTTTTTTATTGTTTATATTTTTTAATCCCTGGCAAACTTTAAACCTTTAAACTTGGCAAAAGGTTAATTTTGAATCTTAAAATTTGAAAATTGGTACGTCTGCTGTTTGGGCATCATACAAATATTCTACAACAACAACAAAAAATATGACATCAATATGTCAAAAATTTGGATTGTATACCAGAGTATACATCGCCAAATATACCGAAAAATAGGTTTGTATAGCATATCGTACATTGCCATATTATAAAGGACAAGTAATATGAATAAGAACTATTAAAATTTAATCAAAAATATTTATTTATTAATGTGAACATCCATAAAACAATTCCTGTTACGCTAAACGCCTGCCCTAAACATAGTCCAATATTACACTTGTTACAAAATATGGCAGTTTGCCCCTTCTTGCAATTTCTGCACCTATCCATTGCATCGTATACTGGAAAATGATCCAGATGATCTAATCTGATATCATCTTGGGGTCTAGGCTTTACCGGGTTTTTAATTTTTTTGGAAGGTAGTGGTAGCTGCTCAGTACTGGCACATTCTCTTTTTATTTTGTCAACCTGCAGTAGACTTTTGGCAAGTTTAATTCTAAATTGTTTTAAAGGAATGATTGTTTTTTATCTTCTTGTAGAATGCTTGCATCAAGTTTAGAAAGTAGACAAACATTATTAATGGATATATCCATAATTTGGGAAAAAATGCCATATACGATCTATGTGTTTTGAAGCGTATTCTATTTAGACCAATCAATATGTCTGCTAAATCCACACCACCCATATGACTGTTATAGTGTTTTATTAACTGTGGGCATGAAATGTGGATTTGCCTGTTTTAAATTTTAGAGAATCTTTGTATGTTTGCCATTGGAATGGAGGATACATAAGAACTACATAAGGTTACGGACTTTTCTTCTACTTCTACCATTTTCTTATCAGATTTAAGTGGGCAACCCCGTAGTCTGTCTTTCCTAATAGTTTCCAAAGAAAGTATTTCAAATTCACATCGAAGATATGTAAAAAGTTCAAAATTTTTAAAATAATTATCGAAATGAACCGTCGATAAAGGTTTATTTTGGATTTTTGGGAGAACATAGTGTTAAAACACATTTTGCCACAAATCACATGTTAAAGTTTTGGACGAAGTCCTGAGTATTTCCAATTTTTTTTACAAAATTTCGATGTATGTCAGGGATGAAAGTTCTTCTTCGCAGGGTGGCAATCCTCCAAAAATAAGATCTTGACAAAGCTTTATTTTTGTTCTATCGGATGTATATATAGGAATTAAAGGATCTCAATATTTTTCATTACCAACGACAAACATTGAAAGGTATTTACTATTAGTTCTATTATGTCTTTCGATGGTTCCGTCTAATTTCGCATGGAAAGGCGTAGTGTGAGTTTTGTTAATACCCAAGATTTTCGTTAATTTTTGCCCTAATTCTGATTCAAAATTTCGTCCTTAATCAGAATGTGACTATAAAGGAACTATACGTCTTGATACGACATGTGTTACGAATGCTTCTGCTACTGTAGGTGTTTCTTGATTAGAAAGGGGTGTAATTTCTGTCATTTTGTAAAATAGTCCATTGCGACCATTAAGTACTTATTTCCTACCTCTGCCATCAGAAGTGGACCGAAAATATCCACTGCAAGTCGTTTAAAAGGCTCCCCGGAAAGATATTGTGCAACTTTACCACGACTTCTTATTCTAGAGCCATTTATATCGTTACATAAATGGTATTTCTTATACCAATCTTCTCCATCTCGGCGACAATTGATTTAGTAAAATCTGTCTCGAACTATAGCAAGTGTTGTTTTAACTCTGCTATGCTTTAAGCTCCTATGAAGTTCTCGAAACACACTTTTAATATTTGATTTTTGGCAGTATAATTTGTTGGACTGTACTTATTCCATCGGCACTTTCGATATAATAGACCATTACGCGTTGGAAATATATAGAGATTCCCATTGAGCCTTTATAGTTGCACTGTATTTGGTTATTTTGTGACTTTTAAGTCATTATCTGCCTTTTGACTCTTTTTAAGGTTTTCCAAGAATGTCTGATCATTATCTTGTTCGTGTTTAACTGTGGTCTTCCAGAGTAATATTGGCATTATCGTTAGCCACGCCTATCTACGCCGTTTTTAATACATACGTTAATATGCTCATAGCTTCTTCATAGATTTTAACTCGATGATAATATAATATATATTTTTTGATGTTCCAGAGTTCATTAGACATTTCATGATTTTTCGATGGCAAAATTTTTCTACTATTATACTATTTATCTATGGCAATATTGTAAAATTTTAATACTTCTTCTTTTTCGTGACGTTACGACTTTTTCTATGTGGGATAAATATTAAAGAATTTTCGTAACAATATGATGATAATTTTTATTAAATTAATATAAACATTGCTTGGTTAACAAAAGTACCTATGACTAAAAGAATAAAAGTAAATTTTTATGTGTAGTCTGAAAACTTGAATTTTTCCTAAAATGACCGGATCATCACTGAACCTGCAAGATTATTAATCGGCTGCTCCCAAAGAACTGCCTCGCAAGTATATATTTAATTTATTACTTAATAAAGGTACTGTTGAATATAAAACAGAAATCTGAACCGATAATTTATTAACTCGTAACTTTGCTGAACGGCCAGATAATATATTAATATAAAAAAGGGGACTATTAAAATCGAATTACAAAACGAGATTCCCAGGTAATGATGTGCGGTTGTCTACACACAAAAAACGAATTAATTAACGAAGCTTGTTCTTTGGCAAATTATATAAATGTTTTGATGCAAAAAATTAGGAGCGAAAAACTGGTCTCGTTCGATTTCAAGATGGCTAGTGACTTTATTTAACGAACCTGAATTAGCCCGGAGTACCCATTAATTTTCACATGAGACAAGTTCGTGAGAAAGACAGGCCAGAAGTTATTTAACAGATATAATATACTCACCGATAAGTACAAACATATGCACAAATAAATATAATAGAAACAAGAAATTTTAAATATCTAACCTATTACAAAATACGTACACCTAGTTCAATAGTGCCACAAGTCCAAAATACAATAATTTCGAGAAATGGGCAAAACGTTCTGTAGCAAAACGAGTTATGCCTTGTAAATACTTTATTTTTAGAATGACTGGCTTCAAAATTACAATTTAGTTAGCAAATTATACAGTTATTCGCTGGATCTTAGTACAATTTATTAAAAATAAAACGTTAATTGTATTTTGATAGTTATGGCGATATTGCATTGTGAAGAAAGTCATTTATAAAACGATAAATAGAAGATACGGCGGCAACATAATAAAAAAAATCAACTAGTTCTTACAAAAAATATTTTATAGGTACATTATTACAAGTGTGTATGAACATTTTTTTTAATTACTATTAACCAAGTCCTTATAAAAATTGTGATGAACAGGTAATATTAAGTTTTTATTGCACAGTTCCAAAAGGTGTTGCTTGGTTTTTGCGGATATCGATGGAGGCTTTATGTACGCCTTTTTTAAATCGATTACTGCTTCCACAGTTGCTGAACGCCCCCTTGTCGATGCTTTAAAATGGACCTCTTCGAACTCATCGGCATTAAAATCTGTTTTATAGAAGAAAAATCCAGGATTGCTTTTGACAAGTTTAATAAGTTAGATATCATTCCAGACTACCTTTTCATCTTTTGTATTCTTTGTAAAATTTCCTCCAATTTTTGAATTGAGATCTTCAACGTTATAAAAGTCTTTAGTTGACATTTCTTTTACATTGTAAGGATTTCCCTCTTTTTTGCAGATCTTATGATGACAGGCCATTGTGCAGGAACATAAATGGGACCTGTTTTAAGTATTTTCTTCTTTTGCCTCTCAATAATTGCGTGCATGGCGTCCCCTTAATTTTTGGTATGTCCCACTGTTAAAAATTTATGTGTGATTGATTTAACATTAATTTTTCCAATTGCATAGAGATACATGGTAACTATAAATTTATTTTTATTTTGCCCAACACAATTGTCGCTATAAAATATAACGTCTTTATTATTACAATGATTTGAAAGATAATCAAACAGACACGTAGCTATTTCGTTTGAGCCGCGGTTAGCAATAGCCTCGTGCCAAAAGTAACAGTAACCAGTCTTTTGCAATATCTGAAAAATTGTAAAGTTGAAGCAGTTCAGGCGGCATTTATAGTAGAAGCTTGAAACATCTCCACAAGGTGTAGGAAGGATCGCCTGCAAATCAAAACAAGCTACCAATACTTGAGAATCATCTTTTGCTCTTGCTAGATCTTGTGCTTTTTCTTCTCTGCTTCTAATTTTATTATGGATATATTTATTATAAGTTTGATGAAGAGTAGCTTGCTGTTCAGCAGAAGAATTTTTATATGATTCACAAATTGCGCACTGATCTTTTTTTGGCTGAAAGAAAGTTATGTTAAACTCAGTTTTGAAAATATGCTCGTAAGTGCATTTTTTAGCCACAGGCCTTCCTTCACTCTCTTCCTGTAGTTTGTAGTAGCGATACATTTGAGCTAAAGTAAATGAACCATCTATGTATTCCTTTGTAGTTTGTGCTCTAAGATAATGTGATTCTACCCTTTGGAAAGAATTTATGTATTCTTTTATTTTATTTTTCACTGGTCCAGTAACCGTTTCTCGTTTCATAAAAATATACCTGCTCTATGTAATCATCTTGGCGAGGGTCTGTATGTAGATTTTCTTGATCTTTAAATGTATTTGCGGTATGATTTGATTGCACGGGTAACGCAACCGGAGTAAGCTAAAAAATTACATACATTAAGTAAAACCTCACTGTGATTTTTGTTGAAATACAAACCTCCGTCAACACAAAGGAGATGTCATTCATAACCTCAAAAACCTCTGAATTGTCTCTCAGATTCTCATCATCTTTAAGATAGCTTTGCAAAGCTAGTCCAAGCATTTTTCTTGCCCTGGACATCGTGTTTGATAATAAAGTTAATAATAATATCACTATACACTGTTTTTAGACTTTAAATCAAATAGTTGTACACTAAAAACGTGGATACCTCGTGCATAAATAATTGAGAACTGATAAAATCGTACCACTAATCTAACAATTTTTGCAGTTGTGGCCGTATTGAATTACATCGGTTGTATTGTGGCGGAGTGTATTATCACCACATCTCCTAGTTATGACCACATTGCATTTCAAAACCCTACAGTGTAATACCGAAATATCTTACTTTATACTTATCCAAGACAATATTTCAGTTAAGGTTGTATTGCATTAGATGGGGTATCATATATGCAACATGTTTAAAGCCTTAACTCAAAATTAGAATTTTTGGTGTTGTGGCAAAATTGAACTAGATGTACGATACGTACACTGGCCACCTTTCGAGTAAATTCAAGATAACTTTAATATAAATCATGATATAGTAATGAGTATCAACTCAAACAACGTCAAAGCACTTGGTAAATTAAAAATGTACTATGTAATCCAAAAAAATACAGGTTATGCAGGAGTAACTAATTTTGTTTTTTCAAAAAATGTGGCCACTGTACCAAACTAGATGGTACAGTGGCCACAAAGGTAAGGTACAGTGGTCATTACTTGAAATTCTTATATTTTTATTTATGGCCTCCTCATTTGTGACTCCATTAGCCTTACATAAATTCCAATGAAGCAATTCTGAAGACGATTTTGTAAAATGATGGAGATGTCTCAATATGTCGATGAAGACTTCTCCGTTGACCCAACCTGTTTTTACTGCTGCTCCTGCAGATTCAGGAGGTGCTCCCTTCAATATTCTGTCCTTAAATTGGACTCTGGGAAATACAATGAAGGGCGGTATAGAATTACCTATTGCATTAATAAAACAGCATGCCGTAACCAATACCCCTCTTTCATCTGAAGTTACTTGTCCAACTTGTTTTAAGCCTTTCAGACATACTACATTTGGAGGATTATGAATAGTGGTAAGTGCTGTCTCATCCAAATTGTGGATATTTTCTGGACTTGGGCCATTAGGAAATTTATTAAAAGCGCTAAACAAATCGTCAAAAAATTCGTTAATATCTGTTTTGTTGAAACTGGTTGCACTACTCAGGCTAGTCGCCTGTGGTTTTCTTATGGATAGCCGGGAGTATCGTTTCATTAACCGTACAACCAGTCTACTCCAGCGTGTTTATTTTCGTGCCATGAATTTGAAAACTTAAGATTGTTTTGTACAGTCAATTCATATGCAAATTGTATTACATTATTTCTGGTTTGTAACTCTGTTCCCCGAATGACGTTTTTACATTCAAATAATATTTTTGCCGGATCATAAATTTTTAGGGTTATGTTAGTCCCACGAGTGTGTAGCTACAAGACACATTTATTGTAATACATATCAACACAATGTGTACTATTTGTTTACTAAAAGTTAAAATAGTTTTTAATACGTATCATACTTACTTTGGTGGTACAAAAACATAAAAACACTTATATTTTCATTCAAATATACAGTGACGATTTACAAACTCACCTACTGTCAAGAAATAACGGAGAGTAACTACTGGTAACCAGGGTTGCCAGATGATTTTTTTTAATTCCCTCGAATTTTTGCCAAAATTTCCCTAGATTTTCCTAACTACTTGACAACCATATTTAGCCTAGAATGGACCACCTAAGTCTGACGTCAGAATCAGCGGGTTTATTAAAAACCTTTCCAAACATTTCTAATTTGAGTTTATTGGTCACATAAGAAGTTGGAAATATTGGTATTTTAATTGTTTGTAGAATAAATAACGACTATTGGTTATGAACATTCATTCTGTGCGATTGGTATTATTTGTTGTTCGTGAATTTGTGAGGTAAGAATCCTCCTCAATCTTTTCTCCTTCGTAAGGATATAGTAGCGTCATGTAATTTTATTAAATACTTTTGTCCAATTATCTCTTTGGAGAATGAATAACCAGTCATCTCTTTTATTTGGTCCGACCATCGTACTGGAGATCTTCCTCTGGATCTTTTACCCCCTACGTTACCTTAAACTATCATTTGCTCTATGTCTTCTCTTCTTCTAGTTATATGTAAAAAATATCTCAGCATATTTGGGTTGACAGTTGTGATGAGTCTAATTTTATGTTAAGTTCTGCTAGAATTGAGTTATTTGTGCGATAAGCGGTCCATGGTATGCGCAACATTCTACGGTAGATCCACATTTCAAAGGCCATTATACGCTTTGAATCGGCTTTCGTTATTGTCGTAATATTATGTCGTTATTTTGTTATTGTTGTAATAAGTTTCTAAAGCAAAGGTGGCAATGCTCGAACAAGGCGTAATTTTGTTTTTTTTGTGATGCCAGTGTCCTTCCAAATTTTTGAGAGTTTAGCTGTTGCCGATCTGGCCATTGTGATGCGTCGACGGATCTCGTCTTCGCATCCTCCACTGTTAGTAATAAACAACCCTAAGTTATTAAATTGCCTGACTACTTCGTAACCTGCCATATTTTTTATCTCTGCTTGGTTATTTCTGATTCTATCGATGATCATCACTTTGCTTTTTTGCATATTTATTTTCAAACTATATTCCGTACTCACCGTGCCTAGCCTATTCATAATTTGTTCCAGTTCTTCTGGTGATGACGATAACAGTGTCATCAGCATAACGCAGGTTTATAATTTTTCTTGCTTCTATCGTTGCTTCACCTTACCTTGCCATTTTCCTCAACAACTTGACGCATATGTTCACTATACACATTGAATAGAATAGAGCATATTATGCATCTCTGTCGAACTCCAGATTTTAATTTGATGTTTTTCGAAATCACATTATTAACTCTTACATTAGCAGGTATTATTTACCTATAGTTTTTGTAATAAATAGATAAGATGTTCTGCAGTACTCATTTCACTAAGTGTATGCCACATTTTATTACATTTTACGGTATCGAAGGCTTTGGAATAGTCAACAAAGCAATCTCGAAATTTTTCGATAATTTGACGAATATTAAGAATATGTTCTCTTGTTTCTCTACCTGGGGCAAATCCGCATTGTTCTTGGGGAATATGTGGTAAGGGAATTAGATTTAGTCTTTCATTAATGATGGTTAGAAGTTCTTTGCTCGCGTGTGATATTAATGCTATTGTGCGGTAATTACTGCAATCAGCTGTCGGTAAACCTTTTTTTATATATGGGAATAAACGCAAGTTTACCCCAGTCATTTGTCTACTTTTCGGTATTCCAAATCACATTGCAAATTCTAAGCATTACTTCCGTCCCTAATTCTCCCATTTCTTTTAGTGTTTCAGCTGTTATTCCATCTTCTCCTTCTGCTTTTCTGGATTTTAGCTTTTTAATTGCCACCTCAATTTCTGATTTCAATATTTGAGGTTCTTTTTCATAACTTATTTTCTCTGTATTATTGTCTCGGTCGTTGTTAGAAAATAGTATCTCGCAATATTGCTTCCACACCTCTGCGAGGCCGTCTGGGTTTTTTATGATATTTCCACTATTATCTTTGATGATCTTTGCGGTTTGAATTCTCTCGCTAGATACTTGACTTTTGAGAAAAGTTCTCTAGGTTCTTGGCGGTCAGCATGTTCCTCTGGTTGTACACATATGTTTTTAATATAATTATTTTTGCCCCTTCTGCACAAGTGTTTTATAGTTGTATTTATGGTAAGAATTGTAAGAATAACAAAGTATTAAGATATTTTAGTCCAGGTGGATCCCTGACGTAATTCGCTCTTTGTGAAATACCACCACTCTAGTCATCGACGGGGAATAACATAAACAGTTAGAGAAAGACAAACTAGAAACCAAAAATCACCCGATGGGCGACGCCAATACATACTTTAGCCCAGGTAGATCCCCGACGTAATTCGCAGTTCGTGAAATTTCACCACTCTAGTTTCCGACGGGAAATCACATAAACAGAATTTAGTGATTCCACGAATAGTATGATTTCCAAGTAGATAATATAATATGTGCAATTTTGGAAAGTTTATTAAATAAAACTGATTTTTTAAAATATTCTTACAAATATTAAGAATTCTATAGATTTTTCATAGAATTGAATAAAAATCCCTTTTTCCCTAAGCTGGCTCAAAATTCCCTAGGTATAGGGAAAATTCCCTAGGTCTGGTAACGCTGGGTATTAACTACGACTACGACCATGATACTATAACAAAACAAGATAAGTCAACGCGCATGTTCTTGTGACGTAAGCCCGAGACAACTTTAATGATAATAATAAATGTTTCTATAGATAATAATATATACTAATGCCCATTTTATTAAAACTTGAAGTAATACTTTATTTTTGATAGGTTTTTAAAAATGGTTACTATAAATAGTGACTAAAAGTTACTTTGGATGTATGTAGTATGTAAACTGAAACATATTTTTCGTTGTTATAATGGCGACACATTAAAAATAACAAAAAATTATTTAAAAAACTTAATCAAAGCTGCAAAATATGTAAATATTAGCGAATATGTAAAATTACTTTTTTTTATATGTAAAATGTATTTTAAAATACGAATTCTAAATCAAAATATTAGATAATTACAATATCGCAAAAGAAAAATCACAAAGATTGTAAAATAAATGTCTAAATGATAATTTTCATAATTTTCTTCATATTTTAATATTTATTATACATATTATATAATTTATAATATTATAATATAATATATATGACTTAGACGGTATGGTCATAGATAAATAATATAATAGTAGAAAGGTATGGTTTTAAGTTCAAGTTTTAAAAGATGCCGGAGAATTTAACATTGTACCCAATGTAACACTGTGCCCCCTCTTCCCCTACTTAGCTTTATAATGGTAATTAAAAATCCAAAAAATTGCATTTTTCTCAATTAATTATTACTTAATAACTAAAAAACTGCATCGAATTCTCAGCAGCAAACATGTAAGCTTTCTTTATATGGTTACATGTTAACTAAAGAACTTGCTACTTACCGGGATTATTCTTAACTCGCAAAAAAACTAACTTCCTTAGAGTATAAGCAAATACTGATAGAGACAAGGTACTTTTGATTTCCGTAGGTGGTTACGGGGAGCAGCTCACGTCCGCCAAGATTCCAAGATGAAATATTTGCCCCTATGAGCAGTAAGTGATTGGCTCCCGCATACATATGCAACCACTCAATAATAAAATAATATGTTAATCACAGATAACGTTTAGATAAATAATAGTTAATAAAGAAACCAGAATATAATAGGTGGAGTTTATTTCTACATCGTTCACTATTGCTCTTTTATTAATATATTATTTGAAAGATATATTTTTTTGAATAATCTTGTATTTTATTTTAAATTTCAAATCCGTTTCACCTCCTCGTTACAATGATACAAAGTTGTAACTTGATATACTGGATATTTAAAAAGTTATAACCAATATTACATGAAAATCATACTAAGTTTAACTCTCGATATAATTAAAAAGGAGAATAGGAATAATCTATAGCAACCATAGTTTTTTAAAAATAGTCAGAAATTATAAAAATAATTAATTTTAATAATATTCGTTAAATCATATACAAGGTAAATAAAAATGAAAATACATTATTTCTTGGTAATTTTAAATGAATATAAGCATCGGAAAGTGTATTACCATATTTCAATTTTTATAAAGTATTTCCTATGCCTAAAGTTATTAGTTTTTTAGTTATTTTCATTTTCCTATCAAAGGGTTAATACTATCCAAATATTAATTTTAGCAGTTTACCATTATTGTATGTTAGTTTAGTAATCGAATATTGATACAGAAAAGAAAACAATTTAGGTACACTTAAATCTACACTTTTGCAATAGTAAATTTTATTCAAGTTTATGCTCCTATGACAGATAAAGATGACAACGATATCGAACTAGTTTACCATGATTTGAAACAAGTCTTAAAATTAATGAAGAAACATCATACTACAACAGTAATGGGCGACTTCAATGCCAAAGTTGGCCAGGGAAGAGTGGATGGATATGTGGGGGAATATGGTCTAGGAAATAGAAATGAACGTGGTGACCGTTTGATACAATTTGTAATAGCTTGAAGGCAAGAAAGGAGTAGGTTGCAAAGCCGTGGCTACGAAACATAAAGAACTGGACAGGCATAAATAACGCCGGCGATCTTTTGCATGCCGCAAAAGACAGACGTCTGGCCTTAAAATAATTCGCTAACGCACTATAGGTGCACGGCACTATAAGAAGAAGAAGAATACACTTTTTAAGCTACCAAAAAGAAAATTGTAAACATGGAAATCTCCCGGTGATACAACGAATAGAATAATCCGAAATCAAATTGAGAGTGTCCTCATTAGACAAAGATTTCGTAATTCTATACTGTCTGCCAAAACTTATCCTAGAGCAGACATCGGTTCAGACCATAATCCCATAGTAGTCACATTACGAACCAAATTGAAACTGGTTAAAAAAACCCACACGAAGTAGAATTGATATTAAGAGATTAAGTAAACCACAAACAAAGGAACAAATTGTAAAAACTCTTACTGAAAATCTACGTAATGCCCAAGAACTGAAAAAAAGATAACATTGATCAGAAATGGGAAAATATAAAAGTAGCAATAATTAAAACAGCAAATGAAAACTTAAAACCAAAGAAAAGAAAACTTAAAATCAAAGAAAAGAAAACATAAAAACTGGATGACTGAAGAAATACTACTATTAATGAATGAAAGAAAATCATTCAAAACAAAAAATCCATTTAAATACAGTCAAACTGATCAATTAATTAAAAAGAGACTAAAAGAAGCTAAGGAGAGAATGTTACAAGAACTAGAAGAAATTGAGAAAAAATATGACTTTTTTAACATGCATAAAAGAATTAGAGAATTAACAGGAATGGGAAAAACACTTCAAACTAGGCAACTAAGAGATGAAAGTGGTGCACTTATAACAGATATAAACCAGAAAATGCAGAGATAGACATAATATATAGCACAACGTTTTGAAGACAAAGAGAGAACAGAAGCATCAAAAGAATTTAAGGATGATACTGGGCCTGACAGTATACGAGAAGAAATTGAATATGCAATGAAACAAGCTAAAGGTGGTAAATCTCCCGGGCCTGATAAAGTTCCTATCAAATTACTCAAAATTGTGAATACTGAATCTATTGATCTTCTTTTGGATCTATTCAATACCATATATAGAACAGGTATAATACCTAAAGAATGGCTCCAATCAACATTCATACTGCTTCCCAAAAAAGCCAAAGCAAAGGAGTGCAATGAACATCGCACCATAGCCTTAATGAGTCATATCTTGAAATTGTTTTTAAAAGTAATTCACAATAGAATACATAAGAAATTAGATGAAGGCATAAGTAATGCACAAATGGGATTTAGGAAAGGACTGGGAACACGAGATGCACTGTTTGCAGTATGTGTTCTTGCGCAGAGATGCTTAGATATAAATCAGAAAGTATATGCCTGTTTCATTTATTTTGAGAAGGCATTTAACAGAGTGCAGCATAATCGGCTTAAGAAATTTTATTAAATAAAAACATAGACAGTAGAGACATAAGAATCATATGTAACCTCTATTGGAAGTGAAAGTTGAAAATAAACTGACCGAGGATATCCAGATTCGACTTGGAGTCCGCCAAGGGTGTATTTTATCACCCTTGTTATTCAATTTATAAAGTGCAGCCATCTCAGAATTAGTGCTTGCCAAGGTCAGTGAGGGCCTTATAATAAACGGTGAGCTACTTAATAACATAAGATATGCTGACGACACCGTCCTTCTGGCAGGAACACTAGAAGAAGTGCAACACCTTGCTGAATAACTAAATATATATTGCAACGATTATGGACTAAAAATAAATTTAAAGAAAACCAAGTTAGTACTAGATAATACAGAAATTGAACAAATCTCTTCGTACAAATACCTTGGAGCATGGATCACAGAAGATACTGATCAGACAAAAGAAATAAGATGCTGCATTGAAATTGCACGGTCAACTTTTAATATAATGAGAAAACATTTTTGTAATCGCGATATCAATATATCGCTCCGGATAAGAATGCTTCGATGTTATATTTTCTCTACCTTTTTGTATGGGGTTGAAGCGTGAACCCTTAAAAAATTCAACATTAAAAACCTAGAAGCATTCGAAATGAGGTGTTACCGACGTATTTTGAAAATATCATGGATGGATCGCAAAACAAACGAACAAGTTCTCGAACAACTAGGAAAACAATGCGAAGTTTTAAATTCCATAAAAATTAGGAAATTGGAATACTTGGGCACATCATGAGGGGTGAAAAATACGAACTACTAAGGAATATAATGCAGGGTAAAATCAAAGGCAGAAGAAGCGTAGGAAGACGTAAAATCTCGTGGCGACGGAATCCCCGTCAATGGTTTGGATGCAGTTAAATTCAACTATTCAGGCGCGTAACCAACAAAATTATAATTGCCAGAATCATTTCCAATCTCCGATAGGAGCGGTACTTGAAGAAGAAGAAGAAATCTACATCTACTGAAAATTCCAAATTAGCTGAATGTATGGAAACTCCCTTACATTTAAGACGTCTTGTTTTAGCTAAATTTAGCTATTGCAAAATATATCGCTACATATCTGTGTCTAACATAGTTGACAAATAGTGGCATAACAAAAATTCTCCAACTCTAGGTATAGCATTTCCTAACGTTTCTTTCTATTTAGAAATCCCAGCTGAAACTAATTTCTTGCGATCTAATTTCAATATTTTTTATTCCCAAACCAAAGTTTATTTCCTTACTTCTGATGATAACAACGCCAATAAACTTCAAAAACAACTTGCCAAATTTGATAAGCCATATAGGATTTTCACAAACAATATTCCATTTATTCCGCAGAATTGTTTACAACATATCAAACTCTGGAATGGACTATTGAGAAAAAATGTTTGATCGACAAATAGTAATCCCGTTGGATTTAAAATCTGCGGTGTCTGCTTTCGATAATTCGCATAAGTATATATACAAAAATAGTATTATCGTAAAAATTAAAAAAAAATCAACCAAAGTTACTTAAATGAAATATTTCAGTCTCTTTTACATTTTTGCACCACAGTATTTTAAAAAATAATCAACAGCATTTGTCCTCAGTCCCCAGTAGCTTGGGGTCCTCAGGTACTGCAGTTCTATTTTTATAGGTGTCAAAATTTCGACCAATCATGTGCCAAATCACATACAATTTCTGGTAAAAGAACTTGCATAGTGTCATACAGGGCAAAAATGTACGTGCAAGAAACGATACAAGAAAACATAAATACCTTTTATATCAGAAACGATGTAAGAAATGATACAAGAAAATGCATAGTATCACACGGCCTTAAGAGTAGCGACGAATTAAAAATGCGAAAATATCAGAATTTCTACCAAGTCGAAAAGCACAGATTAATCCAACAAAAATGGCGGCGGTTTAGTACAAACCGACAAAGTTTCGCTTTGAAACTTTGTCAAAAATTCCTGTAAGAGAATAGGGTGATAGGTAGAGTAAAAGAGGTTTTTGAGTCTCTAGGAATTTAATCAACCAGAGGGTATCGACTTGTCAAGAAGGCTGGATCAGCGGACATATCGTGACCGGATCTGCAAGTTGGCCATCGCATCGTGCACCGTTTTTATACACTAAAAAGTGGGTCAACGGTTCCAACGGTCTTTCTGGCTGTTCAGCCATTGGACCTGCACGATAGCCAATGCTTAATCTCTTGTCGTAATATTAGGCTTAGCCATTCTTTTTTGGGGGTATTTAAAAAGGATTAAAAGAAAAATTTAGGTTGGAATGTGTAATGTGAATGTATAAATCTAGCTTTGTCCCCTCTGTCTATCATTATGTTATATATTTACCTCCTAGCCGTTGCCTGTCTTGTGTTGTAATAAAGTCGCTATCAGAGGAGCCTTAGCGTGAAAAGTATCCCTATATTATGTAATATACAATCCCTTGTTTTTACTAAATACTCACTTGAAGTTGGTTAGGGCCCTGAATGTAACGAATGAAAGTATGGCTTTTTATCAATCTACTGTAGGCGAAGTACCTACTATTTTGTTAACAAATGCAATATAATAGGTCAATACATCACTAACAAATTCAAGTAGTCAAATATATTATCGTGGCTGAATTGATCAAGTTATCCAAAGCCATAAATTAAATAAAAATTTGATATTAGATTTGGTGTTTCATATTCTTAGATTTGGTGTTTCATATTTTCTATTTTTAAAAGCACTATTTCTTAATGCTAATCATTGGTCTAACTTAACATCAGCTCTTGGTTATACCTTCACGAGCATGTAATATATACTAGCAGTTTATATGTCTTAATTCATTAATATATTTTTAATAATCGATTTTCCCTCGAGTTACCTACTTGACTGCTCATTGAAATCTCCGTATTTCTAGTAATAAGTTAATTCATTTTACCTGTTTAAATAATTTACTTTACTGTTTAAATAAATAAATAATTTTAATTATAATATTACTATACAGTGTATATTTATTATCAATCAAATTATTATAAACCTCTCTAGTTGAAAATAGGGTAGCACATTATTATAATGGGTGAAGAAATATTCCCATATATTCGGTTTTAGTAACTTCTTTCAATTTCCACTTAAGAAATTAAAACGTCAAATTAGCCGTATTTTAAACTGAAATTATTGTTCATTCTCAAGAAAATTGGTAAATAATATTAAAATGCCATGAGAAAATAGCTTCAAAACAATATTGAAAATATATTTAAGCAGATGTCTAAAGAATTAAATAGCGAATCAGTAAAATTAGAACTTAAATGGTTTATGGTAAAACAAAGCAAAAAGAACGAAATCCGACTCAGTGCCAAACAAAATATAATAAAAAGATGAGGCTGAGGCAGATCTACAGGAACCACCAATACTACACACTATCTTTGATAAAAAAAAACCTGACATACTCAGAAAAGAAGTTGAAATAGCAATAAGAAGATAAAAAACTCAAAACGCTGCTGGTATGGATAATATACCAATCGCAATTAGGTAGTCCCTAGATGACATCGGAGTGGTCATAATGCACCAAATTTGCAAAAAAAATATGAAAAAATTGCACATGACAAGAGGACTGGGCGAGATATATATATATATATATATATATATATATATATATATATATATATATATATATATATATATATATATATTTATATATATATATATATATATATATATATATATATATTCCTCTCTATAAAAAAAGGACCGAGGAACTAATGCAGCAAATCGAACAATGTCTTGACATGTCATTAGACCACTCACCAATAGATTGAAAATAAAAATAAATATAATGAGAATGAAGCAATTAAAAAAAATGCTATTAGAATATAACAAGGATTTACCTCTTCCACCGAGAATAATAAAGAAATATTTTAGAACAATCATTACTGAAATAAATATTTAAAAAGCGTTTGTGATTTGACTTAGTCACATGATTTCCAAAATTATTTTTGAGAAAAGATATGTAACAAGGTTAAAACTAATTATGGAAGAATGCAAAATTCTGTAGAACACCAATGTGGGTTCCAAAACAAACTTGGAACAATAGAACGATATATAGATGTCTATAGATGGGTTAACCAGATACACAGTGACTTGGAAGGAAAAAAATTCTCTGCTGCTCTTTTAGATGTATTATTTTACAAACTGAAAAATTACCTAGCATATCCTCATTATCAATTAGTTACTTACTAACAGGAACTTTCCTATTAAACAACATAATGATCTCTATGATATTCTTTCAATCAAATCCGGTGTTCCACAAGGCAGCGTATTGGGTCCTTTACTGTACTTTTTGTATACAGCAGATATACCTACTACTGAAGAAACAACTGTGGTAACCTACGCTGCTGAGATATTGGCCTTGCATGAAGGTAAAACTAGTGCTTCAAGAAATTTACAAAATAATCTGGATAAAATTCAGGTAAGGCTCTAGTAATGGAACATTAAGTTAAATGAAACTAAATCCAAACAAGTGATGTTTACTTTGCGTACAAATTGCGTGAATCTAATTCCCCCGGCCAATTACGCCAAGTACCTGCGAAATCTACCTTGATCGACGGCTTATATGGAAAAAGCATACCTTCAGCAACAGAAAATAACTATTGTTCTAAAGCTATTTTCTTGTGGAATTTTAAATTAATTACTATTTAACTGGAAATAAGCCACAATTAAAGGTTAAAATACGTTTATTGACGTTTCAATTTCCACTTCGGAAATCGTTCTTTTTATTTTTAAATTCTAGAACGATTTCCGAAGTGGAAATTGAAACGTCAATAAACGTATTTTAACCTTTAATTGTGGCTTATTCCCAGTTAAATAGTAATTAAAGAAAATAACTAGGGATTAAGTTTATTCAAATGTATTTGCTTATTGGACGATAATCACAACTGTCTTTGAACAATTAAATCCTATTATATAAAGATGTTGTGCGACCTACATGGAACTATGGTACCCAACTCTGGTACACTGCAAGCAACAGCAACATCCAGATTCTGCAACGTTTCCAAAATAAGGTAATGTGCACCATAGTCAACACACCTAATTACGTATTAAATAAAGTTATCCAGCATAATAATCCAATTGCTCCCATTTAGGATGTGATTTCTGAAGTTTTGGAAGATATCAAAAACGTCTAAGAATGTCTTTTATTGTGTTTATATTTTATTAGTCTTATCAACTTGGGTTGCATTAGATAGGTGGTTTATTGGATCCTCTATACAATGAATACTTTACAATATTATTTAATTATTGCCCTATTGGGCAGATTTCTGAATAAAGGGAGTTAAGAAAATGTTAGCGTAGGCGGTATTGTAGGTAGACTATTAGCGCGAAGCTTTATACTGTTTTCTATATTTTTAAAATTTAAATATTATTTTCAAAATTGAATAAAGTAATTTCATTATTTATTTATTATTTATATTTTAATCAAAATATATTATATTTAAATGATTCAATAAATTATTATGTGTGCTCCTTTCGTCACCTGTTGACGTATGAATAAAGCATACGTTGTTTACTTCTGACAGACCTGTCAAATTCAAACTAAATATTAAATTATATGTAATAAAATATGAATAAATATCATATAATAGTAAATTGAATTATTGTATAAACTAAATCATATGTTTAAAAATAATAATTGTAGGTACTTATATGAAATTATTTTAAAATGAGAATTGTATTAAAAATTTAAACAGATGATTCAATATTGTTATTAATCGAATGATATTTACGACTTTTAAATTTTGTCGATCGTTGCGAATCGAATATGTTATTGACAAATATTATTTTAATTTTTTACTTCTTATTTAATCTCTGTATTTTGTTAATTATTTTTCATGCAGTTTTTAATTTAAACCCGCTTAGAATAAATAATATACGATGACTAGAAACCTGAATATCCCTGAGTACGTCATCTTGTGACGCTATTTCTGTGACGACGCCATCTTGTTAAGCTAATTTCGTGACGTTCGCCTCAGCAGTTTACGATAGAGAAAAAAGTAATAAAACGTCACTATAGAAGCTTCGCTTCAAAAATCTAGTCTTTTAATATAATAAACATTTTTCAAAAAAACAAATTCAATCTTACTGTTGTTACATTAAAAAATCTATTTTTATAATAATAACCTTCTAACCTTGATTAAAAATAATGGAAAACTAATTAAAGATTTCACAAATCAGAAAATAATCAACGCACGCTCTTTGTATCTTTTTAGTTTTTAGTTTTCGTCAATTCCTAGTAAGATTTTCCTATTTTTACTACTTGGAATTCAGTCATTACGACTATCTTTTAAAAAGCAAATATCGTCTTAATTTTGGTACATTAGAAAATCTATTTTTATGTAAAAACATTCTGAAATCTAATGAAGAAAGCGGAAAATAGCTAATGGTTGCTCAAATCAGAAATAAATCACCGCATGCCTCTTCAATCTGTTCTTAGTCAAATTTAATAGTTACAAAGGATAACATTTTGTTTTTTCGTGATCTAATTAAAATTTTATTAGGTCAAACGTAAAATTTATATACAGGGTGGTTCCTGAAGAGTGTCTGTCAGTTTTCAGTTTTACTAATTATTAAAATTTTAAAATTTCTGCCCCAAGAGGTGTTGAGTATCAAGGTCTCATGTAGAATTTAATTTGATTTTTGATAGTTGTAATTAAAAAGGAAATGAAAAAAAGGAAATATACTTTTATAACGGTATTTCTGTATACCCTACTTCTTCAGACTCACAGATCTGAAAACATGTGATATAAACAAACTACTTGTCGACTTTTGAGCTGGCGATACCTTGTCCGGGATGTGAATAGGGAAGTCTTGGATATTAAAAATATGTTTGTTCAGTGGATATATACCTGTCTGTTTAAAACTGTTGACAGAGTTGTTCATTGAGGCAGCTCTGTTGCAGGCGATTCTATACAATTCTCAGGCCTTTAAGTTTGTCACAACCTTGCGGTTGGGTTTGAATGAATCCAATCTTCAAAAGCTCTAAAATGTTTTTAATGGAAACAAAAATCCAACGTCAAGGGGCTTCATTTTGTGGCTCGAGTGTCGGGATAGACAGACGATGCTTCCATTGTTGTTCCATGCCTTGTAAGGTCCACGTTTCTCGTATAGCTGTCACGTCCGTAGAAGGCAAGGAAGACCGGATAATATGATATATCTCATATTAGGCACACTTGAGGGTGTCATATTAGGAGCAACTACGTAGGAACTTTCTAGTCCGAATTTTGAGATTAGGATTGGTTTTTACGTCACCATATTTGCTTGTGTGTACAACGAATTTAAGTAGCTACCTACTAATTACTAAGGTGATTTTTTGTATCTCTTACCTTGAAGATGAAAATTCAGTTTAAACTAGACCAATTAAAAAAATTTTGACTCACAAAAAACTTCACGACAGGTAACACTAGATCACAGACACTCGACCCTTCACAGACTACTGGAAACACTACCAGAGCTTAGTTTTCACGTCACTCACCCGGCTGCAGCAGTTACAAGACTCTAGAGACAGGGGTCTCATATTAGGAACGGGTCTCATAATAGGATCCTTAACCCTACTGACGTCCTGGGAGATTTTTTCAGGACTCAGGGATAATTTTATAACATCTTGATCATATTTTGGGATGAATTGAACTTATTTCATTAAGTGAGCATGTTTTGATAAAGGTTCCTATCAATTGAGCAGGTTTTGATAAAACTTTTATTCTAATTAAGTTGTTTTCTTTGAGAATTCAATCGTCCGTACACTCTAGTTGCAGCAAAGCCAAATAAATCTGCTTTTAACATAAATCATCATCATCATCATCATGCAACCTTCATTTATCACGTCGACTGCTGGACATAGGCCTCCCTTAAACTTAAACATAAATACAGTATATTATCTCATGTCTCTTTATTAGTACTATTAATTTTGATTTTGTAGACATCCATACATATGTATGGTTCCACATTTGTTGTTAAGCTTCTTTTGTGCCAATTTTTTTTAAATGATTGTGCTCACTACTTTTCGATAGTTCCTGTTTATCTTCAGAAGTACAACCTAAAATAGGATTCATTTCCATTGCTTCGGGGTAGCTGAGGCTTCTCTATTTGCTTTTTTCTAGTCCATTTTTGAGCAACGAGAAGCTAGAAAAAATACACGTCCATTCCCTTCATGCAAGAGTATCCCTACACAAGATGTCAGGTGTCACAGCTCGGAATAGTTTAGAGATAGTAAATAAATATATCTATGTAGGTCAGTATATTTAAATTATTTTCATAGCACAATTTTCGTTGCAATCAGGGCACCAAGTCCAAAGGCTTTCATTGCACAAAGTAGAATGAAGTTGATTAATTAAAGGAGAGGCTCTAAAAATGCTTATCGAAGTGTGCTATGGAAATAAGTGAAACATACTGACACACATGTATTTATTTTCTATGTATTAAATATTTACAGTAATACTTAACTGCTGATCTTTTTATATCTAAATGTTGTTTAAATAAGGGTGTGAATATGTGACAAACATAACGAATTTATTTCAAATAAATTTCTCTATGAAAACCATTACTCACACGACTAAAAGGTTATATCGCAGTGGTAATAAAAGGTAGTATTGAAGTGTGGCGGTTATGTAGAACGAGATCTCTATAAGAGATTTATTTCTTTATATCCATTTATATTCATGTGTAAAAAAGACATTCAGACGTCTCGAATTTAAACGTAATTTGCGTATTTTTTGCAAACTCAATAACTCTCTCGAACAAAAGCTGATATTGAAAAATGCTTGAAACAGTTTCTAGGATAGTAAGGAGCAACTAAAATGACATGAAAGGGAACTCACCCCCATCAACCTCCTAGGCCCCGTCAACCACAACCAAAAAAGTTTTAATTGCAAACCCCTACTTGTGATACATTATTGAAAAGACTATAAAAATGCTATCGAATGGTATAAATAATAATTATACAGAGTGAAGCTCTAATTGTGAAACTTTGACTTAAATGGAAAATTTAATGAGGTTTTTGTTGATTCTGTCGATGACCCTGCAATGAACCAACAAACCGTTGCTTGGACATCCCTTTTGATGCTGGTGCATCATAAACAGAATTTGGTAAAATGCACCTTCTATATCTAGAAAGATGGTTAACGCAATTTCTTCATTATTAACGGAGCGATTGATTTTCTCAACTACCTCGTCCAATGCTGTCTCTTGATAGGCATGCTAATTGCCATTTAGAGAAGATAATCTCCCAATGCCCCCCTTAATATGTCTATCAAGATTTTTGTCTATTATCTTTAACAGAAGGTATAATGTCAAAATATTGGTGATTTATATTCTCTCTGGAGTTGGCAATATTTTGGCAATCGTTGTATACATTAGCATTGTTTTTTTTTTTGGTTATTTTATTAACTATAACGAGATCCAGTTTATGATATGTCATTTAGTGGGTCTGTGGGCATAGCACTGTCCTGGTAAAGCTAGTATTATCATTCCCAAACATACACTTAGGGACATATTAATAAATAAGAAATATGATTAGTTTAGAGGAGTACCCTAAAAGTTAAATATTAAAATGTTAGAGGTTAATTGAAATATCTTTAGTTTCAACATTATTATCACCAGGTATTTAAAGGTGAATTTTAGTCTTCCACTCTGTCATTACATGCTTTAGAACGGTCATTATATTGTCATCGCTATATTTTCAATATGTCTACAAGCAATTTATGCGGCATTGAGTCACTTCTTGTAGTCAATCTCAATCAATCAATCAATAAATCAATAATGCCTTTTTATTTCTCAATAAAAAAAATACAATACAATATTCTCTTTTAGCGGCATTTTTCACCTCCTTGGCACGTACCATCAGGAGGGTTCATTCTATCTACACTAAGGCTCATTTTATCTAACAAGGTCATTAAAATTCATAAAAATTTAATTAAATAAATATTCATATCTTCTTCTTGGGGTGCCTGATGGTTCCGAACGTTGGCGATCATTCTTTCTACGATTACTTTGTTGGTTGCTATACGAAATAGCTGTGTTGAGGTCTTTCTATACCATGCAACGCCAAATCAGATAGCTCACCAACTGCTTCTGAATGGCAAAACAAACAATCGTTGCAAAACGCCAAATATTATAAGAACTTAAGACCAGGAAACAACTCTCTTACGAAACCCATTTATCATCGAAGAGCTCAAAAATGGTATTGACTGTATGAAAAATGGAAAATCACCTGGGGTGGATGAAATCCTAACAGAGCAGATAAAACATCTCGGGTAAAAAGCAAGACAATGGGTGCTCGATCTATTTAACATCTGTCGCTTTACCTACCAGATTCCAAAACTGTGGCGCAAATCAAAAGTAATAGCCCTTCTGAAACCTGGCAAAGACCCTGAACTACCGAGTAGCTACCGTCCGATATCTCTGCTATGCCATTTGTATAAATTGTATGAACGCCTCATTTTGAACCGCATCCAGGAAACATTAGATGCAAAACTAATCCCACAACAAGCAGGCTTTAGACCAGGTAAATCATGCACAGGCCAAGTGCTAAACCTAACAGAATACATAAAGGAGGGATTTGAGCAGAAAGAGATAGTAGGAGTAGTCTTGATAGACCTCACAGCGGCCTATGATACGGTAAACCACAGAACCTTGCTAACTAAGATCTATAACACTGTGCTTGACTATGACCTGGTAAATATCATTAGATCACTGTTGTGTAATAGACGCTTCTACGTTGTGCTAAATAGAAAGAAGAGTAGATGGAGAACCCAAAAAAATGGCCTACCTCAAGGAAGCATTCTGGTGCCATCCTTATTTAACATCTACACCAACGACCAACCAATGCACCCTTAGACTGAGAGTTTTGTTTACGCTGACGACCTTGGTATAGCCGTAAAGGAGAAAACACTCACACAAATACAGTCAACAATGGAAGATGCTTTAAACATGATGTCAACTTACTACAAACAAAACTCATTTTAGCCAAACCCTAGTAAAACCCAAGTATGTGCATTCCATCTCAACAACCAACTGGCGCATGTAAAACTAAATGTTTCTTGGGAGGAAGAACGCTTGAAACATACTGATAGGCCCAAATATCTTGGAGTGATACTAGACCGGTCATTAACCTATAAATTCCACTGTCAGAGAACAAGACAAAAGGTCTCTACGAGAAACCACCTTCTCCGGAAACTTGTAGGGAGCAAGTGGGTTCAAACCCCCAGGTCTTGAAGTCAACAGCTGAGGCCTTATGTTTCTCAACAGGGGAATATGCTTGTCCCGTCTGGGGTAGATCTAGACACGCCCAACAAGTCACCACGGCGTTAAATGAAACATGTAGAATCATTACCGGTTGTATGAAGCCTACCCCTCTACACCTACTGTACCGGGTAGCTGGATTCGCATCACCAGACGACCGTAGATGTGCCTCACAATATGTGGAGAAGTTCAGGCAAACTTTCGATGAACGGCACCAATTATACGGGTTTGACGAACCGCCAGGAATCAGCCGACTTAAATCAAGGAAAATTTTTATGAGAAATGTCAGCGTCGAACCACCCGAAGTGTTCCCCCTACATCCAGAACGGCCTAATGGAATGAACCTGGACTGGAGAACCTGGCGGACACTCAACCGCATGCACACAGATGTTGCCCCTGTAAAACAGAACCTCATTAACGTGGAGCACCTGAGAGTATGCAGACTTTGCCCATCACAGTGCACCCTCGATGATTTATGGCTCGCAAATACAAAGGCTGTAGACGTAGCCCGATATTGGGCAGAAAAACTGTAGTTGGATCCAGACTTGAAAAAGTAAAGTAAGTCTATACCATGCAGGTTAGCAAGCCAGGATATTCTTCTTTATCAGTCCATATTTGCTACTTGTTTCTGTTATTTTGTTCATTAAGTTTTGCAGCCCTTCTATGGTATTGGAAAATACTATTGTATCATCTGCATACCGCAGGTTATTGAGCTTGACTCCATTTATTGAGATAAAATATTCGTATAACTAGTAATAAATTAAATTTGTACATTCTACTGAGTAAGACTTCGTAAGGTATAGTTTGCATTTGAAATGATTGAATTTGTCCCTTAGGAGGAGTGAAAGCTGTTTATATAATAATAATAACAAGATAGACAAGACAGATAAAAAGATAATAGCTATACGCAAACAAATTATTAATGCTACTTTTAATATTTTCATCCTATTGAACTAATAGATTTAGTATTTAAATAGGCTCACTCAGTAACTCATACCTAGATGGCCATGCCTCCCGACAATAACCTGCTAACTCAGCCTGTCCCAGTTTCATCATAATAACTACTTTCACTCTAAGTTCATTTCTACCCAACCACTTTAACCTAATCTGTTTCAACACCGAACATTTTCCCAAAAGATGTATCACATCTTCCGTTTCCTTCGTGTTACACATTGAGCAAAACCTTCTTTCATCATTTCTGCCAGGTCAATCATTCAAATATAGAAATCTACATCTTAATTTGAACAGCCATCAAATGTCCCAAAATTTTCCATTTCCAGTAAATAATACATATTTACTCCTTCTTCCCGCAGTTCTTTGTAGTGTCCACGAAAATTTGATTCAATTGCCCTATTCTCAGCCTGACGCTCTATCTTCTCCTTCTTTTTTTCTTTTATATTCTCAATTATACTAAGCCAGCCAGGCCTAGTCAATATATCTTATAGTCAATATATTTTACTATTATTTAATAATATTTACTAATTTACATTAATTATAATTAATTGTTTCCGTTTTAGGGTCTAAAAATACAATAGTACTCACTTTTTTTTTGTGAATCGCCTTGTATACTAATGTAAGAAAGTTCAAAATCACAAACATATTAGCTTTTAGGAATCGTTGGGTTACGTGACTAATTTCGCGTTTTTTATTTTAAACGAGAAGATATAGATACGCTTATAAATTAATATTTTTATATTTTACTCCAAAAATAGTTCAAGAAATATATTTTTTCTGAAGATATACAAAATCAGAGAAAAGTACATCGAATAAGGACTATTAATAATTAACAGTAAAACATAAAACGAACAAACTCCTTGATTGATATCACATATAACAGGGTATAACAGGGAGGATTCCGCAAGGGAAGATCAACAACCGATCATATTTTTAATCTAAAACAAATCATGATCAATTGTTAAAAATACAACATTTCAACACAGGTACTTTTCATTGATTACAAATCCACATACAATATAATAGACAGAAACAAATTAATAGATACGCTAAAAGATCCCAAGTGCCATAAAAAATAGTAAGATTGGTGAAAATGACAATTAGAAAAACCATTTGTGCTGTGAAATGCAATGGTACAGTCTCAGAAGAATTCGAAGTGAAAAAACTAGTTCTCCAAGGAGACCCGTTGTCTAGCTTGCTATTCAATATAGTTCTAGAAAAAATTTTAAGGGTTCGAGGGATAAATAGGTCCGGAAATCTTTTCTACAAAGAGCATTAATGCTTAACGTACGCTGATAATGTGGTTCTCATTGCAAGAAATGGAAAAGAACTGGCAAGTATAACAAAAGTACATGGAAATCTCGAGAAAAAAAGGAATAAACACTAGGAACTCCTTTATATTAGAGGTGAAGGATGGATCAGTTGCAGAATTCGAGAAGGTGGATGAATGTTTGTACTTAAGTACAAACTAAAATAAACCTAAGACTTGCCAAGAGCAACAGATATGTGGGGGTATAAACAAAATAATTAAGGCCAAAGATATATCTCATAATACAAAAATAAGAGTATACAAAACTATAATTAGACCAACAATGCTATACGCTGCCGACACATGGACTATGAACAAAGCCATACAGAACAAATTGAAAACATGGGAAAGAAAGGTACTTTACAGAATGTTTTGGTGGAAAAGTAGAACAGGGAGAACGGAGAATTCAAACAACTTAGTTCAGATTTCTAGAAAGAATGCAAGATGATAGACAAATAGATGAGTTTTAAGGACATAAGACATCATGCTTAATATTTGATAGTCTTCGCAGTGTGGGGCATTGGATTTTTTTGGTAATGTTACGAATGTTGATTTAAGCCAGTCTGATGGTATTTTACCTGTGTCATATATCTTATTGAATAGTGCTGTCATATATTCGAGGCTTTTACTTTCGTTGTCTGCAAATAAGTAAAGTATTTCGACATTGATATTGTCTGAACCGGCTTTTCCGTTCTTCTGAGCTTTTACTGCATAAATAACTTCTTCTTGTTACGTTGTCTCTGTGGGCTTTTAATAATATTGACGACCAGTTTCTTTTTAATATCTTTTATTAAAGATCAACTAAACTTAATACATGATTATATCTAACGTGCCATCTTTTACCCCCCTCTTGTCCGCTGTCCATCTCCTTCACCTGTCACTCATGTTAAGGTAGGTTTACAAATATTAAGGTAGGTTCACATAACATAACATGCCATTTTTTTTACAAAAAAAAACTAAACTATCCCAACAACCTAAATCTACCCGCAACACTACACTGCCGCATTACTCTTCTGAAAATGAAAACCTTTTTGGTCTATTTACAATTCGACCACTCCTGGTACAAAATTGATTACTTACATTTAGTCTATGTGACCTATTTAAGCTAACATTTAAATTGTCATAACTTTGATTTAAAATTGATGTATCGTTGTTCATATTTGGAGCCTCATACAAATTGAAACTAGCTGCTGTAGTATTTTCATGCTTAACTATCACCTCACTACTTTGTCTACTAATTGTACTGGCAGGCTTTAATATGTGTTGTCTGTTCTTACGATAATGTACACCTTCAGGTGTTCTGACGACATATGATCTTGGAAAAGGACCTATTTCTGTCACAGTAGCTGGTAACCACGGTGATAATGGAACCTTTTTATAAAATACATTTTCTCCAACAAACAGAGTCGGTAAGTTTCTAGCTGACCTATCATGATATTCTTTTATTTTCCTTTCTTTTTCCTTAATAAATTTGTTATATTCGTTTCTATCAATTGTTTTTGGTATGAGTATTTTTTCACTAACAGGTAATTTCCTTCTTAAATTACGTGACATTAATAACTGAGCTGGAGAATAATCACATTCTAACGTTGTATTTCTGTATTGCAACATTCCCTGATATGGATCAGAGCCTGACTCTATACACTTATTAAAAATATTCTTTACAGTTTGAACTGTCCTCTCTACCAAACCATTACTTATTGGATAATAAGGACTAGAACTTTGATAAGTAATGTCCCAATCTACTAAAAATGACTGAAACTCTTTTGATGAGAATGGGGGACCATTATCAGACATTAAGATCAATAGTATTCCATGTCTCGCAAATATAGACTTCATTGTACTAATTACCTCTTTTGCTGAAGTATTATTTAAAGGCGCTATTTCAAAGTATTTAGAATAATAATCTACTAATAATATATATGTGACTTTACTATAATAAAAAAGATCAACACCAATTTTCTGCCAAGGCAAAGTTGGTATTTCATATCCTATTACGTTACTTTTTATTTTTACAACGACAGGTTGATTCTGCTCTATAGAATCTTGTTCCGACATGGTTGAACTTTATCTTTTGACCGTTTTTAATTAAATTTCTTTTAAAACCAACCATACCACCATGTGCTGATAGACCATGTTTCGACTTTTGTATGACTATTATAATACTCGTTGCTATAATCTGACCTGAATT
The DNA here is from genome assembly GCA_918026665.1 of Diabrotica balteata. NCBI lineage: Eukaryota > Metazoa > Arthropoda > Insecta > Coleoptera > Chrysomelidae > Diabrotica > Diabrotica balteata. The sequence goes on from OU898278.1 coordinate 21,319,516, forward strand.
TTTAATTCTGACACCATGTTACATTGTCTCTGTGGGCTTTTAATAATATTGACGACCAGTTTCTTTTTAATATCTTTTATTAAAGACCAACTAAACTTAATACATGATTATATCTAACGAGCCATCTTTTACCCCCCTCTTGTCCGCTATCCATTTTCTTTACCTGTCACTCATGTTAAGGTAGGTTTACAAATATTAAGGTAGGTTCACATAACATAACACCTCTTTTGATATTTTTGGACCTTTTTCATTTATTAGATCATCAGTGGATGGTTGAAAACAAGGTCTATCATCGTCAAAAGTGTCTAAATGTATTATTTTCATCTCTTCAGTTTGTCTTATGTACCTAATTATCTCGTTGTTACTATTCCTTAATATTGTGCCTTGTCTCTTTCTGTGTCTATTTGTCATTTCTTCCCCTTTTTTTTTGGACATTAAAGGTGTCGTATCTTTCCTGAAGTTGTTCAATTTCTAGGCATTTGGTTGAAATCCAGTTTTCTTTAGCTTCCTGCATTTTTTTCCAATAATTTTATTGACTCGTTTGTATTCTATTGCGTTTGTTTTATGTTTTCGTCTTATGTCCATGAGGTCCATGATCTCTTGCGTTATCCATTCTTGTTTTCTGTTGTTATTTTCGTTTTTAGAGCAGTCCCTGTTACTTCAACGTCTGTCTGTACCAAGTTTTTTAGCGTTTATATTTATTTCTCAACCTTGATGCTTATTTCATCTTTCTTTTCAGGGTTTTTCAGTTGTAAGATGTTTATTTTCCTTTACATTTTTGCCCTTTTAACTTTGACAAACCTTCTTAGTCTAAAATCCATTATAACTGGATTGTGATCGCTATGAATGTCAGCTCCAGGATATGTGTTCCATTTATAACATGAAAAAAATATTATAATTTCCGAGTTTTTATAGTTTCCATTACTTCCTTGATTTTTTTCATTCAGAGTAAAACTATTTCATTTCCTATTCGGTCAACTCAACGTATATTATGGTTATATTATCGTTCAGAATATACATACTTTATAAAAGTTTTATGTAGCTTCACTAGCGTATACTTTAAACATCTATAGTAATTACATCTAATAACCATCTACATAAAATTTGGAATCTAATTTCTTAGAAAACCAATTGATTTTCTCTCCAAATCAAGGTCGGATCTCCTCTGGTTATCAAAGAATGCAGGTGTGAACGTTCTATTTCTTCGAATTACCGCAAATTGAAATGTAGATGTTCGGTAGGAAAATTACTTGATGGAATTAATTTAATGAACAAAGGCGGATACATTTGAATAAATTAAATACCCGCGTAGTATTAAGATTGACCCACTTTAATCTGAACATCTACTAATCACTGGATGTAGCTGGTAATATAACTAGATACTGTACTTGACCTTATGTTTGTTAATCTTAACTAAGTGCTAACGTAGGTTTTGATTTTAAACTTCCAATTAAAATACCAGAAGAGTTAAAAAACGGCAGGGAAATATAAAAAAGGGATGAGGAAAAATATCACAGATTTAGATCTCCATTACATATAAAAACAATTAAAATGTATTAAATAGTCCTTAGGGAAAAATCTAGAAATTATTATTGAAAAATAACAGTAGAACTGATCAAAACAGGAAGCTCAATACAAGAGTCTTCTTCTTCTTTTTATATAGACAAGACTCTGTCTGTCTTTCAATGTGCTTCCAATAAGTTGTCGTTCCATCGTTTTCTTGCTCTTCCTACTGATCGTCTTCCTATTGGGGAACCGACTCTTGCCGTCTTTACCACTCTATTTGTGTCATTCGACTTATATGATCGTTTCATTCTACTCTTCTATTTCTTAGCCAGTTCTTAATGATCTCCATCACTTGTTCTATTATCTGACCTTCCAGCTCCAATTTACATCTTAGTAAATTTGCTGTTATAACCATGCATTTTGTCTTTTTTGAGGAAATTAACGTGTTAAATTTTTTGGTGGTTATATTAAATTGGTGCAACATACGTTGTAAATCATCTTTACTGTAAGAGAGTGGTATTGCGTCAAGTGTTGCCCAAAATCGGTCTTGGTCTTGCAGTCTTGGTCTTGTTCTTGCGTTTTTGCAAGACCGAGACCAAGACCAAGACTGCCTAATTTTTGCAAGACCAAGACCAAGACTAACCGTGCAAGACTTGAGCAAGAACAAGACTAAGCCTACGAGACTCTTGCGTCTTGCAGTTAGGACTGAGTGTGGTTTGAAGGAGTATAATAGTTCGGGTTTAGAGACTCTATGAGACGCAAAGAAGTATTACCAAAAATTTGGAAAATTGGACTTGTGAATTACGAAAAATAGCATAAACATACATAGCGAAATATTCATTACAATAACACTTAAAAATTTGACACGTACTCAGAGGTCATAATTACAATCTAAAAATAAAATATTTTGTACATTCTTTCTCAGCACACTACTTCTTCTCTCTGAAGTTAATTGTCTAGATTTTGAGACTAGCCCCTTCTAATAATAAAATAATATCTTTGCTTTGCGACGTCGACAGTAATATCGTATCGAAAATTTTTAAAAATGTATCACCTTAGCTGATAAAAAATATAATTAGGTTAGCATATTTTTTTCCTTATAATTTAGTTACGAGGAATTTAAATACCACAAATCTTATCGGCTAAGACTAAACATCTTTTTTGCTGAGTATGCGATGATACCATTCAAAATTTGCTGAAAGAATGCGGCTAATATTCAAAAGTAACGAGATAAACAAACAAAGAGATAATGCCGATTACAGTGTAAACAAAAAAATACCGATATATTAAAAGTAACGAAGTAACGATAATAATTCTCGGTTTTTTATTCGGTACAAGATACATACAAGATATATTAAATACCTTAGCATTATACAGTAAAACTGACAATGAAACGGACAATTAAACGATTTTAACATCACAGATAGTGAATGGCAAACACTCGAAAAAGTACAAGTTTCTAATAAAGAGTAAAGTTTCTAATAAACTTTAAACTTTTATCAACAAAACTTGGTGGAGAAAAATATGTTACATTACCACTAGTGATTGTATCATTCAATCTCTTGCTCGATAAAATCCATCGTAAAACAATTAGATGAGAATCCTTAATCGATCTGAAGTAAATAAAAGGCTCATTCTTGGTTTTCAAGCAGCTCGAGACAAAATGCTTAAACATTATAAGAAGAGCAACTGGATTTATTGTATCTCTTTAATTTTAGGCCCAAGGCATAAGGCTCAGACTTTTGACATGACGTTATGGGGAAAGCCAATTAAAACAGAAAGCCTGCGGAAATTTAATAAACTTTACAAAGAATATAAAACTCTACACCCAGTAAAAAATCTCTAGAATCACCAAGAAATGAAAAGAAAGTATCTGAATATGATGAAGATGAAGACTTAATAGACTTTGAGAAACTATCTGAATGCTCCTCGACTTCATTTGGATCTTGTCATTAAGGCTTAGTTATTGACGAGTTGGAGGAGTACCTAAGTAAACCCGGAGCCACCAACTCGGAAGACATTTTAGAGTGGTGGAGGACGCATGAGACAGAATATCCGACTTTATCGAAGATGGCCCGTGATTTTCTTTTAATACCAGCAACTTCAGTACCTGCTGAGAGATTATTTTCTAAAGCATAGTTAGTAATCAGAAAACATAGAAATAGGTTAAGTGATGAGTCAGCCAGATGGTTACTTTGTATTAATTCTTGGTCAAAGGAATAAATATAAAGTATCAGTAATGTAAAAGTTTATTGTGCACTGTGTTGTATTTTATTTTTTATTTAAATAAATGGCAAATTATATAACTATTTTATTCCATTTCATATAAGGTGAGGGTCCACCAATCCCTTTCTAGACAAATAATGTTCTTTAAAAATACAGTCAAGTTTATGTCATTAATTTGGTTGTTTTGTTTTTTAACCATGTTTGTGCATGCGTAAGCTTGTTAAAAGCAAACGCTTATTAATAAACAGATTGACTCCCGTGGGACATGGTAGATAGCTCAGCTAGTTAGAGCATAGGCACGGATCGCTTAGATCGTGGGTTCAAACCCCACCCAGTGTCAGTTGTTTAGACATTCATTAATTTGGTTGGTCTTTTTATGGCTATGTTAATTCAAGCTTAAGTACCTCTTGTGTTACGTTGTTCAAGATCTAAAGTAACGTTTAATAAATAGCAATAGGCTAATGGGTATTTGCGAGACTTGCAAGACTCTTGCTGCAAGACCAAGACCAAGACCAAGACTGGGAGCGCAATACCAAGACCAAGACCAAGACCAGGTATATTGGTGCAAGACCAAGACCAAGACTGTCTAAGGTCCGCTTGCCATTATGCTAATTTCAGTACTGAATTCAGTGCTAAAAATATTAGTTAGTTGCGCGAGTCGATTTAGTATGAAAAATGTATGTTGGTGTTTGCAACTATCTTGATTTTAATTAGCCTGTAGGCATGCGCTCTACCAATTTTGTATTGACAGTCTAACCTATCTGAAGTTTGTTTTATAGTTTTATGATTAGAGTAAACAAAACAAACAAGAGTTTTTACAATTCCGCCTTTATTTCTCCCAAAGCTTTTACTCTCTTATTCCTATTTTTGTATAATGGATGTTTTGGCACATATAAACAAGGATTTGCTTTATATAGTTCGATTAAATTTTCTATTTGCTTTTGACTCCACATATTTAAAACAAAACATCAACATACGTAACATAACCTCAGTTTTAGTTAATATTGGATCATTTTTAGTACAAGAAATTAGAACATGTTCTAATTTTTAGTACTGAATCGGCGCGCGCACCTAATTTGTAGATACAATATTTTTAGTGCTAAATTCAGTACTGTATTTAGCATAATGGCAAGCAGACCTAAGTCTCGTCTTGTTCTTGCATTTGGGCAACACTAATTGCGTCGTCTGCATAGCAGATTATTTTAACTTGTGTTTCTCCCATTTGGTATCCTTTTTTAGTTCTTACTTTTTTTATTATTTCATCCGTAATCAGGTTTAACAATAGAGGACTCAGGTAATCTCCCTGTCTTATCCATTGCCAGCTTCAATAGGGTCGGTTAGTTCTTCTTCTACTTTTACTTTTATTATGTTTAACTTTGACCTAAAACCTTCTTGTTCTTCTGCTATTGTTATAAATTCATTTAGTTTATTTGTTATCACTTTGGTTGTTAATTTTAGTGTTGTGTTTCATAAATAAATTCCTCTGTAATTTTTCGAGTCCGATTTGTCTCTTTTTTGAAGATAGGTATCAGAATGCTTGATCTCCGTTCTTGAGGAATTCGGTTTTGTTCTATTATTTTTTGGATTAGTTGTTTGGTCAGATCTGGTCCTCCGTACTTTATGAGTTCGTTTGATATTCTGTCCTCTCCTGGTGTTTTTTTTGTTTTTTAATTACCTTAATGCTTCCTTTACCTCTTCCTTCTCAATATTTATTTCTTCGTTTGACGTCACCTGTGGTGTTGGTGATTTATTATCGTGACCTTTAGCAAATGGGAATCTAATGTCGTTTGCTCATGTTTCCTTCTGAATGTGTTTCGTTTCAATACAAGAGTAATTTTCTTAATAAAGCCAATATTTTGAAAATCTGTAGAAAAAACATATGATACACATCGAAAAAGAATTATAACTAACAAGATCATAAAATGAAAATAGGAATTTCTAAAATAAGGCAGACAATATTGTTTAAACAACATAGACTGATAAAAAAGAAACATTTTAGCACAGTCAGACATGTTTAGGGGCCATTTATTTAACTGTTTGTGGCTGTCGTCTGCTGATATCCATCCCCTAGATGGGACCTTCTTGTCGATGTTTTTAGTACAAAATATATAGTCATCCTACATGGCTCTCCAGTTATATGTTTTTTATTTAGATGTTTTCCAGGCGGCTTTGCACCTAATTTGTTATGGTTTCTACCTGATATTACAGTTGTTCGTTCCTTTGGACTTCCTCATATAAAAGACACCTCAACGTCTTGTACCAATTTATTAAGAAAATTCAGGTAATTTCTTACTTTGGGAAGTTGCTTATTAGTGAAAATACTTCACTTTGTAACCCTGTCAAGCATTCGTAGTCTATCTGACTTACTAAATTTACCTGTTTTTCTGAGACCCCTAATTCTATTGCACATGGAGTTTTTGATCCATTATTGTACATAATCAACCATATTTGGTATTAAATAAGGGATTACTCATCCTTATATTTATTATCCCTATATTATTTATACATGATTATACATGTTCAATTTTTCTTGTTCAAAGATTCTGGTATTGTCATATTTCTTCATGTCTTCATGTGTTTTTACCTATAAGTCTTCTTTTAATTCTTTTTACAGTGCCTATTCGTTGAAAATCAGTATGGCTATCTTAATTTTGCTTGGTTGTAGACGTATTCAAAAGCTTTTTTAGGTTTTGAAGTCAAGATATTCTTCTTCTCCCTGTTTTTCTCTTTCCAAATACATTTCCCTGAAGAATGAGTTTCAATAAGCCATATCTCTGTTCATTTCCCATGATTTCTTGATCATTTTTCTTAAAGAAGCTTCAGAAAGTTTTCAAGCCTCTATTCCGTGTAATAACGTAAAAAATACATAGCATATGATGATGGAGATTTGGGCACCAAGTGGTAAATCGTGCCTTCTGAAAATAGACTTCGTCTTTACAAACGATGATCTTGCTTTCTCTATGTGTTGTTTCATTTCAGTAGAATAGTTTCAGTTCCAAAGCCTCAGGGTGGTCTAAAAGGCTACCGCCGAAATATGTAAGGTTTACGATTACGCCACAATTATCGATGTTTTCGGTAGATCTTGCTTAAATTTATCCGCCACACTGCGAATAGTCCTTTTGGTGGCCGTAAAATGGGCGAAGCGCTGGGCCCAAAGTTTAGTAAAAATCAGAAAACTTACCTTAAACTATCAAATTATCTCATAAAAATAACACTTTGCATTCCTATTTGCCCGGTAGTCCAGTATGCCACGGTCTCTCGTACTTTTGCATCTTTATATAAGCTTTATACGTCATTTTTTTTGGCTGTATGGCTGTATATTAAAAAAAATTGTTATCAAAAATTTTTCAACGAGCAACATCAGATGTTTCTTTAATTTACTATTTATAATAGTATGATAATATCAATGTTTATATTTAGACTTTGCCAATTTAAAATAATTGTTACTAAATAACTTGTGAAACAAACAAAAAGCAAATTTTAATAACAATTTTGACCTACCTACTAATGCCAAACCACAAAAGTTAAAATAAAGTACTAAAACTTTTAGTACTGTCCTTGTAAATTTTAGCGAATGTATAATATTTTAATCTATATCTTAAGTGGAATAAAAAATTTGCGTACGCTTCCAGGTAGCATATATTACGATTTGATTTCTGAAAATTACGTTCCTCTTTTAAGAACTGGAGATAACAGGTACATTTTAAACTTCAAAAAAATTATTAAAATTATGTAAGAATATTATCAAGTATAGGTGTATAAACTTGAAGAATTTTTACTTGGAAGAATAGAAATATCTAGTTTATTTTAACTAAAGGGTGTCCCAAACAAAATTAACCAGGTTTTTGAAGCGAAGCTTTTATACTGGCGTTGTTTTACTTTTTCTCTATAGTAAAATTCTGAGGCGACCGTCACGGAATAAGCACCACGAGACGGCGTCATGGGTAGCGTCACGAAATAGCTTCACATCGATTCACTACTCTCTATCAATTCATTTTGAGTTATCATATATTTATTCTAGCCAGGTTTAAATTAAAAACTGCGTCAAAAATAACTAACAAAATACAGACAATATATGAAAAGTGAAAAACTAAAAGAATATCTGTTCAATAAAAAAATGTAGTAATTACTACATCTTTTATTGTTCATCATCATCAGTTGGCGCTACAACCTTTCGTCTATTAAATTTAGTTTCAGCCTCCCAGGACGACTTTGTGGTTTTTCGGTTTGGCATCGTTTGGTATTTTAGCAAGGCTAAACCCAGTCAGAGAGTAGCATGGAGTAGTGCTGACGAGGGACAAAAACATATGTATAAAGACATGGTAGATACGCAGTTAGAGTCTAAGACATTAGCTCCCACTAAAGAGAAGACAATAAAAGAAAACATTGAAGACATGTGGGAAAAAAATAAAAATACTGTCCTGGAGGCAGCAAACCAAAGTATACAGAAAAAAAACCGTAAAACAAAGAAAACCATGGATGACAAACGAAATATTACAAATTATGGAAAGGGGACGGATGGTAAAAAACAAAAACCTAACAAGATACAAAGAGCTTAACAGGAAAATTGAGAGAAAGATAAATGTAGCTAAGGAAGAGTGGATGAAAGAAAAATGTAAAGAGGTAGAAGATCTGAAAAGGAAGCATAAAGATAGAGAATTACACAGAAAGGTGAAAGAAGTCGCTGGGATATGGAAACCCAAACATTTATCTATTGTAACAAACACGAAAAACCAAATGGAATTAGACCCTGAAAAACAGAAGGAAATATGGGAAAAATATCTTAAAGATTTGTTTGGTGATCGGAGAGCAGAAGGGCCCCCACAAATAGATACCGATGGAAAACTAAGTATTCTAACCGAAGAAGTTATGCGGGCAATAAAGACGCAAAGAACAACAAGGCACCCGGCGAAGATCTAACAACAGCCGAACATTTTAAAACACCTGAGTGATGATGCTGTCGGGAAATTAACCTACCTCTTTAACATTATATATGAATATGGCACTATACCCACATGACTGGCTAACATCCACATATGTAGCTCTTCCTAAAAACAAAAAGCAAGGAAATGTGAAGATCATCGAACTGTATCCCTAATGAGTCATGCTGCTAAGATTTTTATGCGAGTAATTTATAACCGCATTCACAATAAGTGTGAAGAATACCTGAGTCGTTTCTCAATATGGTTTTAGGAAAGGTACAGGCACCAGAGAAGCAATAATGGGATTGACACTAATGGCAGAAAGGTATTCGAGGTTCAAAAAACAGCTGTATGTGTGCTTTGTCGATTTATAGAAAGGCCTTCGACCGCATTAGACACGAAAAATTGATTGAGGTGCTAAAAGAAGTAGGGCTGGACGGACACGACATAGCTATAATAAGCAATACATACTGGAACCACACAGGATGTGTTCGAACAGACAACGGAAATACCAATTATGTAAACATAGAACGAGGAGTGCGTCAAGGGTGCATTCTGTCCCCTCTTCTATTTAATGTCTATGCCCGAAAATATCATCAGAGCGTCTCTTGAAGATCGCCCTGAAGGTGCAAGAGTCAATGGAATCATCATTAACAATGTAAGATATGCCGATGACACCGTAGTATATTAGCAGAAACAGAAGACCAACTAAAAATATTGATGAACATACTATCAGAAGAAAGTCACAGACTAGGTTTGGATATTAATCTTTCCAAAACCAAAATCATGGTATTCCACAAGAACCCCCATGAACAAATTACACCCAACATACAAATCAATGGTATCACCCTTCAGAGCTCCCAAAACTTCATATACTTGGGCAGAGAGCTAAACAGTCAGCTAGACCACTCAAAAGGAATTAGAAGACGTATTGAAATAGCAAGATCTGGCTTCATGAACATGCGTAAAATGCTCTGTAACCCCAAACTATCAATCACAATAAGATTAAGAACACTAAAGTGTTATGTGTGGTCTCTACTACTATGGCTGTAAGACCTGGACATTAAAACAGTATGACGTCAACAAACTGAATTCATTCGAAATGTGGATGTACCGCCGAATGCTAAGAATAAGCTGGACCAGCAAAACTACAAATGAAGAGATACTGGAAATAATGAACACACGACCTCATCTGGTTAATACAATCAAAATTAGAAAGACGTCATATCTAGGACACATAATGCGCCATAAGGAATTTGAGCAGCTCCAGGTAATATTAGAAGGCAAAATCGAGGGTAAAAGAGGTATAGGAAGAAAGAAGAAATCCTGGCTCCGAAACATCAGAGATTGAACTCACACAACAGGAAATGACTTAATCCATCAAGCCCAGAACAGAGAGAAATTTGCTATATTGATCGCCAACCTCAATAGAGAAGGCACTTAGGAGGAGGAGGTATTTTGGCGTCTAGAAAATAATGGCTTTTGTAAATAAAATATGTTATATGAACGTTAAGACTTATTTTGCTGCAGAATGTTAATAAGGATCGCTTGATTTAAAAATTTGTATTCAATTTCGTCAGAATTGCAGTCCCAAAACGTAACAAAATGCCTGTATATACCTTAGCTAATGGCACCATTTCACCCACTTTACCACCACATAAAATTGAAGAAAAATAAAAAGAATCAGACAAAACTAACTATACCAGTATCTAAAATGGTAAATAAATAACGTATATATGTACTTTTTAAAAACTATATTTCTATCAAGAAAAATCGTACCGCTTATTTTCTCAGACACACAAACAATAACATACTAAGCGAAATCATGTAAACGATAACTTTATAACAATAAACCAACCAGTAATGTATCTTCTGACGTTTGTTTGTGTAAGATAGATATAGCAGTTAATAATAGATGGCGTGACAATATAGTTTTACCATGTTATCAAAACTGAGATTAGAAATATTGATACGCACAATTACCCGACGCGCACCATTAGCCGACTCTCTCCTACTCTACTTGGTCTTTTCCTCCTCCTCTATCCCTTATCCTTCGTAAGGATGTGGTGATGTTATGGTATTTGACGAATGGTTGCTATCCATTCTCTCTCCTGGGCGCGGCGTGCTGCCTCAGACAGAGATTAACCGGTAGCGCACTTTATTTGGTCTGACCATCGGAGTGGCGATCTTCCTCGAGTTCTTTTAACATCCTACCTTGCCTTCAACCACCAACCTCTCCATGCCTTCCATTCGTCTGGTAATGTGTCCAAAATACCTCAATATATTTTGGTTGATAATTGTGGCAAGCCTAGTATTGATGGCGAGTTCTGTCAATATTGAGACATTTGTGCAATGTGCTATACATGGAATGCGCATCATTCTACGATATACCCACATTTCAAAAATTATACGTCGTGAGTCGGACTTTTTAATGGTCCAAGTTTCTGACGCATAGGTAGCGATAGGAAAGATAAGCGTCCGTACTAGGCACAGATTCGTCACAGAATAATAAACAATCAGAATGTTTTAGCAGGAAAACACATAACACAGACATATGATTTGTGAGGTTATGTAATTGTTTATATTTATGTTTATATTATATTATATTTATGTTATTATATTTACAATGTTAATATAATTGTATAGTATGTCTATGATTGCCGTAAGTCAATTAAACCGGGTTAATTTTTCATGTACACCACATAAACAACACTGGTTCCCTCTAAAAACATGGCGGAAAGTCTGCGCGAAGGAGATGCGCCTACTTAATTTTCCATGGAGAGTGGGCATTCTGATTGTTTATTATTCTGTGGTTTTGTGTTCCTGGTTATGCCCGTATCTTTCCAGATTTTAGTAAGTTGCTGATCTGGCCATTGTAAGGCATCGACGTATCTCTTTTTCGCATCCAACATTGTTTGTGATAACAGAACCTAAGTAATTGAAACGGCTTTCCACTTCAAACCCCGCTACGTTTCGTATTTGCGGCTGGTTATTTCTAATTCGATCGATTATCATTGCCTTGGTCTTCTGTACATTAATTTTAAGTCCTATTCACGACTAATAAATATCTAGTCTGTTCATGATGTATTCAGGGTCATTTGTTGATGATGCTTGTACTAATGTGTCGCCGCATAGCGGAAAAATTGCTGATTTTTCGGCCTCCAACTAATATTCCTCCTTGCCATCTGTCGAATACAATGCGCATGATGTGTTTGCTATATATATTAAATAACGTGGGAGAAATAATACATCCTTGACGAACACCGGCTTTTAGTTTAAAATTATCGGAATATATGTTGTTTGCTCTTACGTTTGCTGTGATGTTGATATACAGTTGTTTCAGTAGGTATATTAGATGTTCGGGGTTTCCATTTCTCTCAGTAATCCTCAACATTTTATGCCACTTTTACATTATCGAACGCTTTCGAGTAGTCGACGAAGCACAAATATGTTTCTTAGATTAAATTCTCTAGATTTTTCTATAATTTGTCCTAAATTGAGAATTTGTTCTCGTGTGCCTCTTTCAGGGACGAATCCACATTGTTCTTGTGGGAGATAATTATAGTTAGAAGAACTTTTACTTGCATGGGAGATCAGGGCTATAGTGATGGTAGTTATTACAGTCAGTTGGTAAGTCTTTCTTCTAAATGGGTATGAAAGTGAGCTTACACCATTCATCTGGCCATTGTCCTGTGTTCCAGATTTCATTACAGAGTTTGAACATTACTTCAATTTCTATGTCTCGCATTTCTTTAAGTGCTTCCGCCGTGATTCCGTCTTCTCCCTGATATTTTCCAGTTTTTAATTTTTTTATTGCGGTTTCTATTTCCGATTTTAAAATTTGTGGGTCCTTTTCGTCATTTATTTCTTCTGGATTCACGTCTTTATGGTCACTGTGAAACAACATTTCACAATATTGTTTCCATGTCGCTGCTATGCCATCTGAATTGATGATGAAGTTATCTTTAATTAGCTGCGTTTGTTTTTTGAACTCTTTAGTTAAGTATTTTACTTAGGCAAAACAGTTCTCTAGATTCTTGACGGTCGGCGTGTTCTTGTAGTTGTTTGCATATTTCTTTAACATGATTATTTTTGTCTCTTCTACTTGATGATTTTATGCGTTTGTTTACAGTTGCTATCTTGTTTTCAGTTTCTGTTGGGATTTAAAGCATTGTTTCTAATTTTTCTTCGTTCTTCTACTTGGTTCAGTGTCTCATCAGTCATCCAGTGTTTTTCTATCCTTGGCGTTTCTTTGGGGTAATAGTTATTGCGTCTATAATCCACGTCTTTGTATGTTCCTATGTTTGATTGGAATCGCCAGTAATTTTAGGTGTGTTACTATGTCTTAGTGTTTCTTTGTATTTTCCAAGCTCTTTAGGTATATATTTAATTGTTTTATTTGTTTAGTAGGTTTTAATTGTAGTTCCTCCGTTACTGTTTTGGATCATTTTTTAGCATAAAAATTTAGTCAATGGTAGATACACCTTTTTTAAATTCTCCCTGATATTCACCAACCTGCTCATTTTAAGTACCTTTCCTGTATGTTTCTCGTAATTTTGATGAATACTTTGTAAAGTACGTCTAAAAGAGTAATACCATTATGGTTTCCACATTCCACTTTGCCTCTTTTTATAGATGGGTTACACTATTTCTTCCTTTCATGCTTCCAACATTTCCTCTTGTTCCCAGATTATGATTAACAGTTTGCGTATACGAAATGAACTGTTTTCTGTATGTATAAGATGTGTAGATATAATTATTTCGTAGTAAATTGAATACACATAGATATTCATTCATTAAAAAGACGCCAGTGTAATGTGTACTCATAATCTAGATAATATCGTCTAGTAAAATATTTATATTAGATATGAAACAACGCTGTAATTCTTTTCGGTTACAGGTACAGAATATATCAAGCCAGGTCTATTTTCTCTTCACCTCGACCTACAGTCGTAATTCGTAGTAAACTGAACGCGGATTGCATCATTCTCCATTGTAGTATACTATTATTTGGAGTTAATATTTGTTTTATAGTAAGATTGTTATCAGTATATTGAAAATTGCCGAAAATATTGTCACCTTGGCGCCAATGCGTGTTAATACATATTTAGATGAATCACTCTGGAATGATAAGCACAATTAAATTACAATGAATTGTGTAAATGACAAAATTTGTCGTATATATAACATTAGTTTATTTTCTTTACATAAATACCAGAGAAAATTATACATTTATATTTCGAAAAATTGCAGCATAATCGCTACCTTGGAAGAAGACTGTCATATGTCAAAATGTGACAATTTTCAGAAATAGCCATTTAAAAAATCAAAGATGAATTTTATAATTATCTAATAAAAAGGCTAATATTTTACCTTGGATGTGTACTAACCTGTAAAGGGCTATAGTCAATTCCATACATATGTGTGTTTTTTTACAAATGTTAAAAGAATATAAAAGTAAATTATAGTTAAAAAATACTAGTTTTTATTTGAAAATTCATTCTTTAACTTTCCATAATACACTCTCTTCATTGTTTTTGACAGAAACCAACTTTAGCATCAGTCTACTCCTAAATCCTTGAGACATTTTTATAATCTGAAATAATTTCAATTGGATTTTTTAGAACGTCATAAGTCGAAATAATTTGTAGATAGTTGGGTTCAAAAATTCAAAAAGTTTTAATAATTGTCTCAAATACTGACATAACTCAAAAAAATACTACAACTTATTTTAAATATAATCTCAACTTAAATTTCTCAAATTCTCAAAATTCTCAATTTAAACTACTGACACAACTAAAAATAATGCAATATTCTTCACACAAACTATTGTTTTATCTTATTATGTTTTTTTAGAAAGGACATCAAATCTTAAAATACCTTATTTATCTTATTAATAATACCGACACTTCTTCCATCTGACGGCTATAGGTATAAACTAACTTTATGACATTATCACACACAAAATATAGAATATTTAAAATATGTTCACTAACATAGTCCATTTTTCACGTTTTTTGAGATATGACAGACTTTTTCTAAGGTAGCGATGTCTTTTATGTTCCGGATTGGTTTTTTAACAGATATTTCTATGGTGTAAAATAGCCATGTTTTACTGCTAACAAAAAGATTCTAAATGTCTTTCAATATGTCTTTTTTATCTCATTTCTGCGATAAATTTGTTTTTACATAGTGTTTATTCACAGACCACATTATTATCATATCACCAAATACAGAAGAAGAGATATTTTTCACCATAAAATATTTGTTCCCTAAAATGTGTTTCTTTTTATTGGTTTGACGAGTTGTTTTAGGAAATGTTAGGAAAGAGACAAAGAGAAAATATCTTTTCCCGCCCTTTAGCCAAGGACTTTGTTTTCTAGTAATAACTTTACTAAATGACATGCATGATATCAAATACATCCAAAACTAGCAGGAACCTACTTTGTGCCCCAATTAGTTGTTTCTCAAATATTCAGTCTCAGCCTGAGAGCTGTGCATTCCATACTTACATAAATATACTTAAACCTGTTTTGTAATCGTTAAGTTGTACCAATCTTGGATATTGCGCAGTCAGCCATTATACCATATAACTTCTATTTAATTTATTGAGGAAATATGAATCTTGTTTTTGCAGTGCAACATTAAACTGTGTATGCGAGTCTTGATGAAAATTGGTCTGATATCCTAAGATTTTCTTTTGAAGTTATAACGTGTGCTTTCCAATACTAATAAGTGTGGTGTATGTTGACTGGATCTCGGGTTCCGCTGACTGAAAAACAATTACTTGTTGATTAGCTTGTAGAAACTCCTGTAGATGCTGTTGAACAGTACAAGCATTAAAGCCCCAGGGATTCGATGAGAATCTGTTCGGGAAAATGTATAAAAAAGGTGTGTAGTGATCAACTCTGTTGCAGCAAATTCATTTAAAACTAAGATTATTATATGGCAGATTGAATGTGTACTAGAAGAGTGAGCTATAAGAGAATAATATGTCCTGATGGAAAAAGGAGATGGTTTGATGATGTGGATGAAAACTCTACAAGATTTCTAAGGGTCAGAAGATGGAGGAAGATGCCAGGAATCTACAGCGGTTGCCAGACTTCTTTGTTGTGAGCAAGCCATGTTCCCACAACGGATTGGTCACGTCACATTATGTTGATGACATTTATTATTTGTTTGTTAGGGCATAATCTACTTAATATGTCTGGTTAATGTTTTTAAATTTGCTATTCTATTCTACATTTTAGTTGTTATTTCATAAGTTTGTTATTTCTATTATGATTTTTGATTCAAAAGCTGCGGCGGGCCAACTGAATTTTCTCTTTTACTTGTATTTTACTGTTATTGGGGTTATTCCGTTAATTAATTAATAAATAAATATGAAAGAGTCCGTGTTTTTTATCCAGTAGAAGATCTAGTTATATTCAATGGCTTACTAATTTACTTCTAGACAACTAATTTTCGCAGAAATTATGAAAAAAATTTCGTGGCCATGATCGTTCAAGATCTCGTCTTAATTAATTTCTCTTATTAATGTTAATTCCTGTCACTTACCATAATCTATTTTCTAATCTACCTAGAATCGAAATCGCCCGCATTCTCGAAACCATATGATCGTTTATCGGCTAGAGACATGAAGATGATGCAATGAACTTTTTATTTTCATTCACTACGTAGGTATATGAGTATGTATATTGTATCTATATAAAATATTTGATGTTTCTGTGATATATGAGGGGTCGATATATTATTACATTAACATTACAGCATCGCCATGCCACCGCACACATAAAAATATTTTCCGACTCTTTCAAATCGATATAAAAATATGACTTGACGTAGATAATTTTAAAGAAAAATAATGGATTACTCTTTAAAAATATGCTTTTTAACAAAAAATTCAGTTAGGGTTTAAATATTTATAATATAAAAAAATGGTCTGTAAATATATAAAAACATTCGTATTTCGATATGCGAACTGCCCAGCTGCAATTTATTTCAAATCTTACTTTTACTAAAATATTCATTGGAAGAAATGTGAAAATGAATTACCAATAAGATTCCGGGCTTGTACCATAGTTGTTTTTCTTTTAAATTACTCGACCGGATATTATCTGCAGGTTGATCTTGGGGATTGTACAAACTATGGACATCAGCTTATTCTATATTCAGTAACATTTTTACTCCGATATGGTCCAAGTTGTAGAAATTATTTCTATCAAAGGGTTTGATGTTTACCAAACTTGATTTGTTTCCGAAAATTTTGTTTTTGCGGTCCATAAAAAACTACGTTTACACTTAAAAACTTTTGTTTCCTTATTTAACACTATGTAAGTTTCTTTACTTTCCACAACTCTGGGTCCATAATCTCTAGGAATTGATTGGTGAGGGGGGGAAAAAATACGTACATTCATTGGAAAAATGTACAAATTGGATACGTTGGCAAATATAAACGTTTTAAATAAATTAAATTAAATAAAAAAAATAAATTAGAATTGCCATAAATGACTATACAATTCTCCGATAGGAGGAGAGGCATCTCCAAAGAAGAAGAGAATCAATGTGTGAACTATCTTGTCGACTGCGTCGTGTGACACAACTGCGTCATTACAGAGGTACTACCAGCCTGTATTACTAAATAAGATGCATTACAGAAACTGTTATCACCGGACATTTAGTTTCAGTATTTCATACTCTTACATTTATAAAACAATATCTGGGCCTCCAAAATTACCTTCATTATTTTTCTCCCTTTGTTGTTTCACAATGGTTTGTAGATATATCACCGGTATAGGTATCGCCCTTAATTGAGTCGAAAGCTGTTCCATGTTGAAAACTTTAAAAAACTCACATATATTTTCTTCTATTTTTTCTTAAATGATTTATCTAATTTTTTTATTTGCATGGTGCGAATTATTTCATTCTTGGGTTGTGTCTGTCCTTTTTCTGAATTCTACTGTTATCATCATCACTCATCATCAACTCGGCTCGACATCCCTTTTCTGGGTCTTGGCCTGTCTGTTCAAGGATTCTTTCCATTCTGACCTGTTTCGTGCTTTTTTTTTCCAGTTTTTAATTTTTAATGTTGTTATATTCATTTTCTATTTGTTCTACGTATCTCAGCTTCGGTCTTCCTCTTGTTCTTTTTCCTACTGGCACTTGTTTGAATATTTTGTTTGGTATTTCGCCTTCTTCCATTCTTTCCACATGTCCAATCCAACGTAGCCTTCCTATTTTAATGAATGTTATGATATCCGGATCCTGGTATATGTTGTATAGTTCAAAGTTATACCTTCTCCGCCAAATCCCGTTTTCTTTTGTGCCCTTATATATGTGTCGCAAGATTTTTCTTTCAAAGGTGGCTAATAAACGTTTCCTCCCTTTTAGAGAGTGTCCAGGTTTCTGAACCGTATGTGAGTACCGGTCTTATTAAGGTTTTGTATATTTGGCATTTTGTTTTTCTGGAGACGTTATCTGATCTTAGTTGCCTAATTAAGCCATGGTAACATTTATTGGCAATAAATATTCTCCTCTTCACTTCCTCTGCAACGTTGTTATCAGACGTAACTAGGGATCCTAAGTATGTAAAGTTTTTTACCGCCTCAATGTTGTATTCTCCTATTGTTAAATTTGGCAGTGCCTTTATTTGTGCGTTTTTATTTGCAGGCATATATTTTGTTTTTGTCTGATTGATTTTAAGACCACTATTTTTTGCAGCTCGTTCTATTTGAGTGAATGCCTCTATCATTTCTCTTCTTGATCTTGCGATTATGTCAACATCATCTGCAAATGCTAGTACTTGCACGCTTTTATTAATTATTGTTCCTCGGGTATTACTGTTGTGTCTCTTATTATTTTTTCAAGTATGATGTTGAATAATATGCATGATAGAGCGTCTCCTGGCGTAGTACCTTCTTCACATCTATTGTTTCCGTTAATTTCGTTTTGTATACGGATTTTACTTTCTACTTTTAGTGTTTCTTTTATCAATTCTATTAGCTGTGTTGGTATATTAAATTCTTTCATTGCTTTTGTTAGGAATTTCTCGGTTTATATTGTCATATGCGCTTTCGAAGTCTATGAAGAGATGATGTGTGTCGATGTTTATATTCACTTGTTTTTTCAAGATCTGTCGCAGAACAAATATCTGGTCTATTGTTGACTTCTGTCTATCAGAAGCCACATTGGTATTTGCCAACTATTTTTTCAGCGTATGGTCTAAGTCTTTCAACATTACGTTGGACATTATTTTGTATGCCGCATTCAACAGCGTGATTCCACGGTAGTTTTCACATTCTAACTGGTTTCCTTTTTTATGTAGTGGTACAATAATGCCGCTATTCCACTCCTTTGGTAGCTGTTATATTCAACCATATACTGTCTTATCAGCTCATGTGTGGCTTTAAAGTAATGCGTCTCTCCTTCTTTTCAGTAGCTCGCGATGATATATTGATCGATCCCGGTGTGTTATTGTTCTTTAATTTGTCCACTGCGGTATCTTATCTCTGCTATTGTTGGTGGATCTTTTCTCTGTTGTTGCTTGGTCTAATGGTTATCTAGGTTATATCTGTCCTATTCACCCCAAGCTTTTCCTTAAAATGTTCTGTCCATCTTCTAAGTAGTACTCTTGTGTTTGTCACATATATTACCCTCCTTATCTTTACACATCGTTGTTCTCGGTTTTGAACTCTTTTTCTGTTTGTTGAGTTTCTGGTATAAAATTTTCTGTGTCTCTGTGGTTTACTTAATTCTTTAGTTCTTGAGTTCTTGTTGTATATATATTCTCTCTTCTTTCTTCGGTGAATTTTCTCTTTCTTCTTTACCGTCGTTGTTTATATTCTTACTGCTGCTTGTCGGGTTCTGTGCGTCTGTTGTGCTTCTGTAGATATGCTTCTGTTTTTTCTTTCTGTTTATAGTTTGACATTCTTCGGCAATACAGTGATTCGTTCTTGTTCTTCTTTCTTTACACTTCCATGCCACCCCAAACACCTCTTTAGCTGTTTCTGTTATGATTTCTCTGCACTCTTCCCACTTTCATTTAGGTTGTCTTGTTTTGGTCTGTTTCTCAGTTGTTTGATGCCTTCTATATTTTCTTGGTTACTCTCTTTTTTTGTTTGTTTTCTTTGAGTCCTTTCTTTATTGTATCGGTTTATGTTTAGACCCTCTTTCCTTTTTGATGTTTGAAATTCTAGCCCTTATCCTATCTTTCGTACCCAGGTAGAGTTTGAATTTTCCAGAATCCGCATTTGCCTCTCTTCTGGTACGGACGTTTATTTTGATTTCGTTCATGGTGTTCTTGTGTCTACAATATCATGATCTATCATATTCCACTGTAAGTCCGTATCTGAGTGATTTTCCAGGGTGCCTTTGTGTATATCTTTTCGTAGCCGAAGTATGTGCTGGCAAATCACCATGTTAAGTTGATCGTGTTAGGTTTACCAACCTATTGCCCATTGATCATTTGATTGCTCATGGAGTACTGTGCTTACATATTGTCGGGTTGGTATGTGCTCCTCTTCTTCCAACTTTTTGCGTTTTATGTCTTCCTATAAAATTTTTTTTATATCACTTTTTGGGAATGACTGGTATGCGGGATTCTAAAATTCTATCATAAAACACTCTTCATTGACTTCCTCTTCTTTTTCTGTCTGTCGGGGGGCCTCATGCGCATTAATTAGGCTGTAGTTGAGAGAAACGTCCTTTAATTCTTTATAATTCACATTCATGGGACTGATGGTCTCCTGAAGTCTTTTTTTTATAGGTCTTACTCTCTTGTTAACTATGAATCCAGTGCCCAAAATGTGATCTCTTTGGAGCGCATGACTGTTGGAAATTGGTATGGCTCTTTTTTTCCATTCTAATTGTTTCCTAATCCACCTCATTTCTTGTATGGCTTCGTGTATGTCAATTTTGTATCTACTTAGTTCGTTTAAGAGATTTTTGGAGAGAGAGCCCCTCCTATTCTGTTTTACATATGTTCGAAACAGTCGATGTCGCAACCCTCAAATCGATGTTCCTTTTTCTCGCACAAGTCGTCGGTCGTTTTACATCAGTCCGGCTTTTCTTCCTTGAAAATACGTTTCATTACTCATGGTTTTTCTAGGAGAGAGGTTGTTTATTCGTCGGACGGCCACCTCAAAAATCAACCAACCCCCCAAACATCCCCCCCCCCCCCCCCCCCCCCCCCCCCCCCCCCCCCACCCCCCCCCCCCCCCCCCCCCTGACTCCCTAGTTCGTTAGCCCTGTAACTGGCAAGTTCACTTTTATGCATCCTGTAATTTGTGTACTGCTTTTATTACGGTTTCGTGTACTTTACACTACTACTAGATTATGTCAAAGTTTAACACTTCGATCGACGAGTGTCTAATATAATAAACAAGGACGGGACCTCGACTATGGGTCTATTGAGGACACAAATAAGGCTTATATTTTGATTGTCTTTTAATTAGTATTTTTGAAACACAATATTTTTTATTTGTACTCTTATAGAGGCATTTTCTTTCATCTGATGGAAATATTTTGTTTCTTTATGCCTACCTTGTATTAAATTAATGTGTATCAAAAATAAGTGATGTATTTGACATAATAATTGTTATTGTATTTTACAAAAATTGATCAAAACAATAATGAAACTATGTATATTAAAGAACATAAAGAGTTCGGCAAAATTCTATGACACATAAAATACAGAAGAATTAATCACAAAACAGTTTCTTAGGTTTTTTTGCTGAATGCACTCCTCACAGCAGGCTTACGATATGATCAATGCATAACCAACATTTTTCAAACAATTGATGGATTCGACACGTTAGTTGATGGAAAATTCATTTTATGTAACAATAAAAATAATGAAAACTTTGTTTCAAAATTCACAAATTTATTTTTAAATAGTATCACTACAGATGTTTCGGCTGATTGCCTTTCCTCAGGATCTATTTTGCCTGTATGATTTGTAATCGAGCCAGCGAAGGTTACTGGGTTTTTTCTCTGGTTGGTGGAAATACTTATTCTGCGGTCTCTTTCCTTGTGTAGGTTTGTTGATTTTACATGTTTTTTAAATGGTTTGTTCGTTGTATTCACGGTGTTTACTGCTATCTGCTTACTTTTATATTAACTTCTGTTCTCAAGTTGTCTTCTTTGCACCATCGGGACGAGTTCTTGGTTAATCTATGTAATCATACTTTTGCTAAAGCTGCCAGTTTATGTTGTGTTGGGATGGGATGAAGATTTTGGGTGTTAGTCGGTGTCCAGTATGGGTTGGTTTATGATAATTGGAGAGGAAGTCATGTTTTGTTTTTGAAGGTTGCTAAATTTTTAATCTAATAAATTTTTGGATTGATTTTTGTTTGTTTCTATTGTAAATTCATCATGACTATGAAGGAATTAATATATGGGATAAATATTGTCGAGTTGCTCTGTTAGTTTCATCCTGTGCATACATACCAGTACGTCGTCTACGTATCTACACCAATATAAAAAACTGTTTGATGTACGGGATGTTTTGTAATATCTTAGTCTCTAGGTGATCCATCATAATAATATCTGAAAGCAATGGGACCCTAGTAGAGGATTACCCATCCATAGTAAGTCCTGCTGCACTGTTATTTGGATTATCTCTTTATCTAATTAAATTCAAAGTAGTTCCTGGGTTTATGCAAACCTTCGAAGAAGATGTAATATTTCAGAGGTATTTATTGGAATTTGTTACTTATTTTGCTTCTAAAAGGTTTTTTACTAGAAATAAACGTTGCCTGTAGGAGGGTTATACTTGGATAAAGGTTTGTTTTTTACGTCAAATGAAACCAAGCCTTGAAATCCTGTAAACCCAAGCCAAAATTGATCACTTGAGAAAGGCAAACAGCCGAAACAGCTTAGTGATAATATTTAAAATAAATTTTGTGGTAGTTTGAAAACAGAGTTTTCAGTGTTTAATTTTCAAAAACTAAGTTTGAATGTCAATAATCATTAAAAAGAACTACTACATCACATTATCATCAGAGGTCTTCACTTTTTTCTTACGTCTCAGCCATTTTAGTCCACTTCCTGACATATAGCTCTTCAAGTCGTCTTTCCATTGTTTTTTATTGTAAGCTACTTGTAGCCAATTTTTCCTAGCTACATGTCCAGCGGTTTTTACCATTTCAACTTTATTGATTTTTGCACACATCAGGTGACTTTTATTTTATGTCTTATCATGTGCTTGTTTTCTTGTCCTTAGTGATATACCTAGCATTGCTCTTTCCATCGCGTTTTGTGTGAATCTAAGTATATTCATATTCTTTTTTGTGTTTGTCCATGTTAGTGCCGAATAGTTAATATCGGAACTAATGCATGCATAAAAAAACTTTAGATCCAAGATGTAATAGAATTTGTTGATTTCTGGAGTATATAGTTCAGTTTTAACCGAACGCTGCCCAAGCGATAACTGTCGTCATTCCTTTTATGTCTTCTCAGTTTGGAATTTTCCCTAATTTAGGTTATTTTTTGTCGTATACGTCAGTATATATATCTTCTCAACGTTTTCTATCTACCGTTATCGTTTTATTAGTGTCATCGCTGTCGTCGGAGTGCATTGAACTGTTTGGTTTTTGTTTTAAATTCATTTTCAGGTCCTATTTTAGATGATTTCGGTTTTGTAGTTCTATAAAGCATGGTTTGCATTTCGTGTAGGTCAGTAGCTATCAGGATGGTGGCTATCTGCAAATCGTAGATTACTGGATGTTAGCCGGCCATGGATGTTTATTTCCCTTATATTGCCAATTTTAGGTTTTTTTAAAAACCGGTCCTCCACAACTAAGGTGATCAGTTTGGGTGGCATAAAGGTAGCTCCCTGGTTTGACTCCCCTGTTTATTGGTACTGGGTTCGTGTGTTCATTGTCGATTTAGGTAGGAGTGTTGTCCTGTAGCTTGGTTCATAGTTTCTTTTATTAGTTAATGTATCTGCTGTTTTTCTTACAATTTGCGTTTTATTACGGGCGTGTATTCTTGTTATCGAAAAACTTTTTTCGTAGTCTAAATTGCTTAGGAAACTGGAAACTTGATTCGTTACATTTTTTATTATACTTTTTGTGGTAAACAGGTGATCGGAGTTGAATAGACTTTTCTAAAACCTATCTGTTCATTTGTTGGGTATTCGTATAATTTCTGGTTAGTCAAGTAGTTATGGACTTTGGTGAGTATTTAGATAACTACCTAAAGGGAAAAATTAAGTAAATACATAAAGTTCCTGTATATTAAAAAACTTACATAAACTAACGACGGTGGTTTATCAGGAAAAATTAATTTGTTTGAAAAAAAAATAAAACTAATTTTTTGTAAAATATAATGTAAAATGTTGGTGTTCATAGTTATTAATGCTTACTGAAAATCCCGACAATGTAGATTATTTATTTTTAAGAAAATAACGTTTTACGTCGCGCATCGTAGGCTTGGCTTGGCCTGACAGACCACCGTCGTCGAATGGAGTGTAAATAAACTACTAATCCAAAGTAACAATACGGGGAAACAAAAACAGCAAAAATGATTTTTTATCAGCTTTTATTTGTTTTTTATTTTATATGTTTCGAAATTACCTGTATAAAAGTACTAAATTAACCAATATTTTTTCAGTAAAGTTGATATTTTTAATATTTTCTTCCAATTGTCCTTTCTTAAGTTAAAGATCTGATGCAACAAAGTAAAGAGTATACCTAACCAGATGTGTGATATAATTAGTAGCATATTAAAATCTAGTTCCAGTTAAAAAATACATTCCATGTGTCAGTTGCCATTTACATTTAACTTAATAGTAGGTTCATGTTGCCAATTAAAGGTTTATACATGCATTTTCCGATTCATTTAAATATGAACGTCACATTTCTGGGAAAGTCGCATAAATCCTTATTACTTTATTCCGGCCATGTTCACAACCGACGCTTTTTGACCGTTTCTGTATAATGTCGCAATGTGATGAAATTGCTTCGCACATTACTTATCGAAAGGCAAATGTCCTGCGTCACGTAACTCATATTTTTAGTATTATTGAGTTCACTTTTGCTCATTTATTATTTAAAACATTCAACAGGCCTTGTCGTCCAAGGCACAATAATTTATATTTCTGTTTAAGAATGGGTTACAATTATTATATTATTTAGGGATAGAAGAACAAAGATTTTGATATGAGGATGCAAATATAGAAGAATATTTTGAACTCAACGAAGTGCACAGTTACAAATATTAAAACATCAAAATGTGCATAATGCTAAAACATATTCATATTAATATTAAAAGTTACGATGTTCACTGAACCCAGTTCCAAACGCACTAAAGTAGTAAAATATAGTAAATATTGTTTTTATTAATTTCAAAATAATAATTAAAATGCTGCGAATAAACAATAATTATTATTAATTGTATTTAATAAAAAACAAAATGTCAAATCTATGTAAAGGTAAGGAATTTGTGTTTTCAATAATTCGATATTTAAAAATAGGCGTGATAAAAGAAGTTACGTTTATTTGTTATTTAGAATTTCCGCATCAACCATTAAAGGTTATTAGCGGTGTTTTTCAGATTTTACAGTTGTTATTCAAATACATATTTACTAATTACAAATTGCGTATTTAATTACACTTAATAATAATTACATATTACAAAAACGATACGTTATAATTATAACTGTAAATTTTGTGTAGTAAAGTATGTCCGTAAGAGGAATTTGACTGTGTTAGATACATTACTGTTTAAAATATCTTTAAGTTTTCTTTTTTGCTTCTTCTGGTTACGATTGTTGATGGGCTCTTTCGTAGGAAATAAATGTGGACATTCATCAATCTCTAATGTTTGAAACAGTTATTGGACATTCACATTAGGAACATTCAGGTGGTTAGTTCTTTTGTTATGAGGATGCTGGTGAGTTAACGCTGTATGTCCAATTCTTGTCGGTTTTAATAATACCACTTGTTGCCTTCTGTTTTCTGGAAATTGTAGTTTAGTGCCAATCCGAAGTTTTTCACGTTTTTTAAGGTTAGCCCTTATTAGAAATTCCACATTTGTTGCCAATTTTTTGACACAGTCGCTGTTTAATTTTTGACGCTTGGATATCACTGAATGGAATTGTAGTCATAATTTCCAGGTGATTTGCTCGTCAGTAGCTGCTTTCTTTGCTAATTCATCTACTTTTTCATTTCCTGCGATAACCTGTATGTGATGGTACCCATGCAGATATGTAATCGTTCACGTTGTCTGTTTTTGTAGGTGATTATAGTGCCGATAATTGTAATCTTGTTGTCAGGATAGCATGTACTGGATTATATTTGCCTTAAAGCTCTGAAGAACAGATAAAGATGTCCAGTAAATGAATAAGAAAATCTGAGCTTGACAGGGACTCTTACACATATTCTAAAGCCTTTTACAAATGGCGATTGCTTCTCCCGCAAAAAATGGCTGCATGAATTGAGGGATGCGAACTGCATATTTCAGACCTTCCCTAGAATAAAGGCCGCTGCGTGTCCGTTTTCAGTGTTCTTGACGCATGCCGGTATAAATCCTGTGTTATGGCCAGTGTATTCTAATATCCGTTCTTGATATAATGGTGTTATTGAATTTTGGGATTTGTGGGGTACTCTTTGGATAGGCCGTGAGGGATTGTTCAATGAGTGGGGTAAAATTATTAGTCCAGGGAAGGTATAGTTCGTTGTGTAGGGGTAAAAATGGTTGTCCAGCTGCTCCTTGTCAAATACCATATCTCGGTTAGACGTTCTGTAAGGGGTGGATATTTTAATTTGTTGATGGCAAATGAGTGGTGGGATATAATTTTATATAGATCGCTGGAATTGTTTGTGTCTATTAGGGTTGGAAGACATTCTCGCCGGCATAGATTTAAAGAAAATGTGTTGTCTTCGTATTGATTGGGGAGTTTCGTTTAGGATACACCTGAAAACTTGAAACAGGACTCATGTTTGAGGGGGGGGGGGGGGGGGTCGGTAAAGCACCCAGAATTTAGTCTTGTAGGCATTATAAACTGTGTTTTGTAATAATGGTCTAGTTTTTCTAAGTATATAATTACTCACAGTTTGAATAGCATATTGCACCATAATCCAGTTTACTTCGGATTTAATGATTGGTATATATGCAGCAATTTTTATGGTGTACCCCGCTCCCCAAGATCGGTTTGATAGCATTTTAAGGAGATTTATTTTAGATTAGCAGGATACGACTAGCTTTTAATATGTTCTGCCCATGTTAACTGACTATCCAGTCTCAGACCAAGAAAGTCAATGCTCTCTACTTGTTTTAGGTTGATACCATTTAGAGTAAGTGTTGTTTTGCAATCAGTTTTTCTTTTATTGAATACGATGAAACGAGATTTATCACCTGAGAACGTAAAAACCAGTCTTTTGGGACCAGTCTTCTAGTTTATGTAGAAATGATTACAAAATGTTTGAGGTTTAGTGTAATTATTGCAGCTCCTAGTATATACAAACTAAGTCATCTGCATACAGACCTGCTTTCAAAGGTAGCTTTATCTCTGAGCGATATTATTAATTGCTATTAAAAATAAAGTGGGGCTTAAGGTTGAGCCCTGTGGAATACCGTTTTCAGACATTCTGTTTTTGAGGTATTTCCATTTACACGTACTTAAAACATCCTACTATTCATGCAATGTTTTACAAAGGCAAGTAAATTTCCCTGGATACCCCAATTGGACATGGTTTGTAAAATGTTGTATCTCCATGCAGTAAAAAGAAGATACGTGTTTCTTTCATTTTATGACTATTGATGCATGTAGTATATAATTTCAGATTCGCTTTTTGATCCTAACTCTGATCCAGTTAATTCATCCTCCCAAAGCTTGAAAAGGGCAAAGACTTTTGTCACACACTTTGTCAAGACAAAAAAGGGCACATTTCACACATTTTTTTTGACACTTTCTGTCCTTTAAACGGGGATACACTCTACATCTGAATGTTGTTCGTTGTTTCTTGTTGGGACGTCCTTGAGTATCTTCTCCGCTGTCATTTCTTTTTAGTTGGCCCTTATATCTGATGGTATTCTTTGATAGTTACTTCGTTTTCAATATATGGTATAATTAGTGCCAAACAAAGTTGTTAAAAATCTGCGTTTTAGTTTTTCAGTTGGCTTGTTGTGTTGATCAATAACATAACTATTTATTCCTGCATTATTAAGCAGTGATAAAAAAATGATTAGAGGCCATCTCTTACTAATACGAGACACATTATATAACGCAGACATTTCGTCAACCATTACCACGCCACCTTTTGTGTGATAATAAAAGTTTATAATCTCAGGTTTATTTGATTTGTGGTCAAACTCTGTATCATGATGAAGTGAAGAAGTTACTAACACTATTTTATTTTTCCGAGACAAAGGACACCAAAGTAATGCCTATTTTAAATCCGAAATTGCGTGGTTTTCAGCTGTATTTTTGATAAATTCAAAAAGATTGTCGGTATTTCCCTCTTGTTTTTACGAATACAGTCTTCTCCCCCTCTCTCTCCTCTCTCTCTCTCTCTCTCTCTCAAAGAATGTTTTATTGTATTGCTCGTCACCTAGTCCCAGGATTTACTAATCATTAGGATGGCGTCAAGAATGTTTAGTTTAAGATCGCCATTGTTCTCAAACAATTCCATCAAAAGTCTTCTTCTGTAATGTCTTTCAAACTCTTGATGACACTTTGGTCCATGGGCTGAAGGACACTCGAGCACATTACGCTTTTTTGATGTTGACACACTGAGACACAATTCAAACTGAAAATGGAAAGTCGTCAATAGATGACAACATCTGTTTGATAACAGTTAGGCAGGCCACCTGAAAAATAAAAGCGAGTCATTTAACCCTCTGATAAGAATGTGTAGAATGGGTGGCTGCAATCCTTAAGCGCAAAACAAAACAACCGCTGGATAATGACCTTGCCACTCGTGACTCAGGTAGTCTTAACTTTAAACACAATAACACATTTATCATCGACTATTGAACGCTGAAAAGTCATCGCTATAAAGAGAGAATGATATCGGTATTAGAAAGAATGAATACATTGTCCTTATGACAAACCAACCAATGTTTACTATTTTCATCGTTATAGAGGAATTATCGTTATATAGGGAATCGTTATAAAGAGAGATTACTGTAGTTACAACAGATGTTAACCGATGTTTACTAAGCAAATATTCTATTAGCTGCATGCTGGTAAACCAGTTGTCGAATATAATGTTGCGGTTAATACCACGTATTGGATTTACAAGCCTGTTTACTACATGAAACAGTCGATTACTGAATTGAAAAGGTCCTTTAGGCTGTGAGCCAACATATCTCTAAATTTAAAATGTAGAATGTTTTGGCATCTATTAAGGCAAATATTTAATGCCATATTTGGACAGCTTTTTGGGGATATATTGCCGAAAGGAACAACGTCCTCGAAAAGATTCTAATTTTTCGTCAATCATCAAGTATCGACTAGAAATAGAATATTGTTGACAAATTTGATTCAAATCGTTGAAAAACAGCGCGTATAGCTACCAGTTTATCTACTCTTTTTCTTTTTTCTCTATTTTCGATAGTATCAAATCGTAGGCACCTTCAAAGTATTCATAAATCTTTGCAGGGACATTGTTAACCTGAAAAACGTCAATTCCTGTTCCATCTGTAGTCCAACGATCTACAAATTTAACCTATTTGCTTTATAAACGCTGGTAGGTAGATATAATAATCTGAAAACTGCACGAATTTCTTCTGCATCCGTAAGCTTGGTGATGTACTTATGTTGGTCATTATAATTCTGGAGCGACTAATCTGATTGTTTCATTAGTCCACTGGATAATATGTTCTACAATAATATTATCCATGAAGAATTCCCAACAAGGAATGGACAACTTGCAATGTTTTGCATTATTTCGGGAAGTAGAGTAATTAAATTTTCTTGTCGTGTTCTAACCGATTTATTAGGACAGGTCTTTCACCTTTTGTTTTCCCATCCCGTCTGATAAAAAACTTAGATTGTCTTACTCTATCATTTTTAAACGTATTGTTGTCTTTAGAAGCTTCTTGCGATGATGATTACTTTCTCGATTAAGGAGGCCATACACGTTAGGGTTTGCATGATGGTTTTAACCTTGCATGAATAACCGACAGGTATAACCGAGTTCCATATTACACATACACGTTAGAGTTTGCATGCACAGTTTTGCCATTAACTCTTCTTTTTTTGGGCGGTGTGTGCAGGACGCCTACGGTACTTTGTGCAGTATATACCTACCAAACTACAATGGAGGAAAACGATGTGATAGCTGTACTAATGGTCTAAATGTCTAATGGTCTAAACGCTGGTTATTACAAGGAAATCATTTCTCCCACGTAAATTTGATAAATGAATTGAGATTTAAAACCAACAGATTACAAAAAATTATTTACGAATGGATGAACAACTTTATTTGAAAACTATTATCATTGATTACTCCGCTAATACAAAGACAAGATACTGTTATGAGGAAAGCAATATCAGCACATGAGAGACTAGCAGTAACAATAAGATTTCTTGCAACAGGAAAGAACAACGAGTATCTCAAATATTCTGCTATTATATCACCTCCAGGTTTTGGGCCGAATAATACCTGAAACATATGATGCTATGAGAACTATGCAGGTTAAAACCATCATGCAAACCCTAACGTGTATGGCCTCCATTAGAGTTCCAGGCTGACAACTTTCCACTGATTGAAGTTGGTTTTCTAAAACATCCTCACTGGGATGAAGACTAACATGGTACTTTTATTTTCACATTCGCTTTCTGATCCTAAGTCTTATCCAGTTAATTATATCTAATTAATTTGAATATTCCTACCAATTCAATTATGTTTCCGTTAAAAAAAATTATAGTTAAATCTTAAAAATATCCAAGTGTTTTACTCATAATCCGTGCAGGAGTAAGCGATTTTTATTTATTACTAATAACGAATTACGATTTTATACCAAATAAATCACAAAATCCAAAACACAATTTCATCCAAGTTTAACCGAATAACCTGCCATAAATCGGTAATTAACTGATAGGAGATGGGACCGGATTTTAAATATTCTGTATGTTAACTATCAAAAATCAATTGTAATGTATAGTAAAAGTCATAACATTGGTTTACTCACTACAAACATCGAATCATACTCACAGATACTAAAGTACTTCTTTAACCCAGTCCCAAGTAGCTCGTGTCGATGCCAGGGGGACTGAAGGCTTTACTTGCCCTCCGATGAACGGTGACGAGTTGTTACATTTTTAGAAATAAAATGAGAGGTATTATAAAACTTTAAAAATAAAGGTAATTCAAGCTAAAATATAGTTTAAGAAATAATATACACCAATATCATCCTACCTGTGATATCAAAATTGTTTGTAAAGCTTTTTTGGTGATTGAAAGAAGAGTTTAGAGTTTGAAGTTTAGAGTTTATTTATTTAATTGCATAACAAATATAAATACTGTCTGTAGCAAGTTAAAAAAAATACATATTATATCAAAAAGGAATATAAAACGTAACTTAAATAATAATCACAAACACGAACACATATTAAACAGAAAAATATTTATGACAGAGTTACGGTAAGCAGTTCAGTGGATGTTCTGCAATAAGTCATATATTCATCTGAGCAGTAAAAACAATGTTTCAGAAGATATTTTTTTATAATTTTTCGAAACTATTACAGCTTAGCTGTTTAATACTTTTTGGTAATATATTGTAATAGTTATAATTAATTTTTATCTGAAAGAAGTAATCTACAGCGATTTGTTCGTAGGTAGTGACAGTTTCACGTATTGTGAACGTGGACATGAGACTGTTTTTATTAAATTGGCCCATTTTATTTGAATTTCAGTTATTACCCTTGAAATATCAACAGAATAGGTAGCGGCATAATTTTGAATTTGATAAAGAAAGGTCGGCAGTGTTCTAAATAAGTAACCCTGCTAACATCCTGATAGCTTCCTTTTGCATTCTAAAAATTTGCAGTGCATTTGATGAATTGCCCCATATGATTCAACCATAGTTTAGGGGAGTAGAATAAAGAAACATATGTCATTTTTAATGTTTCAAAATTGACAACCCTTGGTAGTTGGCTAATAACAAATAATGAACTTGATAGCTTTTTCTTTAGTTATGAGATATGAGCCTATCAGTTTTAGTCGTTAATCTATGGTTATTCCCAATTGTTTTACAGTCCCTTTGTTATCTGGATCATTATGTAAATTTCTTGTAGATAAAATCAAATTTTGCGTTTTATCAGAGTTTAAGTTTTAGTTTGTTTGCAGCAAAACCATGTGCTAGATTTAGTAGAAACTTCTTCATGAGACATTTTTAAATCATTCATTTATTTTTTCCTAATATAACGTATGTCGTATCATCTGTGAATTGTACAGGATTTGTACGGCGATATGAATTTAGGTAAATCGTTGACATAAATAATAAACAAAAGATGACCTAAGACTGAACCTTGTGGGACTCCATTTTTTTTTTATGAATAGAAAATCGGAGAGATGACCTTTAGACCACACACACATAGGTTCATCCCAACTCCTAGGAACATGAGTGTGCCACTGCTAGTCAGTGGGACCCCCATGTCCGAAGATCAGGACTGGTCTCGTTCCAAAAGAACAAGTAGAGAAGAGTTAGAACTCATACGCAGAGGAGGTATGAAACTATTACGTCGGGCGATTTTGGTGAAAAGAAAACACCCTCCGTTTTTACTTGACTTGTGGTTAGGCCACCTGACTGTAGGGGTAGCTTAATGTAGACTTTTCTCCCTATTAACTTTACTGAGTTTAATTATTGCATGACTTGGGCTCTGTATCCCTGAAGATGTGTGTCCGATACCGGGGGTCGGCAGTAGGCTGCCGGCCCATCTGTTCTGAAGGGCTGTTGCCTGAAGGGTCTTTGCCTGATGGGCGTGCCTGAGGGGCCTTAGCTTGCGTGCTATAGTGAATTAGACTGTGTCCAGTTATTTTTTTGTTCTTTTTTTATTTTTAATAGTTGTTTCTTTACCTTTAGTTTACTTTTAACAGTTTGTTGGTTAGTGTAGGTTTTAGGTGAAAATAATAGGGGTAGGGTTTAAGGTTGGGTGGGTGGGGTGTGCATTCCCAAGTGTATAATGCTCTTACACACCCCGTGTATGTGTTTTTTGGTTTTTTGGTTTTTGTTTAAGTATAATTGGTTAGTAAAAATAAAAATAACTAAAATAAGATAAATAAAATTAAAAATGGGGGGGTGGGTTGGGAGTTTGGGGTATTTTTTTTGGTCAGCGTGTGCTCGTTTTTGGTTTTTTTTGATTTTTTTGTGTGTTTTGTGTTTTTTTTTTTGGTCAAACTGTTAAGCAATCAGGAAGTTTTTCTATGCGAATATCTTTACTTTGCTTATACTTTGCTTATTATTAAGGTTGCCATACATATCCAGCTAGCTGTTATTTAGGCCGTCTATGTACTGTCCTTGGATTTGGATCGTAGTTTGTCAGCTCTCTTAGCAAACGGTTCGGATGGTTTCTGAGGTTTTCGAATAGCACATATGCGCGTTCGTCCATCATGCTCAGGACTCTCTTTTGCTGCGAATCTCTATATACGTATCTTAGAGGTACATATCTAGGGATTTTAAGAGCTTCTCTGATCATGAAGTTTTGTGCAGTTTGTTATTTTCTTTCTGTTGGACTTGCATGTATGTCCCCATGCTACTGAGGCATATGTGAGAGTTGGCAAAATGATGGCGTTTTGCCATTCTTATTTTTGTCTTGAACCTCAGATTACTTCTCCTCCTCTATTAGCGAACCGAGCTGACTTCTAAGGATCCTTGTTTTATGTACCGTTTTGGTTGATGTGCTCAGTAAAGGTGAGACGTTTATCTAGTATTACTCCGAGATATTTGGCGCTGTCTGCCCATTCGACCGGAGTATTTAAGATAGATAATTCCCTATCTGGGAGTCCTTGACGTCTTTTGTACATGACAGCCTGTGTTTTGTCCGGGTTGACGGCAATTTTCCACATAATGCACCCAAATTGCAGTCGGTTTAGGGCCTCCTGTAGTGGCCTTATTTGGATTTACACTGCTAGCAGCTATATGACCTTATAGACATTACCGCCTGGTGTCTGCCACATAGATAAGAAGTTATAAGCTTAAAAGGGATACCTCTTATTCCATAGTAATTTAATTTTATATTATATATATATTATACATACATATATATATATATATATATATACATATATATATATATATATATATTATATATATATATATATATATAATATCCGGTTTTTTAGGCGTTACGCCCGTCCGGTTAGGGATCTATGGAGGAGTATCACCAAGCCGCAAGCTCTTATCTCTTGCCGTACTGCTCACCAATAGGCCGATCAGATCCCAGCATATCCTAGTCTAAGCCGCAGATTCATCTAGAATTTTAAACTGCTGCGTTAGACTTTTCAGTACACCGAGCTGGGGCTCGAACCCACATCCACTGAACCATTCGACAGTGAAGCGAATGAGAGGCAGCCGCACAGCCCGCTGAGCTTTTGTACCGACTAGTAATTTAATTTATGGAGCAAAATGTCGCGTGAAACGCATGTAAAAGTAAAGACTTCGACAAGTCGCAAAAGAGAAATTGCTATGCGATTGCCGCGTTCAAACCCCTCAATCACTTCGCTCACAACATTAAATACCGCGTTTATAGCAGAATAAGAACTTCTGAATCCATATTGTGAGTTCCTAAAATAATTTTTTGACTTAAAATAGGAATAAAATTGTTGTTTGATAACCTTTTCAATGATTTTCCCAATAAAAACAATGCTTATGGGTCTGTAATTGTCAGTTGTTGAGGAATAACCTTTTTTGTAGATAGGTAATACTTTTGAGTATTTTAGTACTACTGGAAATACTCCAGTTGATATAATTAAATTAATAAGATGAGTAAAAGGTGTTAAAACTATTTGATAAGTTTCTTTTAAGATTTTGCTATTTAATTTCGTGAACGTTCCCACAATTAGAATTACTAAGAGACTTTATTATTTGGGAGACCCCTTCTTCAACAACGGGACAAAAAAAATACTTGCTCGGAGAAAGATAATTTCTGTAATTGAAGAGAACATCGACATTGATAGTGGGAAGAGATGTAATTATATTCTCTGCAATTGTAGTAAAAAAATAATTTATTCCGCCTAGAGGTAGATCAGGTTGTACGGAAATGGATCTTGAGTTGTTTCTCTCGAAATTTACTATTTTCCAGCAGTCTCTAGTAATTGCCGATTATAATAAAATTTTGTTGTTTTTATACTTTGAACAAATCGGGATCCTTAGTGGCATCTGAAATGTGTTTAATAAGAGAAAGATTATATCTGTAAGACCTTAATTCATTATTAAACCATTGCATTGGGTGTTTCGTCAGCAGTTTGTCGTACTTTTTTAGTGGGAAATGCTTTAATATTAAGTTGTTATAAGTGTTGGTAAGAAAGACTGTCAAAAAATCAGGCTCATTATTAATATCATAGAAAAAGTTCATCTTTGTACTAGATAGCACACGTTTAAGCTTCTGTAAACCAGAAGAAGTAATAACCCATTGAAAGGTTTAATTAGTATTAACAACTTTAGTAGACATCTGATACCAAATTACCAATTTGGTTTTATAAATACGCATTCATAGATTATCAAATATATCAGAAGAATCTTTAACAAACAAGAAACTCTGCTCCACTGTCTTCTTAGATGTAGCTCAATCTTTTGATAACGCTTGACAGAAATGATAAAATTACAAATTAATGAACTTTTTTCCTAAACAGTACTCACATATTTTAAAATATTGTATTTCGGATAAATTCGGTAAATTTAAAATAAATCAAGAACAAATGTACAGAAATTTCAATTTGGCTTATTATTACTCATTGAAACCCTAAGCTAACGTTCAATATTTAAAGCTGAACAAAAACTAATATTACTATCGTATTCCAGTTATCGTAGCACCTATTGTATTTATCTAGTCTAATAATTTCTTCATTTAAAAGCATTTCGATCATGAGTAACTTTACGAAACTCTAGGAAACTTCTAAAAAAACTTCTTGGAAGGTTCAATATATTTAAAAGAGAACATACCTTCATATTACCACAGTGGTCATCATCGTGGGTGGGCAACAATGTTAGTTATAACCAAAAAGTGAAGAAATATGATTCATTATGATGCCAATAGTCCAGTCGTCAGAGATTTGATATCTAGATATCATATTAACAAAGCAGTGGCGCACCGGGGGTTTTTGGGAGTTAAGCCCCCCTCCCCTCAATGGAGGTAGCCAAAAAAAATTCAGTGTCCAACCAAACCCTCCTCCCCCACACAAGAATTCTAGGTGCGCCACTGTGAACAAGCTGAATTTTGCCGGAAATGTCAATTTTGGGGATCTCAAAAAGATACAAAAAAGTTTACCACTTCTTCTCCCCGGCTTTCCTCTAAAATTCTCCCTCGTAGGAGGGGAAAACAGAAAAATCTATTTACCAAGACTCTTTAGGCCGTATAAAAAAATGTTTCAAATAAAAAATGTAGCTAAGATAATTTTGAACAATAATATTTAGAAGCACTTCCATGTATAATGAACCGTCTCTTTTTTTGAATGTCAGTTACGAGCGCGAAATCAACTCGATGGTAAAAATTCGATATCTTTTGACCAGAGTATCCTATCGCCAAAAATTAAATGAATTTTAAAGCTAAAGGGTGCGGCTTTCGATTGCCATTTTTGTATTTTGTAAATGAAGTTACTTTTTATAAATCTGTTTTACGATTCTCATGAGACCAAAACTTATCACTTTCATTGACTAGTCGCTACAGAATTTCCATTTATAGAGACCAATATTCAATATTTATGACATAAAATTTCGATTTTGAATTTCAGTAACAAATATAAGGCATACGAAAGATGCCTACAAAACGCTGAATTTAAACTTTCACATCACAATCGATAGCACGTCACGGGAAAAGGCTTTCACGAAGACAGTATTAAGGTTTACCTTTTACCTTTTACTTTTACGTTTACCTCAAGGTTTTCAGTATCTGGGGGCCGTGAATCACAGCTGACAATGATGTTACTGAAGAAATAAAAGACAGAATCCAATCTGCAAACCGCTGTCTATTCGCACTGGATAAGCTCATAAAATCAAAAAATCTTACAAGAAGTTCAAGGATTTAAAATCAATAAATCCACACTTCCTGACTTAACCTGGGGATTCCAATCCTGCACTTAACCGGGGCCCACAACGTAGTCAGCAGAAGTGTGACGGAATTTCTGGGGCTCTTTTCGAATAGTTGTTACTTCCCGTATGTGTTGTAACTGCGCCTAAATTTCTAGCTCCTCCGTCGCTTCTCCACGATCCTAAAGTAATCGTAGTAGTATCCACATTTTCAACATCCACTATTCCTGTAGTAATATAATTTGTAGCAGTTGTACGAAACCAATTATGCAAGGCACATACAGTTCGAACGATTAAATCTACTGTAGTCAAATTGGTAGCAATTGGTCTTCCAAATATTCTAAATCGTGATGCTAGTATACCAAAACTTTTCGATAATTCTTCGGGCACGGGATAAACAGTAATTAAAAATCTTTTTGTGTGTGTGACAACTCCAATGCTTCAGAAAACAGTTGATGTTAGATAATTGATAGAAAAACATTACAATTTAAACTGGCAGAGTATTAAAGAATTAAGTATTTTAAACACATTTTATAACGAGACAACTGTTGAAAAACATCCACCTGGCTACACAAGGCTACGGGACGCATTTCCTACTTTTTCAAGCAAGTAATGTGTTCTTTTATGCAATTTTTTTATATGCGCTTTTTTGTGGACAGTATCCATCGCATAAAACGAGACCTTGCTAATTTATATATATATATATATAATATATATATATATATATATATATATATATATTTATATATATATATATATATATATATATATATATATTATATTATATTATAATATAATTCACAGTATTAAGGTAGGTACTTACTATATAAGTAAATTCGTAATTCTTCCCTCCGTATTTTACAGTACCTAAAAGAAATAGAACAATGATCCCATAATGCCGTATTAGGTACATCAATTTACAATTGTTTCAAAAACAGATTAACAACTGAGAAACTCTTAATGTTATCACAAATTAGATCTCCGCAAGGCATGTTTCTATAGAAATTGGTAATGGAGAATAGCTAATTTGCAGATAACAAAAGTTAAGAGAACTATTCGTTACACATTTTTTTAAGTGCTATTTTAACATGACCTACCTGATAAGTTACGTATCTACAGGGGTGAGTCGAAAATCTGAATAACGATGATAAAGATACGATTTTTTTATTATACTTCTAGATGTTTCTTAAAACGTAAAATAAAACCATAGTGATTTTGATATACATCATTACTACACCGCCGTAAATTTTACGAATATTATAAAAAATCATTATTAAAACGTTTATTGTTATTACAAATCCGAGAATATTTAAGTACATATTAGTTGACTAAATAAAATAGAAAATCATACAAAAGTTTATTATTGCGAGGCACATTCAGTACAATACTTCCAGGATGCCATCCGCATATTCTATTACGACTCTTAGATTTAGGTTGTAGTCATACGCATAAGTTTACTAGGGCACTAAAAACAAATTGTACATTTTTTTCTCTTCAAGAACCATACCTTTATCAACCATGCTTGAATAATAATTCGCTGATGCTTTGCCAAAGATTTCGGCTCATACTTGGAATGATTACGAATCGGAGAAGATTTTTCTTCTCCGAGTTTAAGAATTTCTTGCCTGCGTATTTAAAAGTTCTGGTGGTATCCCTTTTTATTTTTTCTTATTGTTCACAACATAGTAAGTTTGTATGGTTATTTCTGTAGCTCAACATCAGCAAGGCCAACCGAAGTAATTCAATGTCGATAGTTATATTCTGATATTATGTCGTAATGAGTTTTTGTTAGATGTTGGTAGATTGGCTGTCGCAATAGCTTCAAATTATTTAAGGTATATAGACCAAGAAGACTTTCCATTAAATGGTGGCAATTTGAATCTCATATGATGTGTCGTTTCGTCTCTAGGTGATTCTTCTTTCACTACAGATTCTAAAACTACTGCATTAACTGGTGTTAGCACTTACGTATTGGTTATAATGCTCTCTAACTGTTTGATCTTTCTTCTACTTTATCGAATATTCTTGAAACTTCTTTAAATTTCTCATTGTTCTGAATACATATTTCTTTAATTATTGGAGGAGAAAGTATGGCCGATTTTTCTAGAAACATTTTCGAATTTCCCGTCGTTTTTTTTCTAGCTGCTTCTTCTGTTTCTTCTGCTGATTCAAACTGAATGTCTCTGGGTCATCTCCATTCTTGTTGAGAACACCCTTCAGTCGTTCGTGGAGGATCTTTAAATAGACAACTTGTTAAGTTAGGAGCAAAATAATGAGTTTGACGTTTTGATTGTTTATTTAAAAATTGTTTACTTAAAAAATGATGAATCTCTAGATGAGAGTCGTTGCAACTGCGAAACCAGTCTATTGAGTTTTGTCGAAGTAAAACTGACTTAATTGGCCTAGATAGCTTTATTGTTGTCCTCACCAGTCTGAGTAATTTAAAGAGGGTAATAAATTCCACCACAGCTCGACAAAGTTTACCTCTTAGTCAAGTTTTAAGTTTCAAATTACTTAATTGATGAACTGGGGAAAATGTATGGATATAATAGATGTAGTTTCTCATACAAAATTAAAAACAAGAGACCACTAATAGTGATAAATGCAGCATTCTTTATGTACTTAAGTCCAAAAAATATGGTTCAGTCAGGAGTTGCCTTTAATATACAGTAGTCTCTTCTATAACGATTCCCTATATAACGATAATTCCTCTATAACGATGAAAATAGTAAACGTTGGTTGGTTCGTCATAAGAACTAATGTATTAATTCTTTCTCTATTACCGATATCGTTCTCTCTTTTATAGCGATAACTTTTTTAGCGTTCTATAGTTGATGACAAATGTGTTATTGTATTTAAAGTTCAGACTACCTGAGTCACGAATGAAAAGGTCATTGTTCAGCGGTTGTTTTGTTTTGCGTTTAAGGAATGCGGCATACACTCTTTCTTATCAGAGAGTTATCACACAGATGTTGTCATCTATTGACGACTTTTAATTTCCAGTTTGAGTTGCGTCTTAGTGTGCCCAACAGTCAACATGTTTTCAAAAAAGCGTTAAAGTGCTCTCGGTGGAGGAAAAAACTATCGATAACTCAGAGCAATAGAAGAAAGGTGAAAAGCAATCGGATGTCGTTCGCCGGACGGGGCTGTCTCAGTCAACTGTGGGGCTACGATATGGAAAGGACAGAAAAAAGTGGCTTAAAGCGGAGATGGAGGGCGGGTAGCAGGAAGAAGTTGCGGGAAACCTCAGCACGAAGATTTAGATCGCGCTATGCTTCAGTGGTCCAGCAGCAGCGTATGAAACCATATTCCACTTTCTGGGCCTTGTGGTCAGGATAAAAAGGCTGAATTTTTTTGCAATTGAAGTTGGAATTGAGAATTTTAAGGCATCTTAGGGTTGGCTGAGCAAGTGGAAGATGCGGCACAAGATCAATCTATGGCCAAATCAGCGGAGAGGCTCGCGATGTTAACAAAAAACGTAACGGATCATTGGCTAAAAAAACGTGTGCCCTGGACTGAAGGCACGATGTGCATCAGGACGACAATTTTTCAATGCGGATGAGACTGGATTGTTTTTTAAAATGACACCCAACAGAACTTTAAAATTTAAATTGGAAAAGTGCGTTGGTGGAAAGCTCTCTAAGGAACGCATTACAGTTTTAGTAGCCGCTAACATGACAGGGTTCGGTAAAGCGAAAATTGTTAGTGATAGGGAAGTCGACAAAAACTCGCGTTGCTTTAAAACATAAAAAATCTACCGGTGACATATAAAGCAAACAAGAGTGCATGGATGACCTCGGAAAATTTTTGAAGAAGCGATAAGAAAGTGGGATATCGAGCTTAAGGGAAAAAAATTATTTTGCTTGTAGACAATTGTTCTGATCACCTGTATTGCACGACCTTCAAAACATCGAACTCTGTTTTTCTGCCAGCCAAACACAACGAGTGTCCTTCAGCCCATGCACCACAGTTGTCATCAAAAGTTTAAAAAACCATTACAGGAGAAGAATTTTGATGGAATTGGTTGAGAATAATGGCGATCTTAAACTAAACATTCTTGACGCCATCCTAATGATTAGTAAATCCTGGGACGAGGGGTGACGAGTAATACAATACAACATTCCTCAAACACGCAGGATGGCTGGGAAGATCAAGGATTGGCTTATGATGAAGATGACCTGCCATTAGATGTTTGGGCCAGACATTTTGAATTTACTATCACCTACGGATCGGAAGAGCTAACAGATTTTGAAGAAGTTAATAAAAATGTGGCTACAACATCTGGACTTTCTGACGAGGACATCCTGCAAGCAGTTCGTGTTAGAAGAAGAGAAGAAAACAGTGACTCTGAAGTGGAAGCAGAGTCAGAACCAGCTCCGACCCCTCAGCAGGCATTGGATGCGGCAAAAGTACTGCATCGATTTTTCATCCACCAGGAAGACGATATGAGTACTGTAAAAGATTCGATGCGTCTTCAGGACAAGGTCAGGTCAGTTCTGTGGAAAAGGAAAAGAAGACAGACCAAGGTGACAGATTTTTTTGTTAATGTAGGCTAAATTATTTTACAGGAGCATTTTATTTTTTTATTGTACAGTACACATGTTTTAATTGCACAGTCATTTTTTATACTGTATTGCTTATATTATTCGTTAATAAATCTATGTGGAATACAATGTTAAGTCATTTATATTCGTTTTTATAATTTTTTTAAATTAAAATAGGTTATTTAGTACAGTATTATTAATATTACAGTACCGAATTTTGTCTCTCTCTGTATAACGATCTCTCCTTATAACGATGAAAATTCCCGGTCCCTTGCATATCGTTATAGAGAGAGAGGACTGTATTGCAGAAAATGATCTTGTAATGAAAATCTTACATCAATTCAGATACATATCTGTATTTAAAAATAGTCTTTAAGATGGTCCTCAGCTTTCTCGTTCTAAAAGACATGCTGTAATTATTCAAATTCATTTCGCATTTTACGTGACATACCTCGGATATACTTGACTTCAAAGTGTGTATGACTCATTTTTGCGTTAATAGGCAGTTTCGGAGGAAGAAGTGAAAGGGGCAACACATATTCAAATTACTACAAGAATGCCAGCCAGCGAGGCAACGGTGGCGTACGTGAAGAATCTCAGTTAGCCCCTAGAAGACCGGGCTTTTAATAAGGACCGGAGGATTTTTACAAAAGATTTATAACTTGTTAACGAAATTAAATCTCTTTCGAAGTCGTTTGAGATGAGTAATCCATGTGAAAATGCTTTATAGTCGTTTAAATGACCAGCGATAAGTTTCCGAGTAGCATGGTTTTAGCGATTAGTCTTCAATTTTCGTTATAGAAAGATAATGTTACTAAGATAACGAAAAAATGAGTTTAAAGGGATAAATTTGTATGAAAATCGTCATGAAACTTGTTTTGTATGTGCTAAAATTAGTTTTGATCATTTTTTATTTACATTTTCCCTTACAGGAACCCTTCTTCTTGTCGCATCTTGCATTGATTATAATATATATTATATATATATTATATATATATATATATATATATATATATATATATATATATATAAAGCTTTTATAATTACTCATGATATTGTTAGAATAATTATTAATACTAAAACAACTTAATAAAATCAGAGTTAAATCACAAATTAATGTAAGTATACAATTCTTCTTCTTCTTCTTCTTCTTCGTCTAGCCATTCACGTCCACATCTGAACATAAGCCTCTTCAAGTCTTCCTTAAAATTGATCTGTGCCATTTGTTTAGATCGCTCCTAGCTACATGTCCAGCGTATTCCCATTTCAACTTTAATGATTTTTGCACCACATCGGTGACTTTGGTTTTCTGTCTTATCCATGTGTTTGTTTTCTTGTCCTTAAGTGATATACCTAGCATTACTCTTTCCATCGCGTGTTGAGTCACTCTACTGTGACTCAACACCGAATGCTGCCCAAGTTAACTTTCTTCTTCTTTTTATTTCTTCAGTTTGAATTTCCCTATTTAGGATTATTTTTTGTCCTAAGTATATATATTCTTCAACTTTTTCTATAACTTTATCGTTTATTATTGTCAGGTTGTCTTCGAAGTGCATGACTTTTGTTTTGTTTGAATTCATTTTCAGTCCTATTAGCAGTTTTTATAATTTGTTTAATAACAGGTTCCTGTGGAAAACTTTCTTGATAAACTTTTAAGCATAACATATTGGCATCATAGTCTATCGATTAAACTATCAGCTTATGGGTATGAGATCAAAATTTTCCTCCTAAACTCCTAAAACTGTTCTACTTACTGAACAGTCCGTACTGTTCTATATACACAAAATTAGAGTTTACGATAATTTGGTCAGGCGATTCTCAAGAATGTTCTTTCTATAAGCTACATATCCAGGTTTCAAAAGCGCAAATTATCAAATTAATTAGTTTGACATATGCAAATAAGCTGATAGACAAAGTCAGTCACATAATTTTTTTTCAGTTTAAAATTTTGTGAGAAGTAGAATAGAATGCTTTGATATTGTAAGAATCAGTTTACTTAAAATGAGGTGAACGGATGTCTAAACTTTGATGTGTATACTGAAAAATACTTATATTTCAGTATATTAGTAAAACTCACGATAGCAGCTTCAGTAGAAGAAATCTTAATCAAAGAGTGTTTTGTAAAATTTTAAGTCTTTTTAATTGAATTAGATCTTTTAAAAGTATTTTTCTTAAACGATGAGTATATTCCAAGTATGCATTTTTATGCTCTAGTATACGTTATACTAATCTCAACATGTCTACCCTATATAAAATTTTGAACAAATTCTTTTTTAGCTAAAATATGTTGTTTATATCATTGGAAAGTTGGTATCATTGCTTTCTTTAATTTAAAATTATTTTAATCGTTGTTAATCCATGTATATTCTATTTAACGATCATTTATTAATATTCTGTGAAGTACTTATTTTCGTACCTTCACCTAGATAAAAGTTTCTCGGTTGCATCAAAACCACGTTTCCAGGAATTTTTAAAGTTTTAGGAATCTTCTAAAAAGCTTCTTGGAAGGATCAGAGGACCCAAAGGGCATTCTATTTCTAAGAAAATCACTATATTTCCATTCATATAACGGCTAATATCGTAAGTGAGAAAAGTGAAATGATAATGATGATTCACAATACGGTGAAAAGGTCTTAAATGAATTTGGATTTTGGACTAAGTGGAATTTTTAAAATTGCAGAAAGCCAGAACTAGAAATTTTTTTAAATAGAAGTAGAATTACCCTTTTTATTCTTAATATACAAGGGGTGGCCTAAAAGTAACCGAAATTCATCGGCACGTGCTTGATTCTTATTAATGCTGTTTTTTCCATTAATGTTATTATT
The DNA here is from genome assembly GCA_918026665.1 of Diabrotica balteata. Lineage (NCBI taxonomy): Eukaryota > Metazoa > Arthropoda > Insecta > Coleoptera > Chrysomelidae > Diabrotica > Diabrotica balteata. The sequence goes on from OU898278.1 coordinate 21,363,733, forward strand.
TATTAATAGAAATTGATGTAAAATAGAAATTAGAAGTAGAAATATAAAACGGTAGGAGTAAAAACAATGCAATATGACTTTAATAAAAACAGATCAAATATGTGCTAGTAGAAATACCATATAAAAGTGTTATATTTTCTTATTCAATTTTTTAACCACTTAGATTGCACTTAAAAGCTTTATAATTCGTTTAGAAAATCTTTATTAATAAAACAGCTCACTAAATTTCATTTAAATTAATTTAATAGAATTCGCCCCAATAATTTTGCAATCTAAATTAAAAAAAATGATTTTTTTTAATCTTGCACAACAAAACTAGACTGTATAGAAGTTTGCTAATTGTTTAACTTATAACAACGTACTTAATCTATCTAACGTACTTTATGGAATTGAAATCGGATTATTTGGACAGTCTCATAAATGTTTTAAAATTATAAATAATTTTTGGCTAACAAACAAATAGAATATCTCGGTAACTATTCATCATCATCATCAACATCTTGGTGCTACAGCTCTTAGAGGGCCTCGACCTTCTCAAACTTTCTACGCCATTCTGTTCTGCCTCTTACTTGCATTTTCCAGTTGCCGACTCCGATTTTCTCCGCATCTTGTGTTACCCCATCGATCCACCTCAGCTTTGGTCTACCCCGTCTTCTCATTCCCACGGGTTGCACTGTTAGAATCTTTTTTATCATGTTCGATTCAGGGGGCCGAGGTACATGTCCTGCCCACTGCAGGCGGTTTCGCTTAATTATAGTGGCAATATCTTTACCACCAAATGTATGCTTGTAGATATTCTGCAGTTCAAAGTTATACCTACGTCTCCATATTCCGTTCTCACAGACCGCTCCGAATATCTTGCGTAGCACGATTCTTTCAAAAATCGATAGAGCGGATTCATCTGTTTTAGTTAGCGTCCATGCCTCTGATCCATATGTGAGAACGGGGAGTATCAGTGTTCTATACGGCCTTATACGAGTTTTTTGAGACAGACATTTGTTAGCTAAGTACTTTGATAGACCATGATAACACCTGTTTGCAATTATTATTCGTCTTTTTATTTCCTCAGATGTGTTATTATTGGGGTTAACCGATATACCTAGATATATAAACTCTTTGACTGCTTCAAAGTTTTGGTCATTGATGATTAAATGCGTCAACATTTCCGTCAGTAGTTGCGTCAACATTTCCAGCTCTTGTGTTTATGTTAGTCGCCATGAATTTGGTTTTATTTTGACTAATATGTAACCCCATTCGTTCTGCTGCTGCTACTAGCTCGGTTAGGGTTTCCGCAGTTCTCGCCCTGGTTCTTGTTATAATGTCCACTAGAATTTGGACTGATCTATTAAATATTGTTCCCCTGCTATCTAAATTAGCGTCTCGTACAACTTTTTCTAAGGCGACATTAAAAAGCTGACACGCCAGCGCATCTCCCTGCCTTAACCCCCTATGTAGTTGAAATGGGGTTGACAAGTCGTTTTACGTTGTCGTTTTTACTGCTAATAGCATCTTCGCCATTGTGACTTTTATCAAACATATGAGTTTTTTTGGAATTCCTACCTCATTCATAGCGTTGTAAACCTGGTCTTAAGATACTGTCATATGCCGCTTTAAAATCGAGAAAAATATGATACATATCTATGTTAAACTTTTGCGCTTCTTCGAGGATCTGTCGTAGTGTAAAGATCTGGTTAATGGTTGAACGTCCACGCCTGAATCCTGCCTGATATTCTCCTAGAAACATTTCGGTATAAGGCTTGAATCTCTCGTGCAAAATGTTTGACAATATCTTGAATGCTGTATTTAGGAGAGTTATTCCGCGGTAATTATTGCATTCCAGTTGGTTTCCCTTTTTGCGTAATGGGCAAATTAAGCCTAAGCCCCATTATTCAGGCATGTGCTCCTCAGACCAAATTTTACAAACAATTTCGCGCATCACCTTGGTGAGCTGCTCTCCACCGTGCTTAAATAACTCTGCTGAGATGCCATCACTGCCTGGGGATTTGTGGTTTCTTAGTTTTTCTATAGATATTTTTACTTCATCTACCGAGGGGGTTCCACGAGTTCCTCATTTCGGTATTCCAGCCCATATTGTTAGGTTCCCCTTTCAACAACTCTCGAAAGTGCTCTAGCCATAGTAAAAGGATATCCTCTTTGTTGGTAAGTAAGGTACCTTCCTTATCATTACAATAGTTGATTCTTGGTATGAATTCTTTTCTAATAATATTTATTTAATGATAAAACTTTCTTGTTTCTCCGTGACTCATATAACTTTCGAGCCGTTTTTCCTCTCTCCTTAAGGTTTTATATCTATCTATTGTTGGATCCCCTCTGTGGCTCAGTGGTAAGAGCGCCTACCTTTAAACCTAAAGTTCGTGAGTTCGAATCTCACCTGGGTGGAAAAATTTTTGTTTATTAAAAATTAATGAATGAAAATAATTTCTATCCTTGTGCGATCGGTACTCACCGGAGGGACCGCAGACGTTCGGATACAATTAGCGTCTCTTAGCAAAGACAATGACGTCGACTTTGCTAAGTATCAAGACAATTACTCTACACACACACGCACACTACACCTCAAATTGTAAGATTGGCGACTGGATTTAGTGCCCGCTGTCATTTAAACACAAACAAACAACAACAACAAATATCTATTGTTGTTCTAGTTTTTCGTTGTTGCATGGTCCTAAATGCCTCGTTCTTCTCATCTGTTATTTTTTTGCAGTCTTGGTCGAACCAGTCGTTTTGGTAGCTATTAGCTTAAATTAAATTCAGGAAACGGCGTGGGAAGGACTCGGCAATTGCGAGCAATGGTTCCTACTGAACCTCTTAGAACCAAATAAAAATGTAGCTCTGACAATTTTGAACAAAAAGGTTTCTAAACATTATTTGTTTATTACCCCAAAAAATTGTTTATACGATACGAAATATTTTATCTCAACTTAGCTTTATAACAGTTTTATAGTAAACATAAAAACACGTATAATAGCACATACATAGAGCCCTATTGCCAATAAAATCATTGGTATAAGGAGGCTCAAGCAGAACAACACATATGCGAAAACGAGACAAAATTAAGAAAAGTAAAAGCATAATAATACAGAAACTCTAACTGTTGATTACAAATGGGGAAAAATTCAACATAACATACCCCTGTCTCTGTTGAAAAAAGAAAGTCCCAAACGACTTAAAGAAATAAGAAAATCTTGGACAAGAGCCGACATTCTTGAGCTTATGGAAGGAGGAAAAAAATATAAAGCTAAAGGCATGAATAAATGCAAAGAAATTGAGGGAAACGTCAGAAAGAATAAGCGAGATGCAAACGGGAGATGACTATCCAACAGATGCAAAGAAACGGAAGATATGGATAATATCATTATCATATCATATGGAAATAATATGGAAGATATGCGTATTAAAAATACTCAAAAATAAAATAAAATATTAAATATAAACATAAATGTTTACTTATTTATTTTTTACATAAAAAAATGAAATGACACACAGAGAACTGTTATTATAATTAAGCATCTAAAACATTATAGTTTGAATTTAGTGAGAGCGCCCTCCAAAGTGGCGTGGCACGTGGCAAGTGACAAGTAGCACGCGTCTAGCATGTTTCTTAAAAATGTAACCAATGAAAACGAATGATTCAGCGTACACCAAAAATGACAGTGACGTCATTCATTCTAATCATTTCGTTTTCATTGGTTACATTTTTAAGAAAACATGCTAGACGCGTGCTACTTGCTACGTGCTACTTGCCACGCCACTGCTAAGTTAATTAATTTAGTTTTCAACTAAAAACTTTTGCCTTTTATCACATAAAAAATATTCTACATCTACTGAGGTTATAGGGTAATATTTTAATTTAGGCAGTAAACTATTTTGCCAAGTGTTAAGATCTCCAGAAAAGTTTGTTTCGAACCTTAATCCCTGTATTTCTCGAAATTTTTTGACAATCAGAAGAAAAAGTGTTAACAAGATTATCCGAATTACTTAATTATAAGTTATAAAATTATAAAATTCTAATGACTTTATTAAATCTGGTAAAAATAATTAATAAATAATCATAATTAACTATTATGAACATAATTTCTTTAACAATTTACGTTACTTAAAAGTTCTTGATTTTCAGTTACATACTGTGGGTGATTTTGAATGAATATCAAACACATCTTTTATGGCATCAAAATTATTTGCGTGGAAAATTACCGTAAACCGGGGCGAAAATGGTACAAATTTTGACATTTTAGTTATCAACGTTTTTGCTCTTTCACCTAGAAATCTGAACTTTTCACACAATATTCCTCATCATCTGAGTTTTCGATTCCAGTTAAGAAAAAAAAATTTAAGTCGTTGGGGAGGAGTGCTATAAATTATTAGTGTGTACCATTCTCACCCTACGAAGGTGGTGAGAATGGTACATCACTTTTCTTCCGTATGTAATAGATAGGAAATATTATAAATAGATCTTCTGTACTATTCTCATCTCTCAAGCTGTTACTGCTTATCAAAAAAAATTGAAAAATCTACCAGGGGGGGTAAGGGGGTAAAACGGAAAGACAAAAGGTAAATTAAATAGGTAATTTTTTTTTACAAAATCATTGTTTAATTGAGAAAATTGTTGTTAGGATAAAAACTTTAATTAAACTTACTAAAGAAATCGTTTGAAACAGTTAACATATTGTATAAGAGTAGATACCTAGATATAATTATTTAAAAACAAAAAAAAACTCCTTGGAACCTTTAAAAATTCTCACAACTTGTTCAAGTTTATATCAAATTTCATCTGGTGGGCTGGGCCACATCCAACACTTCCCACTCCTCTTCATAGCTGTCACTAAAGCCTCTCCCGTCTCATCAAAATTGGATACCATTTTGACTGGGTACAGTTTGCCATCGTATTGCACGACGACAAAATCATCTTTTTTTGGTAGAGCAGGTTGATTGGTAGGAGTGCATTCATTGTTTGAAGGAGAATTTTTGAATTTTTTTCCTTCTTGAATGGGCCCATCAACTGCAAAAACAATGCTTAAGGTTGTAGTCTGTTCTGTAACAACCTGTGTGGCTGCTAGCGTTAGTGTAGTATTTCGTGAAAGTGCTTTCTCTCCTAGAATTTCTTCTTCACTCTCCTCGCCGATATCTTTAGGATACCAAGTGAAACTATCCTCACTTTTCGCATATGAAATATCATCCAAATCGATTCTATCTTCTGAACTGGCTTCACCATTGGGCTCTTTTCATCGTGACTGTTTGGTTTTTCGTTTTCTTGATACATCTAGAGTTTTCTTTTTGGTTGTAGATCTAGAAATGATGGCAGTAACGTAATCATCGAATGTAATCCCTTTTCCTGCCTCAACTTCAACTTTTTTTCCTTGCCTGGAAGGTCTGTTGGAACCAGTGATCTCCTGCCGTCGAGAATTAGGTGCATCCATGAATGTAGTTGAAACATTCTGAATGTGCGTTCCACGAAAAATAGTACGAAAAATTTAATATACTGGGGATCTGGAGATATTTTGATAGAGTTGTTTACGTATAGAGGGGCAGTACTAATACCCGATTAAAACTTCTAATGAACTTAAGTCTAATCAGTTAAATATACCAAACGAACGAAAAATAATCAAAATTAACTCAAATTGTTAAAGTTTAAGTGCAAAAAAATAACTCAAGCTAGGTTGAAAAATGAAATCGGAACAGTTTTTCATCAGAACGTTTAATGTCATCAGAGTCAGTGAAAATAGCAACGATTTAATTGGATAAATTTTATTTATTCATCAAAAATATTCGTTTACTTATTAATAGATTCTCCTAAAATTGGTTATTTTTGTCTTATTATAAAACAAAACTAGCGAAACGTCAAACGTCTATTGCGGTATGCTCCCGACGTTTAAATGCATACACGAAAATTTAAAATTCAATAATTTTCTCAACTACCATAATTACGAATACATTGTATTGTAATCGCTACATCATTACATTGTGAATTAAATTTCTTGTCCTGCAGGTACATTTTGACCAGTTAAAAATAATAATCGTCATTTTTCACACGTCATAAACGCCTTCATATTATTATCTACACGATAGTCCAGTCAATATTGGATTTAGCTCAAAAGTATTTTCCAACTTTTTATAATTTTCTTGTATGCATTGGCTACGGATAGCGAACTATGGTATCTAGTAATGAAAATATTCGTGTAAGGCAGTATCTTTGTGTTAACACCGGGATTTTTATCAATTTTGTATTGTTTTTGTTATTCGAAAAAGCTTTGAGAATATTGAGAATGTTATACGAGCTGGGACAAGTTGATATTTTCTTACATCGACCTTCAAGAACAACTTTAAAACTTTGAAGAATATTATTCAGTATTATCTATTTTTTAAATATGTGTAGTATCCTCTGTAGGTCATCTTCGCTACTGGCAAGCTGTGCATTAACACCTCCGTAGCCTAAGATATTAGTATCACTGGCTTTCACTTTTGTAACCAGTCAGTGGCTTTATTGACTGGCTACAAACACTTTATTAATTTGTCCATTAATAAGTTGAACAGGAATGGACTTAAGCTGTCATCTTGTATTATTCCTGTAGATATTTATTGATATTGGTTCGGTTAACTAACCATCTGCTTTTATTTTAATTAAGCTAGAATTAAGTTTTTCTGTAATCCATATCATTTTGGGAGATACATTTTTCTCTTTAAATATGTTTATTACGTCGCTTAGTCGTATCTTATCAAATGCTTTGGTTAAATCCATGAAGCACATAAACATGGGGTTGTTGTTCTATGGCTATATCCATTATCTGGCGAATTATAATCATGGCATTTGCTGTCGGTTTGTTCATCCATAACCTTTGTTGTTCTTCGCTTACAGGGACCATTTTCGTTAATTCTTTAGCTACTATCTTTTTAAGGATATATGATTAAATATATTGTTTTCAGCAGTGATACCACTTTGTAGTTAGCTAGATTTTTTCTGTCGCCTTTTTAAAATTCGAGGTACTTCACTTTCTTGAATTATTTTATTGAAAATTTTTGTTTGGTTTGGGCTTCCAGATTCTATTTGGTTGGTTTGTAAGTGTATCTTCCCCAGACATGCTTCGATTTTTCAGTTGTCTTATTGATATATAGTTATACAAAATTCAAAGTAATTTTTTTTTATTTAAACAAAAACGACCCTGCATCAACTACTAAGAGTTATTAGCAGGGGGTACAAACACAAATTACAAGTATTCAATTTCTTACAGTGTATATATAACCTAAATATATTCTATTAAATACTGTAAAATTTAATGTCTTTGAAATATTTTAGCACTTGGTTGAACTGGCAGCTTAGTAGAGCCTTCATGTTGGTAGAGAGGATATTTTTCTTCTTTCTTGGGTGCATGTTTTGCATTTCAACAGAATATTTGCATTTCAACAGAATAAGTAATTTGGATCTTCCAGTTATCGCAGAAAGGGATGGCTTCTTTATTTATTAAGTGAATATTGGTTGGAATAGTGTGTCCTAATCGTAATCGAATTATTATCACTTGTTCACAACGTTTGAGTGGAAGTGATAAGGTGGTGCCGATAGTTTCTATAACATCTTTTAATTTGTTGGATGTGGAATTCCAGTTTCTCTGCCATAAGTTGGTAATATGTTTTTTTAATAGAGGTTTTATGGTCGTTTCTTCATGTGTGACACAGGGATGCTTTCATCTAGTGCAGCTTCATTTGCAAGTTGGTCCACTGCTTCGTTTCCCTTGATTCCCACGTGTAATGGCACCCATAAAAACGTTATTTTTTATGTTTTTTTGTTGACAGTAGTATCAGTTCATTTTTTATTAGCATTATAATTTCATTTGATGGATAAAATTGTTGTAAAGCTTTTAGCGTACTTAATGAGTCAGATATTATAATATATTGAGGTGCGGATTTTCTTATGTAAACTTTCAGTGCCTCTAAACTAACCTATGCTTCTCCAATAGATATGCTACCACTCAGAGGCAGTCGTATTTTAAAATGGTCTGCTCCATGTATGTAAGCCGCTGCTAGTCCTGATTGAGTTGTTGATACATCATTGTAGATATGTTCAGCATTTGGATATAGGGATAATATTTCATAGTATGATTGATGTCTTACTGTTGGGTTAGTAGATGTTTTGAGATAGCGAGTAAGAGATGTATTTACAATTGGTGGACTAGTTGACCAAGAGGGAAAGTTTTGGGTTGGATTTATGGTGGCACTAAACTGCTCACAGTCATAATCACTGAATTTGATCGTTTCATAAAAAGGGAGTGTATTCGTAGGTTTATTTTTGTAATTACTGATACATTTAGGTTTTAAGACATTTAAATGCATAGGATTTTGATGATTTGATGATATACGAGTTGCATAATTTAGTGACAATTGTTGCCTTCGTAAGTGTAAAGGTACTTCGTTAGCAAATACTTGAAGGCTATTGGTTAGGCTAGTTCTAAATGCTCACAGAGCAATTCGTAGTGACGTTGTTTGAATTAAGTTTAGTTTTTTTAATCTAATTTTTTTGGTAGTACCATAACATATTAAGCCGTAGTCTAATTTCCTACGTATAAGTAATTGGTATAAGTTTAATAGGGTTCTTGTATCTGCTTCCCACGTACGGTTTGAGAGAATTTTCAGGAGATTAATTCTAGGTTGACATTGTTTTTGCAAGGTATGTATATGGCTTTTCCAGTTTAGGGTGCAATCTAGAGTTAAGCCCAGGCAATTTATTTCGCTTGTTTCTTTTAGAGTATGTCCATTTAAAGTTAGATTAACGTTCTTTATATTTTTCCGTTTGCTAAATATTATGTACTGTGTTTTTTCAGGAGAAAAGTTAAAACCAGTTTTAAGTGACCATTTTTTCAGACTGTGTAAAAACTTCTATATTACTTCAGCCGCACATTTCACACTTCTGCTTTTGTGGTAGATAATCAAGTCGTCTGCGTATAAATAGGCTTTAATCGGTAATCTCATTTCGTCCAAGTTGTTATTTATTGCATTCAGAAACAATCTTGGGCTTAAAATCGAGCCTTGCGGAATTTCATTTTCAAGAAAGCGTGGACTAGAGTTATAACCGTTAGCTCCTACTTCAATGTGTCTATGAGTTAAGAAATTTTGTATAAAAGCTAGTGGGTGACCCTGAATTTCAAATTTTTGTAGTGTTTTTAAGATGTTATATTTCAATGCAGTGTCGAAAGCTTTATTGATATCAATAAAGACAGCTAGTAATTTTTGATTGTGTAATAACGCTTCATGGATATCAGACTGAAGTAATTTTATATTCTTCTAATTTTAGTGTTTGGACATTCTTTTTTGGCTACCATAAAAGTCTTTTTTTAATTTCCTTCGTGAATCTTTTCCAGTATTATTCTTTTATGCTTCTTATTCTTGCATAACCATAACCATGCTAAATAGGAAGAAGAAGAAGGGGCGACCTAAACACAGGTATCTGGACGACACACAGGCGAAAACGCTAAAAAAACGCTTAAAAATTATTAAATCCTCATGAGATTGAAGTATAGCCTGGAAATTTGACAGACTCGTTTGTGCTACCAAGCAGTTGGATAATATATAATATGAAACGAAGTCGCGGATAATGAAATGTTCAGTATATAAGACAATTGTCGAGAAATAGAACAAATATTTTTCAAAAAAGTTGTGCGAGGTATCATTCCTATATAAAGGGTGGAAATTACTTTTGGAATAAAATTATTTCTGTCCTTGTTTTAAAAAATCGAGAGTCGTCTACTTTTATATATAAAAATGCGCTTTTTACACATACATTTAAAAATACACTGTGACTCACGGAAGCCACCATCGTCCGAAAGCTTTTTTTTAAATTTAACATCTTGTACATTTTTATATTTTTAAAAGCTCCTTAATAATCTGATCTCAACGAACCATATCGTGTTAGATCTATTATGAATAAAAGATTGTGAAATTTTAAAATTATGTCTAGAAACACCTTTTCAGAATCAGGTTGTTCACAATCTTTTATTTAAAAAAAGTATTCAAAATAGGGTGCTATATTATAACCGATATACCTACGTATCTATGTAAAGCAGCTGGAAGTTTAATTATACAACGTTGTGAATACTAAAAATAGAACACGCTAGAATACTCTAGAATAAACACAACGACCAAACATATCAAAAAGAATAAAAAGAAAGATCTAGTAAATTCTAGAATTATATAAAAACATACTAGTGTAGTATAGTATTTATTTACAGTGACTATTTATTACAAGCGGTAATTTGTTCATTTTTGTATAAATTGAAGGAATAAATAAAGTTTTATATGTTGAAGAGCGACTTATTTATTAAAAAAAAGTTTTTTCAGGAAGTAGTTTCTAGAAAAATTGTTACACTATGTTCTGTTACGGGTTTTGGGGCCATTTTTTATTTTTTATTTGTTTCAATATCACGCAATTATCAAGCAAAATTGAAGCATTTATCCTATATACTACCCAAGAAGTTTTCAACATACTTTTCCAAAAAAATATCTTCTCTGCTTGCTCACTACTACCATTTGATCTTCTTGATGTTCAACTTTAGCCTCATCTATATAAGTTTGTATCTACTGCAGTTTAACAGTCCGAAAATATTTTTCCAGTTTCCACAGAAGCTTTCAGCTTTCCAGCTGATCTTTTTCCAGCTTCTACAAAAATTTGATTTCGTGACTTTGGGTTATCCAATTGCTGATTTCAGAAACAGTGTTGCTTCCTTTAAACTCGATACTATCGTGCCATCTTTAAGTAGCATTTAGCATTACGCATTCACCATTTTAAATATAATTTGACTTAAACTACAATATGGTCTTACTCCTTTAGTAACATTGGTAACTTCTTCAATCATTTCTCCATTTATCCTGATTGTGATGTTGCCGTTGTATAAATTCATTATGTACAACTTTCTAATTAATAATATCATATGATGGCAGACTCCTATTTTGGATCAAATCTATCAGATCTTTCTCCAGATCGCTATATCAAAAGCTCTAGTAAATAAAGCATAAATATACATGTTGTAATGTTTAATTTTATGTGGTCATATATATTTGTTTTCTAAATGTTGTGCTTCTAAATTTCTTAATAGATGGCTTTCTTAAATGTTTTTGATATTCCAAATAACTCTAAACATTTTTGTGTTCATTGGCAGATTTTAAAATGCTTGTAAATCATCATCATATTGGTCACAGTTTGTAGTATGAAACGAAATGTTGAAAATCACATCAACATCAGAACTTATTAAACTTAATAACCTTGAAATTTGAAAATATCTTTTCCTAATCTTATAACAGAATCCCAAATCTGCTCCAAACCTTATGGTGTAGTGACGAGATATTAAGTATTGAAATTATGCCGTTATAATAATATATGTATTGCTGTCTAATAAAAAAAAATGTTGTAAGCACATATCCCCAAAAATTTATTTTGAACTCTCTCGATACTGTAGGTATTAACATTATATGAAGCAGAACAAATGAGAGAACCATACTTTAAAACTGGTCGAACTAAACTGAAATATAAAATTTTTAAAGTTTGTACTGAAAACTGATTAACATTTCTAAGAATAAAACTCACTCAAATCTGTAATATTAGTACGTTCCTCTAAAGGTAAATTGTTTATATAATTTACAAACTCCCATTTTGTTATATTTAACTAAACAAAGCATATTTACATCACACCAACTTACAAACAAAGATCATTTTGTAAGAAAGTGGCATCAACTAGGTTATTAACTATTCGAAATATTTTAAGGTCGTCAGCAAACTTTAAAAACCTACTATTTTTTTTATACTTTTAAAGAGTGACGATATATCATTACCAAATATATTAAATAATAGAGGCCCAATATGGGATCCCCGAGGAACTTCTACGTACACTACTCGCTGAGATAAACTATTTCCATATTTTACATACATAACAATTTTTAGATACATATACAATAATTTATCAAAAAAAAATCTTTGGCTGCTTCAGCGAAGGTTTCACAAATATCATCAAGAAAATGTCCTACTGATAAAGCTGCTAGTAGATTTGTCTCTGACTCATACTTACCAAGGGCGGCTGTAACATGGAGGTGCTAGGAGCACTGCCCTTCCTCCTTTCCACTAACGCACTAAAACTCTTTTTGAAGAGTTTTAGTGAGTTAGTAGAACACAAAAATGAAATTATATGAAAGTTGATTGCATACCCATACATTTTTCATATAAATTTGTTTATCGTTTGATGCTTGTAGATTTAAACCACAATGTTTTGTTGTCACCAATAATGGACCCTACTTTGCCACATTTATGTTGTACATTACTTTGTGGATATTATCTAAAAAACCTTTCAGAATCCTTCGTAAAGTGATTCGTAGCACCAACGTCTATTATAAAATTTATTTCACTAGATTCTGAATTGGTAACTAAAATGATTTCCTCTGTAGTCAAGAGTGTTACCTTTTGACCATTTTCTACAGGGAGTACTCTATTTACAATGTTGTTTTTCCAACCTTTATATCGCTTATACTCCATTTTCCAGATATGGCATTTAAATTGAAATGGTTTATTGTTTATTACATAACCATCACTGGTTCCAGCTTTATTCTTCCATTTATTCCATGGGTGATTCTACAAATCCAACATTAGAATTTGTTTCATGATCAATTTTATTTTGCATGATCTCTTTCATCAGTAGCTTTTTTTAACAAAATCTAATGTAACTTATGTTTCATCTTGGCAGAACATAATATTAATTGCTGTGATAACCGTTTGATATGCTTCAGGCACTGGAGAGAGTAACTGTGATACAACTTCACTATCTTGTACTGGACCTCCTATACTTTTAAGTTCCCAAACAGTTTGAATTATGTTAAAAACATATTTAAAGATATTATTGCGTATTTGAATGATCTTAGTTTCTGCTGCAGTTGAACCTGTGTCGAAATTCCCTTCTTTTGGTATACACTTTCCAATTTACCTTTAATTTTTTTTGCTGATGTATTTGATTTAACCATTTCCAGTACCTACACTGTCATGCAAACATTTCACAATTAAATTCCGGGCTTTCATAGTTTTTCTTATAAAATACTCGAGCGGCATCATCTACAGTTTCATCTTGGGAAAGTACAACTAAGACACCTTGCTTTTTCTAGTAAAAATTTTATTCTGAGTAAACAGAAATTGGTTTCATTAACTTGATTTGTTTCCGCCATTTTGTCGTTGGGTTCCGTACAACATTTTCCGTAAAAACTGTTTAAGTAGTAATGAATGATACATTTTAAACCTTTTGTTGTCTATATTCACGTCTGTTTGTGGATTCTTTTATGAGTAAAATATTCAACCAAAATGCATTAGTTCTATAAAACGCGTACCGTTGTCGTTTAGGTAACCTTCTCGGTATTCTCCTATCATTATCTACAATTCTGCACTTTAATTTTTCCTTCCAACTCCTATTACTAAAGCATTAACTGTATTTATTTTTAAAGTACGTGTAATTACCCTACCAAACTCCGCAAACTGATTATGTTTTAGATGTAATTAGACTTTCTATTGAATTTCCTATTCCTGCAGCAACTACTGCATCTCTAATACTAAAACTAATATCCACATGATTATCGTGCCTGCTGGATATAATTTTTTGCTACCATTCTGCAACAATTACCTAAATTTAATTAAACCAACTTTTTATCCGTTAAATAATCATCAGGCTAGAACTTGTCTATTCCAGATATCACATAAGACCCAATGTAATGAGTCCTTTATGTCCCCACCACCGCCCCATATGTACCAATGAGTTACCTTTCTTCAACATCAAGAACACTCGAGCCGGCAGATTATAAAATCTAGAGAAGTGAACAGTCACTTTAACTTCGACTAGCGACTCGTAACGAGAGCTTGGAAACGCGTGCTGTGATATTATTTTTGTTTCGTAATAGTTTTTTATCTTTTATACCTTTATTTAAAATGGTAAGTCGATTGATTATTTATTTAATAGTAACTATATTGTATTTGCTAAATTTTGCCATTTTTTTTTAAATAAAATTATTATTAAATAGTCAAATTTGAATATTTTTTCGAAGAGTTATGTACATTTTTTATTTCTTTATATTTGCAACCACGTTTTTATTTGTGTTATTACTATAATACAATTTTTTATTAATATTTTTATGTGTGTCAATGATTTTAATTATATTAATCATAATTAATGATTTTTAAGAACATATTTATTTTTTATCAAAGAAGCTACCGTTTGAAAAATAATTTTGGGTAAATATATATATATATATATATATATATATATATATATATATATATATATATATATATTAATTGTTGCATTTTAAAATATTTAGAATTCGTACGAAACAAGCGTGATTATTATATAGGTTTCCCCTTACATTTTTTTTTGGTTTATGCATTATCATTAAAAACTTTAACATGGAATTTTAAAAATTTCATCAGTATTTATTTTTCATAATTAATTTATTTGATAAGTTATATACACATGAAATCCCTATTTTATTATAGGATATAAAAGAATTAATTAATGTGTCAAATTTCTGGGGGGTAAATCCGTTCTATTTTATAAAATGAAGTTCCAGTAACTTTCCTAGATAGTTTCTTAGTACATATTATAAGAAACTCGAAACGTTGGGTGGCTTCCGGTTGGATAAATCCTCTTCTTCTATTTTCTGTGATTCCACGTGTCACGCTATTTAATTAGAGCATATAGGCTTGGGGGTGGCTGTGTAGAAGTTCCATCGTCTTCCGAAAATGTGGATATTTTTACTTTAACTAATTTTAGTATTTTCATGTATTTTCACAACTAACAGTGATTTGTAAGCATTTATTTTATTATGTTTAATTACTTTTTGTTCGGAACAATACAACATCTTTTCTGGATACGGAACTTTTTAGTGATATTTTCTGATTTATTGAATCGCTTTTAATATGAAACTCTACTATAAGTGGTAAGTTATTCCTTGTCTTGTATAATTGCAGTATATTTTCCTGTTTTGCTCTTCATTTTTTTTTAAATTTGCATTAAGCTGTCTCGAATTTTCTTTAGCCATCTCTCTCTAGATTTTCTCTTAGATCTTTTCAGATATATTTTTAACCTTTAGTTCAAACTACTTTATTACTCATATTTTAAAAATTTTGATTTGCTTTATCTTTGGAATTTCAGAAATCTAGCGATATTGAAATCTGTTATTATTATTGCGATTAAATACACATTTTTCAGCCAAACTCACTTAAGACAAATGAATCACTTTAATAATTTGACTCTTATTCAATTTTAAGTATTAGCAGAATAATAGGTACTTTAAGTATCAACATTTTTTTTGGGACATCCTCGTTATATCAGTATTTGCATCGTTAATCATGAATGCAATCAAATAGTAGTCCCTTTCTATTTTATTAATGAACTTCAGTAATTTTAGTAATTTTCCTAGTTATACCCATCAAGAAATGCAGGATTTTATGTTGTTTCCGGTTGCAGATATCTTCTTCTTCTATTTTATGTGCTTCCACGTGTCATCTACTTTAATTAGAACAAGTCGGTTTGAGCGTGGTTGGCTGTATAGATATTTTGTCGTCGTCTTCGCAAAATGTGGGTGCTTTTACTTCGAGTAATTTTAGTATTTTCATGTGTTTTCTCAACAAAGACTGTTTTGTAAGTAGATTAATGTTATTATATGTAATCTTTTGTTCAAATAGATACAGCCATAAAATATTTTCTGATTATCTCAATATGTTGCTCTTGCGATTTTACAATGTGCAGGTTCCATTTAAGAAAACGTGGAACTGATAAATATTTGTCTTTATTTTGCAGTAATATTACATTCGTTAATATTATTTTCAGTTGTCTTTTTCATTTTTCATTGGCTCTGGCTTTTCATTGTTAGATATTATCTTTTTCTCAGAGTTTTCGTGTTTGCTCCCCATTCAAAGCTATATTTTGTAGGTAACATCGCCTCAAGTCTTATCTTGTTTGATATTCTCTGTAATATATATTTAAAGGAATGGGCATACTTTTAAACTTAATAAATAGTTAATTGTTAAAGATCTTGCTTTGTTCTCTAAATTATCTCTTATTCCTTGTCTTTGATAATATTTTTGTTTCCATCTACCTAACTTTTACCTTCGTTCCATTGATCAATAATTTATCCTGTTTGTTGAAGTTATCAAAATGTTAATATCATATATAGATTCATTATTTTTTGCTAGTTTCGTCGAGTTTATTTCTGTGCATTAGTCGTTTACAGTTATATTTGTATATAGACTTGTGTCCTGTGTTTCTAATACAACTAATTCTTTTACTTTTTGAAGACCTCGTGTTTGCACGATACGCGTGTCAAATACATTGACATTCATGAAAACTTCATTGTTCTATACGAGTGTTTAATGATATTTTGTGATACTTTTCGTTAATGGCTTTTGTTCTACCATTCCGCTCACACGTAATTGGTAAGGTATTTTTTGGTCTCTTTATACATTATATACCTATCTACTATTTTTTTTAGTTTTTGTGATATATATCAAGTTGTTACAATGGTCCCAAAGTTTGTTGCCATTGCCTCCAGGGCATGTTTTCCAAAATTGCATAATATTGTGCTTAAGAATCACGATGAAGTGTGCAATAATTATTACAACTGTCCTCGATCGCCCCTACACACATTTATACATACATACTTTATGCATTTTAATGTTCAGTGCTTCATTGTGTTTAATTCTTAGTGTTAAAGTTTCTTTGGTCTGCTTTGATACATTCCACCCACCAATTTCTTGTGTATATTTCATCCATATTCTTTAAAGATTTATCAAATATTTTACCTGTACTGACTGTATTTCTGCATTCTTTAACCAAACTAACTTCAGGTAATTGAGGCATTTCAACCTTTTGGTCTTTGTTTACTAAGCATATTCAAAACATTTACATTTTGTTTGACCTTCTTCATTCTATCGATATTTATATCTTTTATTGTTACTGCGATCAAATACTTTTACATAACCTTCTTAAATTTGTCTTAAATGATGTTGATACTAACTTCATCATCACCATCAGCCCATAATCGTCCACTGCTGAACATAGGCCTCCTCGAAAAACCTCCAATCAGATCTATCTTGCGCTGTTGCAATCCAGTTGGTACAAATCCTCTTTATGTCGTCAGTCCATCTTGTGGTTGGTCTTCCCGTGTTTCGTCTATCCGCTCTCGGTCTCCACTAAAAGATTTTTTTGGTCCACCTATTATCCTTCATTCTAGCGACTGTCAACAATTTCAATTTCGACGTCTTCTACCCTTAAAGGATGGCTTGGAACTAAATTAGTCGTCATTTTTGTCTTTTGGTAGTTAATTATTTAGACCTACTTTACGTGCTGCATCGTTGAGTTCATTCAACTTATCACTGGCAGCCTTTAGGTCATCTGAAATCAGAACAATATTATCTGCGAATCGTAGATGAATAAGCATCTCACCATCAATATTTATTCCTTTACTTTCCCATTCCAGTGACTTCAAAACATGTTCAAGTACAGTAATGAACAACTTAGATTACAACGTAGGACCGTGCAGATTTATAATTGTTGTAGCATTTCTGTATATATTTTCTATAATATTGGTGTGCCTATGATCAATTCGATGCTCTTCCAATGCCTTTAGAAGTGCGGGTAGTTCGATAGTATCAAACGCTTTATGGAAGTCTATAAATGTTATAACTAGAGGTCTATTGTATTCAATTGATTTTTCAATCAAGACTTTTATGCACTGTAGGTGGTCATTTGTACCTTAGTTGGGTTCTCTTGGCTGATATAGCTCAAATTTTGCTTCCAATCGATTCATTATCATTCTGGTGTACAGTTTGTATAAATGGTTGAGTAGAGAAATTAGCCTGTAATTCTCTAGGTTCATGTTGTCACCCTTTTTATGCAGAAGAATTGTAATGGAGTTATTCCAAGCTATAGGAATTTTTTGACTATACAAGCAGATATTGAATAGGTCTCGTATTTTTTTCAGAAGAGAAGTTCCGCCAAGTTTTATAGCTTCTGTAACTATTCCATCATCTCCTGACGCCTTGTTGTTTTCATTTTTTTGAGTGCATATTGTATCTCATCTTAAGTAATTTCTGGAATGTCCTCAGATCCCTGGTTTTGAACCTGTACGATTTTTTCATGTTTAAATTTCCTAATATCTCTTCTTACAGCTTTCGATATGTCTTTATTGAGTGTCAGAATGGTTTGTGGGTCAATGTCCCTTTAACTTTGTAATTGTCTTCTTTCTGTTATTTTGAGTTGTGTTTTTAAAGTGATAGAAGATACTAACTTAAGATATCTAATTTTGTTTTATAAACAAAAAGCAGGAAGATTACTTTGCCATCACTTCTTACATACCTCATCCCTCATCCATAATAGAAATTAAATCTTGTTCAGTTCTTTATACGAATTGCTTCTATACACGAGTAAATGTTAATGGCTTCGGCTACGACGCAGTTCAGAATTTGCCGACTACCTATATCAAAACCTATTAAAACCATATTAATTTCATGATATCTACTTATATTATATCAATATGTGATTTGTAACAAATATACTCTTGTAAGGTGTCGGTATAACCGACAAGAAAATATTGTAAAATACCAGGACTAATTAGTAAGAACACATTTGATTAGGGTATCATTAAATTATTTCCACTATGAACTAGAAAGAGTTTTTATTGAAATTGAGGCAAAAAATTCGATCTAAACGTTTATGTATTAATCTCTTTATAAGTTGTTATCATCGACCTGCCATTTCACATAACCTTTGTGGGTGTATCACGTATAATTTGCTCCAGGAAGTGCTTGTTGTCCCATTTTGCTAATTTATAATGCCGCCTTATATTTCAGATATGTCACTGGGTGATTTTTTGTATAAGAAGATAGGGTAACTTGTTTCTCTAATATAATCAAAAAATTCTTAAGTATTATGAAAGTTGCTCTTCACGTTCCATTTGTTTTTCGTTCGTTTTTATTGACAGCTATATTATTTGAGAGGTTTCTGCTTCATATATCAGCATTTTTGAAGAACATGTTTATTGATCATTTTGATTTGTACGTTGGTATTAGTAAGAACACATTTGATTGGGATATCATTAAATTGTTGCCGAGAATATGGACATTTGCACTATGAACTAGAAAGGAAACTTCGATCTAAACGTTTATCATGTATTAATCCCTGTATAAATTGTTATTATTAACCTGCCATTTAACCTAATCTTTGTAAGTGTATCACGTATAATTTGCTTGTTGTCCCATTATGCTATTTTGTAATGCTGGATCTAAATACTACAGAACATCCACCTTATATTTCAGATTTGTCACTGGGTGATTTTTTGTATAAGACTGGTTTCGTATCGGTTTAACTATAAGGTAACTTGTTTCTCAAATATAATGTTATTTGAGGCGTTTATGCTTCATATATCAGCATTTGAAAAAAGTATTTACTGATTATTTTGGTTTGTACGTCGGTATTCAATTACTTTTAATGTTTTTTTGAAAGATTATCGTTACATACATATTATTTATAACTAATCTACACGTAATTCAACACACACCGTTCAACATGTTTCCGTTTCCTCTGCATTCCCGGAGAATCTGCATGTTGCTCTGACCATTCTGTCCACAAAAACATGGTTTCGAGATGAGCAGTGTCCTCTGAGATCACTTGTAATGACTCTGAGTTCAGTTTTCTGAACTTCTTCATGCTTGCTTTTTGCCTAGAATACTCATCCATCCGGTGGGTTGCACAATGTTTATTTTCCCGTTTTCAATTCAACTTATAAACCACTGGAGTTTTTAGTTCAGTTTGACTACCACAGGCAATAAATGTTTTCGATAGAATTGGGACGTTTTTGTCAACCACTCTTGAACAGAAAAATCTAGTAATTCTTTCACTAATCTATTTTACTTTGATTCAACCCGTGATTTTTATGTAAGTTAATCTTAACTGTGGGTTTTTCTTTTATTGCTTGCCTCTTTTTCTATACTGTAATTATGCATTCATCAGAATATAATTCCGCATTTCTTTGTCGCTTGGCTTTTCCAACATTTCCTCTGCAGATTCAGTTGTTATTTTTAATTGTCTCCACTCCACTGCAGTATCTTCCCCTTTGGTTTCGTTAAGTTTTATTTGCAGAGCATCGTGGTATTATTGTTTCTTTGTTGACATTTTGAATCCTTTAACATTTTGTTTTTTAATTCGACCATTTGTTCCTTTTGCCACTGTCGCGATTTTCTGCCACAATTTTGCCCCCACAAGATGTTGCTCTGAGTAAGAGTTCGCTCTGCGATACGTTCTGGCATTAGTTATGTATGTTAAAAAGTCTTTCTTTTTGAGATGAAGATGTGGTTAATTTGATTAGTTTTGTTGGTTTCTGATATTTTCCACTACGTTCCTTTAGGCATATCTATTCTCTGGAAGTTAAAACTGACCACTACATAATAATTTGCTGTTGCGAATTGTTAAATTGTGCAGACTCAAGTTCATTTTAGGTGGTTTCAATATGCAAACTATGTTTCCTAAATATATTTACAAAAGTTTCTTCGCTTCCCAGTTTAGCCTACTATCATGTTTCTGGATTTTATCACATACTTTCTACAGTTCTTCATAGAACCTTTCGACCTTTTTCTCATCAGCCTCTTCAATTGGTTCATATACATCAACCATTCTCTTCTGCCCAAATTCTGTCTGATATTGATGTATAATAAATGCTATAATAGATTTTCTGTCTTTTTGTACCTTGCACCTTGTCTAATTTCGTTTCCTAAGTAGTATAGTGAGAATTTATTTTTACAAATTTCTTCTTGGCTCTTCCATCTGATTTTCTGTAGTGCCTATATTTCAACTCCGAATTTTCCAAGTTCTTCTGCCAAACTAATCATAGATCTTGGCTTTAAGAGGGTTCGCACATTCCAGGTTCCAAATTTGAAATCCCTAATCATGTCCATTTTTCTTTGCTTAGTTTGTCGTTGTGAAATCCATCCATTTGTCACATTAGTCATTGAATTCGCAACAATTGGGTTTTAAAACGGAGGGTTTTTAGCCCTTCGCTCAACCCCCTATTCATCGGAGATTAAAGAATCCCTTCTTCGTCATCCTTGACCCTATCTTCCACTGGGAGTTGGTTACCCAATCTCCAGTGGGATTGCTCAGGTTACTGATGTCTACCAACTTGGAGCTGAAGATAGGAATTGAGTAGTAGAAGCTAAGTGATTCCAACAGAATACAAGATCAAGTATTTCACTTTATTACCACTGTATACACCTAAAGTGAGCTTTAACACTTTTTTCAACTTTAGTATTGCCTTTTGCTGCGTTATTTTAGATCATTTTAGGTTTCATACCTGGAAATTATTTGATCTATTTTGTCCACTATCAATATCAACAGCAAATTCGATTCCATTTCATACTTCATTAATTTTTTTATATGCAAATGATACATCCTAATATATTTGTTTTTAAAAACATCTCAAAACTGTTAAATACATTATTTTATGATCTGATTAAAATGTATAACAACATATCCAAATCATGGGTATACGCGAGGCAAAAAATAATACTTTCCATCTTTAAACCAGAAATATGAAACAAAAAGTTTATTTTATAAAAACCTTTTGCTTGGATTTGTTAGAATAATGTTTTGTCACTATTACGTAGATCTAAAATACGAAGGTCTTTTCTTTAATACTCTGTGATGATTTGTATTGTAAAACTTCATATTTATGAGCAAAGATACGAAAAATTGCATACTTACTGACTCCTTGAGTTACGCAAACTTTACAGCTTTCTTTACAACTCCTACAATGAATAAGAACTAGGTCAATATGTTTATTTCCGACCCAACTTTAAAATTTTCTCGAAAAACAAAAGTCACGTAGTTGATTCTTCGCAATTTTTCAAAACTTTTTAAACTTAAAGGTTAAACCTAACGTTTTTCATCCATTTACGCAACACGCATAATAAATTTGAGGTATCAGTTCGTTTTCTGATGCAACTTCAGTGTTCTTTGTACAATACGTGACGAGATTGTTGGGCTAGCTAAATATTCAAAACTGGTATTTTTTCTGGTGTTGTTCCCTTTTAAAAGTAGGCTTATTTTATTCGTGGGTTTGAGGATATTGTTAGGTAATTCTATTTTTAAAGTTACAAGGATTGGGAAAGAGTGTGGGTGGGATAAGATGGAGGGTTAGACAAAAAATTGTAACTAAAATTAATATCTTTATACTTTAGTATTGATTGCTGAACATTTCTCAACGTACATTTTTATTTTTAGTATTTTTTTGTTCATTGAATATCAATATCAGTATTAATCTTGAACTTCAGAAATAAAATAAATTAAGTTTCAAATCACATATGTGAAAAAAAAAAGGTTGTAAATCTTATCAAATAACTAAAAATCATTGTTACATAGATTGCGTCATATTAAAATCGGTAGCAAGTTCTTTCTTGTTTATTATAAAAAGTTGTATGAAATTTTACATTAATCTGTAGTGCAGAGTGGTATATATGAGTTTAGGTATTCTACAATACTATTCCTAATAACAAAATTTTGTCTTGACGCTATTTTCTTGTGGCATTGTAAATTAATTACTATATAACTGGGAATAACACAATTAAAGATAAAAAATACGTTTAATGACGTTTCAATTTCCACTTCGGAAATCGTTCTCAAAATACAAACAATAAATTAAACAAATTTTGTTTTTTGTTACATAGTGAAAAAATCTGACTCATTTATATTGACAATTCAGACATACATTATGCATTTTAAAGTAGACGACTTTAAAATGATATTGCCAATATTGTTGAGTTGCGCTCCTGGGACGACTTTACTTATAAGATAGTTCATTCGATTACATGAAATCAACTTTAACTTGAGAATATTCGTCAGAAAAAAATCATAGCATGTAATTCGTCTTTAAAAAGACAAACACATGACATGATGACAGTAAAATTCTCCTGTTAGTGATTCCATTGTAAATTATGAGGGAAAAACCAGGAAAAAACCTCATAATACTATCCCGACATTGTAAGTATTTGTTCGTGAATTTAGTTTATCTTCAATTTAGTTTACCAATTAAAATTCTGATTTTATATGTTATGTTATTTAAAAAACATAAATGATGTATCCTCTATATGTTACTGACTTACTAATACTGGTATTTTCTTATTAATAACTTCCTCTTTCAATATTGGTAACCAGATCCTACTACATTCTGCCGAGGAATTTGCGACACAATTGGCTCATTTAGCACAATTAGAGCCGCTTCTTTGATTTTTCTTTTTTTACCATCCGTTCTTTTAGGACTACATTTGAATTATTCCATAGTGATAGTATAAATAAACCAATATAATTTTGAGGTAGTAAATAAGTTTACATATTTGGGTTCTCTCATAACAAACGATAATGACACATCTGAAGAAGTTAAACGGAGGGTACTGCTAGCAAACAAATGTTATTTTGGACTAAGCAAGCAGCTAAAAAACAGAAATTTAAGCCAGAAAACCAAACTAATAATATATCGAACACTCATCCTACCAGTGCTGACATATGGGTCAGAAACATGGACCATCTCCAAAACAGACGCAAATCTTCTGCTCGTCTTCGAAAGGAAGATACTAAGAAGAATAATGGGCGCATTCTGTGAGAATGGTATTTGGAGAAGGCGATATAATTTCGAATTATACGAGAAGTATAAAAAATAGTAAATGGTAGAGATGTAATATCCTTCATAAAAATAGGTAGGCTTAGATGGGCTGGACATGTGTCAAGAGCAAATGAAAATTACCCACCCAGACGAACTCTAATATCGGTCCCAGTGGGAAATAGGAGTAGAGGCAGACCACGACTGAGATGGAGGGACGGTGTGGACGAGGACGCAAGGAAGATCGGCGCGGCAAATTGGCAACGGTTGGCGATGAACAGAAACGACTGGCGAAATAGATTGGGGAAGGTCAAGGCTCAACTAGAGCTGTAGCACCACTGATGATGATAATGATGATAGTATAAATAAAGTGATGCTAACCATCGCCAGCGCACTAGTTCATTCTCCTGCAACTAGTTTTGACCCCCCGTGTGAAAGTTTAATAAGCCTTTGTAAAGTTACCACCTAATACAACTAGCTTACTTCAACCTATGGATCCAAGAGTCATTAAAACATTCAAAGCTTATTACACCAGACGAATTTGCACAACTGCATAGAGTTATACAAAAAACAACGAGCTCTCTGTCAAAGACTTTTGGAAACAATTTAACATTTTAGATGTAATGAAAATCATTGGACAATTTTGAAATGAAATTTCACATTAAAAATTTAATGGCTCCTGGAAACAACTGTCATTTTCTTCATCACTGACACAAAGGTGAAATTGATGCCAGAGCCTGATGAAATTAGTAATGCGGCTAAAGAAGTTGTTGATACCGCCATACAAAGAAATTTATAAGTGGATAATGATGACGTTCAAGAACTGCTGGATTCTCACAATCAGGAGCTAACAATTGATGAACCCATGAGCAAGAGCAAGACATTGTAGATATTTATTGTTTGGATCCAGTTCAATCAAGAGGATCAAATGACGGTTGGAAACTTTACTGAAGGATTCAGATTAATTGAAAGGGGATTAAATTTTTTAGAAATTATAGACTACAACGAAGAGCGTACTGCTTCTACAAAACAAGGAATAAAAAAATATATTAGCATGCTATGAGAAAATTTTGCGAAAGAAAAATATCTTGGATTTGTTCAACTTTGTTACATTTTTTGTTAAACATTTGTTAAACAACTAGTTTTTTAGCCACCTATCTATTGTTTAAGTTCGGGGCATTACTGTATACTTATTTTTTCTCAATAGTAAATTATGGGCAGTCAATTTTAAATGCGGTTTATACATGTATTAGTGATGATCCCAAATGAGGAAACCAAAAGCAGTAAAAGCTGAAATAAATTAATAGAAATACTTACAATAAGTAAATATAAATATACAATTTATAAAAAACTGATCACAAAGGACTTCGAGCAGTTGGTATATGAGATTTGAGAATCTCAAATCCCCTATTGGTAATTTTTTTGGAAAAAATGAATGAGACTTTTGGCACGTATTGTTTTTAACGAGTTAGTCTCCTACCGAAATTAATATACAAATGATTACTTTTTCAAAATAAATAGCTGTCATAATGTGGGCTGTAATGATCAAATCGAATAAACTAATCAAAAAGCAATTTATGATTGCAGTTTTGTTTTATAATGTGAATTTTTCCATAGATAAAACAATTTTTGGATAAAAAATTAATTATAGTTGTCGCCACTTTTACTGAACCTGTTTTTACAAAAAAAATCACTAATATAAAAATAATGTGGTCACAACAGTTGCACAATTGGTCTAATATATCGAACACAGTATAAACATTTTGATCATTATAATAAAACCCCTATTAGAAAGAGAAATATCAGTCTCCTTGGATTTATCCCTATGCCGATCTAATCATATTTTTTCATATCTATGTATCCTGCTTATACAAGTATTATTATTCTTTACA
Source organism: Diabrotica balteata (assembly GCA_918026665.1). NCBI lineage: Eukaryota > Metazoa > Arthropoda > Insecta > Coleoptera > Chrysomelidae > Diabrotica > Diabrotica balteata. Next base: position 21,389,298 of record OU898278.1, read on the forward strand.
GAATACTTTTATTTCCAGCCAACTTATTTTGACCTTCCTCTACTAGGCGTTTATTCCAACTCTAGACGTTTAGCAACCGTTCATTGATTCAATATACTTATTTCTGCTTATCTGATCAATTTTCCAGTTTCATTGAAGTGTTTCTGTCACACAACAAACCCGTTGCATCTCCAACTGTCTTCCAATCGTTGTGTAAAAATTACCTTTTGGCATTTCGTTCCAATACTATAACAATACGGTGAACAGTAATTAAAATAAGAGTAAAAAGTACTCTAATATATTTGCTCCAGTATCTGCATGAGTAGCGGAGAATCTTCTAAACCTGTTCAGGCTTTTTTAACTGCAGAATGTGACATTTTTATGCGGGACTGCATAAAAACACTGCATTTGGACACTGCACTTTTCATTTCAGTCATAAATAAAAAATCCTTTGTGGTATATGCCTACTCAAGGCCAGTATTACAAAACGTAAGACAAAATGTGTTTTGTCCAGTGTACACTACGTGTCTTTTCTATTTCAGTTGCAATCCAGTGTCTTGATTTATGTGAAGTTTGTTTAATAAATCTTTTTGGGAGACATTTTTTTTGTTATGGAGGAAACACGGCTGCTTTTATTTTATTTTTTCAACTATAACAAAACGACGACTGAGGGTATAAAGGGATAAAGAGGGAAAAGACAAGATGTTCAAGGAAGTGGCTTCTGAAGGGAAGCCAGTATTCGTTACTAAAAAAGCCACGTCTTGTTACTGAAAAAATGAGAGGCGAGCATGATGACTGGAGCAATTATTTGCGAATGGACACCTCAGCCTATTGTCAATTGCTAAAGTTGGTAACACATCACATACTGAAACAAGACACCTGTATGAGAAAAAGCCATTACACTCCATGAAAGACTCACAGCAACTCTCAGATATTTTCGGAGGCTCATCGTCATCGTTTGTAGTTTCTGGTGACATCCTTGGTCATCATCATGCAACCTCTTCTGTCCACTGCTGGACATATATCTCTCCCATTTTTCGTCACTCTTCACGGTTGTGTACTTCTTGTTGCCATTTCTTGGATATTCGTCTAGTGTCGTCCATCCAGAGTGTTGGTGTTCGTCCTCTGCTGCGTTTGTCTTCTCGTGGGCGCCAGTCAATTAGTTTTCTGGTCCATCTTGTGTCTTTTAGTTTCGCTATGTGACCTGCCCAATTCCATTTCAGCTTGGCTATACTTTCGACGACATCACTGATACCTGTTCTTTTTCTTAAGACTTGATTTCTTATTTTGTCTTTTTTTTTGTCACGCCGAGAATTGATCTTTTCATGCGCTTTTGTGTCACTCGCATTTTTAGTGCTGTTGTTTTTGTGAGCGTGAGAGTTTCTGCTCCGTATGTCATAATAGGAAGAACGCATTAGTCAAATGTCTTCCGTTTCATAGCTATCGGGATGTTGCTGTTGTAAACCATACATATGTCTTCTTTTCTAGTTCTCGAGGTAACTGCCCTCACTTCTTTTGACTCTTTTTTATAAACATCTCAACGAGTTTTACTGTTTTGTTTTACTGTACATACGCGAACTTTTTTGTTTTACTGTGACTATACTCTTTATTTTTCACTTGCCATAAACACGGAGAACTTTTATACGTTTCAATGAATTCTCCGAGAAAATCATGGGAGCACTGCCGCAAATCTAATATTAGGTTTTATGTGGAAAAGGAAAGCGAACTAAAGTGGAGCTAGTCGTGAACTGAGTTAAGATCGAACGTATTGTCTGAACGTGAATCTACACGTTTCGTTTTGTCATATCAGTTCTTTAAAAATGATCGGACATCTTGTCTGAACATAAGTCTACATCGTTTTATTCTGTCAGTTCTCGAAAAATGATGCTTCTGGAGGTGACGTGATGTCTCCTGGTATCCTCATCTTCTCAGGTTAATAGCAAACGTGAAACAACCAGATTGAACCTACCAGTTTCAGGTCTCTAATACTCAAGTTTTGGAGCTCACAACGTCTTTTTAGTGCCAAATATTGCTAAAACATACAACAGGCAGTTCCCAAAAGATTTTAAAAAACCAAACAATTACCGACTTACTTTTCTCGTTAAAGTCCGGACATCTTTTAGAAATTTATAAATATGATACACTGGTCAATATTTATTTGCCGAAATTCTTCGTGTTTGTACTTTATGAATGTTATTAATTTCTTATCATCTTTAATACCAATATTTTCGTTTAGGAAAGGCAAGCACTACCATTGAGTAGTCTGGCCAAAGTGATGAGACAATATCATTTGATCGATATGCAAGAAGCACAAATTTACTGGAAATTTTATTTAAATGTCGTTTTTTGAACAGCAATTGCATTATCTTAATCATAGTAAGTATGAGCGGGTATATTTAAGACGCTTATGTTTATGTTCGCCATTTTCAATCAAAATATGGACTAAATATGGCGTCCGGTTAAATGTTTGTTCATTGTGATCACAACATGTTGCAATAGAGTATCAGATGAGTGCAATACAAATTGTATTACATGGGCACAATATAAAAACACTTTTTTTCATTAAATAAAGTTGAATAAAGTTTTGTTTTTGCGTTAATGTAGGAAAAATATTTATATTACTACAATCTACATAAATTATATATGAGGATTCTTCATGAATTACTTGTATATACTCCTGCTCATGCTACATCAAGCACTTTTTTCTTGTTTTCATCATTTGTTTATCATTTTTTGTTGTTTTTAGTTCAGTTTCCCACATTGGTTTTCTGTAAATCTTTCTGTCTTGGTTTATATTGTCAATCTGAATTGTTTAATCCTTTTATTCTTTTTAAAAACGTGTCACTAAACTTCCCATTTGAGATCTAACACTTCTACTATTTTCATTTTTACACAATCGAAACCCAAAAAACTGCCTGTTTTGTAAATATTGGATAATATTCTTCTAACCAACTGCGACTACAAAATTGCTCTCGTTTCTGTAACACTACATATAAACTTTTCATTTGCGTCATCCACTTCGATAATAGTTTTTTGAATCTGCCTGACTATCACAATACCAATAAATCATTGCGTCAATTCCATTATAAAACGAACAAAGGTTGTTAATTATGTACGAATAAAAATAAATAAAATGTTAAACATTATAAAATTGAAACCAATTAATTATAAAAGCGACATGGATTCTTAAGTTGCTTAATATCTTAAACTGTCTCCTAGTACATTTTGGTTAATTATTTTGATATGGAGTAGATGTACTTACCAATCAAAAACTGTGACTATGAAGAAATCAGTTTCAGAATTCTTATCAAGTTTGTTCATTTGGTGTTCAGTTTATGTTGATCTATTTTTGCTTGTCTATTTAACTAGGCTAGTTCTGCTAGTAAGGTGAGATATTTTTTTAGACATAAAAAGAAATACCTTTTTAATCAGGAGATAGCTTTTAAAGCTTTTAAAACAATTTTATCGTTTTTGGAAGTATCCTTCACGATAATTAATGCTTTTCTGCATTCGCTCGAACTAACCCTATTAACAGTTATTACTTTACTCGGTTTTTTCTTTTTCCAATGGCATTACAGCCCAACTGGAGCCTTAGCCTCCTGTAATTTCTGCCTCCAATATACGCAGTCCTGCTCAGTTTGTCTCCCAGTTCTAGCAAGTTCAGCAAATTTGCGCACCCGCTGCTACTTTTTCCTTTTATATTTTACGTGACATTTCTGTTGGTCTTCCGTCATACATGTTACCATCTATATTCTTCTCGGTGGCCTTCTTCTTAGGATGCCTGTCCGTTCCGAACGTTGGCTATGATGACTTTGTTGATTGCTATACGAAATAGCTGTGTTGAGGTCTTTCTATACCATGCTCTCAGGTTAGCAAGCCGGGATATTTTTCTTCCTGGGGGTCTTTTTCCTTCAATTTTATCTTGAAAAATGCATTTAAGTAGCTCGTATCTGCCTTGATTTCTCATTATATGTCCCAAGTACTTCAGCTTATGACCCTTCACGATGTTGACCAAATCCTCAGTTGTATTCATCCTCCGCAGTACTTCTTCATTTGTGACTTTGTCTGTCCATGGTATTATCTTTAGGATCCTTCTGTATAACCATAGTTCAAAAGCCTGAAGTTTTGATAGAGTTTTCGCCTTCAATGTCCACGCTTCTACTCCGTACAGAAGAACTGAGTACACATAACATTTAAGGAACCTTATTTTTGTTTCTAGGGTGAGGTCATGGCTTTTGAACACAGAGCTCATAGTCAAGAATGCACTTTTGGCCTTTCCTATGCGACATTTAATCTCTTGGGTATTGTCCCACGACTCATTGATTATAGTTCCCAAGAAGTTGTATTGTAAGACACGTTCAATTTTCATTTGGTTCACATACAGATTTGGGAAGGAAGGAAACTTTTCTAGCGGGATGCCTGGTGAGTATGTGTCCTAAGCAGTGGCAAGAAACTTTGAGGACCTCTTTCGGTTTGGTGTTGGAGCTGGTTATAGTGCGAAGTGTGTATCTTTTGCCGAGAGCTCGAATCCTACTCTCGATTATTGGGATGTTTGCCAGTTGGTGTATGATTTCTGACGGGAAATCAGCTCGCTTTCTCATGATCTTTCTTTCTGTGGCCATAATGGCGTTAAGTTGGCGGTTGTTTAGTAGGGAGAAAAGAACCGCCCTGTACTCAATAATGTGATCGCATTAAAATTTATTGTTTATGTTAATTAAATTAATTTTTAGTATTGGTATCTGATTAGTGGCGCCCTCTATGTTTTAGTACACGGAACATAAAGATACGACATTTTGTATGTTTTGTTCCTAAGATGAGGATTTGAAATAAAATACAATCATGAAGTAATTTGTTTGAGATCTCGAACAGAATATGTAAATATCTCATGTTAATAGTGTGAACATAACTTAAAGAAATGGTCAAGATACATAATATACCTAATATTATATATTTTTCTTTGCTTCTTTTGTTATAACTGATGAAAGATCTATTTGCGATACTTGTAGGTAAGACAAACGTATATCTCTTCACTAGACTGTGTGAGTGTGTGTGTGTTGAGTGAATCATACTCGACTATAATATACTTAAAGCATTCATAGCTTGTATAGCATGGAGAGAAGAAAAAATCCCACAACAATGGAAGAAAAGTATAATCTGCCCTATTCATAAAAAAGGAGACAAACTGTTATGCCAGAATTATAGAGGCATCTCTTTACTTTGTTCGGGATACAAAATACTCACAAACATTCTTAATCGAAGACTTCAACCCCTCACTGAAAAAATTATCGGGGAATATCAAGCAGGGTTCAGGCAAAATAGATCTACTATTGACCAACTATTTACAGTCAAACAAATACTAGCCAAAGCATGGGAATATGACATAGACGTCTACAATCTCTTTGTAGATTTCAAGCAAGCCTATGATTCAATAGATAGAACAATACTACCTAATATATTACAAGAATTTGGCATACCATCAAAATTAATAAGACTAGTGCAAATGACAATGACAGAAACAGAAGCACATGTATGTATTCAAGGACAGATCACTGATGCGTTTATGACAAGGCAAGGACTGAAACAAGGTGACGGACTGGCTCCAACACTTTTTAATCTTGTTCTTGAATATGTAATTAGACGGTTGACGGTGAGCAGAAATAACATACTTACAAACAAATCTACCCAATTAGCAGCATACGCAGATGACATAAACATAATGAGCAGAACAAAGACTGCGGCAGAAGAAACCTACGTTCAGTTGAAACAGAGTTCAGAAGTTGTAGGGCTAACAATAAATACAAATAAAACAAAACTACTCATACAAACCAGATCAAATAGACAGGCGCAACAACAACAATTTATAGACGATATAGAATACGTGAATAGATTCACGTATTTAGGAATGGATCTGATCGAAAAATAATGAAGAAGAACCGGAAATAAATAGAAGGCTTATGCTGGCAAACAAAGCCTATTTCGCGATGGGCCACATATTCAAATCGCGAGACGTACACCGGAAAACAAAACTCCGGGTATATAAAACAATAATCCGACCAATAGTAAGTTATGGGTGTGAAACATGGGTTATAACACAGAAATCTACCAATGCAATAGACGTGTTCGAAAGAAAAATATTGCGTAGAATACTGGGTCCAATAAAGGAAATCTGGATGCCAAAAATCTCCTAAAAACGCGTTCATGGAAAAGAACAGCAGTAAATAGAGATGTTTGGAGAGGTTTAATGAAGGAGGCCAAGGCCCGGCTTGGGCTGTAGTGCCATTGGATGGATGGATTCATAGCTTGTATAAATAATAACTTTATTTGTAATACTTTTTTCTTCTAGTGAAAATTACGACGATTTTTCACAACCTGCGAACGTGTTGTGACCTCTGTCAATATTTTCCGTTCGACTTTTATTTATTCCGTGTTAATTTTCCATTTATAAAAAGACATTAAAAATTGGCTAACATTTCTCATTATAATTCAGTATTTTCATCTGTAAACAGGAATTTTTTTGGAAATTAGATTTTCCAAAAATATCCATAAATGAATCATTCAGGTATTCGCGCTGGAATGTTTTAACTAAAAATTGCCATTACATAATGAAAAACAGTGCCGTATTAATAATGTCATACGGATTGTTAAAATTTCTTAAATTTGTCTTGCTCTCACTTAAAATATATTTGGTGTAATTTCTGTTTTGTCCATTTTCATTTGACCAACTTCTCAAAATCGAGATTTTTGCAATCTTGCAATGTGCAAGAGAAATTAACATGAGGTCTTTCGAACTGAATTAGACCAATTAATGCAGAGATAGCCCAGCAGTCATAGGGGTACTAATAGGCCCTAAGGTGAACCCTAAGCTAGTGGAAATGCCGAAAGGAACTAGACATACCGACAAAACACACCTATGGCACACCGGTGCAGGTTCCAGATCAATGGAATAGCTAAGGTATTTGCAAAAAGAGCATCTGCTACAAAATACTTTGGTCTAATGCCGGCCGTCGAAGTGCCAAAAAATAACGTCCTCCATTTCCTCAGTCCTAATCCCTTTTGGAATGTGGTGACACCATCAGGCCTTTACAGTTTTTTCACGATTTCCCTTCATCCTTCTCTGTCCTGGGCTTCATGTAACCCTTGGTTAATCGATATTTTTCTTTGATCTACCCAACGGCTTGGAGATCTTCCCTAGGTCTCTTTCTTTCAACTCTATCCTCGACTATCAGTTGTTCCATCGTACGTGTTCTTCTAACAATGTGGCCAAAATACTGCAAATATCTCTGTTGCATTTGTTTAAGCAATCTATCATTTACTTTAAGTTGTTCTAACATCGATACGTTAGTGCGGTGATCAATCCAGGATGTTCTTAAGCGTCTAGTTTATTTTTATCCGCTTTCTTTAAGATCCACGTTTCGGATGCATATGTGGCTATGGGAGAAATGAGTGCCCTTACCAGCCTTAGTTTTGTGTGTATTGTTATGCGACTTTTTCCAAATTGTTACCAGCTTCATCAAAGCTGTTCTAGTAATAGCCAGTTTCATCAAAACTGTTACAGTAATAGTCAACCTTCTACGTATTTCTCTGTCACACCTTTCGTCATTTATTATTAGGGACCCCAAGTATATGAAACTATTTACTACTTTAAAGCCCTCCCAATTTCTTTAATGGGTTGAAGATTATTCCGAGCTCTGTCTACTATCATGATCTTTGTCTTACTCCTATTAGAACAATATGTTCTTTAGTCCATATGTTTTGCTTTTCTCCTCCAGACAATAACGCCCACGACCGGAAAAAAGTCTGGTTCCGAAGGCAACATAACTCACACTGGGAAAATATACCCGCCCAAACACAATGCAAAATGTATATTGGCCGGACGTGCTAATATGGCTAAAGTACGGCGAAAAACAAGTAGGAATCAGCTCAGAGTCATAACAGCCTTACTTACTGGACATGTGCTAGTCAAGGGACACTTGTATATATGGAAACTTAAGCTGAGACTCTGTAGCGAAGAACCCAACACAGGCAACCACATCTTGCGTGACTGCGTGGCATTAGATCGCAAGCGACAAACAGTTTTTGAAGACTTCCAAGTGACTCAAAAAATATATGGTACCCATCAGAAGAGACCTGTATACGCTGGTACTTCTTTTTCTTTGAGTACCGTGCCCAAATTAGGAGTGGGTAGTTTCCAGAACTATTTTCCGATATTGTTCTCGATCTTGCGCGAAATGTGATTTATCTGCTGGTACTGGACTACTAACTGCAGTATCCAGTACCAGAGATCTCTCATTATATGCACCAAATATTTCAAGTTTTATTTTTTTTTATCATCTTTGTCACGTCACCTTCGGATTAGCTAATTCTGTTTGTTTTTCAAGAACAGTCTTATTCTGGTTTCAAAACTTGGTTTGCTATGATGACAATCGCGGTCATTCATTATATCTAGATTTTTGCCGATATTGTCTTGTTCAGATCTTTCAGCTGTTGTTTAATGTCAAAATAAGCTGGTGCAGGGTTCCAGAATCCTGAAATGGATATCATGAAGGAATGAAAGATGTACAATAAGCTAACTGGCTGAAGTACAGCCGGTTTACAAAAGACGGCTTTCATGAAAAAAAAATTGTTGAAAGATAAAAAGTCAATAATAAAGAGGTAAAAGTCACCAGACTTTACGCTTCTAATAAGTTTCTATATTAAATATAAATTCCTGTATTTATAAACAGTCCTGGAAGATTAATGACTTCCTCAGGTATGTATACCGTATATGGTAATCCTATATATACCTAATGAGAATTAAATGTTTTGATTTACTTTCGAAATAAGCAACAAAATTGACTATAGGAATAATTATTAATATAAAGACTATGATACTAACAAATTAGCGATGTTATCTTTTCTATTAGATAATTACTGGTTTTATTTTCTGTTTTAATTTCAATAATAGGTTTAATGTTCTAATATTTTCCGGTTTTTCAAGATACGAGTTTATTGACATATTCAATGCGTATTTTTTAAATGTTATTGTGCTCCTAATATAACTCTTCTTGTTAAGTCTGCAAACAAATGAAACTTTGAAAGAAATATGAAAGATAAGAAAGAAAATAGTTAAAAATAAAGTGTCCTTTTATTTGGTAAATCTTCTCCATTCAACACTTTTTTTAAACATTTTATGTATCACGCGGAATAATTTTTTTGTTCCTATAGAAAATGAGTAATTAATTAATAGACTTTACTATTGGAGCATGTACACTGTGCTCCAAAATTAACGTATAATTCTTATTTTGAGTTGCAATGAAAAAATTTTTGTTTTTTCTTTTCTGCTTTATGGTTGTTTTAGAACATCTTAAATAAAAAACTTTTCTTTTTTTACGAAAAATGTACTGAAATTAACAATATAACGTCATAAATCTAAACATGTAAACAAACAATTGATCTATACAAACTAACATTATACATTAATGACGAATTTCAAATTTTTAAAGTTGAAGAAAATACATACCGTGTATTAGTATCGAGTATTGCCTCCTCTGGCATTTATTACTGCTTGCCAACAATCTCCTTCTTCTTCTTCTTAGCCTTCTGTCGTCCATGTTTGGACATAGGCCTCTCCCAACTCCTTTCATCGGTCTCTATTCTGAGCAATATATTTCCAATTTGTTCCGGCTATTCTTCTAATGTCATCAACCCATCTCATCTGTGGTCTTCCTCTTGGTCGTTTACTTTCGTAAGGTCTCCAATGTTGTATTGTAGTATTCCAACGTTGGTCTTTCTGTCTAGCAGTGTGGCCCGCGAAGCTCCATTTAAGTTTTGCAAGTTCCTATACTGAGACAACAGTCTCCTATACTGAGAATAATCGTTCTGATTTCTTCTTGATCAATTTGATCCCAAATTTCAACCAACCACAAAAACAGTTCATCTAATGTGTTTGATACATTAGGTAGTTGTCGTAGTTGTCTATGATGTCCCAAACATGTTCTATTGGGTTGAGGTCAGAACTTCTCGCAGGCCAATCCATGGCAGGAATTCCAATCTCCTGACGATACTGCGCACAATTATTGCCGTGTGTGGCCTGACATCATCTTATCGTTACAGTGTGCGTAGCGTTCCCCAGGCCTTCTGTACACTCGGTTTCTCCTGCCATCAGAAAAAAGACAGTACCTGGATTTATCGGTGAACAATATTCTTTCCCAATCGTCATTATTCCAATCAACATGTTCACGAGCAAAATGTAATCTTTGCCTTCTATGGTCTCTGGTCAATAATGGGCCAATTGGTGTCCTTCCAGGGTGTAGGTCGTTTTCGGCAGTCTTCTTCTAATCGTATTTTGGCTGATTCTAGAATTATAACGATCCAAAAATTCATTTTGTAGAGAAGTACTGGTAACAAACCTTTGTCTCAGTGTACGACGTGTCAAAAATCGGTCTTGATTATGAGTTGTAACCCTTCTACAGCCTTGACTGGGTCTTCTCGAGTTACTTCCAGTAACAGAAATACGTGTCAACTCTTGAAATGGTTGACTGAGTGACGTTAAAACGTTCAGCGAGTTCTACTTGAGTATATCCTTTTACGCAAAGAGTAACGATTCTAAAACAGTCACTTTTTGACAAATTTCGATTTTAAATTTTAAATTTCGAAAAACCCCTTTAAACGTTCAGCACAACGTAATCCTTCTTTTCTTCTAGTTCCATGACCGTTATCGATCGTTGGATATCATGTTGGCTACCATATTCGCTATCGTGACTTTATTGACAGCAGCTCTAAATAACGATGTAGTTGATTTTCCATACCATTGCCTTAGATTTTTCAGCCATGATGTTCTTCTTCTACCAGGACCACGATTACCTTGGATCTTTCCCTGAATGATCAGATGTAAAAGATAATATTTTTCAGGGTGTCTCATAATATGACCGAAGTATTCCAGCTTGCGTTTCTTTATTATATTGACCAGTTGTGTTGTTTGGTTCAGCCGTCTAAGGACCTCCTCATTTCTAACTCTGTCGACCCAGCTTATTTTCAGTAGTCGTCTGTATACCCACATCTCAAAGGCTGTCAAGCGTTTAAGCATAGCCTCAGTTAGGGTCCACGCTTCTACTCCATACAGCAGGACAGGAAAGATGTAGCAAGATATCATACGAACTCTAAGGTCAATGCTAAGATCATGACTGCAAAGTACGTTTCTCATTTTTACAAAGGCAGCTCGGGCTTGTTCTATTCGGCTTTTAATTTCTGCAGTTGGATCCCAGCTCTCATTGATATTACTGCCGAGATACACGAGTTTCTCTACTCTGTCCAGTGTGGCATCTCCGACTTTTATACCGTCATCATGTATATAATTTTGTTTGCTAACTATCATATATTTAGTTTTCTTAACGTTGAATTTTAGTCCATACTGATCACAAGTCTGTTTTATTTTGTTCATTAGATTTTGAAGGTCTTCTCCGCAATTGGCAAAGACTAAGGTATCGTCGGCATATCTAATATTGTTGACGGTTACTCCATTCACAATAATACCTTCGGTTGTCTCCATTAAGGCTTCCTTAAATATTTCCTCCGAATATAAGTTAAAAAGTAAAGGCGACAATATACAGCCTTGTCTCACTCCTCTTTTTATATTTATTTCATCCGACAGTTCTTGTTCAACCTTTATTCTTGCCACTTGATGTCAGTATAGATTTGTAATTATTCGTAGATCTTTATCGTCCAATCCAGCTGTTTCCGTAATCCGTAAACGTAATCCTACCCAACTAAATTCAAAATAAAATGAAGCACAATTAAAAAATGTTTTTAATTTTTTTTTGCAAAAAATGGTAAAAACATCAACGTTTTTTACCGTTCTTTCAATAAATTTTAAAATATACCGGGGGTAAGAATAATATATTAGCACAAAAATCGAAACATTAAAAGTATTTGATTTACCAGGGTTTTTAAAAATATGCGTTAATTTTAGGCTGTAGTGTATTTTACATAACGATGAAAAATTGGAAGAGGATCATAATAGATTGGCCCGTGTGGACCTGTGTTTCCCAAACAAAAAGTTCCCATTACAAGTAAAATACCACCTATGGCAATGTAAAGTATTAATTGCATCATATTAATTTGAAAAAAACGCACGTTTTTTTATGTATCACATCGCAAACTACTTTAATTGACCTTTTAATTAAAAAATAAGAAAATCCCAGAGTATCTCATACTTCCCAAAAATTAAGAGCGAATTGAAAAATTATTCATCTTAACCTTAACTGCTTTGACCGTTAACGATGAATCAATCATCTGGCTAGTATTATACTACTTCTTACAATTATTAAGAAATGCGTACGTGACGACTGATTTTATTTATTACACAACTCATACACACACGACAACGAATCCCTGGCAACAACAAAACGGAACAGCTCGAAAAAATTTAGTTCTAGGAATGCTTCAATGGCACCATACAGTCTACCACTTGCAGCATTTAAAGTCACATGTTTAACCTTAGCGTCAGTGTCGTGGCGTACAGGGGAATGGAGATTTTTAGTTTTATTTTATGAATGAATAATAGCATGAATGAATAGTAGGCGTAGGGCAAAAATAAACAGAAAATTTATGAATGCAACAGAATTTACTGACTTAAAAAACCAAATGCTCAGAAAAAGCCATTTTAGATTGGAATTAGAATTGTAAAAACATTTTTTATGCCACTATATTAGGCCTTTACTAAGAAATAATAAAATCAACATTGTAGCAGGTTTAATTGTTTTAAATTTAGTTTTACCAAACAAGGTATCTTTAATTTGTATATTATGAGGAGAGAGCTTGAAGGATGAGAAAAGGGCATCTCAATAAATGGTCGAAAAATAAATAAACTACGTTTTGCTGATGATACAAGTTAATTGATTTCATATCACTGGTATAAAACGGAAGTCAATTATTTGGTCTGCAGTTAAACACAACAAAGACAAAGATCGTTATAGTGGATAGACTACATAACAATCATCCACACATAACAACTGATTAACCGGTTTCAGGTTGTGAGCTCATACTTATATCTGGGATTATTGATCACAAACACAGGGTTACTACAGGAAGAAATAAAACATAGATGTGATCTAACAAAAGTCGCCGTGGGAAAGATGACGAAAATATGGAAGGACTCTGAAATTTTACGAACTCTAAAAATTAGGTTGGAAAATGAATAAAACTTGTACCCTACGACAAGTGGAAAGAAGAAAGATAGACGCGACTAAAATATTCTGTTGGAGAAGAATTTTATGCATTCAAAGTGCATCTCCAACAATTAAAATTATTTGGACAAGAGCAGACACAGAAAACATGGAAAAACTTATTATTCAAGGAAAAGTAGAAGGCCTAAGATCATGAGGAAGATACCTAAACAAGATGGATCGATCAAATTACAGGAATATGCAAAAGACAATTTATGAGTTTAAAGAAATTACCAGGGATAGAGATCTTTGGAGACGAACATCACGATGACCACTATACTCCCTCCAGAGATTCAGAACCGAAAGAGAGAGAGAGAGAGAAATAGATCTTTAATTTATGAAATATTATGTACCACTTGTTATTCATTTGTATCAAACTATTCATAATGTACCATCCTAATCATTTGGAAAGATAGTGTAAGATTTCTCCCAAAAACTTCCACTCATTGTAGAGAGCTTGTGCAGGATTACGCCACGCCCCTCTACTCCCTCAACTGCTTTCTGTTGCTCTATTGTACAATTCTATGTCAGCTGCAATTCTGCTCTTTCGCTCCAGTTTTTTTTATCATTACCTTCACATAGCATTCACTAGTTAATTATGCTTATATGTCATTTATAAATTCGACAAATTGCTGATCGCCTAATACGTAGTGTGTCAACAGAATTACAGTATCATACCAGATGGTCTGAAGAACGTATACATATTCGTAGTTAAAGATCTGGATCCTGCAATTTCATCAGGATCACGATTTGAATTCTACAAGAGAGTTTCCACATATCTGAAATGTTTACTCAAGTTTTATAGCAATCAATCTTTAAAACATCGATAAGCACTTTCGATGACAGAATTTTGACTTTTCTATTCCTCACTGGCATATCGAAAAAAAATCTGGGAATCGCATATCTTGATGGGGCAAAAGGTAAACAATTAACATAATGGAAATAGTAGTGGACCTTCTTCTTCTTCTTCTTCATGTGCCACCCCATCATTGGAGATTAGCGGTTATGGTGACAAACATTCATGTGTCTTCAGCTGTATTAATAAGGTCTTTAAAGCCTTGTTCTGTCCAGTGTCCAATAATACGCAGCCAGGACAATTTTTTTCTTCTAATATCTCGTTCCCCCTCTATTTTACCCCCATTTAGAACTTGTTCATTTGTTTTTCGTGCAGTCCAAGGAATTTTTAAAATTCTCCGGTACACCCACATTTAAAATCCCTTTAGCTTATTCAGACTCTTTATCTTTATAGTTCAAGTTTCGACTTTATAGAGAACAACAGACCAAACAAAATATTTTACCATTTTCAATCTTAGTTTGATATCGATATGTTTATCGTAGATTAGACCAGGCATCTTGAAGAAATTATCTGTAGCTTGAGTAATTCTCAATTTATTTTCTTGATCTGGGTCAAGCTTGTAGTTAATCCAGTAGCCATGGTAATTGTAATGGTTTATCTATTCTAATATCTTTACATTTATCATTTTAGGTAAATGGGCATTATGTCTCAGTTCTCTCTTTATCTCTTTGTCAACCATTTTCCATCCACTCCTGAATGTAGGTCTCTTCCAATTGCTTCCATCTTTCTCTATCTTGCGCCAATCTAATCCACTGTTTGCCTGCCACTGCTCTTATATCATCAACCCATCTTTTTTGAGGTCTTCCCATTCTTCTTGTTGTCGTCTTTGGTCTCCATTCTAGAATTCTCCGTGTCCACCTGTTGTTCATTCCAAACTCTGGACAAGCATAATTAAGATGGTCTAAGATTTTTTATAAGTTCGTGTCTGTATCAGTTAATAGAATAGTGTCATCTGCATATCTTATATTAGAAATTTGTTCCGCATTAATTTTCATTCCTGTAAAAAGGATTTCTTAAGTAACAGTTCCGAGTAAAGGTTAAACAGCATAGGGGGACAATACACAACCCTACCTTACTCCTTTACTTATGCTAATATTTGTGGATGTTTGATCGTCGCTAATCTTGGCACTTTGCTTCCAATATTTTTAAGTTTTCTATTAATCTGAGGTATTTATCATCATTTAAATATGTAAAGAACTTAACATATAAGCTAAACCCCTGAATTAGCTCTCCTCTGATCTCCCAATCTATCACAAAAATGTTAAGATAAAAAAATTAGAAATAATTTCTTGCTTATCTTATCTGATAGGTCTCATTGTATACCCGCCTCTGAGCATTTGTGATTAATACAAATAGTTAATCGCATTACTAATTCCAAGAATTACAATCGTACGATCCTTTAATTAATGCTGACGAAACTTAATATACCATATTAAATGGAACTTTGAATCCGATGTTTTATGAAAATAGTTAAATAGATTGTTGCTATGCAGATTTTTTACTCCTTGAACTAATTGAGATTACTTACTTAATGCCAAAGTATGCGCTCATAATTGAGAGACTAATTCGACAGATTTTAGAAGGCCATAAAAGTTACTAGGAAAAATACTGATTGATATGATATACCTTTAAAAATTATACAGAGATTTTTGAGATGTCAATATTTTGTTTTCCACGAAAATGTTAGTGACGGAAAGGTGAACTAAGAATAAGCTACAATAGGACTAAAATAACGAAAATAAAAAAGGAAAACACCAAGGTTATGATATGCAGAAAACATAACGAGTTAAGCAAAGAGGGCACAAAAAAATGAAGAACACACTCACGAATGCTGTATTTGTCCCAAGGGTAATTATTTCGTAGGAGGTTTTTGGTTTTTTATATGAAATTTTCTATTATATGAAGGTAATGCAGAAGTTCATAATAAAAAAACTACTTATTTTTTTCGGGAATATATTCCATCTCTTTTAGGACCTCACACTTCCGGTTCCAGAGTTGCAACCGAAAGTAATGTTTTAAAGTCGCCGAAACAAGTCACAAGCAATATATTATTCGACGCGCCTATACTTCCCATATTTTTGTTGAAGGAAAAGTCGTAAAGTCTTAAAACATGGTGAATAGATTGGTTTTATGTTCAAGAATTCTGTCGTTCCTTCGATGCTGTTTTCTATCGATTTATTTTTACTTGATTTCCGAAAAAATCCTTCAGCTTTAAAATATTATAAGTTTCTACGCACATTAATGTCATGCACCTAAAAATTAATACTCTCAAACTTTTTTTTAATTATGCTGTACTTTCTACTATGAGTGTACATTTCGTTTTCCGTAAAAAATCAAAATCAATGTCGTATTTGATGTAAACAGAAAATATCATTATTTTAATTAAAATCTTTATTGATATCGTTAACAACGTTAACTAATATTATATAATATTGCATAACATAAAAAGTAAAAAAAAATAATCTAACTGATAACGTGGAGAATTGTAAATAGTGCCAAATCCAAAACTTTCGATCTACTTGTAAAACTGAGACTATCATAGTACAAGGACAGTAACCGAATCATTTCCTTATTAGATAAATCGAACTACGATTGGCTAACTTTTTTTTAATTATAAAATGTTTTACAAATATCCACCTTTTTTGTACTTCACTGATTACTTGTAAAAAACATTTGAACTACATATAATATATCAATGAAGGTGAGTCATGTTATATTACCTCAGCATTACCTATATCATGCTAAGGTATTGTACAAAAAAGGAGGTCCCCATGAATTAGAAACTATAGACCTATAAGTCTTCTTAGTCGCCTATACAAACTCCTTACAACAATAGCAACGAATTGTCTTGAGAAAAAACTTGAATTCTACCAGCCAATAGAGCAAGCGGGAATTTCACAAAATCCTGGAAGCACTACAAGTATGCCACATTGACTACCGATATACAAGATTAATTTAAAAGAACGCAACTGTGTCGGTGAAACTACATAAAGACACAGATCATATCCCAATCGGCAGAGGAGTCCGACAGGGTGATACCTTATCGCCTAAACTGTTTACCGCAGTACTAGAATATGCTTGTAAAAAAACTTGACTGGGAAGAGAAAGGCCTGCACATTGACGGTAGAAGATTAACAAATTCGAAATTCGCAGACGACATAGTTTTGTTTTCGGACAACCTTAAGGAGATATGTACAATGCTACATGCTACATGAACTTCAGTTACTGTGTGCCAGTTTGGCTTCATGGTGCTTTGGTGCCTACTGCTATTAGGGCTATTCCCTCACTATCCATTCGTGTAACATGCTGGTTTCATTTCCGTGTTCTCTGCCTTCCTTATCGTACAATGTCGTGTACATTACAGAAATCTTTTGTTTGGTTATTTGGTATTCTGTATCTTATGCTTAATGTTTTCTCGGCATTTGATCTTAACCCTTTAATCGGCAAAATAGAAATAGGGGATTAAACTTTCTGAAAATTTTGGTTTCGGGGTAATTTTGGTAAATGAAACACGAATAGAAAGTCCATTTTTCGATATCGTTATTGAGTCAGTCACAAAGTGAAAAAGAAGAATGCCGGCCATACGGCCGGTATATCGTTCTATAGGGGAAAATGAATTAGTCCTTTTTTGTTGCTTATAAAAACATTTAATTTTTTATTGATATAAACTTGATAAAAAAAATTAACAGGTAAATACTAAAAAATGAAATATATTAACGACGGACGTGGTAGTCTTTCCAACAATTCTTGGCACCGGAATAACATAAATGCAGTTGACATTTCGGGCAGAAAGTGTGTGTTTCCGATTTCTTGCAGTATTTGCAGGACTTTTTACGACCTGGAATCCATTCAGGAACATGATCAACTCCATCGTAACGTACATCTTCAACAGGATGCGCTGCCTTGTTGCCAGTATTAGTACTATTAGTAGTGAGCGGTGAGTTTGAAGGTCGACCAATGGGTCTTTTCTGAACAGAAGAGCACAGACCTTGAGCAATTTTCACACGAAATTGGAATAGTCTCATGTTTTTTTCTTTTGAAGTTCCTTCTTCTTTGAAATCTGTTTTCGCAGCATCCTCATTATGTGATCTGCGATACAATATGAACGCATTTGTGACAGCCATATCCAGAAAATGGTAAAAGATGCGTGTCATTGCATCCATTGTTTTAATGCGCAGTCCACTTCGTCCCATATGCGAGTCCATGAGGTCAACTCCTCCCATATGCGAATTGTACTCACGAATTATTTGGGGGTAGTCGACATCAATGTATTCTTTCTTTCTTTTGTCGTAACGAGTCGTTTTTGCTATCTGTTTGTCTGGATTCAATTTCTGAAATGGTTGGACCCCAACGTAAGTTGAACAAAGTTTTACGTTTTTGGTATCTTTCCAGAGGACAGTGGTAAGGTCCACACCATATGCACAACCCATATACTCCACTGCGTAACCCCGTTCGGCGTTTTTGATTTCTCTATCTGCATCCAGCGGAAGTTTACAATTGGGAATTCTATTTGCACGTATTGTCCCCAGTGCAAAGATTCCACGAGCTCGTAAATAAACTAAAAGGGGCAACGATGTGTAAAAATTGTCACAGTAAACGATATGGTTTTTGAAATTTGGAATTGTTTGTGACAACCTAATAACAACGTTGCTGGTAGCTCCGAGGTCTGGTGTTCCTGGCACGATGATGTTATCTCCAGCACCATTATATATCTCGAATTGGTACGAATATCCCGTGGTATCGCACAGTACAAACAACTTTATTCCCCATTTATGGGGCTTGTTCGGCATGTACTGGCGTAAATGGTGCGCCATTTTTGTCGAACACATTTGCTCGTCAACACATAACCGCGCATTCTTTGGAACGGAATTGAAGCGTTCATTTAAAATATTGGCAAATCTTCTAATTCTAAAAAGCGAATCATGTCCAGGTTGTCCTTTTTGAATACGCTCCGCTTCATTAGCAAAACACAAATATTTTTTTATCCGTTCAAATTTCTTTAATGGCATACACTGAGGAATTTGTCTAAATCCGAATTCTCCCCAGTGTGACTCCATGTTGGGATAACGAAAAATAGACATGTATAATAGAATTCCGATGTATCGTCGAATCTGCACCGCATCAACGTTGAATTGTGTGTTTATGTCTTTCAAACGTGCGTTTCGATTGGTTTCACAAACAATCAGGTCGATGAGTTCATCCGTGAAAAAATAACAAAAATACTCCATTGGTGTCTTCAGATTCTTTACAGTATACGGCAATGTAGTGTTTCCTCGAAATGCGACTTCATTGACATGCAATTGCATTGACTTTTTTCTCCATACAATTTTTGTGAACTCTGCTGAATTTTTGTCGATTGCATCCAAGCCTGAAAGAAAAAAGAGAAAAAAATTAGTATGGCATTATGACTTTCCGTGTTTTATTAGCATACCTGTGCCAGTGAAGCCACCCGCTGATGGTACTATATGTGGTCCCGTAGCTTCTACAGTTGGTAACGGGGATCTGGGTCTTTTCTTTGGTTTGAATTTAGTGGTTGTCGGTAGTTGTGTGGAAGTTGATGCAATTGGTTCTTTTGATGATAACCGTACGGATGATACTGAAACGTCCATTTGAGTATCCGGATCAGTTGTTGAAACTTCTGGTGATATAGTTTCGGATATTATAAGTTCCGGCAAAGTTAATGTTGCCGTTTCAGAAGTAAATATATTTACATGTGATTCTGAAACACCCACTAAATCTTCACTAACATCAGTGATATTACTTAGCTCTAACGGAGGGTCCATGGAGAGCTCCAAATCAGTGATATTTTCACGTAAACAAGAAGAAATCATCTCATCGTCCTCGGCTGTGAGCACATCCGCCTTGTAGTCATAATCCGGATCGGCTATGCTATCATCATCATCTTCGTAAACTGACTCGTCATCTGAATCCAGATTAGAGTTCATGATTTCGTCGATTTGTTCATCGGTTATTGTGGAAAGATCGTATTTTGTCCTCTTTTCCGCGTCTGTCAGCTCGTGATACCTTTTCGCACCATACTTTCTTCGTCTTTGAGATCTATTATTTTCCATGTTCTACGATAGAAAGAAAGAAATGTATAAATAATAAAAGTATAAATAATACAAATATGTACTTTTATTCAAATACGCGGAGAACTTATTTTACCGTACATCGGCAAGCCGGCCGAAAGGCGGGTATCACTCCACACTCAAAAACCAGTACTAATTTTATATTTTTCACCAAATATTCCAGCAAACTATCAAACACATACTATAAGTACTTACCAAAAAAAAAATGAAATCAATTGGACAACTAGAACTATTTTATTTTACGGTTCGATTACACGTGTTCCAGAGCAATAATTTCTCCGTACGATTCACTTGCTTGCTTACACGTAACTGACCATATCTCTCAATTAACTGAACCTACAGCTTTTAAACCGTTACTGTTGGACGAGTCTATTCTTGCCGAAAAGCGGTGTAGTCGACGTGAAAGCAAATAAATTTTACATTTTAAAATAATTCGGTTATTTTAATGCCGGCCTTATGGCGGGATTACCGATTAAAGGGTTAAGGGTCTTTATTCTAAATATTCTAAATATTGCCCAAAGTGATTTGGGTAATAGTTGGCTAATATATTCTTAATTTGAATGCCGCTACGTGTCCAAAAGCTGATATTTTGTCTAATTTTCATTTATTCTAATAAATTATATATAAACACTCAGTATCAAATATTCAAACTAATCCCTTTTTCTATGCAGTATAATCCCTTTACAATTTTTTACTTAAATGCCGCCAAAATTTCCGTTACAATGTTGTTGTGGAAATAAAAATAATTCTAATATTTTCAGTTAAAATCGGAAAAGGTATTTTGCATCAAGATGTAAAGATGTTTTAGGTGTGTTTGGAGACCCCTGACAAAGGACAAGATCTTTTCTATACCTTTTGTTTCTTTATATTTGTATCTTTTGCTTCTTCGCATATTTGACTTTGTATCTAATTAGGCTTGTCCCACTGAGTTTGAGACGACCTTTATCCCTTTGGGAATTAAAGTTTGTTCAATTGGGAATGACTTTGGTTCTTTGAGAATACAAGTTTTCTCTTTGGAGATTCAAGTCTGTCCCATTGGAAATCCAAGTTTATCCCGTTGGGAGCCCGAATTTATCCCATCTTCGTTTAAGTTCCTCCCATTTAGGGGTGACCTTTATTCTGATATGGAGGTCAAACCATCCAGTTAATCTGAGATACGTATAAAATTTAACATTTAAAACAAATATTTTATTTTTTTTTCCATAGAAACCTTCCTTCATATGAAAAAAAAAGAGATGTTTGTCACAAATTCAACAAGAATTCAAGAAAGAATTTAAAAATTATTTTTAATTGAAAACATCTCAGTGGCGTTCTATTTTTATCTTTAAAAAAAATGAGATCATACCCGTATGCGCGACAATGATGAATATAAAATTTTAGGGTAAAATATGCGCAATAACTACCTCTTAAAACTCACCAAATTTCATTTGCTTATCTCAACCGGTTTCTGGGCAATAAATAAATCATCAGTTTGTATATCATCATTTCAGAATAACTCCCTGAAGTTTGTTGCACTTATTTACTAACATCCTGTATTACCCAGCGTTTACACAGAACAGTATTACTAACTGTCACTGGCGCTGATGGACCAGTCGATTGTCATGACAGAATTAAAAGAATTGTCTTTTGTTTAAGTGTCTCTCCAAAGATTTTTAAAATGGCGTTAAGTGAAAAGCAAGTAATAGCTTGCTCCCCACGAAATGCCTCATTCGCATTTTTCATGCCTCAATATTCGTAAATTCTTGAACAAAATAAATTTTTAATTTTAGATGCACCCAGATAAAACAATCGTTTGGAGCTAGATTTCCCGATCTCGGACGCTACTTAATGTCGCAGTTATGTCCAAGCAAACATTTATTGAACTGTTTTTAAGGAATTTGTTAACCTCTCAGCTATTGTGCGCAGTGCATCAATCCATTAGAAATTTTTTCTTCATCTGGAGTTACTTCTGGAAGTCTTGGTAAAATTTCTTCTTGTAGCAAGTTCAAAAACTTTCCTGAATTAAAATTTTTTCTTAGATAAATGGTCCAATAATATTATAATATTCCTAACCAGACATTTATTTTTCGACCACATTGGGCATTGTTTTCAATGTTATTCTAAGGCTTTCTTATCGACCCAATCCTATAATAATGTTAAATGAGCTGTTGCTGCCCACGAAATTGTTTACTTTCCGCCATCTTCGATCTTAACTGTCTCGAACGCTGTTATGATAATTGTCACGACAGCAAATAAAACGACTGTCGTACCAGCGATTGTTGGAGGAAAGTAGAGGTTTACACAAGAAAATCGACTGTCTGGTCTGCGCCAGAGACAGGAATGCTGTCCTGTGTAAACGTCGGGTTATACAAATATGTATTATTCCTCGCTGCAAAGTTTCACCCAATTTAATTGAAACCACTTTTACATAACAAAAAGTGCCAGGGTTCTTTATAGAAAGAAATAAATAAAAAAAATAAGTCAAAATTGTTTGGTATATCCAGAAGAAGACAATGAAAGGGAAGTTCCAGAGAAATTAGTTAAAAATATGAAGCTATTCAGATTTTTTTGTTCAACTACATAATAATTGCGCATTAGTTGAAAATAAAACAGTTATTGTCCACTCACAAATTCATTGACATCTTCATAAATAAAAGTGTTGAAATTCTGATTGATTGCACGGTATTTAGGTCAATGAACATAAAGTGATAAATCACCAAAATTTGTACTTAACAAGCTGTTTTTTAGCAAATTCCTTAGGGGTCATGGTTGGTATTTTCGCTTACAACTTTTTGTTGCTAAATTACTTACAAAATATTGATTACCTACGTCAATACATTTTTATACTGGTATCATCGACTATGTTATTTACTAACAAAAAGCCTACTGAAGGAATGATAAGGTTAGTTTTTTCTGTAGGTTTCACATCCAAACATACTCAAATTATTTCGCTCATTGAATGTGCTCTACATACTCATTTTTTTTATTTTGTTTAATATCCTATGAGGCTATACGTTCTGATCAATGAGCTGTTCTGTTTTACTGTTACATTTGCTAACGTGTCTCTCAAAATAATAGTTTTACTTAAAAAATGTTTGTATTTGACATATGATAAGTGTTCTTTTTACAAGTTACAATACCATAAACCGTCCTTTCTGATTTAGTCTCATTTCACTGTCTCTTGCAGTTTTATCTCCTTGAGTCTTAGTTCCATTTATGTTTTGTGTTTAAATGTGTTTAAATGTGGCTTCTGCGCTCAATTGGGGTCATAAAATTTGTTTATATCTGCTATTAGTTTTGGTTATATGATATGATAACATTCATCATCATTCATCATTTTGAAGAAGTTGACAGTCTTTAAGATAAGAAAATATTTTTTGAGTATCTGTATTTTCTTCTAGAGCACTCTTAGGGAGTCGATGCTATATCTGAGTCGTTCACTGTTATATTTGGGACAATGTATTAAAAAATGTTTTACCGTTAAAACACTACTGCACATTTCACACACTGGTTTATGTTTGCGCTGTAATAAATAGTCATGAGTAAGTCGTGTATGGCCGATACGGAGACGGGTAAGTATCACTTGCTCTCTTCTGTCTTTTATTTTTGGTTTCCAAAGATGTGGATGTTTGTTGACTGATGGAGTGTGGTTCCAAGTTTGTTGCCATTTTTGAATTATTTTTTGTTTTAAGTATGGTTTTGTACCAATATATGTTACTTTCTGCGGACATCGAGTTAGTTGGTGCTTTTTTAGCCAGTTTATCTACAACTTCGTTACCTTCAATTCCGACATAAGAAGGCACCCATAAAAAGTGAACTTGGATGTTCTTATTTGAAAAGTTCTTTTTTAATAAAAAGTATAAAGGGGTTGTCACAGTACAATTGAGTCAGTGAGGGTAATGAACTTAGAGAATCTGTTATTATTATACATCTTTCTTTGTTTTTGTTTTGTATTAACGATAGAGCTTTTAGAATTTCTAATAATTCAGCCGAAAAGATGGTTGGAATTTGGCGACAATTTGAAACTAACTGAGGAGTCTTCCGAATAAATTGCTGCTCCAACTCTGTCTTCATTTTTTGACGCATCGGTGTATACGTTGTAGGTATTGCCATATGTGTTTAATAGTGTATGAATCTTTTGTTTAATGAAGGTTGATGATATCTCTGATTTTCTTAGGTTTGTTAGACTGATGTCGATAGCAGGAATAGATATTGTCCACGCCCATCGTGGTCCAATAGATAAATTTGAATACATTCTATAAACGAAGTTGCAAAGCAATATCGTTTATTATTAATAAATGAGTACGACCTCTTGAAATTTTACCAAATCTGTCATAGGCATTGTTTTATTTCAGAAAGCATTATGTTAACTTTTGAGTAAAATTTGTTGGTTGTAACTTCCAATGAGGCTGTAGAAAACTACTTTTTTAGATTAATGATTAAAGTTGAATTAAACGTCCATTCAATAACCAATAAATATATATAGGTCATAGGAAAAATACTATAATATAAGATATTTTTAAAACTGATCTGAAGATTATCAAATTAATATGAATAAAAGTACATTCAGTACAGTCATTTATCTTTTATTATAACTATTGTGTGATTGCATTATTTTTTTCTTGCATTTTAAGATTGTTGACCTCATTATGACTTACACAACTTCTTCGGAATATTTTTAACGTTTAATTGAGAATACATTACAAAACAAAAAGCGTTCTTTCAGTGAAAGATATTCCCTAACAACGCAGAAATACTACAAATAGTATGATAAGGAACCTAATCAATGAGTCAATGCTTTTATGAATGAACTCTTCCATACAAACGATCGATTTATTCATATAAAAATAACACGGTCGTATTTTATCGAAATTTGTCTTATCGGTTTTATAAAGATTTTAAATTATTCAATTTATTTCTGGTATACAATATCATTATTTAGCAATAACAATTAATACAAGCTCTGCCCATAAATTAGTGAATATCTTAGAGTTTTTAAAAAATTACGAAAACGCGGCAATATTACAGATTATAGGAGTGTACAAACATTTGAGAAACAAAATCTACGATAGGCAACGTTATTTTAAAACTACAACTAGCATTAGTTTGTTGAGATGCCCCAATAAATACTCATAAATACTCAATAGGATTCATGTCAGGACCATTAGGTGGCAAAATTACATTAAGAACAAACAAAATTTTGTTTCAAAAAAGACTTTTTCGCTAAAGATAAAAATAAAAGCAACAAAATAAAAAAAAATAAGGGCAGAGGAGCGAGCTCCTATTACGCCCAAAACACAAAGAAAAGAAAAAAAAGAACAACATTTGTGCGTCTTAGAGATTTTATCAACTTGGTAAATGTTTGGACATTGTGAACTACATTGTGTGCTTTCCATACATTAAGTAAACACACTCAGGCGATTGCTATTTCGAAATCAATAGACCGTAGATAAAACTATTTCCTGTTTTATCTATAAGTACGTATTAAAACATCCGTAACCTTTAACCTCTGAGGCCAAATAAAAATATTATCAAGTTCTGAGTAAGGAATATACTTTGTATATGTGTAATGTAATGTTAAACAGATAAAAAATATATTGAAATATGTGTGACTGCATATTTATAATATTTTCTTGTACTATTAAAAGTAATCTCACTATTGCAAACACGTGAGGTGATCTTATTTGCTTGAAGAACAAATTCGTAACTGAAACCTTAAACTAATCATGCCATTTGATAACGAATTGACTTCCTCTGATAACGTGTGTAGTGTGTACTTTGAGATTTAATAAGATGATTTTATGAACCAGATCAGGTTTTTGAGAAACATTTTAAAATAATCTGTCAAGGATTTGCATAGCAAGTTTTATTTAGCAGCTGACAAGGCACGAGACCTAGCACATGAGATACTAATCTTAAAAAGCCCAAAGATAATAATATTAGTTTATCATTTTTTTAAACAGTAAACAAAAGTTACTAAAATCATAATTACCACTATTATCATTCTAACCCTAGAACCACACGGTGATGATTGGGACATATCAAGTATCCTGACGTCGGATACAACATCATTCTAATTTTACCGCTATTTTATATCGAAAACTTACTTTAATGTACAAAACAGACAATTGTAAACTAAATAACCAACCTCATAATAGATTTTAGTGAAAAATACGTTTAGTTGATATATAACAAATTTTTAAAATACATTAGAAGTACATAAACGATTAAACAAAACTAATACCAGCTTGAGAACATATTGAGTTGGTAACAGCAGATCACTTTGTGGTCTGTTCTCTTTGCCAACGTAAGGAATTCCTCCATAGAAATAGAATGTTCTTGCATCACAACGGAAATAATTTTGAGTCCATACTTATCTGGTTTACTTGGTATATACATTTTAAACGGGCATCTTCCCCTAAAGCTTAACAAAGTCTCATACACGGTTATATACTCCGATGGAGTGTAATTTTTTTCTGCAATTACTCTCGAATAAACTGTAGAATTCTCTGAATGGAGCCAATTTATCTATTCTCCTTTGTTCCCTGATGCCTCGAGACGATGCCTCCAAGCATCGCTTTCCTTGGCTACTCTCCTCCAGCTATCCACCCTCATTATCTCATTAGCATCGGTTCTTACTTCGTATATACACCGCTTCCTTGGTTTTTCTACTGGAAGACATCCCACCATAGTTCCACATTCTTATAAGGTGGCCTGCCCAGTACAATCAATATATTTTTACATCATTTGTTATAGAGGATTCTTTTGTAATGTTGATATGACTCGTGGTTGAACCTTATTCTTCACATACCATTGTTGTGGATGGGCCCTCCAATATTCTTCTCAATAACTTTCTTTCAAAAGTGTTAATATGGTTTATTATTTTTTTGTGTCATGATCCATGTTTCTGCGCCATATTGGTCGTATGTTGGTATTATATATTTTGAACTTTACTTCCCTAAGGATGTCTTTGGCATTTTTTTAAGTTCCAATTTTTTAAGAGACCATTTTTCCCTTGCTCGTTGGCACTGACTCTACCTGACACTTACCTATCTCCAGTAAGGTTGCTCAGGTTTGTGGGTGAACCCCGGTAAGCCCGTATATTGTATAGTCTGGGCATTATTGTTGACAATATTGACAGCTACTGTATTGCGATCACATATTGCAGTAAAAATAAGGTTCGTTGAGAGGTAAATGTAGAAAATGAGACGTAAATGTAGAAATGAGAGGTAAATGTAGATATACAGATATTAATAGATAGAAAGTATATGAAAAGTATATGAAGTTAATTAACGATTTTTTTTGTTACAGATGATCCTATCAGTATTAGTCATCGCTGTCACTTTCAGCCAGTTAGAATGTAGGAGAATAATGGACGATCTCAGTAACGAAGTGAGCATTAACCCAGAAGAAAATTTTGGCTATTCGTCACGCGAATGGGTAAAGATCAGTAAACCTCCAGTGGCAGTAATGAGCAAAAAAGTCGGCCAACACATGGAATTGCATTGCGAAGCGATGGGTTCCCCGCCTCCGACTATAGAATGGTACAAAGCGAATAGGAAGATAACAGAAAATGGGGCTTTCGAGACTAATGTCTTAACGAGGAGTCCAGCTCTAGCTGAGGTAAGAGATCAGAACTTAATATTTTGGCGTAAGGTAACAATAAATATTCAGTAAGATTTTCGCGATTAGTACAATTAAACCTAGAGCTAAGATTAATACTACTACAAGAATTAATATTAAACTCAACAGTATTTCGGGTCCTCGAAAGACTTTCGACATCCTCTTTGATGTCTTCTTCAGGGCTTCCGAGGTCTCAGTCTTCAGAGCCACAGACACTACCAAACTGATCACTAACCAACGCAGTAATGCATTGGTATATAGCATTTCCTCTTTTCTTTTCTCTTACTTATACTTCCAGAATCCACCAGACCTGGTGGATATGTACTAAATGTAAATCTGGCAACGGGCCTTGTATTTGCCATCGAGTTAGTATCTCGATGGTATTTGCCTACTTCGTTACTGTCACCTGTTACTGCCAACGTGTCAGCAGTGCCAAAATTTTCGTTTTCAGAATTAGAATGTTATTATACTCTATTTTTAGTTTTATTAGATTTTAAATGAATATATTTATTTTTTTCTTAAAGAAACGAATTTCTTTTTTTACCGATTTTATTTTTTCCTAACTACAGCCAAGGCTATTGGCTTCTCCACCTCTACGGATGAGTATGCATGATATGTCTGGGTTAGATCGGCACACGTTAAAAAAGTGGACGTGGTCCTAAACGAAGCATTCTGAATAGCAATAGGGTGCCTAAAAGCAACGACGAAAATATGTAGAAACGCATGAAACATAAGGCTTGCAGATTAATAAATAATATTTTCAATCATCATGGAATAATTAATCTCTTTGTCAACCATTTTCCATCCACTCCTGAATGTAGGTCTCTCCCGATTGCTTCCATCTTTCTCTATCTTGCGCCAATCTAATTTCCTGTTTGCCTCCCACTGCTCTTATGTCATCTACCCATCTTTTTGAGGTTTTCCCATGCTTCTTGTTGTCGTCCTTGGTCTCCATTCTCCATCTCCTAGAATTCTCCGTGTCCACCTGTCCCGATTTCATGACCCATTTCATTTTTGTAATTTCTTCCACAATATCCCTAATTTTCGTTCTACGTCTTTATCTCAGTGTGAGATTCTGAGTGTATAACTCTACTCACCTGGGGTAATTTCGTATTGATACTCGACATCTTCCACTTGGGAGGTTTTAGCATTTTTAAAATGCTAAAACGCTTGCCGAACGGTTTGGCGAGTGATTCTATACAATCCCTAAAATCAGGGATTGTCACTTTCGTCATCCACGCCGTACCGAAGGTATTCTTCTCCGCCGTGTCTGCCGTTGGGACTTCATCCGTGACTCTGGATAAGGGACCCTGGATAAGCAGATACTAGTTTCCCGGGTTAGGAAACCCCTGAAATCTGCGGAGGGCAGGGTCTGATTTATTTTCCACGATAGGATTGTCCAGAGGAGTTACTACCCGCTACCCGCGAATAATTAATAATAGATCAAAATATTTATTGTAGCATAGAAATATGTTACAAAATAATTTCTGTATGGTGGAGCATTATCAATGACAATGAAATCGTACGATATTACTGCTGTTATCGCCTTCTTTGTTTGTAAAACTTGATGTTTCTAACTTACAGCACATATTGCATTCATAGTGATTATTTATATTTATTTTTAAAGTAAAAAAGCTTCTTTTAATTAATTAATGTGTCAGACACTTTCTGCTTTGTTTATTTTTCTGATAACCCTTGTACGTGCGGTGGCGATATATATTTTTTAAGTTCAATATGAGGACGATAATTATTATCTATAGATTGCATAAAACGATTTTTTATAATAATTATAGAATAAAACGTAGATTCATCTCATTTTCTGGGATTTCTTTTATCATGGCTATGTAACAGAAAACAAAAGCGATATATCATGCTGTAACTATATAATATAATAGATGTAATAAAATGTCATCTTTATTTTTCAGGTCTCTTCTAGATTAGTTGTAAACTATTTACTTCCCAGGCATCAAGATGTATATAGATGTGTGGCTGAATCTGGTACCAAAGTGGACACCGCTCCAACCAAGTTATTAGTTACCGACGGTAGAGAAATGAATTTCACGCAGTTACTTAGCGCAAAGATTCTTGGAGCACACCATCTTCCCAGAGTTACTTTCTGGGCCAGTACTTACATGGAAGTAATCGGTGAGTCAATTTGGAATGCTAAACCATTAATTTGTGATATATTCTAATAGAATAAATACACTTTATTCTAATGTAAATACCAGGCATGGTATCTATCACATTCGTTTTATTACAATTTAGTTATAGTTCTATGTTTGCGCTTTTAGAATTTCACTAGTCAGGTTCTTACTGATTTTAGAACCTTTCTCAGTACCAAAGTATTTTACAGCTCTTATGGGACGTTCATCAGTTTTTTGATTGCTGTATATTTCCCGCTGATCTAGAAGTCATAGCAGTTTATACTGCTTTACCATTTTTGCTGTTTTTTAATGCCATTTTAATTTCCTCTTTTAATATATTTAAAACCATATCCTCTTCTACTTTTATCTCCATCTGCTCTGTTCTATTGTCTTTGAACAGTTCATTGATGTATCTGTCCATCTCTTTAATTGGTCGTTAGTATTCAACACAAGTTTCCCATTTGCATCTTTCAGTATTCCCGGTTTTCTTGTTCTATTGTTTTGAGTTAATACTTTAATTTTTTTATGTGTGTTTTAACGTTTATGATTTCTAATATTCTTCTATTTCTGCGCATTGTTCTTTTAACCATTATTCTTTCGCTTTCTTAATTCTGTATTTTATTTGTTTATCCACTTTTTTGTATATCTCATTATATTTTTTTCTAATAGAGTTTTTAGTGCATTATAAATATATGCCTAATGATAACATTTCATCTCCATCGATGACCTCAGTTATACCGACGCTATTTTTAATAACTGTCCATAGAACAATTTCTCCATGCTAGTTTTTATTCGACATTTAATTTTTTTATTTTCCTAGTTGTGAGGATGGAATTGTATTAAAATAAGAATACTACTTCCATTCTCCTCCTTTACATAGTCCTAATTTTCACTAAAATTACACATCACATTTACACACACTAAAATATTTTGTTTTTTTATAGGAAACGATCTTGTTCTTCCTTGTAAGTATGTGGGTAACCCAAAACCGAGGGTAATCTGGATGGACCCTTACAGCAAAGTTATTGAAAATAACGAAAAATATTCAGTATCTCAAGACGGCGAACTTAGAATAAGATCTATAGAATGGTCGGATATGGGTCAATACGTATGTGCATTGGAAAATTCTGTAGGAGAAGATTCTATAGAGACTTTTTTATACCCAATGCAGGTAAGTTAATTAAATATAAATATAACACATTTAAAGAATATTCCTCCCATTCGTGAATATATGCCTCCTCAAACTCGTTCCTATTATTTTTGTTCTGCTTCTCTGCTACCCTTTTTTTCAGCTACTGTTGCCCATATTCTTAGCCTTTTTGGTGCTAAGACTTTCGTGGTTACCTCACGACTTTTTACCTGTCCCATTGCTGCCTTGGTTGGAAATTTCCAATCTGCTTAAGACCAGAATCCGTTGTTGTAATGAAGGATTCATTTGCGTGTAATTTGGTTATAGCTCATTAGGTTTGCCAAAATTCGTTTAGATGTAGAATTACAATTCCTTTAGTTCTTCCTGTAACTCAGTTATGAGAACATGGAGCACAACGTGGGGCTTGGGATTTGAAAAGCTTTATTTAATCGTAACCACATATTCCTACGAATCATAGATCCAATAAAATACTTGAATCGAGCTTTGTCTGAAAAAGGTTGGTTTAACGTAAGTATTCATTGAACCACATGATGGGTAAATAACAGCTACTCTCAGTAGAAGAAAATGTCAATGATGGTGACACCCTTATTGTAAAAGGATTATGTTAGTGGAATTTTAAGTCAATGGTGGAAATGAAACAGCAGCAAAACTTTTGAATACCAAATTGTGCTAACAACTAATAGATACGTCACTGATGTCCAGCATCTAATCGTTTCACCGGACAGTATGATTCTGCCATTTCTCGAGTAAGTCGAGGAGATAATACACCATTTTGCGTACCTCACGTTTAACGTCTGACATGATTTAGATTCATTCATATAGTATATGTCTATATTAAATATCTCTTTAAATATCTAGTTGGAGAAGCTGAAGGTAACTGATAAGTAGCAAACAGCATTACAATTACCAGTTTGGCTGATTATAACTGGACATAAAAGATACTATGTGATGTTCTGACTGGCATTATGAAAATGAGCTTGATCTATCGAGCCTGATGCTATTGATCTATAGATTATTTCAATACTTAACCGTCCTTAAATGCAATAGTGTGTATTTGTAACATGATTATTAAAAATGTTTTTCTTTGTTCCAGGGTTCGAAGTAGCCAAACGTACAAAGGGGTTCCACGATTCTGATTCTAGTCAAAAGTCACAACATCTTGCGCCCTTTATGAATGCGCCGATCTGAATATTTTTTTAAATTAATTTATTAATGTAGTATTTATAAAGTAGGTATTAGTAGTTTAATAAATTATGTACTTATTTATATTGATATATAAAACTGAAAATTTGAAAAAATTAATAAATGTATTATGAAAATTACTTGAGAATTATTTACATAAATACACCTAAAAGTAGATTACAGTCACACTTATCATATACAAAAGTGGAGATAATCACACCCAAAAATAGATTATATTATGACAAGAAAAGAATATATACTTGAATGTTAGGACAACAAGGTGATAGTTAATGAAACTGTGAGCCAACAACATGACTGATAAAAACTTGTAATAGACATCGAATTAAAAAAGCGAAACCAAAATATCGGAGAGGATCACAAAAAATCAAATAATAAAAAATGAATTCAAAGATGAGAAAAAAGTTATATTGAGAGCAAAAATAGTAGAAAAAATGTAATGGAACATATAAGGAAGAAAAATCTCAAAATATGTTTGAGAATAAAGATGTTCAAATGAAGCTCAAGAAAAAATGAAGAAAAACTTTGGAATGAACT
Organism: Diabrotica balteata; assembly: GCA_918026665.1. Classification (NCBI taxonomy): domain Eukaryota; kingdom Metazoa; phylum Arthropoda; class Insecta; order Coleoptera; family Chrysomelidae; genus Diabrotica; species Diabrotica balteata. The sequence continues at coordinate 21,422,057 of OU898278.1, forward strand.
ATAAAAGTGGCCAGAAAATAGGTCAGACAGAAACCTTCAACATTAGGTATATAGTCACCAAAAAAGAAGAGAAAGTAGCAAGCGCTAAGGCCGAGTCGAATACAAATCTATACGATCAACTTGATACCAGTAGGGATGGTCAAATAACGATATATAAAATAAGCAAACACAGACCAAAAAAACAACAGATTTTAATCAGATTAAATATATCCGAAATGAAAGTTATAAAATACTAACTACTTCGTGAAAGGGATGTCAAAAGAGATTGAAAAACTACTTTGTCAATCGGATTCTAAAACCCAAGGCAGTTATCGATTACAATCGTGGGATGGGCGGAGTCGACAGAAATGATTATCTTCCTTTCCACTAATGCGAAGGTACTCTGATATGGACAACATGATTATGAGTATTATGAGAAATATTCTTGATTACACTTTAAGATAATATGTTTTCATTTTCTCATTAGGGTTCGTGAAAAAATTTTATTCAATATGGAATGGAACAATTTGGACTAATTGTTAACACGTTAACTGCCGGTCCATTCTGGGTAGGCTTTCACCAGGAGCCGCTTACTGTTTTTGATACAAAGACGTTTATTTATTAGTTTCTGGAAAAGTCCGAATAAAGTAAGTATTTTTAAACTAAATGCACATATATACAAGAGGGGTTGGTGGTGAACGCGCCAGAGCGTCAGTGGCGCTCGACTCTAGTATTTGTATACATACGCCGTTCGACGCGATGGTGCGTTTTGTAAATAATATTGATAAAAATCAGTTTAAACAGGAACATTTATTTACTAATACAAAACAAAACAAGAAATACAAAATAACATAAATTATAAGTAAATAAAACAACATTAAACTTTGTGGGATATTTGACAGCAATCCAGACAAAATCCAGGGGTATCGGGACAGGCTTTGCATTCGTAAATTGTATCTTTACGAATATTTTGTTGACTGCAAGTTTTACAGCGTTTTCTCATAACTTTTCCCTTTACATCCTTTACCTCTCGTTTTGTTACTGAATGATCTTTTGGAACAAGTTTGGCTTCAGAATTAATAACTTTTAAAAGGGATCTAACGAGTTGTAAACGAAATTCGTAAAGACCAATCTTTTTTCCAGAGTACTTGTTGTATAGTATGTGGGCATTTATAGCCATCATCTGTATAACATGTATAAATATTTTTGTTGGCCATCGTACAGTTTTTCGTTGACTCGGATAATAGGCAAGCATCTGGTCTTGCCGGTCAATACCAGACATATTTTTATTATATCTGATAATAGGCTCTGGTTTTATTACATGTTGACCTCTTCTTGTTGTAACTTCTTGTAAAGTGTTTTGACATTCTGTTGTTATATAGTAAACGTCTCTTTTATCCTTCCATTTGCCAACTAATACCCCTTTTCGGCAACGGGCAATTGTTGCACCTTTAGCAAGTTTTTCTTGCCTTACTTCTGCCGGATTATTTTTACGGTCAATTCTAAGAGTTCCTGTGCAGTAAGTGGAAAATTCAAGTAAATTTTTAGCTAAATCAAAGCTGTTATAAAAATTGTCCATGTAAACGCAATGGCCTACATTTAGTTTCCCTTCTAAAAGGTGCAAAACCACTTTATTAACATGTCCTTTTCCACCTGAATCGTCAAACGTTCCAGAATAAACTAAAAATTTTAAAATTAGACCATTTGGTTCGGTCAACATATACAACTTAATCCCATACTTATGTTTTTTGTTTTTTAAGTATTGTCTAAAATTAAGTCGTCCTCTGTGTAATACCATTGACTCATCTAAGCTCAAATTACGATCAGGATAATAAACTTCTTCCATTCTCTTATTGAAAAAGTTTATCATCGGTCTAATTTTATAAATTCTGTCTTCAGGTACTTGTTCTCCCTCTTCTGGATTATTACTAAAATGCAAACATCGCATTATGACCATAAATCTGTTCCGGCCCATAAAAGTGGAAAAAATTGCATTAGCAAAAAGAGGATCTTTCTTTTTCCAATAATCCTCAATCCTAGGCAACGAAATATGACCCATGTGTAGAACTAATCCTAAAAAGACTAGCAGTTCTTCGGAAGTCAAAATTTTCCAATCGAAAATCCTAGAATGTGTCGCCCCTGTATTAGATAAGAAAATGTGCTCGGCATACCTGTTTGTCTCATCACACACTTGCTGCAAACATTCATCTGTAAGTAGCATCCGAAAAAAGTCAACTGGATTATTATCGGAAACTTCTACTAGTAACTCCTGGTGTTTTAAAAAAGGAAAATTTTTCATACCATCAAAATTTTCTTTCCATTTATCGCTTTCATCAACATCAACGAGTAGATTAGGCTACAATTAAATAATTTGTTTTAGTAAAAAGTTAATATTTGCATTTAATTTTGTAACATACCGTATCTTCCGTATCCTCAATAAGTGCTGTAGGTAAAGTATTTTCAATTTCATCCTCAGATTCTGGTAAATATTCACTGTCTGAATCAAGAAAGTCACTAAATTCTTCATCGCTTGTTTCTAATAATCTCAAAAGTTCTTCCTCTGTTAATTTTTTTTTCATATCTAATTTTATTTTTTTATTTGAATTTGCGCCACTTTGTAAAATATCGTCAGTGTTATTCATTTTTGCACTTCAGTATGCTTACCCTATGCCATTCAAATATAAAATAACCAAAGGAGATGCAAAAGAACTCAAATAACATTTAGGGGAAACACCGAAATTATCCGGGTATTACCAAGCTTTACGATTAGCGACTCTAGAAAATAGGGGAAATACCGAAATCTGGGAATGTTTAATTTTTACACGGTTAGTAATCCGATAAATTAATAAGCATTTGCAGAATTATATGTGCTATTACTGATATTTACACTTAATACAAAGCCAACAGATATACTCATCCTATCGGGACAAAAAGTCGTAAATCGAAAAACCAAGAACAAAATTAGAGAATTGATACCTCTAGTTACCTGCCTTTAAAATATAAAAAGCCCTGTTGTAGCGCCAGTGAAATAATCCAAGATAATAATCGATGAAAGTCTGAACGCGCGAGAGCGTCGTCGGCGTCTAGCTAAAGTCATGTATCGACGCGCCAGCGCGTTATTGGCATTGAACGTGTTAATAAGAGATATGGTGGTTCTTATTTGTTATGTATGATAAGAGAATGATATATCTGGCTCAAGTTATCGATGTCAGTTCTTTTCGGATCCAAAATCCCTAAATAAAAGAACACATATAACAAAATCCCTAATATAATGGGACAAATTAAAATATATAACAAATTCAGACGTTTGTTAATTTATTATTTTTTAATAGATATGACAATAATGCTGAATTAACCTTTAAGTAGGTACTAAGAGCTTCAATCAATGGCGTAAACACTAACTAACCGCCTGACAGACGGGTTTAACATTTTAGTGGATATTTTGTTTTGTTAAATATTTTAATGCAAAAAAATATTGCGATGACTTACTGAAAGTGTTAGTTATCTAAAAAACACAGTAATTAATATAGTTTATCTGTATTTATTAAAATAAAAAACATAACAAGAATGGATCGATATTTTGTGTACATTTTTACGCCTGAAAAAAAGTGTGGTAAAAATTAAACAAATTAAAGAATCTTGATAAAAATTTATAAACGGGTTAACAAAAGAATAAGAAACATTAAAATAATAAGATTCTTAAAAAATGTTAACACAAAAAAACTGATAGTCACTAAAGTTGGTAGAGTGTAGCGCAATCCAAACAAACTTTTTCGCACATTCCAGGTTTTTGACAATGAAAGCATACATAAGCTGTTCTTCATTTCTTTTTATAGTGACAGTAAGAACAGTCCTTTCTTCATTCTAACTTTTCCACTCTTACTTCTGGAGGCCGTTGAGGTTCATATAGACCCAGTATCTCGCATATGCTCAACTTTAGTTTTCTAGGTAAAAAGGAACTTTATAGTCTTCTGGTCAGCTGAGGTTGGATAAGTTGAAATGCCAGTTTTTCAATAAAATTTGGCCTTTCTAAATGAGTGATATTTTTAAGACTCATAAAGAATATAAGCATTTACTATACTTATATCAAACATTCTGAAATTGGCGGAAATGCTTGTAAATTTTGCACATTTTTCGTCCATTGAATCGACACCACCCTTTATTGAATTATAATCTACTATTATGTGTCGTTTTTTAGTGTCTGTGTCCTCAGTGGCTGCGTGATGAGATGATGATACCAAAATTACGGCTTTATTTTTATGTGTTGTATGTGAAAGTAATGTGTTTTGTAAAACCGTAAATTGCCGTTCACACTTCTCGTCGTCTGGTGGGTAAGAAGATAGAAGGAATTTCTTTACGATTCTTGCGGAGAGTTCGAATTCAAGTTAGACCTTTACTTTGCAATACCTCTACCAGCTCTATAGATGTAAACCAGTTGTCAAAGGTTATAAATCTGCTGGTCCCATAGAGACGAGTAATTAAGCGCATAACAGCACGTGTCGGCTTACTGTATCTTTCCTGTTCCTTCTTAAGTCCAGTACCGTCAGAATTTTTTCCCGTTATATATATATATATAATATATATATATATATATATATATATATATATTTAAGCAATGAATAAGTAGCTAGTTCGAGCATCAGTACAACACATAATTTTATAATTTTTTTTGATACCATGCTTTACGGGCTTACTCGGTAATACGTACATTTTAAAGCGACATCATCCTCTAAATACCACTAGCATTTCATTAATACAGGCTGAAGTTCCTATAGTATAGCATGCCTGACAGTTGTTAATAAATTCACTAAAAATTTCTGAAATCGGTGCTGCTGGATCCAACACCGTTCTCTCATTTCTGTTTTCGGGATTGTCAAATCGAAAACATGACAAAAGGAACGTACATCTCCCTTTTGACATAATGCATCTCATTATTTCTCTACCAGTTCCATTAGTAGCTAAAATAGTATCTACATTTTCATTATTTGATTTAAATAAACATGTAAATGCATCCCAAACTGCGTGAAGTTCTTTCATGTCAAGATTTTTGAGAGGTGAATTTTGATTTTTGTACATGGCTCTTTCTTTGCCGATTTTCACATTCGTCCATGGTGAGAGTGTGCTATATATGTGGATTGGTCAAGGTAAGGTTATCGATGAGAAAATTTGTTCAATCATTAATAGATTTTTTAATTCTGGAAAATCCAATTCGGAAATCGCGAATATGTTGCAATTGTCACGCTATAGTGTAAAAAATATAGTCAGAAGATATAAAACTACAGGTTCGGTCGTCACAAAACCTAGAAATATATATTTAAATAACTTCTTAAAAGAGAATGAGTTAGGAGTAATCTCACATGTGGACAAAAACATAACTGAACATTTAATTAACCCCGAAAAATTATTTCCCGGAGAAGTTAAAGGACATTGACTGGATTCAGAATCCATTCACAAAACATAATAAGCTATCGATGCCAGCTATGCCAGAGTATGAGAATTTGGTCGACATTAAGTGTTCATCTCTTCTAAACCAAAAATTTGAATCAGAAATTTCTAATCTGAATGACTTTTGGATTGCACTTAAAGATGCATACTCCGCAATCGTTGAGACAGCTCATGGTTCTACTTCCTTTTGTGACGACTTACCGATGCGAGACTGGTTTTTCAGCTTACGCTTATACTAAAAACAAGTTCAGAAATAGGCTGGATGCAGCTCCGGATCTTCGTATTAAATTGTCAGACATTAAGCCTAATTTTAATACAATTATAAGAAAATTTGTGAAAAAATTTCATTCTTCACATTGAAGTAGTTATAGTTACTTACTTAATTGTATCTACCTTTGTATAATAAATATTTTGTATTCCTTATATTATTTTTCAGACTTACATGAAAAATATTCAAACTACAAGGTAATTTCTTTATTTATCAAAATAGGATTCCGCCAAAAAAATATCGTCAGTAATTGATTAATTATAAGGGTTCCGCCAAAAAAAATATCGTCAATTTGGGTTCTGAGACCAAAAAAAATTGGGAACCCCTAATATACACATCCGTCCCCAACTCGTTGGTTACCTCGCAAAATCTCTCATCAGTAAAATGAAAAACTGGTCGGTAATTTGACGATTTTTTTTTTTTTTCATAGAAGCCGTCTGTTCTAACCGGTCGTACTGCTATTTCAGGGATACGAAATAAATGAGAAATTTTAAACAATAATTTTTTATTTGAAATACTTTTCCCTTTAGGAACCAAAATTTTCTGAACGTCAGTCTTAATTATAATAAAACCCTAAAGTAAAATAATTATCTAAGTACATAATATAAATTAATTATTTACAATAAAATTTTATACAGCATTACTATAATAATTATATATTTACAAATCTTACGAATTAAAATTATTGAACACAACAATAATAACAAGTGCCGGTTAAAATTTTCGTGCGATACATACAAAATTATTTTAGAAAAAATTATGCGGGTTTAAATTATATACAGCGTGCAAGGTTTTTGTATAAACAACTTTTTAGACAATGTATAAGATATTTCGATCAATAAAATTTGGTATTTTGCTTTCAATGTTTTATTTACAAAAACTTTTTCACCGAGTTTCAACGAAAAATTTGTTAAAAAAACTAATATACCGAGTATTTGATTGTCGGGTGGTTATAGGAAATTCCCGTGAGTTTTTAGTGAGGTGCCTTATTAGTTTCCCTTATTATTTTACAGGAAAAATCTATTTAGGTTATTCTGAGCACAAAAAAAATGTTACCAAAAGAATCGACCCATAGTTTTAATTAATCCGTTTATGAATTATTTCCAGTAACCTATTTTTTTTATCGTCCTGTACAAACTGTCATTACGTATGGCCAAATTTGATTGACAACTGAAGTTGACATTTATTTAAGTTTAATGCTTAATTATTATTTAGAACTCATATATAAACAACGACAAAATTAACGCACCACTCATATTTTTCTTAATAATCTTTATTTATTGATAATTTGCTGTACGACAAGTTGACTATGTACCTTGTTTGACAGTGACAGTTGTTAGGTAAGCTAATAATAGTCTTGTTTTAACAATAATTTGTACTAAACTTCGTTTTAGACTAAAAGTGAGTTAAACTTTTCATGAAAAGTGCCGTTAAAGCAAAGTGCTTGTGAGAAACAAGTTTTTATTGTGTTATTTTTCATCACATGAATGTTTGAAGTTGATGACATGATGTTTGGAAATTCAAATGAACCTTCTAAGAAATTTGTCAATGGAGGAGGCAGTGCTAGCATCATCGAGCAAAAAGACAAAAGAGGGAATCTAATCGTTATGAAAAGGAGACCAAAAAAGTGGCCTCTGATGGCGGACATATCCGGAAATGCGAATGCGCCAAATTTAAATTGTCCGACACTTTATTAACAGTAGCTACATAATATTTTTCAGAATGTGTTTTAGACGAGAAAGTTTTAATTAATTATTAACGGTAATAGTCTAAAATGCGACACAATTGTTAAAAAACTTCAATATAAATAAAATTTCATGTGACATTTGGGACAAACAATAACATAACCTAACTAAATTTGATGAAGAGAGACTCTCCCTTTCCTTGTTTAATGTGGCCTCTAAAGATCGCACTTCCTGTCTAACAATATTTTTGCCCCCACTACCTTTACATTCCCTCTTTTGTCTTTTTGCTCGATGGCTAGCATCGACTCTCCTAGATGAAGGATATTCAATCCGATACGTTGCAGGTTTGTTAGGAAGAGATCGTTCCCGCATCAGTCGCAAGGTGTGGCGATATAATGAAATATAGTCGTACCATCGAAGACCAGGGCAAGGGAGAAAACGTTGCACTAATCAAATTGATGATCGTTTTTTTGAGACAACGTGCTTTTAGAGATAGGAGAGTCACCAGAAATTTGCTAAAAAATGAACTAGCAGATATTCGAAATGTCGCGATATCGTCTCGAACAGTTAGAAGACATTTACACGAAGCAGAATTGAGCAATTGGAAACCGGCCAAAAAACCCTTACTTACCAGATAACACAGGGTTCAGAGATTGAATTTTGCAAGATTGCATCAAAATTCGACCATCGATGATTGGAAAAGAGTTCTTTTCTCATATGAGACTAGAGTAAGCGTAAAAGCTCCAGATGGTCGTAAGCGTGACTGACGAAGGCAAGGAGAAAGGTTTGCTAGCTGCAATATCTCTCCTAAAGTACCTTTTGGTGGTGGCTCTAAAATGTTTTGGGGGAATTTTGTTTTGATGCTTGTACGGAGTTGGTCCCATACGTACGAGGTCTATGAATGCCCATTATTACTTAAGACATTATTGTCGAACATGTAATGCCTTTTGCTCCGTTTCTTGGACCTAATTTTTTATTCATGCAAGACAACGCTTGTCCTCATGTGGCTCGGCAGGTTATTGGCTACCTAAATGATGTTGATATTCCATTATTAGAGTGGCCACCTAACAGACCGGACATGAATCCTATAGAGCATCTATGGGACTATCTCAAAAAAGTCAAAAAGATTCGAAGTCGTAGACTGCCTAGTGCCAATCACAACCAACTCATTGAGGCCGTTGTTGAAGAATGGGGGAATATTCCGCAAGCTTTTGTTGAACATTTGATATCAAGCATACCTCGACGCATAAATGCAGTCATAAGAAGTAGAGAAGGGTCTACACGGTATTAGTGTTGACCCAGATGCATTTTATTGTGTTACTTTACTGATTTTTTTTGCAATTTGGAGTTATGCTAGCTTATTTAGGCATTTCCGGTAAAAACAATTTTTTAAAGAAACAATAAGGCAAATTAAGGTCATGATTAAAGTCATGTTTGACTTATTTGTGTTTATTATTATTTCAATGTAAACCTCCGTTTTATTTTGTGTATATATTGTAAATATTTAGATTAATTAAAGTGGTGCGTTAATTTTGTCCAGGGGTTTATATACAGTCGTCATAAATACCAGTAAAAATGATTTTGATGATGATATTATCACAGATATAGCTATAAAAATACTAAAAAAAAGATCATATAATTAATTATAAGCTTCGAGCTATCTAGCTTCGATAATATCGAGCTTTGGTGCTGCAAGAAATATTAAATTGTTAGAGAAGTATTTAGTTCTGCAGTGGAAAGATTACGCCGTAACATCGCATATCGTGTAACTACAACTGCAGCAGTGCGCAATGTAGTCTTAAAATTTAGTTCGAAGTGAAATGTTTATCGAGTTTGATTTGGCGAAGATTATATAATCAATATGAGCAGCCAATAGTGTCTAAAACATAGGTTATATTTTAACACAAACAATTTAGTGGAGGACAAGATACGCACAAAAATAAACTTATCATTGCTTTCCAAAAATAAGAGCTCAGGAAGAGGTTGATGTCATTTCTAGTCATATTGCGACAGAACGTCGTCTAAACCTTACGACCATTAAAGCTTATAGACACACCTTGTACCAAATCGTTGAAGCGACCGTCAATATGGCAAGCGACGAATCCTTCTGCACAAGCGACGTCACAATATGGCAAGAGCTCTAATGTTAGATTGGATTTTTCGAAAAGTCCTAATAAAATTGCCTAATTTTAGATGAATTTTAATAAAACTGCAATATTTTGTAAAAGATATGGAAGATAAATCATTTAGCAAAGGAATTAGTGAATATTTTTAAATTAAAGTAATTTTGTAAAAATAAATGTTTAATTTGAAAGTGTAGCTACTTCTTCTTGTTTGATAAAGAAATATAAATTTAAAGGATAGAAATTGTACTTGTGGATGGAAGCTTCATTTTAGGGGAAAAAATTATGTATATAAATCTATACCACAAAATAAAATAGATTTGTTAACTTACTTTTAAGTCTATTGATATTATTATTGAAGTTCTCACCTTGCAATAATGAAAATAAATTATCTTTATTAGATTTTTATATTATTTCTTTAAGATGTCCTAGTAAAGATTTTAAGGTATTAAAGTTTTTTCTAAGGTAGTTTCCTCTAGAATGTCTACTGGAGTCTACTGGAGGGATTTTCACTTTTAGAGCCTGTTGTTTTGTCTGAGACAGTTTCTTTTTTAACTGAAAATTTTCTAGTTTTAACTTGCTTAATTAAACGGTTTGGAAAATCGAAAATGCTAGGTACAGCATCTTTTTTGAGTTGTTTTTTAAACTCAATCAGCTAGTAATAAACAAATCCGCGGTGAAATGTTTGGAACAAATTTTAGAACTATTTGATGGTTTAAAATAATCCATATATTTGTGCAATGATGAATCTTTAGGAAATCTAAAACAATTTATTTACTTTATCCTTCAGTTTTCAACGTAATTATAAAATAAACATTATATAAGACTCATACATGTATTTATTTTATACACTTTGGATGCATAGCTGCGCAAAGCAATTTATGTTTGCTACACTCTTCGAACACCAGAAATTCGATAAACGCTGACATTAAGTTACCAATGGTATTACGACGCATTTGTATGTTGTATACTGATGGTGCTGAATAAAGACAAACATTGAGGCTGAGAAAGTTTATGCTGATGAAATTGATCAAACTATTTTTTCACTTTACCATATTTTGGCAAGTATGTCATTCTTGATAGGTAGAATTTTCATTGTATTTTGTGACTAAATAAATCTTCCAAGAAATTATTCTGACTAATATTTCGATGAAATTGTAAAATTTGCCATAGATGTTTGGGTTTATAGAAGTTATACATTCTTTTGGTTCTAGAACGGTCCCAGAACACAATATCTGAGATACACTACCCTAGATCAAGAAAACTCTGTGAGAATCTAATGCTTATTGCAGAGCTCCATACAGTCCATACATTTAGCCATATAATGACCATATTTTTAATCGAACGTAGGACTGAGAATTTTGAGCGTTTCATCAACATTTAAATGGGCAGTTATTTTGAGTATATCGTAATTAACCTTGAAATTCTTTTCATTATGTTAATTTAACTCTATGTCTGCAAAATTCAAATTTAATCAACTTTATGTGCGACTAATATTACATACTAAAAAAAGTCAGATTTTGACAGTAACGTATTAACGGTTATTTTTATACGTTTTGATTGACTGCAGCTTTTACTATTCCTTAATCAACCTAAACAGTTTTCCCCCCATGAAATTTGTGTACACTTAAAACACATGGAATTAGTTTATATCCCACACAACAATACAACACAATTTTTGGAGAGGATTTTGAAACAATTTAGAACGAGGTAATAAGTTTCGATTGAGCTATGAATACTGTCGTAACAAAATAAATAATATAACAATAAAAAACTTCTTGCACTCTGTATGAGTCAAACATCTTCAACCTCCAATGTAAAACTAAAACTAATTAGGTACTCTTAAAGACTTTCGTCCAATCGCTGTTTTTCCACGAAACCGAATTTCTCTGTCGAAAATTTCTTCACATTTATTTATAATATACTTACAGAATACTGGCCTAATCTCAATTATTTGAAAATAAATGTAAATGCAATTTAAAACGAACGCAACGAAAGTTTTTGGCAGAAAAACAGTTCATGGTCTTTACAAGAAATAAATAAATTAATAATAAAAATAATGGGCGTCGTTTAAAAAATAAATAATCAAGCTTTTAACTTTATAGCTCACTTGACATAATCACAATAGTAAAAATAAGTTCTGGGTCGTCCGATTAAAAAAGAAAACAGTTTTACCCGTCCATTTTCCAAAGATCAATCAAAATTCAAATCAGTCGTTTTGATAATTACTCCATTTTATTCTAAAACATATTCCTCCAATACACACTTTCTGTGGATATTAGCTGCCACTTTGAATCAAGTAGTGTCACTTGAAGACAATTATGACAAAAATTAAAATTCTTTAGTCACAAAGTTCTTCTTCTGCAGTAAAATACCACAATTATAGCGTGTGACTCATGTAATATGTTTTTTTAAAGGCCAGGAAAATTTGACGTTTACCCTTTAGAAAAAAATATTTTTGTTCCGACAAAGGGAGAAAATTTAATTTATATTTAATAAACAAATTAGTGGATTATTGCAAAATCTGTTTAATCTCTTAAAAATTTACAAAAACCTTCTTCTTGGACTGTTCAAAAAATATATGTTAAGATAGAAGATCTCATTTTATATGAAACACATTTCAATAAATTGACTGGTCTAGTTTTAAACTGTTTTGCCAAACATTTGAGTTCTAGGGAAAATGTAACGTTGTCAGCGTGTATGATTCAACTTGAAGATAACTGAAATGTAGATTATATCTTTCTCTAACGGTAAATAATGTCTGAGATCAACAATTTCATCCCAGTAACTGGCAAGAACGTCAGTGCTCTGAGACAGGGAGATGTGCTGGCTACGTTGCAAAAGATATGCTAAAGTCAAAAATGGTATCTCAGTAAGAATGAATTTATTATGATGCACTGGGAAATTCTAAAAAGGATGATAAATGTCAGAAAGGAATGGAAAATATTGCAAAAGTTCCTGAAAAATAATTAATTAGGTTATTGGCGGTTTCAAAAATAAAAATTTACAATATCAGGTTAAAATATTTATGGCCAGACAAAGTTGTTGGAGGATTTATATAACTTTACGTCAAATGTGACAACGGAGAGAATGTAAACCCCAATGTCATCAGACGAAGAAAAGTAGCGTCTACCATATTTTGGACAATTGTTTCAAAGAGTCATTGAGAATATGGAAAAAAGAATTCAAGTTGTTGGAATATATGTAAACAACTTGAGGTACGCAGACCACAAAGTTATTATACCTGATAGTAATGGCAACAGAGACTAAAAATAAATACAGTCAAAACAAAACACCAAATTACCAGAATGGTATATTTGAACATACGAAATTTGGGTATTCCGATGAATACTAGAAGATGGTATATTTGGACTGGAAGTATTCGATATGTGGATATTCTTATGAATGGTAAATAATTCTTTAGATCACAGAGCACAGAGCAAATTACATAATTTCCGTAAGGTGACCTTATTAATCTCATAAGTCTCATAATGGGAGGAAAGACTGATGAAAAAAATGAACACAGGGAGTCGAAAATCCTTTTGGTTAAAAAATGTAAGAAATTGTACAAACAAAGATACCTTGTGACTGCTAGGAACCACACAAAACAAATCAACTTTTCTTCAAAAGTCAAAAACTTTTCTGACTGTTGCACCTTCCTCTCGCAAGATGGCCCTTTATTATGAAGGAGTATTGGTTGACCTAGTAAAAGCAGAAAGATGACAGAATTTTAAGTTTACTCATTTTGAAAACAAATAATAATCGGAGCGTTGGTTGCCAAAAAATAAATAGATTGGGTGTGTTTTTACCACAACCAACAGGACTTTTTACACCGTTTCATAAATGACGAAGAAATGTGGGTCTACTACTACATTTTCGACACCTGAGATCAATTTAAACAACGTACATAAAGGTTTTGAGCCACCAATGATGGACAAATCGGTTTTGTCAAAGAAAAAAGTTATTGGAATTCAGTTTTCAGATTATCAATCTTGATGGCCTAGTTAGAAAATAGCTGAACAATACGTGGCACGCATTTTACCAATTTTTTACAACTTAGCGACAACATCAAAGATAACTAAGCTTATCTGGAAAAGAAGAAATTTGAAAAATGGTTTTTAACAGGATATCGCTAATTTTACAAATTTGCAACAGTCAAAATTTTTTACACGGATTTTTGTTATTGCTTCACTCACTATATTTGTGTACAGATTTGTAAGAATTTTGATACAATTATGATGTTAATGAAATAATTCGAGAATCTGTATTGCCGTGCTGGATACACAATGAATATTTTGCTAATTGGCAATATCACTAGAATTAGTGTGTATTGAAGAATAAAACGTTTTTCGTATAATAAAACTTGCTAATTCTTTATTAGGCCACGGTATTATCGAAAAATCTTCGTGTATCTTTTTCACGCAGACTTCAATAAGCTTTTTTTCTTCTCTTCTTTTATAAAAATGTGCAATATACTTCATATTACCTGAATTATACATTTTTAAAATCGATCATATGAAAAATGGAACCGAGTTAACAGTATCAGGAATTTAAAATTCTAAAATAAAGATCTACAAAAAATTCGAGTCATCAATTTTTGTTCTTTCAAATTTATACAAAGATTATATAATAACCTTTTACTTTGAGTTTCTATCTAGGGCAAATTTGCCTATCTGACAACAGCAGCTCTCGAAGTTTTTGTAAACGGTTTAAAAAAATTTAAAAACAATCACAAAGTCTGGGAACATTACCTGATGCAATTACCGATCTGGCAATTTTTCGTGTATAAAACAGCAAGAAGAACAAATAACAGTGACTAGTAAATATGTTTAAAATACTAAATTAAACATCATAAATTAAATAACATAAATAATACAATAAAAACTGTTTTTAGGCTTTGTATTGATTTCTTTTTAACTGTAATATTCACTCCACTGTTAGTTTAATGACTATTATAGGATCTAAATAAAAATTTAAATCGATCTTTTAGTTTTGTGCAGTCTGTCCATCTGTTTATTCGAGCCAAAACTACAAGATACAGAAAAATTTGGAACACAATATTAAAATAATTAAAATTGACGATGATAGAATGATACAAAAAGAACCACAGGAACAAACAGGACAGATAATTATAATGTGCGAATTAGAACAGGTCATTAGAAATGCAAAGACAGCAAAATCAGTAGGACGAGATCAGATACCCTCTGAGCTAATTACGAAGAAACACTACATATACTTTTAGATCTGTACAACAAAGTATGTACAACAGGAGTAATACCCGAAGATTGGTTGCTGTCCACTTTTGTAATACTACCAAAGTCAGTACATGCGACATAATGCTACCACTACAGAACAATTTCCTTAATAAACCACACACTAAGATATTTCCAAAATAATACATGGAAAACTATACAAAAAAATAGAAGAAGATATAGATGACACCCAGTTTGGATTCGGAGGAGGACTAGGAATGAGAGAGGCTCTGTACGCTTTTAATGTTCTCGCGCAAAGACAGATATGAACTATATAGAGGACTACATCAGAAACTCTTAAAGCTACGGTTTGTTACAACAGTGCGCAGCGCACAGCAGAATCTACTAGACTACTAGACTAGTACTAGACTCACGGCAGCTTTGGGTGTTAGATTATTTCGCACAAACATTCTGTCGCTCTGAAAACTAATATTAAATTATTAAAAAATAAATTAAAATTATTAAAACTAATATTCAATAAATAATCTTTATAGAAATTAACAAGTCTTGAGATTTGACATTTCAACTTTTGTTTGGAAAGTAATGACAATATGACAGATGTGACGTCACACTCCGGCTGTCCATTATAATTTCGGTATAGATGTGTACGCTGTCAGCTCAGCTGACAGCTGAGCGTGATTGAATTATGAATGTGTGTTATGAACCCGAAATCTGAAATTCGGTGAAGATTATCGGTTATGAGAAAATACAAAAAATACTCACTCGTAACTATGATTGCTACCGCAATTTTGATAACGAATTCATATTATAAATAGCTGCATATTGAAAGAGCTTCTTATTTCAATCCATAAACTTTTGTAAAAGTTAATGATGTCGCCCTTTTTCCTGATGAAAATATACTGATATAAAGAGACTCTAGATGAAGAATCTGAATCTGAAGATTCTTCATCCACAGTATATTTCTCTTGAAACACTGCATCTATTATGGTTTTTTTAGCTGATATTACCACTGATTGTATTTTGTCTCTCTTGATGTGATCTGCATATTGTAATTCTTATTTTAATCATATAAAGTTTCTTTTCCTTATTTGCCTACTTGTATTATGTTTTTGGGTTTCTCTGTTCTTTGTACGCATTTGAGTCTTTGATACTAATTCCTAAATACACTCTTGTTCAAAATTATCGAACCACTTGCATTTTCCAATTTATTTTCTTAGACAATATTGCTGTTTACTAAAGAGATCATAGATGAAGCGTGCCAAGGAGATATTATTGTCAGTTCTGAATTGTTACGACTATATGTATATCAATTGCTTATAAGAAAAACAACAGGTCCTTTGTTCATGCCATTATGATTTGATATGTGTGTACTGTTTAATGTTTATGCAATTATTTTTTTGTAACAACGGTTAGTTAATAAGATCTACCAATAAGATCAAGTTAAAAAAATATGAATGAAACATGTCATTCAAAGAATGATCAACGTGTAACAGCTGTAACTTTGGTAGAAGAAAGTAAAAGTATTTGTTATATGGACAATATGATATGTGTGCATCACTCAACAATGATTCGAATAATTAAAATACTTGGTAAACTCGATCATAGATCAGAAAACGTATTTAGTGCAGAACGAAAATCAAATCAAATTGACGAGCGCATAAGGTTTTTATTTATCACTTTGAGAGTTGCGTCTTAAAATCTTCGATGAGAATAATCATAGTTTAAATGTTTATTTTTGTGCTGCCAGATTCCTCTAAAGATATAGGTAGTGTACTTCTTTTTTTATATTTTTTATGCGCTCAATCTCGCATGAATTTGAAAATAATATTTGAATAAACAATCAAAAAAGCCGAAAGAAAAGATCCAATGTAGAGCACAACTATGTTTCAAAAAAATAACTATGTCTATATACTATGTTTTAGATGTTATAAGAGAAAATGAACAGATTCTTATTAAAAATATTGACACAGATCAAGCATACACTTTTAACTAGCTAAGGGGTAGACGTTCTGCATAAGACGAATTGTATGAGCGGTGTATATAACCCGTAAATAAATTACCCTTTTGGGTAATTTATTTAAGGGTTATAATGTTACTATCTTGGCATATGGACAAACTGGTACAGGTAAAACCCATTACTATGGGAACGACTTATAAAGAACATGGAGATATAGGTGTTATACCCAGAGCTGTTAACGAAATATTTGATTTTGCAAAGGAAAATTTCTCGTATGATTTTGGTATTATTATATCTTTTATGGAACTCTACCAGGAAGTTCTGTATGATTTGGTCAATGACAAACTAAGGGAGCAATGTATATTGGAAATAAGGGAGGATACAGCTAAAGGTATACACACTCCAAATTTAACTAAAGTAGATGTCAAATCTGTAAAATCTGTTTCAGCGGGAAAATGTAAGGCTTACTTTCCATACCCTTTAGTCTGGAAAGTAAGCAGTTCATCTTTATTCGTCGTTAAATGAAGTCGTATATAGACTACCACCAAACTGTATGATAAAAAAAGCATAACTCACTGTAAGTTTTTCTATTTTATTTTTGATACTTCTGTTATAGAAAATTATCAAAAGCTGAAATTTTCTTAATGTGCCCGTCCTCGTAAAATCATTGGCCAATGAATTGTTAAGAAGATCTAGCAGTATATCAGAGGTATATTTTTTATTTGTTTGTATGTCTAGCTAAACTAAACTAAATTAAGAGAAAACTAAAAGAAGCTGATATATACCAACAAATCAAAGAACAAGTGCATAAAGAAGTTCAAGAAGTGTAAAGGCAAAAGCAATTAATAGCAACAGATAAATGGAGGAAAGTAGAGGAGATCTTGAGAAGTATCACAAAACAAAAACTTTAAGAATACACATCATCTAAAAATAAACAATGGATCACACAAGAGATAAAAGAACTGATGACGGAAAGAAGGGCACACAAGAATAAAAACGACAAAAAGTAAATAAAAATTAATAAAATAAGCAAACAGAATATTAAAGAAGCTAAGGAACTGTGGCTATCAGAAAAGTGTAAAGAAATAGAAAGGTTAGATAAACAACATGACAGTTTTAACATACACCGGAAAATCAAACAGACAGCTGGCATATACAAGAAAAAGGGTTTCGGAACTATCATGGATAAAAATAACAAAATAATAACTAGACTAAGTATAACTATTCTAATACGACGAGAAAATTGAGGTCATTGAACCAAGAGGAACAAATAGGCCAAGAATCACCAAAGACTAAATTGAGAAAGCACTAAAACGTATAAAAAATGAGAAGGCCATGGGACCAGATGAGATACCTACAGAAATCGCACATCCTGGTTGAAGAATCTAAGACAATAGAGTGGGAAAACGTCAATTGAATTTTTCAGAACGGATGCAGATAGAGTCAAATGGGCCATGATGATCGCCTTAGTCCTTAGATATGAGGCACGTTACGAACAAAGAATGTCTAGTAATTAAATAATCAATTTATATAGATTATATTAAGTAAATTCTACATACATACCATGATATGACCATGACATTCTAATTTTATCTTCTTTGTTTTTTGTTGTAAATAACATGTATTATTGAGAACATTTTGAAATCCAACATTTACCAGGTTATTAGAAATCATAATTAAATTCTTAAAAAGATACATGTTTTAGAAGTATAATATGTTTCTATTGACATTTCTGCTTCTGTTCAACGCAATTTAAGATCTGTCCAATTTGTTACCATACTGAGTTTTTGATCTAGCAATAAACATAGCAGTAGGTAACCACTTTGTACTTTTTTTATTTCTCTAACAATCTTTAACATTTAGGATCTTCGAGTTTTCCTTGTCCCTCAGAAAATAGATAAGGTGGTATTCTTTTTATTTAGTTCAATTTTTTCAGTGTAGATAATTATGTACTTCTTTACTCTGTGGAGCAGAGTTTCTTCGTTTAACTTAAATTGAAAGACAGAACATCCAGTTCGATTAATTTTTTTTACCTAAAATAGCACCCACCTTCTGGGCTTCTTTTTTCCTCATCCAGGTGTATTGTATGTAACAATATTTTAAAATATTATGTAGAAGTTTTATTTGACATTAAACAAATGAAAAGGAGTTCTTTCTGAAACAGGAAAATAACTACTGAACTGAAATATGTATAGAAACTGCAATATACCGAACAATATGAAATAAAATGTACTTATGGTTGTCAACAAAGTATTGCAGAAAACTTTATGCTTATTACAAAGTCATTTGTATTTGAGTGGTGTCGTTAAGTTTCGAGACGGATCTACCATAAACAAATAGACCAAAACAAAGGACTATTTATTTATAGTTACATCTGCTACCTGATTTTGTTAATAATCCCATCAAATAGAAACGACTTCATAATGACATACAGATCAATTCTACAATAATTTGGTGGCAACTGTACATCGGGAGAAAATTGCAAAAATTTTACATTGGCTAAAAGAAAAATTCTTCAAACTCTTCAAAAAATGCATTCTACTGTTAATATCTCCACCAAAAATGGGAAACTTTGAATAAATCCAGTTGACGCCAACAGATAAAATTTGGGAACTAGAGAATATCGAAGAAGAAAAACATCAATATGTTTTGTCATAACAAAATTTTTTTAAAGATAAAGTATGTATATCTCCATTTGTGTTGTCAATCGTACTATTTTACAATCGTATATACAAACATTTGGAGAACAAAACTCCATTTGTGATACATACAATCCAGATCTGCATACAATCCAGATCTGCATTAAATATAAATTGAATAAGTTTCCAACAGTTATAATAACATTGTTAACGTCATGTATTCAATATTTTAAACATATTTACTATACCTTTAGATAAATCCCAAGCATATAATGCTGTATTAAAAAACAATTAGATCGGATTTTAGATGCGCATTTCACATTGACCCTAAGAGTCCTGGTACGTTTGCTTGTGACATATACACCTAAAATTGACCATTCGAAACAAAAAGAACGTCGTTAAAAACTTACAGCTAATAAGAAATTTTACCATAGTTAAAACTTTCAGCTTAAAGCTTTTTCTTTATATAAAAGTTCACGTTCTAGTTAATGGCTATTATCTGTGAAATAACTTAAATGGAATAGATCTGTTATTATATGTGATTATTCTGATTTTTAATAAGATGTAAACCTCTACTACAAATATTTTCCAAATTTAATTATTCTTTATGATTATAAAGTAAATGAGAAGTGATCATTATTTTTGAGATATAATTAAGATTAATCATTAATTATTCACTATCGTTATCAAACGATCAAATTAAAAAAAAACATAATGAGTATAGGAAGCCAAAGTTGTCTAAATTTAAAAAATCCACAAGGAAAATGAAATTCATAAAAATTGTTATTTAAACAATCTTTATAAAAGGTATATCTAAAAATGCCCTTTCGGGTTACATCACACAACGTTTTCGGACTAATAAGTCCATCATCAGTGCAGTTACCAGGTATACATAAGGAAAGCCACTAAATGTGTGGCTAAAAACCCTTTAAATGTTGTTTACTTTGTATATGTTGTTAACTTTATAAGTTAACAACATTTAAAGGGTTTTTACGAACATATTTAGTGGCTTCACTCATGTATACCTGTTAACTGCACTGATGATGGATTTATTAGTCCGAAAACGTTCTGTGATGTAGCCCAAAAGGGCAGTTTTAGAATATATATACCTTTTATAAAGGTTTTTTTAAATAAAAAAAGTTTCTGTAGTCAATTTAACAGCTTTTATATTTTCATAAATATTATTAGCGGAAGTACAAATAAATTGGAAAATCTAAAGGACGAAAATAAAGAGGTTTTAAGTATTTGCCTACTACAACGCAAGCATTCAAACAGTTTATTAAAAGCTGCCAAACGTGCAATCACTGGCGAAAAGGAAGAATTAATATAAAGAAATTGACAAAAATAAAAAAGCCGCATCAAAAGCTGTTGCAGTTTTGCAACTTAATAAAACTAAATTAAAGGGGAAGAAAGCACCACCAACTGCAGGAGTTAAGCGACATTCGCACAATAGCCACAGTCCTCATCCATATTCACGGCCAGGATAGGGCTGCATCCGAAAACTATCCATGTAGCATCATCGTGTTTCTGTCTGTCGAAAAAGGCATTTGTGCTCTTCGCGAGCGGTACCATTACACTCGGTAAAGTACAAAGTTATATACATTATATTGTTGTTCATACAAGAGTATGTTTACTTGTGTAAAATTGTTACATTATTATATTATACAAATATTCCCTACAAGTTTACAATTGCTTGTTGCTGAAATATTTTATCGTGTCGTGTTTTTTAACACGTTTCTAATCGTTTGAGAACATTTTTCGTTCGTTTACCAAGTATTAACTCTAATCGTGTCTACTGATTTTATTATTATTCGAATATGTATCACTGATTCCATTTTGAATTGAATTAAAAAAATACTTTGCTTTTTATTATTTAGAAGATACTAGTTCAATTACGTGTTATTCTTAGGAGTGGAATCTTGCGATAGCCTTGACGGTCTTTGTCTTAAATGCCTTGGTTGGTGTTTTTACTTTGGCCTCTATGGAAGTCAGAACTACTGCATAAGATAGCCCAATTTTAGGAGCTGATTTTCTTTCAACTTTGTTCGTCTTGGTTGGTCTGTATATGTCTTTAATGCGGCTTTCTGCCCTTTGCAGAATTTGCCTTTTATAGCCACTTCTGGCAGCGGCAGTAGATTTTTTTCGCTTTAGTTGCAGATTCAGCATGTCCAAAGCACGATTACAAGGCGGGCACTAACTTGAAAGATCCCTAACCACGTTTTCCTTTCGTTTCTTCCAAAGATCCAGTAGCAAGGGTAGCTTTATTATATTTTTTTAATGAACAGTGCAATTTTTTGCGCATCTGCTTAGCCGCGATATATGTTGTGATAGCTCGAAGAGAAGACATCTTTCCCTAAAACATCTTATAGTATTATTAACCATTTCAGACGTTAGCGGATGAAAACGTTGTTGAACATAAAAAGACAAGTGTCTTTTTGTGTTCAGTCTCAATTATTCCCTTACATATTTTTTATTTGAAGAATGTATCTAAAGTTAAAATGCTAAAAAATTAATTATTCAAGGGAATTAGACAATGTTATTATTTAAAAGGCAGATTTTGAATCAAATTATTAGCAGACGTCTATAAAAATCAGCATTCAGAGAAAAAAGAACCCAGGTGAGTCAATTTATACATTTTATAGATAAATGTACACTGAATATCAGTGTTCCGAAGAAAAGTTATACAAGTAAATAGTTACTAACAAATATGTAAGATGCTATGTTAAATATAGACAAAAATAGTTGACGAACTAGTTTAGAAAATTGATCAAATCAACAATGTTCCCTATAAGTAATGCCCAAATACAGTATCAAAACAAAAACAATAACAAGATTTCAGAACAAATTTGTTAATTTGAATAGACCCATTCTATCACTTTACTTTACAAGTAGCCTGATTCATACATCAAACACAAAACATATATTTTTAAATGCAGTTGGATTTAAATCTAAAAACGCCCCACCTGGATTCATCAAAACTTACTAGAGTACTCAAGAATTGTCAACCTGCAACATTCTCAGAAAAGGAAACATTACTTTTTATTGATATCGTCTTTGTTTATTAATTGTTGTTATTAAAATGAAATTTATACCCAAATTGTCAAAAAATCTTACATCTTATTCCATTTAAGTTATTGCACATCAATATTGCTTTCCAAAATATCACAAAAATCTAAATAGCTTAACGTACAGTACAATCACTTTTCGTATGATCTAAAAAACAAACGTCAAACGTACCAGGACACAAAATTCCATCCAACCGTACCTAAATATGACGTCATGACAAAATACTATCCAAATCTAACGAAGGATTCTGCTGTAAGTTCAATATAGAATCGATAGCGGATTGCACTTGCTCGTCGATGCTATTATTTTCCGTTTCGTTATCCTCGTGCGAGGAAAAACTGCTGTTCTGTGAGTTCTCGTACGCACAAGAGCCGCCCGGTACCTTCGATTGAGCATAAATCGTACTTTGCATACTACTTACTACACTTTGTACACCACTTGCGCTAGGAATATTTACATCTGTCGGTCTTTTATGGTGTTTTTCCACTCGAAACCGTTTTAACGTCTCTAATCTGGAATCACTACTCGCTGAACGCTTCGATTGGTGTTGCTGAGATGACTTAGCTTCGTTCTGTTGAGGCAAGCAGCCCAATTCGCGCTGGATGCACGCCCATTCGTCGTAGTCCTCTGCGGTAGGTTCACCAGGCGAAGGATTGACGTTCTGTGTAGGAGTTGATGTAGCAGGAATAGATTGGGAATGAGATTGGTTTGCAGGAGGAGGTTGAGGCGGGGGAGGTTGCGGTGGATATGGGAGTTCTTGTTCTGAAACTTGGTGTAAAACTTCGTTCTCGTATTCTTCACGTAGTTTCAGGAGAGACTGTTGTTCGTCCGTTAGGAACATACGATCCAGCATCATCAGCTCTGACGTTTGGACTTGCCGCTAGTAAAAATATTATTTATTATTAAAATGTCAATTAAACTTGTTAGTGAAAAAGAAAGTTATAATTTTTTCAAAACAAAACACGATTCGTATATGTTACAGAAATTATAATTTTAATATTATTGAGAAGTTGACTTTTATTTATAATATTTGTTCCTCCAATTGTGGATGAATTTCGTGAGGAGGGGCCAGGGTTAGTAATACTTTGGGAGGTTTCTACACACTGTTTTCTGTTTTACAACTACTACAGCTGACAGTTTCACGAAATGGGTAGCCACTAATGGCTTTATGTTTTTCTGATCATTTAGTAAAAAATCATCTTCTAAAAATTATGTTTCCATTTTCTTAGTTTTGTATAATTGGTGACAAATTTCTTGGTTTTTTTTCTAATATTGACTTTTATCTGTAATTACCATCGCGTTGCCTTTGTCACCTGGTAATATTATGGACTTATCTTCGTTTAGAGCTTTGATAGCTTTCGGTTCCTCTTTACTAACATTTGCTTTTGATTTTGTGCTTTTCTCCAGTTCCTTGGAAAAATGCTCTATTAGATTTAAGTCTGGGCTCAAGGAAGGCCATTTTATTGTAGATATACCGATCTTAGTCAGATAGATGGTGGTGACTTGTGCGGTATGGCATCGAGCATTATCGTGAATTAAAATAAAGGCATCGCTAATAAATCCCGCATATGGAACCACGTGTTCCTCCAAAAGTCTCTGATGTAGCGATCCGCATTACGAACAGGCATTAATAGTCGTCCCGATCCAGATGGCAAATTCTAATCGCCTTTGCCTCAGGGCTGCAATCAGCTTGAAACCCGTAGCTGCCCTGCTTGGTGTCAGGTTGGCTGCCATCAGTCTTCTTCTGGCAAAAGTGGATGTAAGCAGATGGTATAAATTAAAAATTTAAGGGAACCAACCATAATTTGACTTTATGTTTCCTCGTATAGAGGCCGTTATATCGCCAGATAGACGGTACAAATTATTTTCACTTCAAGTCTCACATGCGCTTGGGAAACCATGAAGTACATGTAGAGGGATAGTGAGGCTCGAATTGAAAAGAAATATTAGTTAGTCTATACTCTATATTCTTATATATTTTTAACCAACTATTACTTCACACAGTTTGTAACATGGTATATGGTTCTTTTAGAGCTTACACATTCAGTATTAAAAACAAAAGATGAAACAATTTGGAAATAATTTTAACGTAGGTGAAAGTAAGCAGGACTTTAAAGAGACGGTTCGACTAGTTACTCTGTTTATCAAGAGAAAAGAAATATTAAAACGCAATATAAAAGGAAACGGATGCTGAATAAGGTATCTGTGAGGTAATAAGGTAATGAAGGTGCATGGCACAGCGGCACAGCTTAAGTCACGTTCACCGCTCACAGTTCACAGATAACTTGTACCGAGTGTGTCACAGGGAGGGGTGGGGGCGTGTGTTGTCAGTTGGTAGGCGGGTCAATGGGAGTTTTGTGTAGATACGCCTCCCCACGGGGTGGAGTGCGTACGCTCACACTACTCGATCTGAATCCAACAAACGCTCAGTCATTCTTTGAACTATCAGGGGCTATGGTTCGGTCTCTGGTATGTTGGAAGATTTTACTCCACTCACATTATTAAAAAAAGACTGATTTATGTTAGTGCGTTGCGCCAAATGTAGGCAGCGTCGGCCGGCCAGGTGAAGTAGGTGAAGGTGAGATTCACCAAAAAAAATATAATGAAATTGAGACAAATAAATAAAAAATAAAAGCAACATTATTATATCTAAATTCTGAAATCAATTATTTATTCTCTTTTAATTAATCTAAAAATTTAAAAAGCCAGCTAGCTTTATTAGCGGTGCGGTAGATACTTGGAAGGTCAAGTCCTGACCTGTGCCACTTGTGTGTGTATTGTATATTATTCAGGAATAGGTGAATATCATTTTTGAAATACGAAATACATCTGCATAAACATTCACGTTTGCCATGGCAACGTGACGTCAGCCTGTCGCTAGTGATAGTTGAGAAAAATAGCAAGTGCAGTGCCGTTTTAAAAATATATTATACGTCTTCACCCACTCTCCACAAGTTGCAAGGGTACCTATTTAGTATTCGCAGCGACAATATTTTGAGATTTTAGTCTATTATATAGATATTTTTTATATAGTATAGTGTATAGTATAGTATTTATTAGTTTAGTTGAGTCACAGTATTAAGTGCACTTTTTTTTTGTTCAGTGCCCTTTATTAATACATTTCAATGTGGTTTGTTTCGAATTTCGGATATAGATTGTTTTCGTGGATTTCGTTTGGACAAAAATAATTCGTGTGTAATATATTTGAGACTCCGTTTAGGCATTGGAAAAATGAAGATAAAAGGGATGTTCTTTTTGTACTTTTCGACCAACCAGTATTTTAAACATAGGACTAAAAAAGGAAGTTAAAAAAACAGGCAAGTCTTATAAGTTCTAGTTCTTCTTGGTAAAACAGGTAAGTCTTCTTGGTTCACAGAATTCAATTGGTTGTGTAGTGGTACAGGGTTAGAAAAATTGTATTGTTGGGTCTCCTCTTTTCAAATAAAACTGTGTGGAATAGAGACGTTTTTGGTGATTTTTTGAATATTAATAGATCGTTGCATAAGCACGCAGATTCTGGAGAGCATTTAAAAAACCAATTAATGTTTACAAATTTCGAACAAAATCAAAATACGATGCGTAAGAGCTAGAATATATAAACTAAATTTTAATGAAAATGTTAGACTAAACAGGATTTGTTTGCGGAGAGTTATTGACGTAGCTTTGTACCTCACCAAACAAGAGTTGTCTTTTAGGGGACATGCTGAGAAAAGTGACACGAGTAACAGGGGTAATTTTAAGGAGTTATTAAATCTGTTAACTGTTCAAAGCCCTTTGGAAATTAAAAATCATCATGAAAAAAACAAAAATGTTTTTAGTGGAGAATCAAAAACAATTCAAAATGAATTAATTGAGTGCATTTCTGGTTACATAAATGATAATATTATAACTGAAATTAAAAACAGTCCATTTTTTCCCTCCAAATTGATGATACTACTGACATAACGCAGATGTCGCAGTCTTCAATGCAACGATTTGCAACTATTACCGGAATCCCATTTTTTTTTTCATAGTTCAGCAAAACGATCGTACGCTCTTGCATCTACATCGGCTACAAAGAAAAAATGGTCCTCTAATTCAAAAGTAATCAGTGTAATTATTGAAGACTGGGAAAAATTAAGATGTTTTTGATAATATAATCAATTCTGAGGAGTCAGACCGCAAATCAGTTCAGCTGGCTAAAGGCTTTTTAAGAGATTTAAACGATTTTGAGTTCACATTTTTAGCAACAGTTTTTAGCGACATTTTTCATATAAAAGATATTTTATATGATGTTCTTCAAACAAAGTCCCTAGATATTAATTTTTGTTTAAACCAGATAAGGAGAACTCGTCAATTAATAAGTGATAAAAGAAATGAAGAATTTTTTAATTCTATCTTTGAAAAAGCAAGCACAATGACGGTCATTAACACTTCCAAAAGGTTTAGGTGTAATGATGGTATGAGCAAGAATGCAATTACTACTCAATACAAAGCATTATTTTTTGAAATATATGATCATATTTTAATGGAAATTGATATACGTTTTCAGGACCTAAACTCTATACATTTTTTTTAACGCATTTTTAATGAGATTTGGGCTCGACGTATCAAAATTCCTTTTGGCTCCGGCAAGCTTTCCTCATCTTCACCACTTTTTTAGGTCATGAGCCGCCGCTGAATGTAGGCAACATCTAAGACCAGGGAGTCTATTAAACGTATGACAACTATTTTTACTTATATTTTGACACAAAACAAGGGTGATTTTTTAAAATGAGAAAGTACAGTTACGTAACATTCTGGCGCGGCGGACGCTTCGGTGTTTTTATCAATAGACTAACATAATTTAATAAGTTATCCTAACTTTCAAGTATCTTCATGAACAAGGTAATTTTTCTATATAAAAAAAATTATACATACCATGCTTTCCTTCATCAGCAAATACTTATATTTGTCTTCCATTTTGGCGAATTTCCCGATGAAGTGTTGGGCGGTCAGTTCGAAGATCTCATCAGCCTTATCTAAATCTTTCACTGACAGAACGGGTTGTTCCAAACAGTGATATCTTATGAGTCGAATACACGCATCCTTCTTATCTCTAAACGGAGTGTGGATGTCCGGTTTAGTCGCTCCGTTTTGGTCCATTGTCAACTGCGTCTCTATGCTAAAAGAAAAATTGCACAAGATTAAAATTAAACAAAAGCAACCTGTATATAATTATATAGGTTGCGTACGTGCCTAGTATAATTCTAGGCAGGGCAACTTGTATAGAATTATACTATTTGGAATATTATACAGACATTTCTAGACATAAAATCAGTGTCTTCCTATCTGAACTAATGTTTAAGATTAAATCAAGTATTAAAAAATATAAAACATATGCATCAATTAAATATTTATGTGAAATGATCACAGTAAACTTTCCCTATATTCAGCAAATGCTCACATATTACTTGATTAAGAAAGAATGCGAGAAGAGACAAAACGTGGAGGTAAAACTGTATCTCTTGCACTTTGTCATTAGTAACATCTTAGATAGGGGAGGTTAGGTTAGGTTAGGTGAGGAGAGAAAATCATCTTTCCATCCCTGCATGCCAAACTGGATACTTGAAATATTTGCCGTGGGATGGAACAATAGCAACAATGGAATCCCTTTGAACAGTCATTGAATACTCAAGAAATTCCACAAATGTAATATAAACAAAAAATGATACTTACAGATTGGCCTTCTTCTGCATTAGCTGCTGTCTTTGCATCTGCTGCTGTTGTGGAGATGGTTGTTGAATTGGCTGAGGACAACTTAGTCGCTGGCCCATAACATGACTATAATGGGAAACCTGCACGTGGTTCTGATGCAAGCTATTCGGCGGTGGGTGCGGGTGATGCTGCACTGTATGGTTAGGAACCTGATGATTCTGTACATGATGGCTAATAGTCTGATGTGGCCCTGAAGTATAAGGAGGAATAGGAGGATGGCTCTGCGTTTGCGAATGGGTTGAAATTGTCGTGTGTACCGTCTGCTGAGGTTGGTGAAGCGGGGGATTGATAGGCTGATGAACAGGTGCATTTTGATGACTGGATGCAGGAGAGTGTGCGGGTACGGGTGGATGGCTAGGTAAAGGTATGGAAGATATTTGGTGTGTACCAACAGAATGCGGTGGTATCGAATGAGTTATGTGGGTAAAGTGTGGAGCGTTTTGGTGAAAGTTGTGGGGATGGGTGTGTGGTAGGGGAGAGGGATGGTGATGGATTGTTTGTGTAGCTGTCGTCTCACTAGAAGGAACTGATACTGATATCCTTGGCACGGAGTGTGCTTGTGTAGTAATTGGCTAAAAATTAAAAGGTACAATTAAATAAATACAATCACATATAAGTGTATTATAACTTAGACTTCATAAAAAGTTACTTGTTGGTACTAATCTAAATTTAAAGTGTATAATAACCTAAAACCTTTATTTATATAAATGGAATTTGTATCTTCTTCTACTTTAGCATCTTGAATATTATATATTTAGATATTTTGTAGAGGAATTAAAGAAAATTAGAATCTCTGGAACTATCATCATTTAGTACTTGCTGCTTCAACAAGTGAGATAACGCGATTAAAGAAATGTAACGTCAGTCATACGTCAGAACGATAGCTTAAGGCTCACTCTTTTTAACAAAGTTATAAATAGGCACATGAAGTTAAACGAAAAGTTAAATCAAATGAAACAAATAATGGCCAACAAATCTTAAAAAACTTACTATCAAAACAGATTTTATTCTACACAGACCATAGATTAGATTAAATTAAAATTAAAAGATAATTTGATTCAATTACCTACCAAAGTCTATAGCGTCAAAGAATAGTAGAAAGAGACAACGTGATAAAAAACACACAAAAACACATTAAAAACATCTACAGTAATAACAAACGCATATATTAAAAGTTAATTCCTATTTCATAAGCCAATGAGTGAACATCAGGCTTCTACTAATAGTATTTTTAATAAAAACTTGTAGTTTTATGTGATTTTTTATTCAGTAAATATTGGTAAGTCGATATCACTTGTATACTTTCGACAAATAAAATTAGACCAGTCGTTTCTGGCCATACTTAATATTTTGCCATCCAAAATATTAAAATCCAATTATGACATCATTACAAACAGCTCAACCTAGTTTCACTGAAGTAACCAAAATCACACAGAAAAAATCTAACAGTCATGTCCCAGTAGAACTCAAGCCATTGTTATGAACGCTATCCCAGACGTAGTGCTATTTGATTACATAAAGGCAATCGGCGAAATTGTTACCCCTAAAGAAATAACCTTTGCTTCACGTATTTCTAACCAGCGTATATGCACCTATCTTTCTTCTGTAACCGTAGTAGATAATCTTCTAAAAAATAATCTGACTATTTCTGCTAGAAATCAAATATCTATTGGCAGACTTATTACACCTGCAAAGAGGCTACTACTGCAAAAAAGCTATTGGCGCCTAAATAAAGCTTACTGGCTAGAGTATTCAAAAGCTGTT
This sequence comes from Diabrotica balteata, assembly GCA_918026665.1. Taxonomy (NCBI): domain Eukaryota; kingdom Metazoa; phylum Arthropoda; class Insecta; order Coleoptera; family Chrysomelidae; genus Diabrotica; species Diabrotica balteata. Next base: position 21,451,932 of record OU898278.1, read on the forward strand.
GACACTCTCTTGCTCGCTCATGATCATCTAATAATCAATGATATAGACTATTTGTTAACCTCAATAACAGACACTATTCTTTCAGCTGCTAAGACTCACATTGGCAAAACATCATTCTTTCCAAATTATAAAGCAGTTCCTTGGTGGAACTCTTCTTGTGAAGAGGCGATTCGTCTATCCAAAAAAAATAGAAGCATTGAAAATCTAATAAATTACAAAAAATTCAATGCCAAAGCCAAACACGTAGTTAAAAAAAGTAAAAAATCATTCTGGCAAGATTACGTATCATCTATCAACAAAAACTCCAATCCTAGCCAACTTTGGAAAAAAATACGACAAATTCAAGGTCACAAAACTAATAATAAAATTACTCGTTTAATTTCAAATGGTATAGAGATCACTTCACATGAACTTATTCCTAACGCTTTTGCCAAACATTTCGAAGAGAAGTTCAGGAATAAAACTAATATCACTTCATCTCATATTCACACAGAAATCATCTGATATCATCTGAATATAGTAGATCTCCTTACACTATCCATGAGCTAATATCTATCTTAGCTAATAGTAGAAACACTGCAGTTGGGCCTGATGATATTCCTTATGCATTCCTAAAGCATTTGTATTATGGTCTCAGTATATCATTTAATTACATCATCGCCCAAACCCCATAACAACCTACTTCTATAACCGTTACTAAAAGATATAAAGTCTTAAACCAGAATTCTACCATTCTCCAATAATCCCTATTGGATAAACATACCTCCACATCATATTTCCCTCACCAAATGTAACAAGGAAATACCAGTATTATTACATTAAGAATACTCTTTCTAGAACTTTTGACCATCTTATCCCGCTATAGCCTTTGTCTTAAACCAGAATTCTACCATTCTCCAATAATCCCTATTGGATAAACATACCTCCACATCATATTTCCCTCACCAAATGTAACAAGGAAATACCAGTATTATTACATTAAGAATACTCTTTCTAGAACTTATAAACAAAAATTAATATAACATAGTTCTTTACACTAACACGTCAAAGAAAGTGGTGTTGGATATTCTGTAATCACTGTACAACAGCCTATCGAACTTTCTAAAATTTCTCCTTGGTGCAGTATCCACTCTGGTGAACTACTAGCTATCTCACATCCTTTCAAATATGTCCAACAATATCCAAATACACATATAGCCGTATGCTCTGATTCACTTTCCTCTATACACTCCATTAATGCTATAGCCACCAACCATCCTATCGTCCAAGATATTCATGACACATATCAGCTTCTTATAAACCAAAATACAACTATCACTTTGATATGGGTAGCATTCCATGTTGGTATTAGTCGTAACGAAAAAGTCGATTGCCTTGCGAAAAAAGCTGCATCATCCACGGACACCATTATCAATATAAAAATTTGCAATGATCTCAAAGCTAGACTCAAGGAGCTTAATCTATCCACCTGGCACTGGAGTCACTGGAATAATGTTACTTCAATGCTGCATGAAATTAAACCCTCAGTGAACCTTCTTACCTAGCCCATCTCGAAAAAATATGGCAATCATACGGAGAAGTCATGTGGCTTATTTTGTGACATGTACTTATAAGGGCTTGTAAGGGCTTATAATTTATGCAGTATAATTTCAATGTCAATAGAGTCAAAAGCCTTAGTTAAGTCAAAAAAGAGTGCACCCAGATACCTTTTTCGATCCAAAGCAGCGTGGATATAATTAAATAATGAAATAGAAGCACTGTCTGTAGATTTATTAGGAAGAAACCCATGCTGGCATTTATTTAAGATATCTGTAAATACACTTTTCGATAATCTTCGAGAGTACATTTGTTATGGTGATTGGCCTGTAATTATCAACCAAACATGGATCTCCCTTTTTGAAAATTGGATTTCATATCATCTACTGTCCGACCGAGACTTTGCTATGATCGAGAAATATAAAAAGAAAATGAAGTTTTCAAACTTCCACAAAATTTATTTTAATCTCTTATCACTACAGCTGTTTCGGCTGATTGCCTTTCTCAAGTGATCATCACTTAAGCATCACTTGAGAAAGGCAATCAGCCGAAACAGCTGTAGTGATAAGAGATTAAAATAAATTTTGTGGAAGTTTGAAAACAAAGTTTTCAGTGTTTTATTGCTACATAAAATGAATTTCCATCAAGTTACGGTCGAATCCATCAATTATTGAAAAAAAAATGTATTCTTCAAAATTTGTGTTTTTAGATTTGAAAATGAACGCCCAAATATAATGAAAATAAAACACTTCCTAAATGAAATTTTTAAGAATGTAAATATTGAAAAATGGGGTATCAGAAATCAATGTTTGGCAGACTGTCTTCAGCAAAAGTATTCAGAACCAATAAAACTAAACCCTCAAAAACTTCAAAACTTATCGCTTTTGCTACCATACATACCCGAAGTTCACCACCAATTTTATTTGGAAATTGGTGCAAAAAATTTAGTTATTCAAGAGGCTGAGCAACAAACAATGGCAGTAGAAGATATAGATGAAGAATACCTGTCAAGTGAAAACTAAGTTCAAATTTTTTTTATGTAAAAGGATACAAGCCACAATTTTCTCAACAATTAAATCTTAAAAAACAAAATTGATGCTTTTTTCAATTTCTTTTTATTGGTAAGATACTCAATGACCAGTTTTATCTTCTGTACCTCAAATCAAATAAATTGCACTTAAATTGGATTTTGTGGATTTAAAATTATTTTCAAACATTAATTTTCTCTAAAGTAATTGTATAATATGTGGCATACATCCTTTTCACGCCAAGATCTTCATATATATCTTATTAGCCCTCTCTCGTCCATTTTTGGACATAGGCCTCTTTCAACTCCTTCAATCAATCTCTATACAGAGCAACATACTTTCAATTTGTTCCAGTACAGAAGCTGATATTTTTTAAAATTGGTTTGAAAACTCACAAGAATGAGCTGTAAGGAAAGAATTGATAGAGATGGGAGAAAGGGATCTGAAGAAAAAAATTATGAAATGACTGATCGGGTGGTTATTGGTAATTGAAAAGCGTTGGAGGATGTGGTAAAACGACATAGAATAATAACGCTATAACGAAAATCATGGGATCACATGCACATACAGTGAAATATAAATCAACCAATTTTTAACACAACAAATCCTAATTGCCAAATACCTAAAGCTTTTGGTAGATCAAAAATATTTACTTTGGCAGATTCTCTAATTTGATTAAACATTATTTGATTGAAATTACCTTAACATATCTAAACTACCCATAAACTAAAAAATAATGCAAATAACATGCGTAGTGATATCATGTAAATAATTATACTCCTTCACTCCAGGATAAAGATTCTTTTCGCGTTTAAAAACCGCATATTTCATAAATTACACACAAAACAATAAAACTGTTAAAACTTGCCTTTGTTTAGTAACAAACTAGAATATTTGTTGTCTTAAAAGAACTGCATTAGTCAACAACTATAAATAAAATTGCAATATTCAAGTACACGATTTATGAACATTAAACTTCGCAGAGGCAAATCACGATGAAATGACGAATAGATAATTTATTGATATTGATATTATATAAACTTTCATCTGTTAGTTAATTTCAAACGGTTAACAGTTTCGGTGTTTACGAGATTCTTCTAAAAAACCTTGCGGTATCCAATTCAATGTAATTCTATTCTTCAATTTAAACTTAATATTTCTTTCTGAACTCTGCCTGGGGGTTATGAACGCGATGACTAGGTGGATTGAGTAGCTCAGAAGTCGCGTTCATGTCCACAGCCGGTCCCAAGCCCGGATAAAAGAGGAGGGTTGATGGGCCAGGTTAGCATCCTACACATTGTAAAAGGAAACAAGGCTCAAAGAACCGATATTAAGCCTCGGAACCAGACGGAACCTAAGATGACGAACCACGCAAAGAAAAGGAAAACGAGAAGGAAAAATAAGCCCATAATCAGATTAGCAACATGGAACATTACTTCTTTCAACAACAAAGACCAAGAGATAATAGAAAAACTGATAAATAAAAACATAGACATTTGTGCAATCCAAGAAACCAAGAAGAAAGGTAAAAGCCGAAGAGAATATAACCAATATTTCCTAGCATACAGTGGAGCGAAGAAAGAAGAGCGAGCACGAGCAGGCGTAGGTATACTTGTCCATAAAAAATTTAAAGACAACATAAATAACCGCCGTTATATCTCCGAAAGAATAATACATATGAACATCACAATGGATTACCAAAAATTAAATGTCATATCTATCTACAGCCCCGAGGACTGCAAACCTAAGGAGGAACGAGAGGCATTCTACGAACAATTGCAAACCATCCTGGATGAAATACCTCATGAAGAGTCCTTAATTCTTATGGGTGACTTTAATGCACGAATCGGAAATGAAATAGTTCCAGGAGTAAAACAAAGATTTAATGAAAACCATTTCAAAGCAAATGGAGAACTCATGGCTAATCTCTGTGCTTTTAACGAACTCAGAATCAATAATACCTTCTTTGACCATAAGCTCCAGTATAAATATACATTTGAAAACTCCAGGGGGCATAAATATATGATTGATTTGATGACAAAGAAATCCAAATATTATGTTATGCAGACGACGCCGCATTAATCGTCGAGACAGAAGACGAGCTCCAAAGATTAACACATCTTTAATACAACAGCTAAGAAATACAATGTGATAATATCAGCAGACAAAACCAAATGTATGACAACATCTAAATACCCACTACGGTGTAAAATCGAAATTGATGGGAAAATAATAAAGCAGGAAGCAAGGTTTAGATATTTGGGAATAGATATAACTAGTTACGGAGATGTTGAAGAAGAAGTAAGACAACAAAGCTTAAAATCAAGTAAAGCGGCGTGTTCTCTTAATGAAACAATCTGGAAGAACAAACACCTAAGACAATACACAAAAACAAGAATCTATAAGGCAGCAATTAGACCTATATTAACATACACCGCGGAGACAACACCCGACACATCTAAAACGAGACGACTGCTAGAAACAACAGAGATGAAAATACTCCGACGAATATCAGGGAAAAGTCTATTGGATAGGGAGAGAAGCGAAAACAGGAGTGGAACGAACATATCAGTAGAATGGCAGAGGATAGAATAGTACGAATAGCACGAGATAAGTCACCAAACGGACGAAGAAGTATTGGCAGACCAAAAAAAAATTGTCATGGTGCGACAATTTATAAGGCTAATATCGAAGAAGAAACAGGCTTTAAAGCCTATATACTAGAAGGAAGAAGAAGATTTCTTTCTGAATAGCAGTAGCTAATTATTCTATACGTAATTGGTTTATCTTCTAACTATGTCAACATTTCGGTAGTGAACACATGTTTAAAAGAATGTAGATAGAACGACACCTTCCTTTACTGTCTGTTCTCGAGAAAAAAAACCTTTATGTAGTTATTGTAACATAACATTTTATTCATAATGACGTTATTAGATTTTTAATTCACTACGAATTTTGACCATGATGAACGGCTTGTGGAAAAATATTCTGGGGACATCGCATCATTAGAAGACAAAGTTTCTAACGAGATTTCTTCTCTGGAAAGCAAAGTTTCTGCTAACATCTCTTTGGAAATCTCTAAAGTCATTTCTGAGAAGTCTGCTCTCTTCGATAGACTGTCTTCGTTAAAAAACCAAGTTGCTGCCGATATGTTGACCTTCGAAGAAAAGATATGGAAAGAGATGGAAAAGAAGATTGAGGGAACAGGAATAGCAGAGAGACGAGACAATCCAATTACATTAGAGACAAAAGAAGACGAGACGAAATGTAAGTTGGAAACAAGGCCGAACTTTGAAGGAAGTGGAGGTTCTGTTCATGTCAAAGTCACAACTTTCGACGGAAAATCGTCATGGAACAACTACATAAAACAGTTCGAATCAGCTTCAAGAGCGAATGGATGGTATGAAAAAGAAAAGGCTGTAAACCTGTCTATCGCTCTTCGAGAAGATGCCTTCATGACATAGATGTGCTTCAGACCATAGCCGCAGAGGAGATGAATGATTTCGAACAACTTAAGAAGAGGTTAAATATGCGATATGGCCACGAACATTTGGAGTATGTATATCAGTCGCAGCTTAAAAATCGAAGACAAAAGAAAGATGTGGCTATTCAAGAATATGAGGTAGATATTGCCAGATTATTACGATACGGTTATCCAACAGCTCCCGAAGACATGATGGAAAAGTTGGCCGTTCAAACGTTTATTGATAGTCTTCGTGATCATGAAATGCAGAGAACATTGCGATTAGTCCGTCACAAGACGCTGGCTGATGTCTTATGCGTCGCCCTCGAATACGAGTCAGCTGCACGGGCCTCTGGCGGGTACAGCTAAGTTAGGACGGTAAAAAAAGAAGGAGATGAAGATAAACTTGACTAGCTCGTTAATATGATGAAAAGTATTACATACAAGAAAACGAAGACCATAAGATGCTGGAATTGTGGCGAAATAGAACACGTACGAAGTTCCTGTAAGCACCCTAGGTACGACACAAATCAAGAAACTCACCATCGGGAAAACTAGAACGGGTCGGCCTTAGGGGGGCAGCTTCGACCCGGAAATTTTCCAAAGACCCTCTCATACTAATAGCTTCTTTGAAATGTCGTGAAGATAGTATGTAGATGGAGAAATAAATGGTAAAAAGCATACATTGTTGGCGGATACCGTAGCAACCAGAACCATTATACGCCCAGTTCTAAACAGCTGTAAAAAACTGTTGCCAACGAGGTTGCGACTTCGGACCGCTACAGGTGAAAATGCCAACATTCATGGAGAAATCCAGGTACAATTAGGAATTGGAGCAGAAAAGTTCGTCCATACTGTTATAGTTGCTGGTATCGAAGAGGATGTTATATTAGGAATATACGTAATGAATACGCATGGATTCCAATTGGATTTTAAGAATAAGGTAATTAAAGTTGGTAACGAGGAGGTATTTTTTCATCCACATGATGACAACACTTTGCAAGCAGCTGTTAAAGAAGATACTGTTAAAGAAGCTGTTAAAGAAAGTGAGGCTTATCAATGTTAATGACTACCCAGTAACCATCAAGAAAGAGACAAAAGTAGGAACTTGTGTACCTGTAACATCCATAATCCGTTAGACGACAACATCGGATAATTCCAACGACAATTCGACCAAATGGCTGCAGTTGCTGGACAGTCTCTAAATCAGATTGAGAAAAGGAAATTAAGGGAATTTCTTCGGCAGTATCGTGATATTTTCGTACCGAAAGGAGGAAAGATGGGAAGAACTACCGTTGTTAGGACAGAGAATTAGTTGTTAAGCATAAAATTGATACTGGTAATGCTAAGCCAATTCGTCAAACAGTTCGACCATTACCACAGGTGAAAAGAGAGGAAGCTGAAACGATTGTTCAGGAAATGAAGAAAGGCGGGGTGATAGAACCTTCTACGAGCCCATGGATCTTTCCGGTGGTCCTGGTTAAGAAGAAAAAAGGAACGATGAGGTTCTGTGTGGATTACCGTTTGCTGAACAACGTTACCAAGAAAGATAGTTATCCTCTGCCTCGGATCGACGATACGTTGGACATATTGACCGGCAGAAATTCCAGGTAATACCTGGAATTACCTTTAATAATAAATACAGACAATAAGTTAGGTTTAATAAAAATACTACAGTACCATCCACATAACACATAACACATCACGGTCTATAAACCAGGAAAACAATATATAGTTAGTCACTATTAAATACAATGAATCATTACAATTATCAATTAAATACAATCAATACCAATAATTAGGGGAACTCATTCTTCTGAACAAACTCATGATAAGTGACATAGATCAAAATGACAGATTAAGTGAAAATTAAAATTTATTTTGTTTGGAAAATGGTTCTATGTTCACATAATTATATGTAGAATAAAGTAGAAATCAATGGGCATCAAATCCAAAAAAGCAATGGAATCATAAAAAGATACAGCAACAGAAGGAAGGACAACTGAATACACAGCAAAAAGACGGGACAGATTATATTAAAACTTTCTCTGAAGATAGAACATCTTACCTAATAAAAAACTCAGAAATAAACACTGCTTTGCAAACATCTTAAAAACTGCATTACAGTCCTGTTTAATCGAATACTTCATACTGTGTAATATTAAATCATAGGATAAAATAATAATAGCACAATATAATAACTAAATAATATTAATTTAAGTAAATTAAGTGTATTTTTAAGTAACATTGTTATCTAAATAAACATATTTTACATAAATACATAATATTTACTTACAAACGCCGTGTGATAGTTGAAAAACTCGTCATAGTAGTAATCCCAATCCGGATAGTTCATTATGTGTTAATTATTTGCGTAAAATCCCTCGCGACATTGTTTAAACACAACAAAAAATTAAACAGTAAGTAAACAGATGCGATAACGACACTCTTATCATAATTTTTATTATCAGCTGATAATAGGTGCCAGTTAACGACCAGTCGATTTTTCAAAAATTTGTAATAACTAGCAGTGCGAAAATAAACCGACAAACTTCTTGTCAGCGTGTGTTATCAATGAATGAGATTTTTTATCATGGCTAATATTTCCATGAATCAGTCGTTGTTCGCGGACATACGCGTATTTTCTGCATAATTGACGTTTTTAGTAGAGGAATCATTTTCACACAATAGCATTCCGTTTGCATTTCTTGACCTACACCAGGAGTGTTGATCATATTATAGGAAATAAGTTATTTTTTATGTAATCACGTAGAAAAAAAAACGTGAGCTATAAAATACCAAAAACATAATTTAATAATTAAATTATTTGAACAAAAATTAGGAAGATAAAACTTAAGTGGATTGCGTCGATTTCAAGAATTTATTTTCAATACAAGTGGTTTGTTAAGAGATTACATCGTCCAATTGCATTTATTTTAAAAAAATCTTAATATTTTCATACATTTACCAGACATCTGTCACAGTATACACGTCATTGTAGATTAAATAAAATACTTACGACTTAGATAAGTATAGTATTTTTACAATATGAATGGAATTACGTTGAACACGGATGTGGACCTAATATACAAGGAGAGCTCACTATTAGAGAATAGTTTAACTAGAGGTGTAACTAATACTTCTGAGGATTTCATATTATTAACCCGGCATCACCCAGGTAAAAAATGTGTGTATAATAACCCAAGTGGGGTAATCTTCTTCTTATGGTGGCCTATACAATTAGTGGATGTTGGCTACAATTCTGGCATACTCCTCTCGATCTTGTGTGGCCCTAAAAAGTGCATGGGCATCGAGATTTGGCCAATCCCTTATGTTTTTAAGCCATGAGTATTTCTTTCTTCCGATGCCTTGTTTTCTTTCTATCTTCCCTTCCATAATAAGCTTTAAGAACTGGTACTTGGAATTTCGAAATATAAGTATGACCCAGATAAGCAGTTTTTCTTCTTTTTATTATTGGCAGCAATTCTCGTTCTGTGCCCATTCGATTTCATACTTCCGACATTTGTTGTGTGATCTGTCCAGGGCATTTTAAGTACTCTTTTAAATAACCACATTTCAAAGGCCTCCAATCGGTTGGGTATCACATTGGCCTTTATGATCCAGGTTTCTACACCATATAGCAGTATGGAGTAAACGTAACATTTTACAAAGCGATATCGAAGCGTTAAGTTGAGGCTGCTGTTGCTTAGCAAGGTTCTCATATTAGTAAATGCAGTTCTGGCTTGCTCAATCCTGCTACGTTTCTCTATGCCTGGATCTAGATATTCAGTTATCCAACTACCGAGATATCTGAACTTGGGGACCTTTTGGATGTTCTTGTTGTTTACTCTTATATTTAATTGCATATTTCGTGTTCTACTAACCACCATTACCTTCGTCTTGTCTATATTAATCCTCAAGCCCAGTCGTTCTCCCTCAGTGTTTATTCTACCTATTAGTCGTTGTAGCGCTTCTTGGCTATCAGCTATTATGACTGTATCATCAGCATAGCGAAGATTACTAATAGTCTGTCCGCTGATTTTGATTCCATCTTCAGTGTCACTTAAGGATCTATCTAAAATCGTTTCAGAGTAAAGATTAAAAAGGAGGGGTGACAGAACACAACCCTGTCGTACACCTTTTTCGATTGAAAAATATGATGTAGATTCCAGTACTACTCTCACAGATGCCTCTTGATTCATATAAAGGTTCTTTATGATTTTAAGATCATTTTCATCTATCGAACGTTCCTGTAGCAATCTTACTAATTCTGAATGATTAACACATTCGAATGCTTTCTGGTAATCTATAAAGCATAGGAAGACATCTTTTTGCTGATCTCTGCATTTCTAAAGTAGGACAGTTAAGCTATAAAGTGCTTCTCTTGTGCCAAATCCTTGTCTGAAACCGAACTGTGTGGGGCTAATGTCTCTTTCACATCTGTTGTATATTCTTGTGTGAATTATCTTTAAGAAGAGTTTTAGGACCTGGCTCAATAAGCTGATCATTCGAAATTGGTCGCACCTATTAGAATTTGGCTTTTTTGGGATTGGTATAAAGGTTGATTGAAGCCAATCCTGTGGTATTTGACCGGACCCATAAATGTCATTAAAAAGATCTACCAAGGCGTCTAAATTGTCTTCACTCAACATTGTTAGAACCTCTATGTATATGTCGTCTCGGCCTGGTGCTTTTCCCCATTTGCTCTGTTTGATTGCCCTTACAACTTCTGCCTTCAATATTTTGGGGGAGGGTTCACTTTTATATTCACTTTCGGAGTTTCTTCTAGTTGGGTCTGAGTATAGTTGCTGTGTGTAGTTTCTCCAATGTTGAAGTAGATCTTTGGGATCAGTAATTAATTTATTGTTCTTCACAATACTGTTAAAACTGCAAGGTTTTGTATGACCTGTTACTTCTTTAATAAGTTTATGTATGTTAAAGTGGTCATGTTTTTCTTCCAATTCCTCCATTTCTGCACACCTTTCTTGCAGCCACTGTTCTTTAGCTTTGCGACACTCTTTTTGTATTTGTCGGTTGATCTGCTGATGTTTGGTTCGGTCTTTGTTTTTAAATGATCTGCCATCATTGATAATATTTCATCAGTCATCCAATTCTTCTTTTTGTACTTTTGGAAAGCGATCAGAGACTTGGTGGTAGTTACGATAGCTTTTTTTTGTGGGATATTATTGACCCCATTTAAAATTGATTGGAAAAACTCAACAAACATTTCGAACACGAATTTATTTTTTTTTAATATCTTATTTGACTATCTAAGTTTTCATAAATAATAACAGTTTTACCACTGGATTAAATTTGACCGCGTATTAGGTAAAATTTACAAAATAATAACATTCCTACAAACAAAAAACACTAGATACATAAAAAATTCACAAATGAAAGATAATGATTCAAAATAAGAGATTTTCCAAAAAAGTTTCCAGATTCGATTGACTTGAGATTATAAAGTCCGTTCCGTGTAATTCTATAATTGTATTTACCTCACTATCTCTTCATTAACTAGGGTTTGTTTTTAAACAGGAGAAGTAATTCAAATTTTCCGCACTGTAATGCTTGTTTGTAATTGGTCCAACTGCAAGCAAGTTAACTCCACCAAATTATGACCACTAATGACATTTATAAAATTTTAAAATTCAAAATTTATATTCACGATTTTTTGTATTTTCTGCGTTATTCGTTTAAGTTTTATATTTTTCGTTTACATTTATATAAAAAAAAACAGTTATTTCGCCAACCGTTGGATTGTTCAACCATAGACAGGGAACGTGAGCTGGGTTTAGACCGTCGCGTCGTAAGACAGGTTAGTTTTACCCTACTGATGACTTTTTGTTGTGATAGTAATCCTGCTCAGTACGAGAGGAACCGCAGGTTCGGATTTTTGGTTGACGCACTTACTCGAACGGGTAATGGTGCGAAGCTACCATTCGTTGGATTATGCCTGAACGCCTCTAAGGCCGTATCCTTTCTAGTCAAAGGTGGCAACGAGTTCCGAGAGTCGAAAGGCTCAAAACAATGTGACTTTACTAGGCAATCGTAGTTCGCTACGATTGTCGCAAGAACCCCTACTACCGTTGAGATTATCGGTTTACGGTGGGATCGATCCTTGCCAGTAGACCGGATCTTTAGACGGACGAACATGGGTATTATAATCTTTTCGATGTTGGAGCTCAGAATTGTCTGTAGACGACTTACGTACTTGTCAGGGTACCTAACCTAACCTAACCATGTTGTACATGGTAGAGCAGTTTCTACGCTGCGATCTATTGAGACTCAATCTTCAGCTTGAGGATTCGTCTTGTCGAATGGTAGAATTTACTAAACGGTAGAAACACGACCCGACACTTGACACAGAGAGAGCAAAAAGATAGCTAGAAATTGCAGAGATGAAAACCGTTAAAAAAATTGATGGTAAGATACTGTGGGACGGAGCTAGAAGTACAAATATACGATGGAGACGCAAAAACGAGAACATAAAGGACTGGCTACGAAATGGAAGAGTAGAATGAAACGATGAAAGCACATTGAAAAACAGTCATGTCTACATAAAAAGAAGAAGAGGAATCATTTGTAATAAGAGAAAATTAAAATTCTCACTATGAGACAAAATATTTTTTCTGAAATACTTGCTTCTTACATGATTTGTATTTATTTTCATTCTATAACGACAAAAAGATCGAAATATGGCATTATCCTCAAGGAAATACATACATTGCAATGAATTTCAAAACTCTCAGTGGCAAATATAAATGCGGCGTCTTAGTTAATTTGAGATCAGTTTCAATGTAAGTAAAGAAAAATCGAGGGAGTCAGATAGGGAATTTGATAATACTCCACGAGAAATTATAAAATATGCAAGCAATCCAGGTCATGCATCGTCGTTTATTTTATCTTAAACAGTTAGTAGAAAAATCAAACGCATGCGGAATTTAATTTCCATAGATTTATCAAAGGCGTCCGAAAGTATACAGGGTGGTGAATCGTCAAACGGGCCATAGGAAACTCAATGGGAAATTCTAAATTGTTGAATTCCTGCTTCCCCAATTATTTTACACCAAAAGTCATGGGAAACTATTTGTAGAGGACTCAAATATGTATCGAAAACAATTGTTAAAATTGTTCTACGACTTAAACGTATTCCAAAATTTTGCTAAAATATAATATATTTTTCAGGCCACCCCTAAAAGTAAGGCCAGACATCGTGAAAAAAATGTGTATTATTACGTGTTGCGTTTTGTCATATTGACGTTTTTAATATTTGACAATATTTAAATCAACTATATTATATTTATCTATGATTTAAATGGCCAATATTTTTATTTTGTGATTTATTGTTTAAAAAAATAATAAGTTGATTAAAAAATGTACTCAGTTAAGGAGAAAAGAGCAATAATAAAAATGTTTTATTCATATTTTATTATAACATTTGTTATAGTTTTATGTTTAGAAATTATCATAAATTATTTTTAGGAATGTAGATCACAGTAACAGTATATTGGAATTCATTGAATTGTTGTATAACTTAATTTAACATGGAATTAAATTTTAGTGTATTAGAATATCTTACGTTAAATAAAGATCCGGTAGTGACAGGAAAAGGTTCGCGCTATTGCCTGAATACAACATTATGCGATTTTTCGTCAACTGAGTACATTTCATTATATTGATCGATTTGTTAAACAATATAATTTATTGTTCACAAAGTAATATTGTTCAGTAGTAGTAGTAGTATTTAGAAAAATTCATTGTTTACAATTTAATCATAAAATAAAAAATTGACAATTCAAATTGTCAAACATCTGACATCAATATGATAAAACACACACGTTATATATTCTTGTATTACGTGTGGCCTAACTTTTAGGGGTGATCTGAAAAATCTATTATATTTTTGCAAAATTTTGAAGTACATTTGATTCGTAGAACGGTTTTAATATTTGTTTTTAATTCAGATTTTAGTCCTCTACAAATAGTTTTTTATGACTTTTGATCTAAAATAATTAGGGAAGCTGCAATTCAACAATTTAAAATTTCCCATTGAGTTTCTTATGGCCCGTTTGGCGATTCACCACCCGGTAGGTAATACTAACTGTAAAGGCATATCACACAAGCCTAAATTTGAACTTGCTTCGAAAGCCACGCCTTAGCATTAAATAATTTCAAGATTTAGTAAATTATCAATTTACTGAATAAATAATCAGAATAATTTTATTTTCAAAAAAATTTATGAAAAATTGAAGGAGACAAACATAGTATGTATATTTATAGAGTAGGGTCGCCAAATAATATTATTGTATAATATATATTGTTATGTATAATATAATTATAAATAACGTGTATAATTATTTTAAAAATACGAAAAAGGAATTTTATTAATGGATACAATAAAGAAAAATAGGTCCGGGAACGGTATCAAGAGATGAATAAATACAAACAGATTACCGCAAAAGGTCTAGAAATGGAAACCAGTGAAAATAAAAGTGTCAAAATAACTGAAACGATGCAAAAGCGTCAAATGACTACGGACTTACATGAGAATAAGAGGGCGTGGAGACCAGGATAAGCAAAACGATTAAGGCCCTAACAAAACTGTTCATACGTACAGAAAATACAGAAGATAGAAAGAGCAGTAAAAGAAATAAAAAGGAATTAAGCCCCTAGAAGCGATGAAATTCTAGCAGAAATGCTGAAGGAAGGCGGAGGAGAAGCAATCACATATCTAAAAATACTATTTAATAAATGTCTATTCCAAGGTAACATACCCGAACGATGGAATACTGCTAAAACAATACCAGACCTGAAAAATTATCGATCAATTTCACTTCTGTCACAACTTTACAAAACCTTTACAATGATTATTACAAACAGGTTAACAATTAAATTTGACGGATATCAACCAGTAGAACAAGCCGGATTTAGAAAAGGGTACAGCCACAGCCACCTTTACTTCCAAGCCATGAAGTAGAAATTTGGCAACAACGCGTGGTAGTCCGACCGTGGTTTGTTTTGTTTAATATTTCATATAGGAAGGCTTGTAAAGTTTGTTGAATTTAGTGTTTTTTTAACTTTATTCGAATGTTTTATTTGTAAATTGTGTTTAAATCAATTAGAAAATATTAATATAAGTGAAATTTCATTAACTTTAGAACTTTTAGAAGATTCTTAACGACAATTTAAAAGTCAAGTATAAATATAACCTACAAAACAAATTGAAAATAATAATACTTTTGCTTCTTGTTACAAAATATGTAAACTAAAAACAATAATAATACTTTTGTATTTTGTAGCAGATGCCCTAGCATTGTTGTGTACCTGGTAGCAAAACCAATTATGCCAGTATGTACTTTAAAAACGAAACAGGCAGAAAGTACGTTTTCGTTTCCCAAAGATCCCCAAAGAAGGTATACTGGGTTATGCTCTATTCATAGAAAAGGCTATACAATTAGCAAATCTTCCGTAGTATGTGCCAAACATTTTCATGAAGATGATATTCAGCGGACTGAACAATGAGAAGATAAAGTTGGAAATGTACACATTAAAAAGTTAATATTTAACAGAATATAATAACAGAATTCTTAGACAATGATTTAATGGATTCATTTGAATCATTTTTATGAGACTTAGACAATAATATCCCATTGAAAAACTGGACAACTAAAATTACAAGTGACTGTATATTTCTATGTATTAAACATTAATCAGTTGGGACACGAGTGTGATAATATTTGTGTAATAAGTAGTGTAATAGTTAGCAGTAATTTTAGTGTAATCGTCAATGTAGGTAAGAATGGATTAAGTAGTAATGATTTGAAATGGATTTTACAATATAGTAAATTAACAAGATGGTCACAATTAGAAAACTTACTTTCTTGATATAGATCTGCTTTTTAGATAAGTGATAACAAATTTGAGTATTACATTCAAAAATCTTTTGAGAATATAGGCTATTTTAAATCCATATACAAGTTATAAATGGTATGTTACATTCAACACATTTTTCATGCATACCTCTTTTAACTTGGTTTATATGACAAAAAACCTATTCATATATAAAATTGCTACTTTCGCATAACTAAGTATGAAAATTCAACAAAAGTTATAAGTAAATAGTAAAATATATAATTTTCAATTAGATTAATTTAGAACCATATTTATATTGTGTCTGATTTCTTAGGATGAATGTGTTAATGTATTGTGTTATTTATATGCTTAAGTACTTAATATTTAAAATTTCTAGAGATTCTTGACTGCATTTGATTGTAAGATTAACTGTTTGACACTGTATTTTAAGTGCAATAAATTTTACTCTAATGATTATTTTATTGATAATATAACCTTAATAATAATAAAATTTTAAGAGATGAAAAGGATGAAAATAGACCTCACTAGGTTACTTATAATTCATTTTTTCCTATACTAGCAGTCCAATTCTTGTAGGTTTCTAGTACTCATCGCTAAGTCAGGCCCTGTTTCCAATTGATCTTTCGTCTTCCTCTTTTCCGAGGTTTTATTGATTGCCAGTTCATTATTTACTTAGGGAGTCGTGTTTCTGACATATGTTGTATGTATCCATACCATATCAACTGCTTTTATTTTCTTTTCCCACGGTCCCCACTTCTCAGACCTATACAATAAACCTCTTTTATTAAAGTTTCATAAATTTTATTTTGTTTGCATTCCATCGAATGTCATTAGGAGACAGAGTATTTTTTTGTTTGTAAAAGTCATTCCCATGTAGATATTTATAGTCTTGGTAGTGTGTAATTGTTCTGCTATGATTTAATGTTAGATCACTAGATTCTCCACCGCTTCATAGATGTTTGGACTTTTCGAAGTTGATCTTTCAACCTCAGATTAGGTTATCTACAACTGCTTTGGTTATCCGCAACTGTAGAATGTAAAGGTCGTGTTCTGTTTCCATTCCTTGAATTTTTCATTTCCACTATTTTAAAGGTGTGTTCGTAAAGTTCTTCAATGCCTAAGAAATTTCTTGTTCAAAAATCTGCTGTAAAAGTTCATATTTCAGTTTTTTGGAATTGCCAAGGAGAAATAATGGATTTTCTAGATAGAACAATAACTGGAAATTACTAATCGACGTTACTAATAACTCTCCAAGAAAAAGTTAGCAAGGAAGAGACGAAACGTTGTCCAAACGTACTTTGTTTTTCCAGGACAATGTCCCTGCATATAAATCTAAACCTGAACAGCCCCATTTTTCACCAAATCTAGATCTCTGCATTACTAAACGAAAGTTTAAAGGTCATAAATTTCAATGAAGAAGTGATATAAGCTGTGGATGTCTGATTTTCAGAGCTAGATCCAGACCTAGAGGACTGGCAGGCTCGTTATAATAAATGAATCTAATAAGAGAATATTTTAAATAATAAAAAGTTTTGTTTGCTTCTATAATAGGCTAAAAATGTTTCGATACATCATCGTAATTTCTGATCTCTATTCTCTAATAAAAATTTAATTTTAAAAAATTTCTAACGTTCGTATAAGGAGTTTATTTGAACTAAGTATCAAAAATAAATCATCAAAAAAGTTCATTCATAAACTTAATAAAAATACGCAGCTTACCTGGTGGGTACTTGTAGCTTGAGTTTCGACACTGGTACTCCTCGCTGGAGTTTGATTATTGCTTACAACAGGAGGTCCTGGGTTGGAACTTTGCGGGGGATCGTGCTTGACCGGTGCAGGTGGAGACATATTTAGAGTGGACGGATTCACAATAGTAAGCTGATTGTTGTGGTAGTACACCTGAAAGATAATATTTGTAAATAGAAATAATTATCACAATTCAAACGATTGTCAATTCAAAGAATACAACAAATCCTCTAACCAGTACAAACATGCCTTTCTGTGTATTTTAAACATATAAGGCTTCCTGAACGAAATTAATTTATGACAGAAAATTAATAGATAAAATATTAAAACTACCAGTAAACTAAAGGCCCATAAAAGCTGCTGCTACCTGGTACACGGATGGCTCAAAAACATCGGAGGGTGTTGGAGCCGGCATAGTAGGGACAAATCAAGGGATACATTTTCCGGTAAGTCTATCTAAGGTTGTGACAGTTTTCCAGGCGGAAATAACTTCAATCCATCACTGTGTGGAAGAAATAGAAAGGCAGGAAAGAATTCTGTAGAGGTCAATTCTAAGCTAGTATGGGATTGCGTGTGTGCCCTAAATAAACTAGGAGACCGTAGCAAGGTTACGGTAGCCTGGGTACCGGGGCACGAGGATCATAAGGGCAATGAAAAAGCAGATGAAATGGCCAAACAAGGCTCATCAATGCCATTTATTGGACCGGAACCCTTCTGCGGCGTTGCAAAGTCAGTAACAAGAACGGCTACAAAGAAGTGGGTAGCTCACAAATCTCTGGAATGGTGGATGAATTCACCAGGACAAAGACAGGCGAAACAGTTCATTAGAGAACATTCGCCAAAATTTACGGCAGACCTAATTAGCAAAGATAGGAAAACAGTCAAAGTCATAGTAGGTCTTCTAACAGGGCACTGTAAGCTGAATAGGCACTTGAAGCTAATGGGATTATCAGATGATGACCTGTGCAGATTCTGTCACCTCGAAGAAGAAACGGCAGAGCACATTTTATGTCAGTGTGACAGTCTGGCAAATGTGCGGTTTTTTGCATTAGAAGAAGAAAATCCACCGGCAAACAGCTACATGGAAGGTACAGTCTCGAAGCTACTAGACTTTATAAAGAGGGTCAGGCTAGAGAATGTTGTCTAGGACTAGAGGGCCACAATAGATCTGAAAAGGTCGCAGTGGAATAGGCCGAAAGGCCACCTCTCTTAATCTAATCTAATCTAAAGGCCGTTAATGGTCCGTTAATCCTCTAACCAGTACAAACATGTTAGTTAAAACAGGAAGTCTGGTTACCATTGCTTGCTACATATTACCTAACATCAACTTGATGCGCTACAAAAAAACAGGTCGAGAATATCATAATGACGTCCCAAACACATCAGGACGTTATACTTGCTGGCGACGTAAATGCCAAATCAATCATATGAGGGTCTCCCACAAACGTCCATAGAAGGGAGATGTGGAAAGATTGGATATTTCCAAATGACCTAGTAGTGCTAAACAATGGAAAACCCATATTTGTGAGAGGTGAGAGTTGAAGTCACATATATATTGCCCTTGAGAATGAAAGTGATGTCAGGAAGATTGTGGGCTGAGATGTGTTGGGGGATAATCTCTACATTTTTCACAGATACGTAATCTTTGAAACTGGTATCAAGATCGATTGCAAAAAGTAACCTTCAATAAAGAAGCTTATACGAGGGAGATAAGTAACCTATAAGAAGACGATAGTACCCAGTTCCAAGATTTCAGACAGAAAATTATTAACGCATTCATTTCAAGTAGCTCCACTGAGAACTTCACATTTACAGTTCCATACTGGTGGAATGACGAGATCAAGAGCAAAAGAGCCGAATGCTTTAGACTCAGGCGAAGGGTACAAAGGTTAAGAACAAGAACCCCAAAACACATTGAAAATTACAAGCGAGCTAAAAAAGAATTGAGTAAAAAAATAAAACGGGCAAAGCAATTCTTGCTGGCAGAACCTATGAATTGCACTAGAAGACGATATACGGGGCGAAGCTTATAGGATTACCACAAAAATATTAAGGACAGATACCCCATACAACATTTGTACAAAAAAAAAAACGGAAGGAAACAGCGTTTTTCCTGCTAAACTCCCACAAAAGTTGACTCCAATTAATGTCATCGTTCGATATGACGATTTTTCGTCTGAATAAATAACAATGGCGACGAGAAGTATTACATTAGAAAAATCAGCTGGTCTTGATGGTGTGCCTTCTGAAGCGATAAAGATAATCATAGAGATATATCCTGAGATGGTCCGGACAATCTTCAATCAACTCCTCCAGAAGCAAATTATTCCCAAAGAGGCAAGACTGACGCTAATACTTAAGCCGGGCAAAGACCCCAAGACTGCCAACTATTAGAGACCGATCAGCCTTCTAGACAGTCTGGGGAAATTTTATGAAAATTTTAATTAAAAATTCGACCATCTTCCATCAATCCGGTAAAAGAAATAACTGACAATGTAAAAAAGACGAGGAAGAAATGGGCCAACGTCGTGATGTTTGATGTGAGAAACGCATTTAACTCAGCCAACTGTGGTCATATCATCACCGCATTGGAAAAAGCAAATGTGTCAGATTATTTGATTAATATAATTAAGTACCTCAATAAAGTGACAAAACCCAAAGACCTGAAAACATCAGCAGGTATCAGCAGGTGCTTTGGAAAGTTTTATATAATGAAATGCTAGAAATTAACTATGGAGCAGAGAGCAAAGTTATTGCATAAGCAGACGATCTAGCTCTGCTCATTCAAAGTAACAACAACTTGTGAGTTAGAAATGCTAGTCAACAGAAGCTGCAGAAAATTTAACAGATGGATGGTAAAACTAGATCTAGAGTTGGCGACAGAAAAAACAGAAATTCATATCTTGAAAGGCCGTAGAGCCCGTCCAAATCTGAGTTTTGTTATGGGTAGTTCAAGGATAGAGCATATGTACTGTGCTAAATATCTGACCATTCAACTAGACAGGTCTAAGATTTACAGAGCACCCGATGAAAATAGTCTATAGAGCAGAAAAGAGAACCGCGGCATTAATAAAAATTATGCCAAACATCGGCGGTCCAATTACCCTCAAAAGAAGAATGTACCTTCAGCTTGTACATTCTACACTTTTATATGGTGCCCCCATATGCTATGAAGCCTTGAGAATGACTAAATATAAAGAACTGCTTACAAAGGCGTAAAGATAGCCCCTATTAAACTTAGCAACGTGTACCGGACTACTTCTACGACTCCCCTGCAGGTTATAACGGGTGAGCTCCCCATTCACTCCCTACGTAAAGAAAGAGAAACTCTATATAACAGAGAAAACGGTGATCTACCAGAAATAAAATCCGAAGTAAGATCACATATGCTATAAATATGGCAAAATGAATGGGAGGCACAAAAGGCTCAATGGACCAAAATGTTAATCCCTAATATGGCAACATGGTGCAAATGTAGGTTCAGAAGTAATAGTAAAGTAAGTCAGAAGTAAGTAGAATACTGGTAAAATTGTTTCGTGCGATTTAGACAAGCCTATTTTTGGTTATTGCAAAAAGAAATTGTAACATGTTCCAATTTTACTGCCTGAACTATAAGTCTGATAATACAATATGTAAACATCAGAGATTTATGATTAGATAAATGTTGTAGAATTATTAGATTTATCTTCATTTCATATCGCTATGAGACACATTCTCCGCATCATTCACATATCTTTACCTATCGATGAATTATTGCAGATTGTAATGTCCTGAATATGCGTGAAACAATATTGGGAATCTGATTTACCAAGTATTTACAAAAATCTTACTTTGTACAAAAATCTGACCGGAATTGCAAAATATTTTAACGGTTATTACGTAATTCAGTTCCACACACATTGGTAACTATTTTCTGTCATCGAAAGTAGATGGCGCTCCGCCAATTGGGAAGTGTGCTTAAGAAAGCCGCGTTTCTCTGTCGCGGTTTTTTTTTCGACTTGAAGCGGGAATCACTCCAACTAGTGTGAACGAAGATGGACTTTTGGAGAGAAAAGAAAGACAATCATGTCTTCCAGTGCATAATATGCCACCCTCAATAAAACAAATTAAAGAAATTTGTTTCTGGAACATAATGTTATTTTCAAAAATCTGGACTAACTAGACTGCATCGTATCCGATCGGGTATTCCTTATTTCTAACAATCCTAGATTATGACTGCCATGTGAGGTACGGCGGTGATAAGATTCTTTTCAATGTTAAGCAGCTAAAGGACAATAAAACTCATCTTTATTGATCGAAACAAAAGTTATATGTAGTTTCTATGACTTGACGGATCTCTTGGCTGATGTGGTGTCTGTTCCGATACATCAAGTTCCATCCAATAAAAATAGTGAAAAGGCATTAAGTATTTTGGGGATGCATACTTTACCTCATTTTCCCATTTTCAGTTTCTATTTTCCATACTTCTTTTTTTTTCTTCTGCGGATCAAAAGATTCGCTTCTGTAGTTGCAGGGTCGCCATGTCATGTTGGTACTTGAGTTATGAAGACAACTTGAGGCAGATGTGATAGTAGAAATTCTTTAATATATACTTTCGTAAACAGATTTAATATATTGTTGAAAAGATATGTTTATTGGTAATTTAACTACATCACTCCTTATAAAATATTGAGGTAGGCCTGACACCGATAACTTATAAATGCAGGAGTGATTTGCTTTACATGCGAAATGTTCAATTTATATCTAATAACGGGGTTACGGCTATAGACACATATTTCTACTGACTATCAACTTTGATGCGACCGTGAAACATGTCGTGAGTGTATTAATAAACAATTTACAAACAATTATTTTACAATAAGAGAATTATTTAAAATTCCCTGTTCCCCATTAAAGAAAGGTATACTTCACAATTGGCTAACAAACTATTTTAGCAGTTTAACCAATAATTAGCTGTTTTCTTGTAGAAGTCTCAAATGAAAGAAAAGAAAAATACATAATGAACACTTACCTTTTCTGGTGGTAACAGTTTTCCAGAAGCCAAGATCTTCTGTTGTTCGGTAAACAACATCTTCAAAGTATTCTGTATATCCGTATCAGCGGGAGTAGATCTAGCAGATAACGTCTGTATTTGCATTTGAATATTGCGCAGGTGTTGCTGCTTCTGTGGCGTCAGTTGAATAGTAGTGATTCTTTGTTGGGGTTGAGTCGTTGGAGGGGTTATATTTGTGCCGCTCGGTACGTTGTTCATGTTCGATTCTTCGAGTATTTGGACGAGGATTTTATCCACGTCAGGGTTTGTGTTACTACCTGCAAATGTAAGTTATTTAATAAAAAACAAATTTACTGTATGATTGTTAATAATTAAATGACGTCAAATAGACAAAGAGGAAGAAAAAGGGGAAGACCTCTTTTTAGGAGTAAAGAAGGCATTAACCGGGAAATAAGAGAACAAGAGCTGGAAGAAAATCTTTGGACAGACTGAGATTGTGCATAAATCATAGAAGGAAAACATCAATATACTTTACATTCAAACAAACTAATCATCGAAGCATATAAGGCAGTCCGAAATGGGTATCTCAAAAATGGGATTTTTGTATGCTTTGACCTCCTAATCTGGCGTCTTAAAACATTTACCGCGTATCTTGGTTTTGATTCTCGGAACGCAAAGAAATCACACGGTGCCAAATCAGAAATGTATACAGGATGGCTCACAGGATGATATATGAGCGGTGTGAGAGCTGTCATTATTCTGGTGCCAAAGGATGCGACGATTCCCGGTTGTTTTTGCGAAGTTAAGCAATTTTCTGGCAAACAAATCGTAGCATTGAGGTTTTACTATTCTCTAACAATCGTGAAATGTACCTTTTTCAAAATAAAAAAAAACTCGCAACAAACTTGCAAACCATAAATCTTTCCAAATTATTTTTAACTACATATATTCACCAAATACCATTTTATTTACAAAAAAGTCCTTCAATCTGTAGTCATTTTCTATTTAAGCGTTGATATAACTTAAAAATATCACAATAAGACATACTTACCATTAGAATCCTGGGATATGACAGTAGGTGCCACCTTTTGCTGCTTAGGAACTTGAGGAATGGCTGGTGAAGGGGCAACAGGCTTCGATCTTTCAGATGCCGTTGTTTTGGGCTGCACTTGCACCTGTACTGAAGGTTGGACCATCGCCTGCGGTTGCACAGGCTTGGTTTGCTGTAGGAGTTGAGGCTGAATGTGATTTTGAGGTAGAACTTGTTTTGGTGGTGCATTTAAGGCACTAACTAAAGATTTATTAACGTTTTCCTTGACTGGCTCCAAATTATTGCTTGGTTTGACCTAAAATATAAAGGAAAATGATTTGAGAAGCTTTTCATTAGGTATTTGAGGGTTAAAATTCTTTTTTTGAAACTGATTTAATTAAATGTTCTTTTAGAAGTACCCAGTGATTGACAAAATACCATAAAATTAAATAAAAAAAGTAATAAAAAATACATCCCTTTTTGTAAAAGGTATTTGGTCCTACCGACTCATTATTAGTGAGACTTAATAAAAACATGCGCGCAGCCATATCTATGTATTTAAAAACCCTAAATTACATTTGAATTTTTATATTAAATATAAAAATGTAAGATAATACCGATAATTATTGATTATGGATGCAAACTGTAAGAAAATTTCATAATACTCTACTTAAAAAATGAGAACCCTGAAGGTTTGTTACCGGTAAAGCGGATTGAGTTGGCTTTCATATGCTTTACCAATAATACATTTAGAGGATTAACTAGTTTTGATTAATTATTTTTTAAATAATAGAAAACTGTAATGAAGAAATGCAATGAATGGATCAGAATCATGAGCTTCGTGAACTTCCCAGTTAATAATCAATGTAATGAAGCACTAAAACTACAAATTTTCCACAGTAAGATTAATTGCTAATACTATTTTTTTATTAATTGCTGTACAAGAGATGAAAATTGCATTTTATGTATAAGGAAACTGCATTTTCAAAGTCCATAAATTTTTATAATATACTTAAACCGTCCACCAAATTTGAAATGTTTTAAAAACTTTCAGAACAAACAATATACCATTTAGATGTTTGCAAATTGAGGGGTGTAGCAGTAGTACTCGAACAATGTGTAGCAAATGTGATGTCTGCATGTGTATTGACCGCAATAATTATATTTTAAATATGAAGACATTCTAGTTTTAATACAAATTTCCTTGTCTTTCTTACGAATTTATTATATTTTAGCTACGATACTATAATGATCTAGCGTTACATTTAGGTAACACATGTTTTTTGTTAGTTAATAGGTTTTTAGATTAAAAAAATGTTAATTTATCTATTATTATACATTTTTAATAAAAATATATTAGTTTCGTTAATACATACATTACAAAAAAACTCTGGTCATAATGTAAACTAACATTCATCAAAATAGGACCACATAATAAGAGGAAAGATGGAAAAAGATAAATACTTTCCAAAATAAATAAATGTCAGCTGGACACATAACACGAGGAAGACCAAGTATAGATATAGGTAAGGAACAAATACTTAGAATAAGTCATCGAAATTTTAAAAATAAAAAATTGGAAGAAGAAATTGTGAAATAGATTGGAATGGACAAGTAAGTATTCTGAAGAAACCAAAACCCAAACAAAAAGAGTTGTCGAGCCAATGATCATGATGACATTTTAAGAAATAACAGACAAAAAAACATTTAATATGATATTCAATAGTATTCTCATTCTCATGCAAAAAAATTGTTGAATAAAATGTCTTCTACATTGTTCCACATCACTAACATTTCTATTTACCGACACATCAACATATATAGTGCTATAGCACATATTATTGCAAGAGATGTATTTAATTTGGATTGTAGACCTTGTTGAAAAGAAGGAAACTGTCTTTCCAGGTTCCAAACAGCTTTTCTACAATATTTCTTGATCTTACATATGCACTATTGTATCTATTTTTTAAATTAATTAATGTAATGTGATTTAATTAGAAAAACAAAAAATATTGGAAGTGAATTGAAAAATAATTATTATTCAAACATAAACAAAGTTAGGTTAGAATCGACGTATGAGGTTATCCGATACTGATTACTGGATTACCGCAAGGCCGAGATAATCAACCAAAAAGGATGTATTTGGTGACTTTTCTAGTAACTTTCTTGGGTGTGAATCTGTCTTTTTTGTTTACACCTCCTGGTTAAAAAACAAACCATAGATAGAAATAATGCTTTCGATCTCTGTAAAAGCTATACCAAAGTATCATAAATAATTTAACTTACCGGCTCATTATCCGTTTCCTGTAGAATATTCTTTATACTCTGAATTTTATTAACCTTCTTCAGAGTTTTTGATTTAGGCGATAATTTCTTTTCTATCTGGTCTTTATTTGGACGCTGCATGAAAATCGTTTGGCCGTTAACAGTCAATTGACCATTTCTTTTTAGCTGCTCTAATTGATCGGGTGTCAAATTAACTACATAGGAAGCCGGAGGTGGGTTGCTTGGATTTTGTTGGTTATCATTCAAGTTCTGTTGTTGCTGTTGCTGCTGCTGTTGTTGACTCTGTTGCTGATGGCTAATGTGATGTTGTATAGGTTGAACAGTTTGTACTGGAGGTTGTGACTTTTGGAAAGGTTGCACCTTTAAAACAGGTTGTGTATGTGATGGATTTATATGGATATTCTGTACAGGAGATTGTGTTGGCTGTGGGTGAACACTTTGAATATTTTGCTGTACAGTCTGAACATTTGGTTGTACGCTCCGCACATTTTGCTGCACACTTTGAAGGTTTTGTTGTACACTCTGTACATTCTGTTGAATATTTTGTACGTTTTGCTGGACACTCTGAACATTTTGGACACTTTGCATAGTCTGTGAGTGAACATTTTGGGTAGGTACATGTGAATGTACCATGTGATTCTGCTGCTGTAGAAGACTTTGTATCTGGCCTTGTATCTGCGACTGCAAACTGTGTACTTGTGACTGCGACATAGTATGGATAGGTTGAATAGGTTGTACTTGAGAGTGTATGCTCTGTATGGGTTGCGGCTGAACTATTTGCATAGGTTGTTGCAGAGCATTAACAGTCTGGTGTTGAATAGTTTGTTGAACAGTCTGCTGCTGTATTTGAGGCTGCAATGATTGTATTGTATGCTGTACTGTTTGCGGCTGAACAGTCTGTTGTTGAACAGTTTGTATCGTTTGACTTTGCACAGTCTGTTGTTGTATTGTCTGCACTGATTGTTGCTGAATAGTTTGGACAGTTTGTTGCACTGTCTGTTGATCCATGGAAGGTTGTAAAACCAATCCCCCCAATAGACTCTGTAGAATAATCTGAGATTGTAAATCTGAATTAATAGTCGGGTCATGCTGCAGTACCAGACGACCATCTTCTCCGACAGTTAATTTAAATCCGCCACTTCTTTGAAGCATTAGGCCATTATTTATAGTAAAGTTTGGGGCTATAAAGGAATTAAAAGGAATACCGGCTTGTGCCGTAGCTGCCTGAGAAGTACTATTCGAGATCATGCCACTTTGAAAGTTTTGATTTAACACCTGAAATTCAAATTAAATATAATTAAATATATTTCTTAAAATAAAAGACAGCTAATAGTGTTACCTGCACGACTGGTGTTGCTGCATTTATTGTCGGCTGCGCCATAGCGGAAATCTGTATATTTTGTATATTCTTTTTGGTGTCAGTATGAACAAAGTTAGTTTGAGCCTGCACTGTACTATGAACTACTTGTTGGGGCTGAAATAAAAGTAAATATAAATATCTAGAGTCAAATAAAAAGTAGGTTAAATAAATTCATTCAAAGTAGCCAATAAAAATGTGTGAAATGAATGTGTTAATAAAGCAATACTTTTATTTTTTCGTATTTTGTACACGAGTCTTTTCAAGCCTTTGTACTTATTGTTAATATAAAAACGAAAACAATATCGCTTTTTAATTTTCAAAAATTGAAGGGGTCATCATTAGCGTTTAAGCAATTTACTGGCCTTTTTGTAATAAAATACTGTAGAACCGTAATAAATCAGATTCTATTTACATGGATCGCCAGATAACCCAGACTGACTTTTTAAGTACCAATAATTAAACACATAAAAATCGTAGCACAATAGGTAGTAAAAACTTCTAACGCCTAAAGATAAATATTAAAAATACAATAAACAACGACATGTTTATATCAAATACGAGGTCAACAGAAGAAAAATTAGGCTAGTTAAATGCTACATAATTAAAGTTTTGCTATAAAGAGTAGACGATCGGACTCTATCAGATTCTTCTAAAAAACTTTTAAGATGTGAAAATGAGGTGAATCTCCACCTCGCAAAAACTACATAAATTATCTGATTCCTAGCGATATCTTTCAAGAAGGTCCATTTAAATTATCGTTAAGAAATATTCTATCAGAATATCAGAGGGTGTAGGAGCCAGTATAGTAGGGACAAAGCAAGGGATACACTTCCCAGAAAGTCTATCTTAGGATGTCACAACTTTCAAGGAGGAAATATCAGCAATTCATCACTGCGTGGAAGTATTATAAAATCAGTCAACATACAATTTAACTGCTATCACAGATAGCCAGGCAGCACGTAAGGCGCTCAATTCTGTAGAGGTCAATTCTAAGCTAGTATGGGATTGTGTGGGTGTCCTAAATAAACCAGGAGACTGTAGCAAGCTTACGATAACCTTGCTACCGGAGCACGACAGTCATAAAGGCAATGAAACAGCTGATGAAATGGTCAAACAGGCTCATCAATGTTATTCGTTGGACCGGAACCCTTCTGCAGAGTTACAAAGGCAGTAACAAGACTGGTTACAATAAAGTGTGTACCAGTCAAATCTCTGGAACGATGGAGGAACTTATCAGGACAAAGACAAGTAAAAAAGTCCAAAATATGACAGGAAAACAGTTAAATCCATAGTGAGTCTGTTAACAGGACACTGTAAGTTGAATAGACAGTTGAAGCTGATGGGATTGGCAGATGATAATTTATTTAATTAGAAAGGTACAAACGGAAATAGTGTAACAGAGAAATGAACATCAAATAATAAAAATTACTGTTTAATCACTTGTATACAATTGGGAATAGAAAAGAACAAATTTTGAATAAGATCCTGAGGAATATATTTCCTAATCTTTACGACGCACGTTCTGAAGTACATCCCAAAGGTTTTCAATGATTTTCAGCTTAGGAAAGCAGGCTGGTCATTCTACAGTATTGACTTCCACTTACTCCAAGTAATTCGTCAAGAATATTGCAGTATGAATAATATAAATAGAACAATTGGAATAACTGTTTCTGCCAAAACATCCTCCATATAATGCTAAGTATTCAGGGGGACTTTGATGATGATAAGTTCTGAGTGAGCTTTCACCACCTTTCTCCTTCTTGAACAATCACCAGAAAGGATTTTAGGACAATAACAATACCATAATATGTAAAAGGCTCATCAGAATAATTAAAAAGGATAGGAAATAAATACATCACAACATTTAAAATATTCAACACATCATCTGCTTACTACCAATACCTCTTATCTTCGAAATTTTGACAAAATTACTTTTTAACGCCATCTGTTATAAAATTATTAAAGTCACCGCATGCCAAGACATTCCATCTTAAATCAAGTCATCAATATTAAATTTCGGTTAATGGAAATATATTCTATATTCTAATAACTGTCAAATTCTAGAAATTCTCCTATCTCCTTATTCCTCTTATCTCCTATCTTTCATTGCCTGCTATTTGTATATGGGATTAGTGCATACCAGCGCTACGACTCGAAAATATAAGTACTTTAATATTCCTTAGTACAATTTGATATTATTTTTATGCTTGTCTTATATTCATGTATAACTCCAGTGTACAGAAAAAAAGTACAGTACTAAAAGCGATACCCGGCAATTTGAATAGAAGCAACACCCTAAAATTTTCACTGCTCATTGAAGATGATAATACAATAACTATTCCAGTATGCCGCACTTGTTTTTAAACACAACAGGATTAGGCTCATTTACCGTTCAGTCATAGCTGAACAAAGTTTTTGTTGTATCCAGCCTTTCCAGGATAATCAAAATACAAACCTTAGAAAAAACTGTTCCAGAAACAAAAACAATACAAAAGTTTAAATAATTTTTTTGACTGGCTACCGAAGATGCCTTCTTATTACAAAAGGCAAAATACAAGTAAATTGTTCATGGAGCCTATGTACAAGTCAAAAGAGCACCTTTTCAAAACTTTACAACGAAAATTGCGTAAAAAAAAACATTACATCTTTTTCAGTTAGGAAATTTTAGTTTTGTATGAAATGAAGAATTTCATACAAAAACTTGTCTATTCATCAAATAAAAAAGACGTGTGTGCATCTCATTCTGTAGGTAACATTGACACACATAAGTATCAAGCACATCTTACGAGTTGCACGAATTAAAATAGGAACATTACTCTTTCCAACTGTTTCCTTAATTTTGCAATGATTCATAATATATCAATAATCTAAAAATACCAAGAAATCGGTAACACTCAAATGGAATTTGACTCAGTACATACTGCCATTGAACGAAAATTAAAAAATCGCAGTAAACACATACCTAGTAATTACGTATCTGCAACACCGGACGCAAGACAACATCCATTCTCATTTGAAACGCAATTGGTATATAACTCTTTTTTTTTTAATTGGGCAAATCAATCCACTTGGGAGATATTCGACACTATGACCTGGACAAAACGCAGAAGTCATAGATATATGAGCTATTGATTATAAACCTACTGAATATCTTCAGGTAAAGCTTAACTTTGACGAATGGATGGAACTAACACTAAGACCTCGTAAAATTCCAGTTTGTTATGAGTACAAGATTATACACAGTAGTCCAATACCCATTACTGCATAAAAGTATAAACAAACATATATCTATTCTTTCCAAAACCAAACCCAACAACACAGAGGAGAGATCACAGATCACAGAAGTGCATTTACAAAATACCATGTGAATGCAACAATTTATTATCTGGGAGAAACTTCAAGGCCACTAACTGTTAAGATAAATAAACATGAATCTAATAGTAACAACAGAGATTTTGACAGATATCAGATAATGAGAGCACAGAGTCCAATGTACAGATCCATCAATCATTAATATTCATGAAAGAAACATATAGCAAAAAGAGGAAAATGAAAGGAGCAGCCTTTATCTTATTATTATATAAACACATTGGTAGAATGTAGCAAGATCTGGTTTCCAATACTGAAAAAAGTCAGCAATAAGAATATATCACCGCTAACAAGTTCATAGCAGGCCAGAGACACATCATCTATGATTAACTACAACAAGCACAGAAAGATCAGAATTTGATATCAATCCGAGGGTACAACATCCCTCAGAATTTCACCTCAAAACTTGGATTTTTGCCTAAAAGATCCAGGATTGTCAAAGAAGAATGGACTGTCAAATAAGCTGAAATCCTTGTTTACATATAAGATATTCTTGCAGATTGACATTGATTTTCAAGTATCAGATATAGGACACTTAATTTCAATGAAAGGGTGAACATCTGGTAACATATACACATCACAATATACTAGTGTGGCTTTCTGTATTTCATAAAATGAGGCAATACCCATTGAAGCCAAGGATCATAGGATATAATCCGCAAAAGATTAGTCACTGGACCTATATCATGTGTGTTTACACATCTTCATTACAAGATAAACTACACTAGGAATCCGTTGAAAAAAAAAATGTTTTTGATAACTTAGTAATATTATTTGTTATCTTACCTGTGGAGTTGTGGGAACAGAATTGTGTTCGCTTTCACTTTGAGAAGTATCACTTTCAAACTGTATATCATCCTCATCGCCAATACCTGAAAGTTTCATTATATTTGCGAGGTCTAGTTTTTTCTTGGCTTTACTTTTTGGCTTTTTCTTCAAATGATGTTGTTGTTGTTGAAGTATTTGCTGTGGTGGAGTGTTATTCATCAATGTTTGCTGAGCAAGACCACTTCCATTGTTTGGCTGTTGAGGACCAACCTACAAAAAGTTAATAGAATTAATAATTTAGTTTAATTAAAAATAATTTAATAAAACAATACATATAATATATAGAAACAAAAATTATGATGATGTATGCAGACATCACTAAGCCAGAAAGGCTATGTGAAATTTCTTCAAAGTTTATTCAAAGATGTTAATGCTTTAAAGAATCTGTTTGGGATAGGGATAAAAATTTCTTAAACAAAATAACGATCATTTTCAAGCTTTCGCATCAATCTATACAAAGGAAATTCAGATTTTAGAAACTTTTAACAACATATACTCTTGGTTGGCTGAATAATATTTTATAACTTGGAAACAGAGAAATTATTTACAATTGAACCATAGTGTGTGCCTTTGATTGAACCAAAACCAAAAAAGCAGGTAGTACAAGGGCTTTTATTTTGACTGTCTAAATTTCAACTATAGTCTTTTTCAACTTTCAACTTTTTAAAACTGCAGAAGAAAATTATCAGACATTTATATAACCAACAAAAACTATGTTTTTTTAACAGCGTAAAAGAAATAGATAAGTTTGAAATATAATTTTTGCAAAATAAAATTTGCATTTGGGAAATGTAATTAAAACAGCTAATATGAACAATACAAACTTAGAATAGAAGGAAGAATCAGGAACACACTTTGTATTACACCAAAGAAGCTGCACATTATCTGAAGAAAACTTGAGGTTAGCATAAGTATCTATTTCAGAGGTATCAAAACTCAATAAACATTTTTAAGAACAATTCATAAAAAATTTGTAAATGTGACTTATCAATGACACTGTTTTTAAGATATACTTTTAGATTAAGACTTACCTGTGTGACATATGTAGTAGTTGATGGCGCCAATTGCATACCATTGGTCAATACCCTAACCATAGGTTGGGACCTAGGCGGTTGGATCTGTAACAATTGTTGCCCACTGGGTTGTAGGATCAGTCCTTGTGGTGTAGCTGTTGCAGCCTGCATCTGTGGTTGTATTTTGGTAGCAGTTTGTGGCCTTAAAATGAACTGAACTGAAGGAGCAGTTAGCATAGGCATCTGGTTGAGAAGTAGTGGCTGAGCTGTCGGTACAATAGTAGCTGTTTGTTGATGGTTGGTTGGTATGACTATTTGAGGGCTGGAAAAGAAAACAGTTGCATGTTGTATTTTAGGTCAAAATAATGATAGGATTAATCACAGTTCACTTTTCTATGTCAATTGGTTTTAATATTTCCAAATCTTTAAACCACATGTTTAATATTTTCCGTTTTGTCGGAATTTTATCAAATTGCTGAAAGTCAGCCTTTTAAGAGAGTTCATTTTAAGTCTATAAATGTAACCAAAACTATTTGACAGTTTGGTACATGATCACTTGATCCCCCATGGGTATATTCATGTTCCATCTAGAACTAGAACAGCCACAAGTGGTTTTTAAGATTACATTTATACTAATAATGGTTTTAACAATAACCTCTTGGCCACCAGATTAGATTAACAACTTCAAGCTAAAGTCTAGTTGCACTTATTTATTTTCCTTGTATGGAACACCATCAATTTTAAATCTTATACTTTCAATAGCTGGTACATAGATGGCCTTGTCATTTGCTAAAATTAGGTCTTCATCTGTACAAGTCATCTACTCTGAATCGCACCACAATCGCATTAATAGTCCTCCTAGTACACAGTATGGTTGACGCTTGTCATAAGTTTATTTGGAGCGTTTCAGGTGCTTCCAGCTATGGGGTAAAGCTCCTTGATAAGTATGTAATGTTTCACGTCAACAATTTTGACGTGGGCCAAGTTCGCCTACATTGGTGCTCTAAATTATGTGGTGACAAGACATATTGCTAAAGTAAAGGTTGTATCTAAAGATTCTATCTAATTGAATGCCAATTGCTAAGGTAAAGGTTGTATCTAAAGATTCTATCTAATTGAATGCCAAGGTATTTTGGCGTCTTGTGTTCAAGCATATGGCCTTGCCATGCCACTTCCAGTGGAAGTGTCCAGTCCTTCAGGCATGTTTGTTTCTGAAATGAAAAGAACACACTTTTGTTTTTGTGTAATCAGTTTTCAGATTTTTTTTTGTTAGTATCAGCGTGAGAACGAGCAAACCATTGTTTTGATCCCATTACTTTGACCATTTTGAGTTTTCAAGTTTTGCCAGAACCCCTTATAACTTAATCCATTATTTCTTTCTGTTCAAAATCATCTTCAATGTGTTGAGTGAGGTTAAAGGATAGCCAGCAGGACTATCTAGGCTCAACTTGAAACCTACTTGCTCTGAAATGATCTTGGTTTCCACTAAGTCAATAACCCAGTTCAGTATCATTCTGTTTCTGTTAAATGCTTTTTCGAAAAGATGACACAATAGAGTGACATCTAAAACTCTTTGTATCCATCGGGTTCATCACTGGTTTTAAAAAGACCACAACCCTGGCTTTTCTCCAAATTTTGAGAATTTGTAATATATGAACTCAGCAATTCATCATTCATACAAGCCACTCTATGGTTGTTGGTCCAAAGTTCTTTATTTATTCTGTTTGTATTTTGTCTAGGTCAGCCGATTTATTTTTCATTTGCCTCATTTGTCTTCATTTTCTTCCAGATTAAAGGATGTACCTAGAGCATCTCTTTCTTCGCCGATATTTCGTTGTATCTCACTTTGTTTTTCTGGATCGCGACGTACCGTTTATCAGGAGGCAGTGGACTATCTGATCGGGTGTGATTGAGAATCAGCTTATATTGTTGCTTCCGAAAAAGGGTCATTTAGCTTTTTGTATATTTTAACTATGTGTTTAGATTTTTCATTGAAAACCGCTATGTCTACGGTTTGGAACCACTCGGGATATACTTTCGTGATGTTTGTTTTACAATTTGTACAAACTTATCATATGACCCATGGTACTGTTCTGGGTGGGAAAATTCTCGATCCAAAGGTTAAATGAAATTTTCTCATTTTGCTTTATTGAAGTTAAACTTTATCCTGAAATGAACAGTTTCGATCTGATTGCCGCACTGTAAAGACAAGTTATTCGTCTGTGTTGTGTTTTGTGTGCCATCTTCCACACTATTAAAATATTACGACAGTTTTTATATCATACTTCTTCGCCATTGGATACTATCTCTTCATATCCCCACATGACACTGTGGCAGTTGAAGTCACCCAGTAGGAATCTTATTGGTTGTAAGTAAAAGTTATCTACTTGCTCAATATCTGGTTCTATTTAGTAAAACAGGTGTCGCAACTAGACTTTATCTTTAACACTTAAAGTTAGTGGTTAAAATAGCTAGAATATATTCAAGATATAGTAAAAAACACCAATACAGCAAAGTGATATAGATATACTCTTGTAAATGGGAGAAAAAGGAAAAAAATCGATTTACTAAGAATCTGTATGCCATAGAAAAAAATATTTCCAATAAAAAATGTAGCTAAGATAATTTTTAACAAAAACGTTTATAAGCATTTTTTGTGTTGAATAAACTGTTCTCCCAGAAACAAAGCTTGAAGCGATCGGCAATTTTTAATGACAGTTACGCGAGCGAAATTGATATTCAGTAAAATTTATATCAACTCAACAGTAAAAATTCGATATGTTATGATCCGAGAGTCCTAGCGACAAAAATCAAGATGCGTTTTAGAGGTAAAGACAGCAGCTTTTGTAGGCAATTTTTGTATTTTGCCGCAATTATACTGTTTTTATAAAGGCGTTAAATAAACGTGGCGCGATGTTTGCCAATTTTTATGATTCTCATGAGATCCAATACAATTTATTCCTTTTATTAACGGGTCACTGTATGATTTCGATAACTAGAGCCTTATCTTTAAAACCTACAACATGAAATTTTAGTTTTGAGTTTTGGCAACAAATTTGAGACATTTGAAATATGCTTAAAAAACGCTGAATTTAAACTTTCACATTACCTACAAACGATCTAAAACATTTAAAACTGCTCTTTTTCCTTTACACTATACTACGTTCCACGTTAAGAAAATAACATTGCGGAGATAGGGCCATGTATTTCTTATGGACGATAGAAACGCGGCGTTGCCACGACACACACAAGCACAATTATTTAGTGTTGTATAGTATAATTTGTATTTTCTTTTCCACAGACATGAATTAAATTAATGTTTTTTAACGTAATTGACCAAAAGTGCCCATTCGAAACAAGAGAAAAGTAGGGAAAATGATTTTAATTAGATAAATAGTATTTACAAAAGATAATTTTATTTTATCTTATTTTAATTATAGTAACGACAGTTTATTTGTTTTTCGGTGAGAATACCATATGCCATGAATCATAGAAATCAGTAGAAAATATTGCTTAGTTAAATCATGCATTTAACTATTACAGTTTTAACAGCAAATAAACGGACCGCTTGGAATATGTATATCTAATTACTAATTGCAACTTAAAATAATATGATGTGTGTATGTCAGCGATATTATGTCGTTCTCTGACTACATAATGATAATAAGGCTTTTATTTAGTAGTTATTCTGACTTTACAGTTAAATGTTAATTGAACATGAAATTCCAAAAATTAAGCAAAGGGAATATCTTGGACATCCGTGCAAAAGAGAGTGTCTGAGAGTTTTGGCAACACTGATCTCCATAAGCGTAATGTTATTTTCTTAACTTGAAACAAAGAATAGTACGTTTTTCAAACCTAGCCATCTTCTGCTACAAATTACACTCAAAAACATCTTCTTTTCCTGTGACATGCAATCGTTTGTAACGTAAAAGTTTAAATTTTGCGTTTCTTGCGTCTCCAAAAATCAAAATTTCAGTATGACTGGTCAATTAAATTAATATTTTATTAATCTCGCGAGAATTGTAAAAAATGGTAAAAAATGCACAACATTTATTTATTGAACAGATTTATAGAAACTGACTTCATTTGCGCCAAAATACAAAAATTGCACAAGAAAGTTGCACTTTTTACCTTTAAAACGCATTTTTTGTCGATAGCACACTCTGATCAAAAGATATCGAATTTTTACTGTCGACTTTATGCATTTTATTTAACATTTATTTCGCGCGCGCAATTGACATTCACAATCGCCGGTCGATTCAAGCGTTTTTTCTGAGGGGACGGTTCATTCTACAGAAAAGTGCTGAACTTTTTTGTTCAAAATCATCTCAGCTACAATTTTTATTTGACATATTTTTTTCTATGGTGTACAGGTTCTTGGTAATTCAATTTTTTTTTGAGTTTTTACCCCTTTACGAGGATTTTAGATGGAAGCACTGGGAAAAAGTGGTAAACTTTTTTGCATTTTTTTTTGGGATCCCAAAATTGATAATCTCAGCAAAATTCAGCATGTTCATATGATTTTTAGGGGATAAAATCTCTGAAGATTGGACTAATAAGGCATAAATCTCTAGAAATTATGTAGAATTGTTTTTTGTGGCAAATAGACAAGTTCTGATACCATCCACTATCTACACACACATAGTAGAATTGACAATGCTGCCTAAGGATCTTGAGTCAAGATAATATACGAAATAAACACACTGTTCTTACAAATCTCTGTCAACATAAAGATCATACCCTAGTTTTGGTTATTATATTGAGTCACCAAATACAAAGTTATAGTATTCAATAATTAAAAAGGATTAATTTTTGATAATTTTATTACTTTGAAATAATGAAACTGTCATTGGATAAAAATTATTAACATTCCAGATCAATAATTTAATCACATAAGAGTTTTTTTATGACATAATAATATTAATAAATCAATATATCCTAAACTATTTTCATAAAAAACTATTGTTATGTAAACACAAATAATTTTTCAATATTGATTATGAAATAGTTATTCATGACATTGCTTGACCTAAACATGTAATCAAATATAATAGAGGGGAAATTGAAAAGGGGGTCTCTTAGGGCTGAAATGTGTGACAATAACTATCAAATTATTATAAATACTTCAATTATTTATGTGATTACATATCAGGAATAATTCAGTTTTTTTTTTAATTTGTAACTATTTGTTGTCTATTAACAATATTTCCTAATACATGTATTACTCATAAGAGACAAAAAATAGAATGATTATATAAAAACAATCATAGTGAAAGATACAATAAAGTAAATTACAGATTTTTTCGAGAAATAGATTAAATAAGAATGGGGTAGTTTAGGAGTAACAACAATAGGACAAGTATGAGAAACATTGACAAATTTAATGTAAAAGTAAGATTCCATCAGGTTCAGTTCTTAGTCATTACTAATGTAGTGGCAGATCTAGAATTTGCCTTGGCATAATAAAGATAAATCCAAACTACATAAAACACATAAATAATAACTTATATGGATTAATTATCCTACCTAGCAGGTTTATTGATATGAATTTGTCTGTCTTTGGTTTAAGTTTCATAGCAGCTAATATATTTTTATGTTTTAACAATTTTTTTGCTTTAATATGGGACCTAATTGAGGGGGTAATTTTCCTACTTCCCTGTCTGCTACTCTACTGCTATAATGCTAGATCAGACAAAAAAAGGTTAAAGTTTCTTGACGCTTACTGTATGCTGATAGTGTGATTTCACTAGGACATACCGAGAAGAAAATTGAAGAACTAGAAACAGGTTGCAAATCTAGAGCACATGTGCTATGCACCAAATTGATAATATGGAACAGAATCTTGAACACAAATAATCACCAGATTACGAGACTGCAAATATTTTTTACTTGCTTTAGATGAAATCTATGGTATTGCTTAGTTGAGCATATTTATGTGCTTCAGGAGAGGTAGTTCTGACATTGTGGAGGAGCTATTAAATTTGCACTAACTGGTTTCCACAGCAGAACAGTATACCTTGAACCACCTGAAAAATGTGCAAGTTTTTCCTTTGTATAATTAAAAAAAAAAATCCATTGTATAATTCACCAAGAATAAGTGCCAGGATATATTCTCAGTAGAGCTTTGATCAAGGTTTATCAGTAAAAATACAAGCTCAAGCTAAAATTAACAACGGTTCTAAGAACTTTTTCAGATGAAATGTAGGAGGAAGGCCAAATACTCCTGTATTGCAGTGTTTGATGGCTATCCAGGGGAGTGCACTGGCAAGCTTTTGGGATTTGAAATGTGTATTTTACAATTTTTAAGGAGAACCAGTAGTTGCTAAATTCTTCTCAGTTGAAAAATGAAAACTGGCAATGGAATTTACTTCTGTTGTGGCATTATGGGATATATGGAATGGAGATGTAAATAGAGGCCATTTGCATGCACTACCTTCTGGCGAACAGCTATTAAATCAGATTAAATCCGATGAAATGATTTGAGTAGATTTAGAATTCATTACTTATATATTGGTTAATAATAGCCTGAACAGAACTTCTTTCAAAAACTCTTGTGAGAAAGAGAATGCTAAAGCTCTGGAATCTATTGAAAATATGATTGGAAAAGAAAGTTTTCATTTTTTTTTTTACTTTAATCATAATAAAAATTTCTTCAGAGAATTACTTGTTAGTTTTTGAATAAAATCCATCAGCTAACAGTTGACTTGTTTTACTCAGTGGACAAAGTAGTCAGTCCTCTTTTTCAAAGTATGTTCCCTTTAGGTGAAATCTCATAACAATGACCTTGTGTCATCACCTTAGTAAAAATAACCATGATTGTCACCTAATTTAAAGATTTCTAAACCTATTTCAATAGCTATTTTCACTTTTTAACCCTTTCAGTCACTTTTTTTTTTATTGGAATGAAAAATATTTTGTTAATAATTCCTAGCCAATTATGGTATTCTTAATGTCTTTTGGTAAGAGCATCACCGTTTTTTATTAAAATACTTTTGTTGTAAAAGACTTTGTGACTAACTGGTTACAAACTAATGAGTATGACATATAATTTTACAGCTAAATGTTAGGATAAAAATACATTTATTTACTTTAAAACTAGATGGTTTAATGATTATAATATATTGAACAAAATTTCAGTTTATGAAATTGTAAAAAACAATTTTTATTTTTTGTCAAACATATTTGTACTGATGTACAGTTGCGGTCACGGAATAGTTTACAGGTTCACGTATCTAGGAGCCCATTTTTTAAATTTTTACTTCGTTTTAAACGCACCTTTTACGTCAAAGTGACGTTGCCAGTGGTGTACTAGCTAGAATAGGTAGATTAAAATTAAAATATCAAAATATTTTACAAAATGAAAAATATAGAAAACAGTTTTTTGAATAAAATGGATTATGATCTTAATAACGAAAATAAAGAAGTCTTTTTTTTTAATATGCATTTTATTTTAAATCTATTTTATATTAAATAACGATAAACAATGATAAATAATAATTAATATTTGGTGGAAGCCCCATTCTTGTCAATACAATTTTGCAGTCTTCTGTTCATAGATAGCACCAATCCCCTCATGTTATAGTTAACAAGCTCTTCCCATGCCTGCTTAATTGCTTCCCATAATTCAATTCTATTCCGTGGTCTAAGGTTTCTTTCATTTAGTTTCTTTGTTAACTCTGCCCACACATTTTCGACGGGGTTAAAGTCTGCACTACGGGAAGGCCACGGAAGAACATTAACATCAGTTTCTTCTAGCCATTCTCGAACAATTCTACTCGTATGAACCGGGCAATTGTCATGTTGGAAGATAAAGTCGTTGTTGGGGAATCTCTGGATCACCGATGGCAACATTGTGTGCTCAATAATATGTTTGTAATATAATCCTGTTAACTTCTCCTCTACATGATAACAAACGCCCGGGCCTTCGGCACTTATCCATCCCCATACGTTGACAGATAATCCTCCACTATTTCTTAAATGATGCGTATACTGTTCATCATACCTATGATTTCTCGGCCTATAAACTCTTATTCGACCATTATTATACGACTGAAATACTTTTTCATCGGAAAATACAACCCTAGACCAAAAATTCTCATCGCGGTTTATAAATTCATTACAAAATTCAACTCGTCTCCTCTTGTGATCCTCAGTCAAAAAAGGTTTCCGTGCAGCTACACAATTTAGCAGTCCACTTGCTTTAATTCTTCGACGTGCAGTGCGAATACTGCCTGGAAACGCTGCCTCTTCTCTTGCCTTTTGAGCTGTGGCAAAAGGAGATTCTCTCAAATAATCTACTAACATCTCATCCTGTTGATCTGTGGAAATCTTCTGCCCTCCTGAACCGCCCAACCGTGCTATAGAGTGAAAATTATCCCATCTTTGTTTAATCTTCCATATGCACATATGACTCACGTTCAAATCAGCAGCAACTTGCCTTAGTGACCAACCTTCTTCGAGTTTGGCAATTGCTCTTGCTTTTTGCGCATAATTCAAATG
The DNA here is from genome assembly GCA_918026665.1 of Diabrotica balteata. Lineage (NCBI taxonomy): Eukaryota > Metazoa > Arthropoda > Insecta > Coleoptera > Chrysomelidae > Diabrotica > Diabrotica balteata. The sequence continues at coordinate 21,492,962 of OU898278.1, forward strand.
TATTCTAACCATTTTGGAAGAGTTTAATATACTTTTATTTTATTGTTGAACACTCGCGAAAGCATTGACGTTTTGAAATTTTTTGACTTTGACATTTATCAAATCCGTACGACACTGCAATTTTACAGTATTACAATATAAAAAGTAAGGTGTAAACTATTCCGTGACCGCAACTGTACTTTATATTTTTGACAAATAATATGGTAACTGCCTTTACATTCTGGGAGTTTACATTTTCTGATTTCGTTTCTACATTCAATGGAAAATGCGCTAGCCTGTCAAACTTTACATCATCAATAGGCCGGTTTTCCTGGTTCTTTTATTCTTTGATGGTACGGATTTAGTTTGATTTGATGGGTGCTCTATTTTTCTAGCTCCTATGCGACATGAAATTAAAGCTTCTGTAATACAGGCCCTAAAATGAACTAAATCTAGTTTCTTTAGGTGACCAGAAAGAGGCCTAAATCTCTTTATTAGACTCATTTTTGGATCTAATAATAACTGTGAAAATGTTTATTACTCAAGTCTTTGAGTCACAATGTCATCAAATAAAGACATATAATTTCAAAAAAATAATTTGACATATTATGGAAATTTTGAAGTGTACTTACTATTTAATTTTATTATTTGCACCTAGAAGCTTCCAATATTTGAAAGGAACACAAGAAGGGTAAAAAAATATAATAATTTTAGTAGCATCAATAGCTTTTATAAACTGTTGTGAATGTAAACAGAGAAACTGTTTTAGTTCAACTAGAATGTAACAAATTGTATTACGGGTCGCAAATCTAATTAAGATTGGATGTTGTGAGATAACTACACTGTTGCTATATCATAACATCCTATAATATTTACTTAAATGAAGTTTAAATTCTTGTCGTCAATTGACAACATAGTGACTGAAAGGGTTAAAATGGACTGATTATGGTCAGACTGGACCAAAAATGTTTTGGAATAATTGTAATCCTTTTGGATGAATTTTAATTATTTTTAATAAAATAATTATACCATCATACACCAGAAGTTTTTACTTCGTTGTAAGGTTTTTTAACCTGGTATGGTATACAGCCAACTACTGGGATTCTCCTCATTTACTTTGTATTTATATTAAGGTACCTGGCAACCCATAAGTGAGACCTTTTGTGTTTAGAAGCATAAGTACTGTAGACTTACCAGTGGGCCACTGGTAAGAACAACTGTACTACTGACACCGAACTGCACAACAGAATACTGCTGATAAACTATTAGGAGTCTACCAGTTATATACTTATCTTATATATCTTAAACATGTTACGAAACAATTTTTATATAAAGTATGAAATAAGTAATCCAGAAATGGAAACATCAAGCAAATAGGACAAAAAGAAGGCCCCATAAACGGTGGATAGACCATGTACAGGAAGATCTTTAAACCATGAACATCGGGCAGTGGCAAAGGAAAGACAGGGCAGAATGGAAGAACATTGTTAACCGGACCAAGACCCACAAAGGGTTGTAGTACCATTAGAAGGTGAAAATGGAACATTACCATTTTTAGGTCTTTAACAGCCAGTTTCACAAAGTAAAGTTACCTTGCGGTTAAGAGATAACCAGCGGTTACCCTGAAATATAGGTTTCACAATATAAGGTCAACAGCTCGGGCTGTGGTTAATCTACAAAATTTTTAACCCAAAGTAAAAGTGGTGGTTTATAGCTTGACCAGGGCCCTGATTCTATTTCATTTCTATGTCAAAATTTAAAAGCGACTACGCCATGACAGTCGCAATCGCTAGCGATTCTCATTCATTTCGATTTTAGTTAAAAGTGGGGACATTTACTTTATCATTTTGACACTGCTCAGAATTTGGGTTGGCCGTCTTGTTTATTGGCTGCACGCTTGTTAAATGTTTATGTTTACATTTTACGATTTTTGTTTCTTGTTTGAGTTGTTAAATTTTTAGTGGCCATTCTCAATGATTATATTTTGAATTGAAAGAAAATGGATGGAGGCTGTTGGTGATGGTGGCACTAAATTGTCTGTGGACCAAAAAGAAATTATGATGGCTTTTGACTTAGTGGTTATATTATATTTTTAAATTTACTGCAGCTTAGTATTGGTATTACTAAAAACAATACATTACCGCTCTAAAAATTCTTGATGAGTTTAAAGATTATTTTATATCTCCAAATAAGAGTGTAGAATTAAAATAAATTATTACAACCAAATTATTTATTATTTCTATCTTCCATTACAGCCTGTTGAATATATTCAAAAATTGTGGTTTCCAATTTAGTTTTAATATTAGGACATTTTATTTCTTTAATTTTTACACCACAGTATATTTTAAAAAATAATCAGTAGCATCTGGCTTGGGGCCCCCAGGTACCGCAGTTCTATTTTTATAGGTGTTAAAATTTCGACCAATTATGTGCCGATACAATTTCTGATAAAACGCAGCCATATTAATACTTTTTGCTTCAGTTTTCGTTGCAACAATCAAACAAAACAACACTGCCTAAACTGAACCTAACCTCGCTTCTCCCAGTCCCGCTAGTCATGTCAGATTAATTTCGACTCGAAATTAAATTTCAACCACTTTCTTGAAGTTGAAATTAATTTCGATAAATCGAAATTTAGTGACGTCCTTTGGTTAGTTCAGCTGAAATCCACTAGGCTCGCAAAGTCGCATTTCGACGTCGCCATATTGATTTCAACATGTTTTCAGTCGAAATCTCAATTAGAATCAGGGCCCAGGATATTCTAACCTAATTTTGGTTTTGTTGACATTCACAGAGTGTAGACAAGACACGTAAATTATTCAATAATCAGATATGGATATATATCATGTAAATACTTTGAGGAAGCGCTCAGACCAAGAATCATTAGGCACAGAACAAATCATTTTGAAGCACTAGACCATGAATATTTTTTCTGTTGGTTTAGATTCTTAAAGAATACAGTTGAAAATATTTTGGAGCAAATTGAAGATACAATTTCTTATTTTTATATTTCATGCATAAGGAAATAATTAATTGTTCGTCTGCTAGCGAAAAGTTTGTTGATCTCTGGAATATTTTTGTGGGTTCCATTTTATAATTTTAATTTTAACTTGGAAGAACAAATAACCACTACGTAGGAACAAACTACCACAGTAGAACAGAACTTGAAAATGAGAATATTATTTGTATATTGTTTTCGATCAATCTAAAGTGACAAATGTGTCATAACTCATCTATACTGGTCAATGTCCATAATATTTACTGACAATATTCTATAAAAATCTGATTATTGCCCATAATTTCCTACCAACATAAGAAAAATAAAATGAAACCTAAGGTTAAGTGACCATAACCAAATCTGTAAATGTGAAACGGCATCTGTTAAATAAACTAGTAAAGGTTACTTAACTCCTAGGGTTAACCACTGATTGTGAAACTGGCCATAAGTAAGTATAAATGAGATAGATATGGTTAAACTATGTTCGTTTTAGTTCTAAAGTAACAAAACAAGAATATCATCAATAGAATAATTATATTTTAAAAATGACTTAATCTGAAAAGCAACACAACAGTTTATTTTAGAGTTTTGAAGTATATTTCTGAGATATGATAAAAATTCATCTTTGAATTTTACTTTTCTTGTCTGATCTGCTAGTTTCGTATTTAATAAAGTCATACCTTAGATTGGATAAATTGCAGTGCATTTGTTTAAAAAAACCATCATGTTTGTTTACAAGCTATTATTCTAAATTCTGTTGTATCCTAGCATTATATTTTAAAGATTGACATTTTAAGCATAATCTTTTAGATAGTCCAATTTTGATAACAAATAATTATAATGGAAAGTAATTAAGAGTAAACAAATGAAACAAAACTTTGTATTAAGAATGCATAAAGCCAGTATTATGGATAAAGTTACAACCATGTCTATGTAATAAAACACAGGAGCTAAACTTTCAATTAAATAAGTTCATACGTAAACAAATGTTTCTTCTGAACACATTTTAATTGTTAACAACCATGTTATTTGTGCTGTCCATCATGAACTGAATATTTAATAATGATGCTTAAAAATCACCTTAAAATTATTTTGGTAGATGTGAAAATAAACAGAACTTTATCAGATTAATATATCTTAAATAATAATAACAAACTCACCTGACACTTGGCTTGGGTGATGGCTGTGGACTAGCTGATGGTTTAGGCAATATATTAAGATGTGGCTTTAACTTGATGATATTCTGAGGCTGTGATGTTTGAATGGGTCTTGCCAGAATGTTATTTTGAATAATCTGCATGACTGGAAAGTTGGGTTGAGGTGTAGGAGGCTTCAAAGAAGGAGAAGGTGATTTGAGACTAGCTGGAGAAGAATAAGGAGATGGCGGATAGCTGGGACTAGGATTGGAATATGCAGGAGACATACTGGTTATGATTTGTGGCTTTTTGACGAGATTCAAATTATTGGATCCTACTACAGTGCAATTGGTGCTTAAGTTCTCATATTCGATCTTTTCTTGTTTGATGGTCTGGTAGGTTGAATTTTTTGGAGATTTACACATTTTTTGTAGAGGTTTGTGAGGAGTCTGAGACATTTTCCCACAACGCGTAATGTAATCGAATCAAAGCACACTCGAATTTAAATACATTCTTCTACAATAAGTCCACTTTGGAATGTTGTCCTAATACTAAATCATACTCATACTTTTTAACACTTTTATAGTTTTTGTCTGGAAACACTTCATTATCACTTATCCAAACTCGAATAAAGCCATTTTATCGTTGTAGATGTAGAAAAGGTACAGTATTAATAACAGCATTATTTCACAAAGGAGCTGAAAGACATTGTGTAGTTTTTAAACACTTAAACGCGAAAAATAACAGCCACTTAACTACAAATAATAAACGAACTATTCACTAGATCCTAGGCATCCGATGCACTTCTTTTATTCCGAGTTTTCTTTATATAAACCTAAAACAAACGAAAATATTACTTAAAATGCAAACATAACCTCTTCGAAAAACAGTCAAAATTACCAGTAAACAAAGATTTTCGTTGAAAAAGTTATCATTATCGTCAAATATAAAGAAATCTTATTAAGCGGGCGATATTTAAGCTTAATTTAGAATTGAAGTTTATTTGTTTATAATTAATTTGCAAATTTGCAACCACAAATAAGATATCACTATACCGCCATCTTTTACGATGCGCCTTTTTCTTCTGCTTCTACATCCCCCAAGAACATCTAAAATGGACCAGTCCGTCTTGTTTCAAGGTTTTTTTATATATAATTAATATGTAATTAAATTAATAGTTTATTAGTAAATTACAGAAAATGCAATTTGGTAAATAACAAATGGATTTTGGCAGGTTCCCCAATGGTTAAGCTTAATCATCATTTCGATAAAAACATTTATCACATTCAAACAAAGTGATAAGTGGGTGGGAACAATAATGAACGTCCAATAGTGGGGACATAATAGGTTAAAAATCAAAAAAATGAATGACATTTGTCAATAAATCATAAACATGACCTATTATTAATAATAAATATCAAATTAATTAATTAGCAATATATTTTCTATTATTTGGGGACAACAATATAATCCCGCATAAAAAAATCAATACTAAAGTAAGGTTACAAAGAAACTCAAGGTAAAAAATCAAGCAATTGATCATGTGAGTCCTACTAATCAAAAAACTAATCGCATCTCCAATTAATATGCCATTTTTAGTTGATTTCTAACAATAAACAACATGGAAGCCAGCCCACACGGTTTTCAACATAAAATGAATAAAATTTCTACGTACCTTTTAACAATTTCACTTGATGGGTAAAAACGGGGTTCACTTTAGTAGGAGCAGGGCAACGGCCGATCTGATTGGTCGTCAGGAAGCGTCATTTGATACACAAAAAAATAACGTTTACTTTAAGGTTAGATTAGCAGATTGGCGATTTTAGATCTTACGTCTCTCGAGATAAGAACGAATGTATAGGTATTTCTTTTTATTCAACTGAAAGGAAATATAACTGCTATTATAATAATGTATGCAATTATAGGTTGCTATTTTTTGGCATATGAGTGATTAAAAACATTGTAACAGTTTGTGATTAACAGATTAATTGAATTATTGCAACCATCAAGAAACAATATAATATTCATAGATGATTGGATGATGAATCGATAAATGCGACCATAAGTCAATATACTTTTTATTGTCATGTTTTTATTCCGGGCATTTTTGATATTTGTAAAATACAAGAGATGGGAATCCTCAAATGTTTGATTTAGAAAAAAATTAAAAATGAATAGAATTTTCTTTTGAATAAAAAAACTGTGAAAGGAAAAGTGGGCGTAGTTGAGTTAAAAGGTGACCGGCGGCGCAGAAAGACTAGGTGGTGGGGAGCCATTGTAGGGGAAGCTGTCGTCTTCATAGGGTTTAATAGGATCTCAATACATGAGTGACGAATGACGTAATAAATGTTGCAGGCACACGCATATCAGCTGTATCCCCTTCTCTCTCACAGCAACGACTTAAAACTTCACTTATCCAGGTATAGGGAGAGGTGAAATGTAAATAATTTGAATAATCGGGATTATAATAGGAATTAATTTTCTGGCATCAAAGGAACAAAAATATAAATAAGCTTTTCTGGACCTCAATACCTACATTGGTCGCAAATAATGAACAAATTGTTTTGTTCTTGAATTCTTAATTACTTTGAAGAATAATTGTTTAATTTTGTTGTTTGCTTGTAAATGAGAAATTATTTGAGGTAGGTATATAGAACCTACAGGTATGAAAAATACTACCCGTTGATTTATATTAAAAGTGAAGATGTAACAAATAATGCACTAAAAGCACAAAGGGATAAAAATAAAATACGCGGTCACAGTTTAATGTTTAAATGTAATACATATATTGTGACACGGTATTATAATTTTGAATTTCAGATTCTGGAATTGATTTAAGTGGATATGCCGGCAAATGCGATAAATATCTTGACAGGTTTTTAATTAACATTTAGCGGTCAATGTGAAGACCTATAGATTAAATTTTTATAGAATTTAATGAGATTTAAGTATTAGTGCATAGTAATCAGTAATAAAGCCATCACTAAATTTTGCGATATTAAAATATCCCTTGGGAATTGCAAAATTCCTGTTTAACTATAAAATACGAATATGAATGGAGTTCATCAAAGTCGAGGCTAAGAAACAAAAATCTGTATCAATAAATAGATACGCAATTCATCATCATCATCACCAATCTGCCCTCATTTGTCGATTGTTGAACGTAGGCCTCCTCTAGATATTTCCATCTATTTCTGTTCTGCGCCTCTGTTATCCAATTGGACACATTTCTTTTGAGGTCGTCGGTCCATCGTTTTGGGTGAGCATTGATCTCTCCATTTTAGGTCACGACCTTTTTAATCTTTCCACTGATGTTTTTTTTGAGAGTTAAGGTTTCTGCTCCATATGTGAGAAGAGGCAGAACGCACTGGTTGAAAGTTTTACTTTTTAAATAGATTGGAACATTTGCAAGAAATTAATTATTTTGTGAATTAATTTACAGAGTCTACAAAAATTCCATTAAAAACTTGACATAAAACAACACTATATAATGTTTATGCCAGTTTATAATGAGTAACAGAAGAATATTCTCTCTGATTCAACTGTTCTTAATACTAGCAAAAGTGTTTATAGTGCCATTATCAACGTGGGCATTTCACAATCAACTGAAATTTGTTTAAAACGCCAGGTCTTAGGCAACCAAAAATGCGTATGTATCTATAGCCTGAAGTCTTTTGGAATGGAATTAAGGAAATGCACATTATGTATATGCGTATATAAGTAGTACATTCTCCTTCTTCTTTTTATATTATTATGTCTTTTATTTTTCTTAAAGCAAAAGTCGTAGAGCCTTGAAAGTTGGCTCTAATCTAATTAAAGTTGGTTTCTAATATTTCTGATGTATTCTGCCACTGGTTTCTTCCAGAATAAATTCAGTCTGGCCTTTTTTGGTAGTATCTACTGCCTTATTGTCCTTTTCTATGCAAAAGTTACTGGTATCGAGAAATGACTACTATTTTTGCGGACACAAATACGCCAGGATAAGTAACCTACTGGGGGAGAAGTGTTTACTGTGTCTTTTATGTACACAGTTCTATTGTTTGAGCAGTTGAATATCTCTCCCTTCCAAAAAGTCTGGATAGGTGTGGCCTTTATGAAACTTATACAACCTCTACACCTACGATCAAATTACGTAACCGGTGCATGAGTAAAATAATTTTATATGTTATTTGCCAAGCGATCACGTAAAAACTTACTGTTTATATATGTCACATTTTTGCACAGTAATCTGTTTGCGTGATTTTATTAAGATTTATGGTGCCTCTAAGATTAATTTAGAAAGAAAATTGAAGAAGAAAATCTCTAGTCAACAAGAAGCTGTGAGGAAAATAGTCGATCAACTACGAGAACTTGCATAAAGCAACATTTAAAATGAAAAAAACCACTTGCGGGATGTCCCCTCACAGAATGCAGGATAGTGTTATTTTATTTTAACTAGAGTTAACTTCCATTTTGTAAAGAACTTTTCTTGGTGGATCTTTCTTTATATTAAAGTATACATCAAATGATGTTTACTACCAAAAGAAATCCACTTGAAGATAACTTCATAATTTGATTCTTGCATGAAAATATGAGAAAATATATATTTATAGAATAAACTTCGTGTTTTTACCTAATTTAAGATATTGATTTTTACCCCAGAAAGTTAACTTCACTTCTCCTTTTGGTATTTTGCTTGGTAATTTCGTTTTTATTCACAAAAATTAAATTGGGTTTTTGGAGAACGCAGTTAACGTTTGGTACTCTGTTTCAACAAACGCTCTACAAAATTTTGCATGTGACATTAACATTTACATTAAATACAATACTCTTAATGCTGGATCTTTCTTTACATTAATGTATACATCAATTGATGTTTACATCCTAAAGAAAGCCACTTGAAGAGAACTTCGTCAGTTGATTTTTACGCGAAAATATGCAGCTTGGCTAATGGTACATTTTATTTGGTAATTACCAAAAAAAGAGTATCGATATCAAAAGTAAACTTCGTGTTTTTTCCTTAAGCTAAGGTATACATCAATTGATTTTTCCCCCAAATAGGAAACTACTCAAAGTAATATTTTCGCTTTTTGGTTTTAATTTAATAAAATAAATCCAAATTTTTTGCACCGGTACCTTAGACGGAACCACCGTAATTCCTGAGCATTGAGGCCTTGCACCGTTAAGGTCGATTCAGACACATCAGTCCCGTCATAGTCTCGGCGCTGAACCGGTCCTGTTTGGTCCATCGAGCAATAAGACAAAAGAGGGAATCTAATCCTTATGAAAAGGAGACCAAAAAAGTGGCCTCTGATGGCGGACATATCCGGAAATGCGAATGCGCGAAATTTAAATTTTCCGACACTTATCAACAGTAGCTAGATAATATTTTTCAGAATGTGTCTTAGACGAGAAAGTTTTAATTAAATATTAATGATAAGAGTCTAAAATGCGACACAATTGTTAAAAAACTTCAATATAAATAAGATTTCATGTGACATTTGGGACAAACAATAACATAACCCAACTAAATTTGATGTCAAACAAGGAGAGAGACTCTCTTTTCTTGTCTAATGTGGCCTCTAAAGATCGCACTTCCTGTCTAACAATATGTTTACCCCCACTACTTTTACATTCCCTCTATTGTCTTTTTGCTCGATGGTTTGGTCCACAGATTTCAAAGGTTTGGTCACAGAACTATGAACTATCTGACAGCTGGGAAACTGTCAACTGATGAGTGTGAATGCCGGCAACATATTTTGTATGACGGATTGTTCGGTTCGGCGCAATCACTGTGACGAGACGTGACTGATGTGTCTGAATCGACCTTTAGGTGTTACGGGCTTGGTGACCAGTCTCTCGGATGGTCGGTTGGCGATGTAAATGTAAGAAACAACATACACCAAAAACTATAATTTGATTATTTTGCAATAAAATATAGGAAATATAGAAAAATATATATTTATAGAATAAACTTGGTATTTTTGCTTAATTTAAGATATTAACAAGGGTTACAAAAAAACTAGTACAGCCTCCCCAACGTTAAGTCTAAGATTAGGGAGGGGTGGAGGTTGCTTGCGGGTCAGGGAGGTGCCGTCTCCACGACAGGTAACATATTTCATCTATGCACATAAGAACACTTTACTCCGGGAAGCCTACGTCCCCTGGAGTTGGGATTTACTTTGTTGTGTGTGGGTGTCTCAGGAAACGCAGGATGGTTGTAGTTTATTTTAATCCGTACCACTGTCGATGTCGTCGACTTTGTCTTTTTTACTACTTCTACTTAGATGCCAATTTGTTCCGGATGTTAACGATCAGCTTGGCTATCCCAACTTTGCTTGCAGCAACCCAAAATAATCCGGTTGTAGACTTTACTCTCGTTATTAAATTTATTAAATTAGTTATTAAGTTATTAAATTTTACTTTATTAAATTACTCTCTCAGGATTTGAAGCCAAGCTATTTTTCTTCATTTTCCATGGTTCCCTCTTTGATTGTGTGTTAATTTTCTCGCATTCCTTGTCCATTCTATGTAGGACCTTAACAGTAGTCTCACGATCCACCAATGAAATTTTTAAGATGCGTCTTACCACTACATCTCGAAGGGCTCGAGAAATAATATGAGTCCTAATACAGTCCCTTGTGGCATACCAATATTAACGCTTCTTTCTCTACTCAATTTCCCTTCTGGTCACACTCTTTGACATCGATTTTATACGTAGTTTTCCATTTTCCAGATTGTTCTTCTGTGTTAAGGAACACATTCAGATCGTCATCATATAGTATGTCTCTTGGCTTCACATATTCTAAGGTGATCCTTATCTCTACTTGTCTAATCTGGACTTTTATCGTCGTTGCTTCCATTTGCTTAGGTATATTACTGAAATACAATATACCTAATCACTATATATTCCCTGAATATGATGAAGAACTTCTTTTGTAGGTATTTAAAACAAAATCATAGGCAATTGTTGTAGAGCTGGTGTTTGTTGGACACTATAGTTTACACTCCTCTTTTAACTAGGATTGCTAGTCCTCCTAAATTTGCTCTGTAGTCGTTCCTGTAAATATGGTATCTGGGGAATTTTATATTCGCCTTTTGTACGATTTTATGATTTTTCAAGTAATTACCATTTTAATGGAAATTTAAATACAATTAAATAAAACAAGGTTCAATTTGTCTTCCTTATCAAATTAAAAATCTGCCCTCATAGATACCCACACACAGCTGGTAAATGGTATTCTAGAAAAAACCTTTAGTGATAACCCAGTCGCCGGAGCCCGTTCCACAACGATATTCGACGCCTAAGTACCTTTCGGTAGAAACCTAAGACTAGATTTAGAATCTAGACTAGACCAGAACACTGAATCTTTCTTCTGGAATATCAGTTATCTCGGCTCTTTGTGTACCGTCTTTCATTTGCGAGAAAAATAAAATCTAAAAATTTCTAGCAATTTCAGAAACTTATGGAGTCTTCTAAATATGTGAATTTTTTGTTTGTTAATTTCTCAGTTATGCTTTTACACCTTATCTTTGATATATCTTTTCTGGTGGCATTTTAACTAGATCTTTTATGTCGTAGTTCTCTATAATGTTAACACGATTGCGTGTTGAAAATGTATTGTGGGATTTTTCTGTTTTAGTAGATAAATGATATCTTTCAAGTAATACGAATTACATTGTTTTACTTAATAAATTAAACACATATTGACACCTTTGTTGATTTTTCACTTAATTTTCTGAAAATAATTATTGAATTGTTGAAAATTTTAATTTTGATTTAATACTTCCACAGACATTAGAAAAAAAAATCAGATATCAAATATGATAGTAAAAATGGATCTCAACTTTCAAAAACTTTCGATCAAACAAATGATAAATTAGACAAGAATAAAAATATGATAAATGAAGCCTTTTACGATGATGATGAATCTAAGAAACGTGTAGAAGATTCGAAAAAACAACTGGATTCCAATAAAATTGAATCGAAAATAGAAGATTGTAATGAGACAGAAAATAAAAAAAACTAGCGAGAAAATCGCATTAATTGACAATGTACCTAGGATATCTCTAAAATCTAAAGAACCATCGCCAGAAGTTAGTATAACTATATTAATAGAAAAACCGGAATCCAAAACGAAAAAATCAATAATTACCAAAGAAGAAATAAAAGATATAAAGTTGGAGGAGATAAAAGAAGAAGGTGACGAGAATGTTCAGGAAGATAAGGGTATTAAACAAGAACGTGTCGATGAAACAAGTGATAGAAAATCAAAATCATCTTCCATAGAACCATCTGAATACAAACGAACTGCGTCCAAAGAGAAAGAAGAAACTCAGTCAATGGAATCAGCTACTTCTAATTTGAGTCAAAATAAACCAAAATCAGTTTCAGTAGAGCTTGAAACAAGTAAAAGAAAATCAAAATCATCTTCCATAGGATCATCTGAATACAAACCAACTGTGCCCAAAGAGAAAGAAGAAACTCAGTAAATACAATCAGCTATTTCTAATTTGAGCCATAAAAAAATCAAAATCAGTTTCAATAGAGCTATATGAAGTCCAACCAACAACGCCCGAAGAGCTAAGCATAGCTCAGTCAAAGAAACAAGTTACTGAAGAATCTGCCGCATCAATTACTCCATCAGTTCAAGTAAATAGTAAAAATTAATACTTTAACATCTAGATAAGTAAAGTTTTTTAACTCCGCCTACATGATCATTGAGTAGATTTACTATTTCAATGATCTTGTTGCCGGTCCCAAGCCCGGATAAAGGAGGATGGTTCTTGGCTCAAATTAGAACTTTAACCAAGGTAAAAAAATCTCGTCTTTTCGGTGCAGACTATTTATGACATGTTAAAAATGGGCCAGTGAGCTGGCACCATCAACGATGCTGCTAAAACATTTTATCGTGAAGCAGTTACTCGAACAGTTTGACGAAGATTCTAGTGAATTAAAAAGGTCAAAAACGATCTAATCGAGAAAGGAGACGACCGAACATAAAAATAAACAGAGAAACGTCTCGTAAAATCGATGAAACTTCTAATTCAACTGATAAGAAATTAAAAATGTTTAGAAAGGGTAAACATTTGTCATTTTGCACTTGAGGTTCTTTGTCGATATCTATTAGTTAGGTAGTTTGTTTTTGGTACTATCTGATCCTGAATTGTAAATAGGAAACCCTCTGTATTTGAGCAGATAATGTTCTATTGTTGATCTAGGTATTCTTGGCTGAGTTCATGTATACTTAGCACAGCTTTTGTATTACTGAGGTTTAGTTTTATTTCTGTTTAATTAATTCTTGCACCTTAAATTTTAAATTTGTTTTTTTTTATGAGATATCAAAGTTATATCGTTAGCATATTACAGATCATTCAATTATATCTATATATTTTAATAAATCCTTTTTTAAATGAAATGAGGTTGAATGCTCGAATAAATGAACTTTGAAAATAAGGCTATTATCGAGCACAAGTTAATTAAATCTAGCCCAAGTACTTTCGCTTAAAATAGCATCTTCAGGGACATTTCGTCAAAATAAGAACTATCCGGCAAGCGTAGGATGTGGAAACATTAAAACTAATATAAATTATACAAAACACTACACTAAAACGAGGACAAACAGTTTAAAATTACTTCTACGCTACATTCTCTGTCAGAAACTGACAGAGTTTTAAACTGTTTGTCCTCGTTTTAGTGTAGTGTTTTGTATAATTTATATTAGTTTTAATGTTTCCACATCCTACGCTTGCCGGATAGTTCTTATTTTGACGAAATGCCCCTGAAGATGCTATTTTAAGCGAAAGTACTTGGGCTAGATTTAATTAACTTGTGCTCGATAATAGCCTTATTTTCAAAGTAAATCCTTTTTTAGTTTTAACTGTCTTTTCTGAGATTGCACAGATCCTTTGCATTCAAGTATGCAATTATGTTGGTTTTGATGTTGAATATTAATAGACATTATCTACTTTTGCCAAAAAAAAGAAAGTGAGGAACATCCGGCTGTGTTCAAACAAGGAGATTGTACTAAGGGGGAAGCATCTCTACTTATATATATTTAATCTATGGGGGGAAGACAGTTGCAACTTACAGTTCGGATGGCTTTGGATATGCCCGAAGTATTAGTTTCATAGGCGGCGAATTTTTTTAATTTAGAGGTGTTTTTTAAATAAAATAGTTCCACGTTTTAACAGTTTTCATAAAAAGTGCTGAGACACAGCATATTATCAAAGAATATAGACGCAATCTATATAATGAGCTCAAACAAAGAGATAAACGACCAAACGCCTATTTTACAGAGCCTCCAGAATCGTATTATTCGGACGGCATAAAGAAGTTGAAAAATCGATAATATCGTTGTATTGAGTTAAATGGAGACTATATCCAATAAAATAAAAGAATTTACTGAAGAACAGGTTTTTAATTTCAAAGGTAACTTATCAAACCAACTAGTAGTTGACGGACTATAAATTGTGATATAGAGACGAATTCAATATTTTCCAGTGTTGCAAGATACATCCGTTGTCTGTTTTTTTTCTTCTAGCAGTGTCTGTCAGTGTTCTGCATGTATTATCAGGGGAGCTAAAACTCACATGAAACAGCTGAAATAATTTAAAGGTATGGAAAAAGATTCAATAAATTTCAAAAATGCAATGCAGGAAAGATGAAACTAAGACAAACAGACAGAATTTTTTAGCTAAATAAGAGAACATACTTTTAGGTCATTTAACAATAACCAGAAATATTCGAAAAGCTGTTTGATAGCTAATATCAGGTGTGATGAAACCACAAGAAGATTCCTGCAAAACAGTAGAAAATTGCGTGGTTTATATCTTCTCAACACTATGGTGGTTAATCTAGTAGCAGTGTTGACAAATTACGCATCGACTATAGATCATCATCATCATTTGGCTCTACAACATACTATGTGAGTATTGGCCGCGTTTACTATTTTCCTCCATTGTTTTCGGTCCTTAGCAGCTATTTCCCATTTTGCGTAGATCACTGGCTACTGCGTCCTTCCATCTCTTTCTTCAGCGACCAACTGTCCTTCTGCCATCGGGTCTTTCCCAGAATCTGGCGTTCATGAGTCTTTCGTCACTCGATCTTAGCACGTGGCCCGTCCATCTTATTCGGTTTGCTTTAATATAGCGTACTATGTTTTCATCTCTATTCGCTCCGTGGGTGTCCCCTCTATTTACAGTCACGTGACACGCTGTCAGATTTGTGAGGACGTTTTAGTATTGAGTCTTATGGGGTTATTTTGTTAAACTTAAATATTTCATTTTGTAGTGTTAATATCCGGATACAATTTTTAGAATTAATTAGTTATCTATTTATAGTGACATTTATAGTTCAACAAAAATATTTTTTGTCGTTGATAAAGATTTATTAACATAATATACGAAAGTGAGGTTATATATACATGATCAACCAATGATCAACATCCATGATACAATGAATATGTTCAATGAATATGTTCATTGTACCCTGCACAAAAGCGTCCTGATAAAATTTCAAGCAATCGCCACCATGAGCAGGTCAGTCGATTTTGCTTTTTTAACCCTCGGAGCGAATATACTGTCTGGAGTTTATCATTGTGTCTTCTTCTTCATTCTACTGTTGTCTCTTCTCTGCAAGGCCCATAGATAGTGCGCAGTATCTTTCTTTCCAGTACCAGTAATTCTGTCGTTTCCCGCTGGTTCAGAGTACATGTCTCGCTTCCATACGATTGTGGGACGATTTATTGTCTTATTTTAACTGGTATTAAGAGTATTTTTGATTTAAGTACAGTCATTAATGAGTAATATGCCCTGTTTCCTGCAATGATCCTGGCTGCCACGTCCTTTTTATATTTATTTTCAGATGTTATGATCGCTTCCAGGTACTTGCATTCTTTGTCAACTTCAAAGTTGTATTCATTGATTGTACGTTTTGTCTAACCCTTGGCCTTGGGTTCTTCGTAATCACCATGTACTTGGTCTTGTCCTCGTTGACCTCCAGACCAACTTCCTTGGCTTCGTTTTCGAATAGGGTGAAAACTTCTTTTGCATCTCTGGTGGATTGTGCAATTGTGTCCACGTCATCCGCAAACGCCAATAGTATTTTTAATCCTTGTGCGGCAAATCTGTTTGTCAGTTGTGGTTGAGCTTTCCTTACCGTATGTTCCAGTGCAAAATTAAATGGCAAGGGGGCGAGAGGATCTCCTTGTCTAAGCCCGGTGTCCATGAGGAATTCCGACGTGGTGCTGCCAATTTTGATCCGTGCGGAAGCGTTCTCTCTGCTCACCTGTGCTAATCGTACCAGCTTTCCAGGTACTCCCATTTCTACCATGGTCTCCCTCAATGCTTCTCTGCTAACAGAATCGTAAGCTTCTTTAAAATCCACGAAGATTTTACACCTGGTGTAGGACGAATATCTGGTCTATGGTCGACCTCCCTGGTCTGAATCCGCTTTGGTAGTCGCCTATTATTTCCTCTGCGTATGGAGTTAGTCTTATAGACAGTATTATGGATATAATTTTGTACGTTGTATTGATTAACGATATTCCTCTATAGTTCGGACATATTTGTCTCCCTTCTTGTGGATGGGTACTATATGGCTTCCATGCCAGTGTTTCGGTATTTCTTCTCTTTCCCACACTTTTCTTATAAGATGATATATCTCAAGGTGGAGCTTTTCTCTCCATTTTTTTAGTAGTTCCGCCTGTATGCCGTCTGGGCCTGGGATTTTATGGTTTTTTAGGGACGAAATTGCGGACTTTGCTAGTATGGGCCCTGGTATTTCAGGTTCGGCTAACTGGTACTGTCTTTATTGCCCTGTCGTTATAGCTGTATTTAAAAGTTGCTCAAAATACTTTCTCCATTGGCGGCTTATCTCCTCGTCGTCTGTGAGCAATTGTCCTGCATCGTCTTTTACAAATCTTAGGCTGTTGGTTGTGTTGCCTTTCATTGTTTTTAGGTCCTTATAAAATTGTCTAGACTGACCTAAGTGTTCTATGTTCCTCCTCCAGTTGCTGTATTCGCGGCTTCTAGGTACTGTTTCTTTTTTCTTCTCAAAAGTTTTCTCGTTTGAGTCCTTACTCGACTATAGATCCCTAACTAAAAATACACTCACATAAAAACACAATATTGTATTTAAAAAATCTATTTGAACAATTTCACAGATTTCTTTGGTGCACTCGTAGAAATCTATAGTCAAAATAGTTTTTCATCTTCCTATATGGCCTAATTAACGAAAATAAACCAAAAACATGTAGTAATATACTTTTAATTTGTAAAAGTCTACTAAATCGGCTCTGGTGTGGATTCGAATCAACAATTTTAAACAACATTCATGAAGAAACATGTATATTCATAACTGGGTTAGCATAAAAATATATAGAAAGTATTTTCTTTTCTATCTTTTTAATTTTTCAAATGTATAACAGAATAATTGTTTTAAAAAAGATTTCAGAACAACAGGAGATAAAATAGCAAATTGCCACGGAGAGAAAAACGCTTTATATAATTAAAACGAACTAACAGGTCGACTGATTTAATACAGTAACAAAAGTTCTCCAAATATGGCAATTTACTAGAACAAATATTATTGGATATATGTGAAAAGTTACAAATTTACTGTATCACCTTATATTTATCAGCTAAAATCTTTTCGATGATACTTTTTGTCGGAAAAACTGTGTTTATCCTTTCAAATATCCCCACAATATTAATTTTTCACAATGATTGCCTAAACCATCACAGTTTGTGATAGATATTTTTGTGTGTAATAGTACATAAGTTATTAATCAATCCTACAGGCAGAGAAAAATCTACAAATAAATAATAGCAAAAAACTGATCTTGATTTAAACTGATCTAATTTCAGGAACAGTCTAATATTTTGTGAAGAGCAGAATTCATGTCTGCTAGATGGTTCAGCGGTTTGGCAAAGGATGAGTAGAAGGTGAGAGATATGGTTTCTAGGCTCGGTGGCTCATTCATTGATACCCACAGGAAGGCGTTAAGACGTTAGAAAATCAGATATTTTAATTTTTATAATTTTACTTTGACAGCAGCTGCAGGAGTTGCGACGACAGAGCATAATAACAAGCTACAGTACTGGTAGGAAAATTCAAGAGTTTTCGCCAATATTTTACATTTTCCTAATATAATTGAAAATCTGTATATCCATTGACCAAAACAAAAAAAATTGGAGAAAGAAACTTAAAGCCCTCGCGATGTAAACTTTTATCGATTATCTACTACTAACCATCCAGTCCTTAACCAAGTTCTAACCTTCAGTTTTAACTGAAGTTGATACCTTAAAGCTCCGGTATTTGTATTTTATTGCTAAATCAAGCGAAAGATGTGGTTGAAGTGGTATATACATTCAAGCAATTGGTGGAAGAGTTTGAAAAAAGGGGGATCGAAAAAAATGTGAGACTATGAGTTTGAGTACGCTTCCACTAAATGTAGATAAGACTGGTAAAGGAAGTTTTGAAAAAACTCAGTCCATGAAGATACCTAGTATTGCCTCACGTATTATACAGATTGGTCAAAAATGTAGGATGGAATAGGCATTATTGGTCCATCAGCAGACTATAGATTACTATCCCTCGGATATCATCATCAGTTGGCGCTACAGCCCTTCGTGAGCCTTGGCCTGCTTCAAAACATTCTTCCATCCTTCCCTATCGAGTGTCTGTCTTCTCCAGCCCCTCACTCCAATCTCCCTCAGATCTTCCTGTACATCGTCCAGATATCTGAGTTTAGGTCGCCCCCTTCTTCTTCTTCCGACCGGCCTGTTTAGCATAGTTATTTTAGTGGGATCACTCTCATCCATCCGCATAACGTGGCCCACCCACCTTAGGCGGTTTATTTTGATGGTCTTCACAATATCTGCATCATCAAAAAGTCTATAGAGTTCAAAGTTATATCGCCTTCTCCACAGACCCTGTTCGTTTACTCCGCCATATATGGTCCACAATACTTTTCTTTCAAAGACTCGTAGTAACTCTTCATCTCGGGT
Organism: Diabrotica balteata; assembly: GCA_918026665.1. Taxonomy (NCBI): domain Eukaryota; kingdom Metazoa; phylum Arthropoda; class Insecta; order Coleoptera; family Chrysomelidae; genus Diabrotica; species Diabrotica balteata. The sequence continues at coordinate 21,512,066 of OU898278.1, forward strand.
CGTCATTGCCCATGTTTCCGATCCGTATGTGAGCACTGGACGTATTATTGTTTTATAAAGTTTGCACTTTGTTGCTATTGACATACTTCTCGCTCTTAGTTGAGGGCCCAGGCCAAAATAACAGCGGTTAGCCACGCATATTCTTTTTTTATCTCGTTGGATGTGTTATTTTTGTAGTCTACCAGTGATCCTAAGTAGCAGAATTCTTCTACCATTTCTAACGTTTCGTGTTGCACCTCTAAGTTATTTTGTTGAATTCTTGATATGGCCGGCATATATTTAGTTTTCTGGACGTTAATCAAAAGTCCGATGTTTTCTACGGCATTTTTGATAAGTGTGAAAGCCTCCACTGCTTCATTTTGGGTTCTTCCAATTATGATGATATAATCAGCGTATGCCATTATTTGTATACTACGGGTATATATCGCACCTTTTAAGTTTATTCCCGATATACCTCTCTACATATATTGTAGAGGTATATCCCTCGGATGTACCTCTACAATATTTCAAGCAGAACTGCTTGTGCTCAACAGTGCCTAAAATATCGCTTTAATTTGGGAAAACATTTATTTCCTCAGATACCTAAGGAATAGTTGATAATGGGATTGCTAGTATTCTTGCACAGAGGAAGCTAATACTCCTTTTCTATATTGCAAAGCTATTCCAAATTGAAAGATGTCTGAAAGTGGAAAAATAAATTTTGTGTAGTCTACTTCTAAATTAATCCAAGCCAACGGCAAACAAAAAGGTTATTACATAATTCTGTAACCTCCAACTGCAGGAAAATTATTCGCTGACCTTCTACATATCTGTCGTAGTAGAAGGCAACAAATGTCTGTCCGAAACGGATAAAATACTTTCTTAGAAGCCTAGATTTAAACATATACGTAAGATACAAGAAATCTTTCAGGTCGCAGTATGGAAGGGCCAAATGATGTTTTTCGACATCTACAATCTACCTGCTGTATTAAAGATTTTACACAAACTATTAAAAAAGCTTTTTTGTTTTACAGAAATGACGCAAAGCGTTTCTAGTATCTAAAAGTTTTATATTTTACTTGAAATTATTTCGTAAAATTACTTTCGATAAATATAAACTTCAAAAGGAATATAGTAACAAGGATTGAAAGAATTCTTTCACTTTTACACAACATTTAATAAAGGCTTCTTTTATTATATAGAGTCCTATGGTACTAGAAACTTTTAAATATATCTAAAAATAGAGTAAAATTCTTTTATCGTTTTCTAGTACCTTTATTTTGCGAACAATATCTTAAATTGTTTAACAGCCCCGTTTTTATACATATCTATCAATTACATTAGTGTTATCCATTCAAAATCTGCGTATGAAAGTCTCAAAGCTTGCATTTAGACGAAACAAAATAATACATAGCACAACTATTTCGAGAATGAATATTAACTATTTATATACTACATATATACATTAATCTGGGACAATGGGAGTTCCAGATCATTGAAGAAAGCAAGACTATAGATTTGTAAGTATTCAAATATAAGAAAGGAGAAAACATTAAAAATACGGAAATTATGTCGATTTGGACACACTAAAAGGGGAGACACTGAACTAATTGCAAAACAGTAAAACAACGAAAACGGTTTAAATATGTCCAAAAAGCAACCTGTATAAATATAAAACTTGAGAATCATATAGCAGAAAGAATGGAGAACATACTAAAGAAGTTTATACGTTTTAAAACACGAAAAAAAATGTTCACCGCCAAAACTGTTCCTTTTTTTCAACCCTCCTGTAAAAGCGTCCTGGTTAAAATGTTAATGTGAATGAAATGTTAAAAAGAAATCAATATTCAAGGTACCTTGTCAGGTCCTCCTAATATTGTGAATTCAACAAACGACATTTATAGTTAGTTGCGCGAAAAGACGCATTTTTGAGTCAAGTTAAATGTTAATGAAGCTTAACATTCGTTCAGTATCGTATCTGCAAGAATTTAGTTAGGTGACCACATTTGGCAGAAAAACCAAGTGACGTAAATATCATTGATTCCGATTTAGGGATGCAAACGTAATTTGAAGATACAAATACACCTTACTTCAGGGAGTTCATAAAGGAAAAAAGAGTGGAAATTCCTCGACTAATCTATTATAGAAATACAAGGAATATGTTATAATTATTAAACAAAAATATTTGCTTAAATTTTTCAGTGGTTTAAAAACAAACTTTCAGATATTTATTTTTTTTAAGTTATGGAACTAATACTGAGGTAAAGATCGAATGCCCCAGAAGGCACTAATATATCTTAAGAAAATGAGACCACTCAGTTAATTTTCGCTACAAAGTCCACGTTGAGAAGATGAACCAATTAGGTATCCGATGTAAGAAAATGTATTGGCTGTTGGTGAGGAATTCTACATTCTCCACACATAAACTATTTATATACAAATAAATAAATGCTGAGACCAGTATGAACGTATGGTTGTCAACTCTGCGGCTGTGGGAAATAAAACAACATCCAAATTATCTAGAGATTCCAGAATAAAATATTAAAGGACATCCCCACAGGTACCTGCAAATGTAACAAGATATGTAATATAACAAAATGACAAAGATCATCATGAACAGCGATTCCATCACCATGTAAACATCGTAACCATCCAGCTCAATCATCCTGATAAGCATCGATATCGATCAATAATTATTAATAAAAAAACTGAAATAAATAAATTCTAAGTCATCAAAAATTATTTTGCACTCCGCAAAATGACTACTCGATTGTAAGTAATTTAAGGAGTTAAGATATCTTTCAGTAAAAGTTTTCTCAAAATCTCGCAACATAAAATTTGTAATTTGGCAGCTTTGGTACTAAAAATAAAAATTGGTGGTGTTGTTCATTTGGTTTCAAAAAGACAAGAAACTAATGCATGTTGTACACTGAAATTTTTGGTCATTACCAGAAAGTAATTGATATAAGTCAACTATATGTAAACGCAAGAGCTAAACCATATACAATACAACTGATATAAGAATAGACGTGAGCTGCGCGTAAATCGGAGGAGAGATACGGAATTTAGATTTGACACCAAACTTGTCAACGTCGCGAATCGCTTCTATAGTAAAACTATCCACGTATACAGCTAAGCGGTTCTCGATCAACTGAGCTCTCGGTACAATATTTGAAATCTGCTAGCGCGCGACGTCTACTCCTATATCAGTCGTAGTGTACATGAACCATTTCTCTATTTTTGTACATCACAATGTACTAGTCTTACAAAATTTTATGAACCTGATTCATTCATTTCGTGACGTCAATCTACGAACGAAACTATGAAATCCGACATTACTGAAAACATCTAAGTGTCTGCAGTGCGTTCTCATAGCAAGACTAGTTTTTGTATTAATAAAAGGGTTGGAGTACATAACAGTCGTTTTTAATTATTGAATTCAGTATAGAAATTTAAATATTTAACGATTCCTAAGGATCATCAAGTTTTAAAACATTCCTACATTAAATTCTATAGCGTTATATACAAAAGTAAGATATTTCTCGCTTAATCTTTGGTTGTACATCAGAAGGTAGACTCTATTTTAATATTTTAAGGTTGGTACTACATGTGTCAAAGCGTAACAAGATGAGTTTCAATGTATTTTAGTTATAAGTATCGGTACTTTCGATGTATTGTCTCACGATTTATTTGTCTACCTAACAAAATTGTAGAAATAGTAATTGTACGATTTATTTTAAGTCATTATGGATTTTAACGATGTTATTTCAATTGTGTTATAAGTTTTCTATCTGAGAAACTTGGCGGCATTTGAAGTATTATATTTTGTGGGTTTCAACCGTGATTATAAATGAATAAAGGTTTATGAACCTTAACCCCACATCATACCTTTTACACTACATACGGACTCTTTGTTATTTTTCAGATAATGTCAAATGGACGACAAAATTGAAAATTAAAGCTAACAGAAGAGGAGCGACTTCATTATCTTAAGAAAAATGATACTTCTGATATTAAAGTTCTATCAGATGATGATGAGTTTAATGAAATATGTAGAGCGAAGATATGAGGCAACGCAACGATGCGAAAAATAAAAAAAGGTGAAGAAAATGTAAATAAAAAAGATCGCAACGATAGGGTGGAAGAGGATCCAACAGGTTTTTCAACAAGCAAGAAATATTCAATGGCATTTAACTTGTTTAAATACTCCAGTTGTGGATTTGCTAGCACCAGTTGAATTTTGTATCAAATGTATTACATTCAGCTGAACTATTACAAAGCACGGCCATTATGAAATTTATACGTCACACAAAAAAATACTGCTAAATTTCCCTCATCAAGCTTCGATGAAATTTATTCTAATTCATATTAGCATGGGAAAGTACAGTTTCCTAGATTCTGCATCTATTTTCATTGTAGTAAGTGGACCCCTTAAAGTGAATGCTAAGCCTCGCTAGATTCTATAAGCTACGGTTGATATGGGCGCGGCCAGGATTATTTTCAGGGAAGTCTGCATCTTCAACTACTATGAACCAATATAAAATATAGAACTATACATGTATAGCTATGTACTCTTTTTCCAGACAAAGGAGTACAAGAACACCCCCTTGCACCCCACTGCTGGCGCACATGATGGACAATGCATTTGGTATAAGTTACTGGTGGCGAGAAAAACAATATAGATACGCTATAGTTGATAACAGATGATTGCAGAAAACCTTATCTTAAGTCTATTACATTACTAAGTCATTTGTATTTAAGTGGTCTCGTTAAGTTTCGAGAGGTATCTACCATAAACAAATAGTCCAATCACAGATTCACACAATGCTACTGCTACCTGCTTTTGTTAACAATCCCATCAAATAGAAACGACTTCATAATGACATGCAGATAATAAATTCTACAATAATCTGGTGGCGACTGTACGTGTTTAGCTAATAAATTGGTTTTTTTTCGAAGCAGTCTGTTGTTATAACTGTCGCACTGCAGCCAATTGGGTTATTGTACATCTTCCATTCATGTAAACTGCTGGCTCAAGTTTTAGTGTTAGCGACTACTTACATAGAGGGGACCAACGGCTTTACATGCCCTTCGAAGCACGATGACAGCAGAGCATGCTGCCTGGAAGTATAAAGGGCCACTTCGTGGGCTGCTCTATCACTGAAAAATTACCAAAAAATGGCGCAAAACTGAGGACAGAAATTGGACAACTATGATCGTAATTTAATATGTTACCATTTTTGTCATATATAATCTAGAAGAAAATAAAAATAAACAATTTTAAACGAATAATACAAACTGAAATATATTTCACAGCATTTTACATTGTTTTTTCTATTGATGCAATAATGATAGATATGTATAAATTTCTTTATGAAAGAATATAACACCTTAGTTTCACGATGTTCCCTGAACAATTCTTATATTTTGAATATTTGTAACTTTCAATATAAACAAATAACACTCGTTCTATTCGCAAACATCCCATCTGTTTAAATTTGATAAATTTATAGAACAATCAGATTTTCGGTTACAATTTGGAAGCACCTATCATTTAAACACTTGATATAGTAAAAGGTTTGCCAAAATGCTCCTACCAAATGCAGAGATTCTAGTGTATGTATAAAATAGTCACCATCCAAAAATTTTAAAAATATAACTTTAACAAATACTAATGTACATCGATAATTATTCAAGTATGCCTGTAATTTTCTCGAGTAAATCATATAAAAGACTTTATTGGCTAAAAACAGAGGCTCAAAAAAGGTAGACTTCAAAAAATCTACCTAAGGTTAAACTGCTAGATAGCATATATTACTATTTTTTTTTATTTCAATTAACCACAGTAACTACTAAGATTATTAATGGGATAAAAGGGGTGGAAATCACATTTTCCTCCATTGGCTTTAGATTACATATTTCACTTGCTGCAAGAAAATTTATACACGATATAACATATGAATCTGCTAACCGCTGCATTTGCACGATGGACAATATTTGAATTTTACTTATGCAACATACTTATCTTGTAAGAAATTTAAATGTTTTATAGATAACATTTTCCAGTAAAATCAATAGTTCTCCAGATAAATGAAACATGATTAGGCAAATATAGTTCCCATCCCTTTTCATATCTATAAAAAAATGTTTCTATAAAATATCTATAAAAGATTATCTCAGAATAAAACTACAAGAATGTTTTTTTAACCCTCAGTTCTTGGACTCTTTATATAAATTGTTTGAACTACCCCCATATTTATTGATTGGTACTTTAAACATATTATCTCCAATATAATAAATCATACTTTCTATATTTGGACATTTGCTTTATGGGTATCGTGTAGATTACAAAAAAAAAGGATCTTTTTTTAAAAATTACACTAAAATATTTAATCTAAAAATTAGTTCTATAGACATATTCGGAAGCTCTTAACAAAAAGAAGAAATTGTGATGGAAAACTACAGAAGAAAATATTAAATAAAATTTATTAGTGTATTTATTGGTCCCTCATACATATAAAGAGCAAAAATAAGGCTTTAAATGAGGGTAATATATTTACTTAACTTTAATAAAAATAATTTCTCTTAAACTCTTTAACCTACTTACTTCATACATTACTATTTGTCTATCTAAAGAGCATATTAATAGTTTGAAAGAGATCTGTTTGACAATGACTGCTATTACATAACTACTGTGAATGTATTGTGGTATAGTCACTGATCTGTGACTTAATTATTTTTTTGCGCTATTTTATACACCACTTCTTTTCTTGAAATGTATTCTTAAAAGCTTTCAGAATCAGAACTGGGTACAGAATATTTTTAAAAAAGTCGATTTGTGTACTAGCCATTAGACCAAAAGCTTGCTGGCAAAAACTGTGGAAGCTTAGTTCTATGTCATTTTCGCAAGAGGATGAAAGTACCTACACCATGGAGCCGTTGGCAGTATCTGAAGTGAATTTGAAACAGGGTATTACTCTTAGTGTGCAAGTAAACCGTGTGGTGTTAAATGTATTGAACTATCATCTGAACTTAACAAATGGTGATAGCATGACTATTACTGTGGAACAATTTCTACAATGTGCGGTGTGAGTGTTCGCAAAAAAGAGGCCCAGCAAGGCGACCTGAAACCGGTACAAAAAAAGGAACAAAAACAGTTTCCAGTCCAATTCACGCGAAAAATATTTACAATGAGGAAAATTGTCCATGTTTTTTTTGGAAAACATACCAACAACCTTTGACAGCATAACGAACAAAGTGAAGGATGATGAGGGGACCAGCTTTTTCAAATTCGCAGACTACTAAATGACATGGGTTCTGAATATGGAAAAAGAGCTCGAGATTCGATAATGATGGAAAGAAAAGATATCATATCCTGGAGGCACAAGTACCCCAGACAAATAAAAACAATGAGGAAGGATACTGTAAACTTTGTTTATACCGATGTGTTTGGGAAAGTATGTACTACATATTTCTTTTCATATTTTTTCATTTAATATTTTTCTGTTACTGTACTGTAATGTGATCTAATTCAATGCTGTATTCTAACGACTTTGTTAAAATATATTGTTTCCTGTTATTTCATAAAATTGTTAAACTAGCTATCTAATTTATTACGTTTTAAGTACGAAGAATTTGGCTTCTTTTGTTATTTTGGGTCGCCAATACACACAAGTGTAAAGTTTCGTATTACCGTGACAATTAGCTTCAATTATCGCATTCAAAATCACAATACAATAGAGTGATTTATTGATATACCCTCTTCCAACCAACCGCTTCGAAGTGTGGCCAGAGGGTTTTTTTCTTAAATGAAATCAAGACAGGGTAATCGTCCTATCGAGCCTCGGCGCCGGACGTCCCCTACATCGCGACGGTCCAAAGCTGCACATGGGCTCCGAATACATCAGAATATACTGAAGGGATATCAATATTCTTTGTACAGATAACAATAATGAGTAAGACCAGTTAATTTTGTAATTTATTCACAATTGGTAGTTGCTATTTTCCGCTAATTTATTTACAAACAAAATATTGTATTTTTTCTTCATTATTATTTATCTAA